>CM056170.1:44524579-45202213 GCA_029691765.1 Entomobrya proxima
CCATTTTTTCCTCTTTGCCATTTTTTTTTCATTTCCGTTTCACTTACTTGTAAAATTTGTCTTTTTTTTGGACACGAACATTGTTATTTGATTCTCTCATTTTTGGTTTTTGGACTTCTATTGACACAGCAAGATTATATCAACCATTTTAAAACTACCGCTTACATTACAGATAGTAACTGGTCTTGCGGTGTGCGGAACTACGCCAGAGCCAATGCAACATGAAAGAAGCAGCTGCGGTAAAGAGGCATACAAAATTCCATAAAAGAGGTTGACAAGTTCATGCAGATCCGAGAATAGTGGTTGGATATGCTATCGTGCTACGGTACGACATTAACGAAGCGCGAGGAGGTGGATATGCGGGAAACGGGCAGGTTACCTTGAGGGAACGCCGAAGAATATTTACAATTAAATGTCCATGGCGCCATTTGTACAAAACAAAATACTCGTTCCGCAATCCCAGAAGATATCAGTACGAGGTACTTCGATAAATGAAAGCTTAGAAAATGGAGCAAAATAGTTTGTAGGATAAAATAATGTTTAGTGCAAACTTTATTAGTTTAAGGGACACAGAGGAACGTGGTAAGTTTCTCGGTAACGAAAATGCCTCATCAGAAATGGAAAAGTCGATTCAGCTTCTCTGTGTTTGCACCAACCTGCTTCAAACTTTGTATGCATACACTTCAAAGATATGGCTACAAGGCCCACCCTGTCATGTTTTATTATTTTTAACTAAACTTCCAATTTGCAAGTTTTAATGTTTACTGAGCTGCCAGTTGGTAAATTGCAAACGGTTTACATTGAGACTGGGTGCGACTTGTAGCTCCAGGTATAGGCTTTACAGTAAACAAAGAATTAGATTTTTAGCACTTGTACATCGAAAGTTGGAAAGATTTTTGTAAGCCACGATTTCCATTCTTTCGTTACCCCTCCTAACTTCAGTTGAAGAAAATGCTTCAATGTATCGTTGCTGAGGACAAAAGGAAGTAAACGACTAATTCAATAGCAAGAAAGAATCATGACCACGCATATTCCTTGCTTATCATGACTTCGTGGCTATTTCACGGATTATGTGTAGCTGGTCTGGTCATGCTGGAGGAACGCTCTTGCTTGACCAACATCATGATCTTCAACATTTTGGCCACTTTTCTGCCAAAGGTGTTCGAGCAAGTGGGCACCAGCGACCAAATGTACAAGGTTCTGATGACCATCGTGTTGGACATGGAGAGTCTGATGGCCAAGCAAGTGCTGGACATTGAAACGCACGCAATCAGGATTCTCGGGGATTTGAAAGCCCTGACGGTATTCTACGTTCACACGGTTCAGCAGAAGGGCCCTTCTAAAAATCCACTTCGGTGCCGCATCTTCAGATAACGCTGAGAAAGTTTCAAGGTTACTAGAGAAACAGTTTCTCAGAAACTACTTCCTTCGGGAATTGATCACAGTATGAACTGAAATGCAATGCAAATTGGAAACTATAAACGCAAAAGTGGAAATGTAATGCAAATTTTTGGCATTTTAAATGTACTTGTACTTGAACTCTACGAGGACCTTAAGAGAGAAAGACGAAAATATGAAAGCACGCAAATAGCCTTACTTGACGTATTTCTTGCCAAACTGGTTCACGCATAGATTCTACTGGCGAAGTCATTTTATTAGTCATCTTTCAATTACTTGTTTGCTAATGTTACATGCATGCTGCAATAATACAACTTTGCACATTATTTATTATCCTAAGTTACTTTTTATTGGAGTGGGTTGTGAACTTTAAAATTGCCCACATAACGGCGGATACCAACCCAGCCTCTCCCGTGGACAAATACGTTTAGGATGTATGTATTTATACAGAAAAGCCAGTTAGAACGTAAATTTTGAATCTTATAATATTTATAGTAGAATTTTATACTTGTAATGTGGCTAGCGCCGAAGAATTACTTTAATTTTGGATGTTAGGTGGGGAATGAAATAGCGAGAAAGCCGGGGTTTCAGATCAGTATGGAGGGGTAAGATGATGAACACGGTGCAGGGCGCCAGTTTTCAGGAACTTGATAAATTGAAGCTCGGTGAGCAATGTGTTGCTAGCTGAGATGCAGCTGGTGCGTAAAAGCAGTTATGACTACTGAAAAATTCGCAGCAGTCAAAGTCTCAAAGTCATAGGGAGTTAGTAGTGAATGTGAAAAAAACAATTCTAACTAAGAAGTTTTACAAGCTCAGTGCATTGTGCATTGACTTCGAACAAGTCTTTGCACTTTCTATGAATTTAGGACAACTCATTAATACAAAACATCGTGAAAAGTATAACCAATTCATATATCACGTAGACCATTTTAAGGTTACAATACATTACAACAAACGGTATGCTTGGTAGGTACATTTAGGGTTGGCAATATGTCATTTTTCAATTTTTTGTGGACATGACATGTCCATTTGTCAAATTGACATGGACATTGGACATCAATGTCACTTTTTGTCAAATTCAAATTTTTTATGACAAATTGACATGTCTTGGACATAATGTCCGGACAAATTGACATGTCCAAATTTTTCTTACTCACTTTCTGAACTCACAATGCCCTAAATTTTTTCAGCTGAACTGAATGCGTAAAACAAACAATCTCCAGCTCATCAGCAGGCATTTGTTGTTGGTCATTATTCATTATCCCAACTAATCCTGTCGTGTTTCTGATAATTACCCCCATCACCCAAGCCAGCAGTAGCAACCTCACCTTATGATGCAGAAAACTCTGTTGGTTCTGAAAGATCTGGCATTAAAACGGTAAAGCCTGAACCTAAAAAAGGGCCCTGGGGTATTATAGTATAAATTTATTGCACAGATTCTGAGCATTTGCCGGTAATTAAAGAAACAGTTAAACTCTCCATAGTCTCCAACCATTTAACTTCGTTTGTTGGTTCAATCAGCTTTAAACATTTAACACGTTTTAAAATTAGGGATCAGGGATTGACTAATAAATTAAGGGAACTGATGAAGCAGGTGTACTTCTTACTAATCACTAGTAGTGATTCACTACCTAATTGACTTAAATCCTCCTTTTTAATTAACCTAATTTACTTGACAATTATTGATTCATTAGTTCTGAATTGTGGGGATTTCGACTTTCGACGAAACATATTGGCATTCCAGCACATCACTTTCTGTTTCTGTGTGTCAAGTCTTCAGATCTGCTTAGATATAAAAATACACACGAAAAATGAACTAAGACTTTCAATTAATGAATAAATCTCTGCTTTTTAAAGCGTGGAGTCTAGATGCAAATTATGGCGTGTTAATTTTGCAGAATGAAATAGCAAAAATGTCAATTTGTCACTTTTACTTTTTACATGACATTTCGACATTTGGACATGACACACAAGTTGACATGACATTTGACATGTCAATTGTCATGAGGGTTCCAAATGTCCATGACATGTCATGTCATTGACATGTCATTTGTCCATGGACATTGACATGGTGCCAACCCTAGGTACATTTAAGGTACATCAAGGTACAAAATACGGTATGGATTATTACAGTAAAACTAAGATTTTGAGCTATGCTCAAACAACTTGTTTTATAGCCAGTACTTCACACTGAAATTGGTACCACGAAAAATCCTCCGTTTACCTAGGTGACTGCATTGATCTATGCATCCACTTTTTCTAGTATTTGTAAAGACTTAATGAAAATTAGGTAATTAGCTAAATAGTTAGAATATAAATTTAAAGCTATGACTTTATAGCCCAATTTTGTTTGGTGACCCGATGATTGTTGATCCCCTGTCACAATTTGCATACATTATGTAACAGGGCGCTTAACACATTGTCACCTACCTCAAACGGGACTGAATCATTCGCCTGAATAAACGTTGTCACTGGTGGATAACCCATTAGCACAAACTAAACAAACGGTTGTTTGAAACTGATTTTTTTACAACAAACTTTTTTCTAAAATATGTTTTTTCAACCTTGTAAAATTTTCTTTGTTCGTATATAAGCCTTTACTTAATCTTATCATATTGAATTGTGTCCTAGATGTTAATATCCCCCGTACTTACTTTTGGGAGATATAAGCAATTGGTTACGTCAAATCATAATTTTTATATGTTATTTCATATAATTTCCAGTATGACAGTTATCGTTTCAAGATATTAATGGTATGCAAAGCAAAACATGGATGAGTGTAGTTGTCTATGTACTTGTGCTAGTTTATACAAAACACTTGTGCAAAATACATGCAGCAAGACACAATTGTAAATAAATATATAACCAGTTTAAGAGTAAAATTTTCACAAATTTATATATATTACAAAACAAACTTATTAAACAGAGTTTATAAAGCGCTTTCTGAGCCTTAAAACTTTATATATAAAACAAACATTTTGTAACAATTTCCATGACGCCTACGAAACAAGTTTTAAAACACTCACACCTTTTTGCATTAGGATTACAATCTCGTTATGAAACCAGAATTGTAAGAGTTTAATTATGAAATACTGGATGGAACAAATAACAATAGTATACGCCTAAAGCAATCCTGTCGAATTCATGCAACTGGTTGAATTTTCAAGTTTAATTATAACTAAGACAGTCAGCATTATGTCACTATAAAAATAGTATGTTTTATATGAATATAGCATCAAATATGTGAGGTTGATGTATGCAACGCTATGTATATTACTAACACAATAATACTCAAATGTAATTTTAATTGTCGACAGAAAAAAGCACATTTGTGTTTTTCATATTTTAGCAGACTGTTGTAGCAAATTAATGGGAACATCCCTTCCAGCTTTGTTTGCGGTTCTGATATCCAAGGCATGGTTTAAATTCCTTAAAACCAATTTATCATTTCCGTTGTCAGCCTCCTTACTGGTTCCGCTAACCTTTTGCTTTTTCCTGCAACCTTCATTCACCCCATAAACCAGCGGGTTAGCGATGGAATTGGCAACCGCCATGATAAACAGTGCGTCTTGAATATTACCATCCAAACTGGTGGCCGACTTTTCATCAATTAGATACCTGGAAAACCCCAGAAATATTTCATGTAAACCTGCTATTTTATCAAACCGTTTATTACCAACTAGGAGCAACAATGGTTAACGATTATTCAAATCATGCATTTGTGCATTCATTTATATCATCAATAACTGATTGACACTCAGAGTCCGGTTTAAACTTTCAATTAATTTTCTCATTTCTCCACTTTCATTACTTTTTCTAATTAATACAAATCAAACCAAATTTCATCATTATATTGTGCTTTCGCATCTAAATAACCCCATATTTCTTCTCAAGTTAGTTGAAATATATTGTTTGTTTTAAATGTTTTTTAAATTTTGATTTCATATTTTGTTGTCGCTATGTGATAAGTAAATACGAAATGGGAAGCATTTAAATCCAAGCCTTTCACTCACCAAGTAGAAATCAAAATGTATGGGCTCCAACAAAATACAAACGCCAGCACAATTGTAAAAGTCATCTTGAGAGTTCGCAGCTTGGCGCGTTTAAATGTAGGCATGCCATTACATCTTAGAAAGGAGTCGCAATTTGTACCTTAAAACAATGTAAGTCGCCGTGTACATTTCCACACATGTATACAAACAGTTTGATAATTGTGCATATGACTAGGTTTAGCTTACGATTTTCATTCAGGTAGCCCACGATCTTTACAATAATTGATCCATAAGCAAAAACTATCACCGCCAGAGGAATAAAGTACATCATTGAAACAGACAGCCAGGTGTTTGCACGTTCAAATCCCGGCCACCAAAGGGTAGAGCATTGGCGAAATATTGGATAGAACGGGTGCATCTCTTCCCGAAACACGATGCTCTGTACACACAGACAAAAGAAAATAAGAGTTATATTATAAGATTCCATGCTAAGCCAATAAAAGTCCCTCGCTGCTAAAACGGGATGAACTTTAATAACCACCAGTTGACATATCTGGAGTGTTAGCTTGATCAGATTTGCCGAATACAGTCTGTGCCAATTGACAGGAACCAAACCAAACAAAAGTGTATACTTTTCTATGAAGTCCGTCGCTTGGTCTGATAGTCAACGAGTCTCAGCTTTCCCAGAAATGTGGTCACTATTCAAATCTTTGTGGAGTGGGAAGCATGCTGATTTAGGTGGGAACAGGACGAGAACGGAGCGTTGAGAAGAAAAGGGAAGACAGCAAGCTCTGCATCATTCAATATATTCAGTCTAAGATTTTGAGAGATTTTTATGAGCCGCACTGCGGAGAACTTTAATTGCCTTGTAAGTCAGAGGAAAGCGAGAAAAATAAAGAAAATTTGTGGTGTACAATTAAAGTATTCAATTGGCCGTTGGCATGAAGATGTTTATAGAAGGTCACCTAAAACCCAAAATGCACATCCAAGTGCTCCTGATCCCATGACAAACCTTAGTAAACATAAAATCGCACGTTTCTTTTAGTTTTTTTCAGAAAAATGGCAATTTTTGGGTTTACTATGCCATACTAGAGTGCAAGCTTGCCGCTTAGTGTTATACAGCTTACAACATGAGATTTCTACTGCAACTTTGGATGTTTCTTTGTAATAATATAAAAATCTCTACAAATTACCGCTTACACTTTTTGCCAAATAACATATAGATTTAAATAAAATGGAACTTTAGAATAGCTAAATCAGTAAGTAAATCCAACTGAATTATATTCACAACAAGTTTGGGAACTTTTGATGCGTTTTTGAGACTGGTGACTACTTTTGCGCACGTGGCTATTTTTCAAAATATATGTGCAAACCTTAAATGCGAGAAAACGTGCTTTTACTCAACTTGTTTGTACACTTTTTAGCAAATAGAAACTAGTGTAGCAGCTGGTAATTTCTAAGTTCTTACCCAAAAAAATTGATTCTAAGCATGTACGACACCTTCTATATTTAATATCTTATGGTGGCCCCGTGGTTCTGAGACACCCGTTTTTTTTCCTTTTTTCTATAGAATGTAGGATTTTTGTGAAACTTGGGGAATAATGTTTTAGGATATCAGGATGTATATGTAGTAATGTCGAAGCAAACGACGGACTTCATAGAAAGTTATGCAAATTTTGTGGTTTGCAAAATCATTTGAAACATTAGTAGTCCGGTTTAGTGATAAGCAAGTTAGTCTACAACCTTGTCACTTAGCCTAGAGCCACATAGCCTGATTTACAGACTTCAAAGTTTAAAAAGCAAAAAAGGATAATATTGTAAATTATTTGGCAAGCTGTAAACAATTCACGTTAAAACGAAAAATAAAAAAGAGAACATAAATTGGAAAATATTGAAACAACATAATAATATATAAAATAGTGACTTGCCGAACAAATTTGAATCTGTCATCCTGTAAGTCACTTGAGAACAGAGTTGGATAATTTCATGATAACAATCAGCTCTGCTCCTGTTTTGTGATTCTTAAAAATTTTGAACAAATGGTTGAAAGAAACAATATTAAAATGTAGTGAAATAGAAGAAGTAGTGAAGAGTGAAAACATGCAACGAAATAATAGCCAAAAAAATTCACAAGTTGTAGTACATTTGCAGCAAAATCATGCTTGTATTTTTCTCCTTACATCTAAATGTTTCTCTCCGCTTAAACGTAATACATTTTAACACAAGAAAGGAAAGTTTCAGGAAATTAAAGCGTTCAGACGTGGTTTATGAATCCAATAGCAGTCAAACAATACAGATAGGACATAGAATTTCATTACACGTTAACAGTGAAATACTTTGCGACATACAATGACCGCTGCTTATGCACGAACATCTACATTAGAGCCAAATTGTAGCTAGCTTGCATATTTTTTAAATTTTACCTGCGGAATCGCGCATACAGCCGCCATTGCCCAGGCTGACGTCAGCATGACTTTTAGTCGCTTTGAAGAGTTGAGTGCTCGGAGAGGATATACAACGGCATTGTAACGGTCCAAGCTTATGCAGATAATCATTAGGTTACTTAGGTAGAGACCAAACGCTCGAAAAAACATGACAGCTTTGCCTGAAAATCCCAAATTCAATCCAATTATTGCGTATACGTTCTCAAATAACCAATTATGTTGATCTAGCTTCAGTTTATAGCCCATTCACTATTATTTTTTCATTCATCGGTGAAACCTTGCTTCGTTCCATCTTCACGTTTTTCATCTTTTCTCACTAGAGAAACCGAATAACTTTAAAATCGTATATCGCACTTCGCACTCAGGCAGATGGTTTGAACGCATTTTTTCAACTGCAGACGACAAAATTCAGTTTTCAAGTCAGTCCTGCTCCGCAATACGATGAGTTTAAATTTCTTATTCATGAAAGGTTTTTTGACCGAACTAAATATTTTGAATGACAAATGTCCACCAATAATATGCGCGTTTGTGGAATTCCATCCGTCCGTATTATATTTTCTATGGGTAATAGAACGTGTAACGACTGCCTGACTAAATCACATTTATCTATGTTTGAATACAATTCAGGTGTACGTGCTAGTGCAAACCAGCAAGGTCTTCTAGCGAAGCTGGCCCTGAAGGGCCGTCAGTGAGGCCCACACCCTTGATTGTTATTTCTTTTGACCTGCTTTTTGTCGGTATTCACCATCTTATGCAAATTGCCAATCCAAATAAGTACAAACAAACACTATTGCAAATTTCGAATAAGTTACTTCATTAAAGATTATTGAATACGTACAATTATACAAAGCATTTTAACTACACCTTATCAATTGCAATTATAATGACAAACTAAGAACATCAACTATTTACTGTACTTATTTTCAAAGTAATCAGGACATTTTAAAGCTCAATCACGATGTTGCACTAATCTGCACTGCGCTTATACCTAATTTAAGTGGCTAAGGATTAGATAAATCAAAAGAAAGTAAACTCCAAACCAATGCTTTTGTATCATTAGCTGTTGAAAAGCTACTTTAGTTTCATAAAAAAAGAAACATGCTCCCAAAAACATATTTCCATAACATTTACTCAACTACATCCTTTCTGTAATTGTACTTGTAATTTATTTAAATTTGCTCAATTGTATTTGGAGTTGAAGTGTATTTGACATATTTAAATTACAGCCATTTCGGATCCTCTGTTCCGCATGCATTCTACGTTATCTCTTATTCAACTCAGTAAACAGCATTGTGTACCAGAGTCAATACCTCTTTGATCTCACGGAAATGCACGTCCTGCTTTCAAGTTTGCCTTGGTATTAGTTTGGGACTCCCAATAACATTAATGTAATGGAAAACCGTGAAAGCAGGTAGGTTTTCATTAATAAAAGTTTCTAGTCTTTGGTAAAGACTCCCGCTGATTTCACCTTGCTGAATCTTTTCATTCTCTTCAGAAAAAATAAAATACTCTGAAAAGACCTAATCACAAAATACCGTTGCCCTTAATGGCCAAAGTTATAAAATGTCGTTGTCGTAAATTAATTAAAATGCAAAATGTATTCACTAGAATTATATGGTTAATTGGTTCATATATTATACTCAGTAAACCAATTTCATTACCAAAGCGTGAAATATACTTGAACATTCTTATTTTGAATGCAACTAACGACAATTGCAACAATACGTATAACCTAATCAAGTACAAGTAGCGTCCGAAATCTTTTAAAGTCTTTCATTATTGTCATTTCTTTCATTCAAAATCTCTCGAAAGGAATGATGTCTTTTGAAGTCTTTCAGATTTTGAAACATGTCATTCCTTTCATTCCTTTCAGGTGAATGAAATGAAAAGAAATAAATGTCTTTCAACATGCACAATTTAACATTTACAAAATAAACTGTCTTCAAACATACCAAAACTTAGTAAATTGTTATCAAAGCAAGTTTAATCAACAATTATACGGTTTAATTGAATTGTTTTCAATTTCAAACAGGACTGGAATTATTAAAAACGATAATTTCACACTTAGCTAAATAATCAACAAAGCGTTAGTTTTTGTAAATTAATCGTAATTATTGGATATAATCACTGATATATTGGATATTAAGCATGTCCGGAGTTTCCTGCACCTTTTTTGAAGGCTAAAATTTTCAACACAGCAACATTTAAATAGAACAAGTGCAGAATCTACATTATTATATTCATTTATTAAAGAGTTTCTTGAAAATTGCATCATACACAGTAACATCACACGTTAATGCTACTGAAAATTGATTACAAAAGGTAAAGTAAAAAAATAAATAAATAAAGCATTTGAAGGTAGAGGTTGCTAGCAGCCAGTCAAGGTGCTGAGCAAAGCTACATAATTTAAATAAATACTTGTTTGGGAGAAAAACAAACATTTTTATGTCAGTTAAATTTTAAGTCGAATATGTTTAATTTAAGCGGCGTTCTTCCCGCTGCGAAATTTACACGTATTTTGTTTCTTTTAAGTATGCTAACTTTTTAACAACAAGTCATTTTCTTAAAGTGTGTCTCATTTTGGAATCTCTATTGTGTCCGTAGTCTAAAAAGACATCACTTGGTCAACACCCATGTACTTAGGTAAGGTATATTACCGATTAAATGGCGCGAAGTCTCAAAATGACAGTGTAAATTTAATTTGCAAAATTTAGAGCCTTTAGAAAATTTAATAAACCAAGCGGTATACCATTCGAAACCTTATAAAATATGCTATTACCCCAATATAATACCCAACTGCACGCCTGTTTACAATGATTCAACAATATCATTGAGTGTTTCAGTGACAATAAAAAAAATAAATGCTTGTTGGAAAAAGTACAAAATTTTGTAATTCCCCTAACTTTTTACGCAATCAACAGAATTTCATTGTCTTGGTAAGATAACAATTGCAGTATACAGTACTACAAAATGGTACTTTACATGAACTGTACTTGGTATATATAAGCATAATAGACAACTTTGATGAAAAACTGACTGGCGACTGGCTGAAAACAGGAATAAAAATTTTTCTGAAGCAAAATTAAACTAATACTAATACATATATAACTTTCAATAAAGCAGGCAACATGCCTACATGTAGCAAAGTAGCGAAAGTCGGTGTACTTTATTGCTGATGTAGACTAACGTTTTTCTCTTTTGACCTAACGACATCGAAAAAGTAGTATTCACTTGACTAATAAAGCAAAATTCACCAAAATTCTCCTGTGCCAAACAAAAATTTAAATCCTGAAATGTAGTATATAATTAACTAATGACTCGGCATTCAACCAAAAATTCATGTGCCAGACAAAATTTTAAATCCTGAAATTTTAAATCCAATTAAGTAATGAGACAAAATTCAATCAAAATCTCATGTGCCAGACAAAAATTCTCTAGAAGAAAAGCAGCATTCTATGGTAATAGACATTGTAATGCTTGACCTCTGATAACCTTTGACCTCTTTGACCAAATGGCATGAAATTTTGTGTGGATGTCCGCCATATCGGGTCACATACATCTGCAAAGTTTAATCCGGAAATGTAATTATCACTTGACTCAAGAAGCAAAATTCAACCAAAATCTCACATGCCAGACAAAAGTTTAATGTATAAAAAGCAGTATTCTATTGTAGTAAGGTAGTTGTGACGTTTGACCTCTGATAACCTTTGACCCCTTTGACCGAATGACATGAAATTTTGCGCGGTGCTTTGCCTTACTGTGGCACATAATCTTGCCAAGTTTCAATAAAATCTGTAAAACCGTTACGGAGATATCGCACGGACAGACGGACGGACGGACGGACGGACAGACGGCTTGCGCCAAATTAATAAGTAGCTTTCGCTACTTAATAAAACATGTATTCCAAAGTTTAAAGTATATAGTTTTAAAAAGATATATGTGGTTGTTTTCTCAGGGGCTCATGTTTTTTCAATATAAAGGTATTAATTTAGGTGCAGGAAACTCCGGACTTTACATATATTTTACATTTGAAAGGAACTTATTCCTTTTAAGTTTTTCATTTCCTTTCCATTCCATTCCTTTCAAGCTACCATTTCATTACTTTCCTTTCATTATTGGTTTTGAATGAGTGTCATTCCTTTCCGTTCCCTTCATTGAATGAAAGGAATGAAAGACCTTTTTCCTTTCATTCCCAGAAGACTCCGAGCCCTAAGTACAAGCGATTATTAATATTTGGATTTAAGGAAATAGTATTTGTTGGAAATCAGAATAGTGCTTTTAATTTGTAAGCTTCTTTGTTAAAATGTAAAGCCCGCATTAGTCTTCAAAATTCAAAAGTTGCGTCGAACGCAACGAGATTCATTTCGAGGAAAAAAACGGAGAAAAGGACAAGTCTCATCGACGTCGTCGTGGGTTCGCCATTCCTCTCGTCACTTTGTCGGTTGTCACGTTGCATTGTAGAGAGTAACAGTTATCATGGTAATTTTGTTGGAATAAAGAGGCGATATAATCGCAGTTGATCGTTAACTGTTTTCCCTAACTGGCTACTGATTTCAACCGAATTGATTTGCTATGTTTTAAGTAAAAAAAAATATTAATTTTAGTCAGTTTTAGCTTGATCATTGTCACAGTCACGTACTAGAGAATAACAAGGCAAACTGAGTTAAAGTTTCTGCCACTTACCCTCTATCATCAGTCTAGTACCAGGAGGTGAAATTTCACCCCCCAAAATACACAGAGGGGGTGAAATTTCACCCCCCTTACCTAATTAATTTTTTTTCAAAAATTAACACAGGAGTGATTTTTTTAATTAATTGACCAAAAAATATGCAAAAATACTTATTCGATGCAGAAAAGAATTGCAAATGTTTCAGTCACAATTGCAAAAAAGTAGCATGTGTTATTACATAGCTATGCAAAATTTAATGTTGAAATTTTGGAAATTCAATAACTCAAAAATCTCGTATTGGAATTTTTTGCAAATTGGCCAGAAAATAGCACATTTTTGTAGATTCAGATGGTGTAAATGACATGTCTGGCGTTTTAGAAACGCAAGCAAGAAAAAATAAAAACCACAAATTTTACCTGATTTTTGCATTTTTTTGATATTTTGAAGTACTGAAATTAAAACGCCAGACATGTTATTCACACCATCTGAATCTACAAAAATGTGCTATTTTCTGGCCAATTTGCAAAAAATTCCAATACGAGAATTTTGAGTTATCGAATTTCCAAAATTTCAACATTAAATTTTGGATAGCTATGTAATAACACATGCTACTTTTTTGCAATTGTAACTGAAAAATTTGCAATTTTTTTCTGCATCGAATAAGTATTTTTGCATATTTTTTGGTCAATTAATTAAAAAAATCACTCCTGTGTTAATTTTTGAAAAAAAAATTAATTAGGTAAGGGGGGTGAAATTTCACCCCCTGGTACTAGACTGATCATATCGAAATCTAACAGTAATAATATGCCTTACTCTAGTAAATAAACTCAAAGTTTCTCATATATGGCAATAACTATGCACTGAATTTAAATTTTTTTATCGTGATTTTTTATTTGTCTGGTATGCTTTTATAAATTGCTAGTCCCTGCAAGTACACCTGTATTACATAAACTAGTTCATACTTGATGAAAAACATTTTCAATATCTTGTGCAAATGAACCTTGCTGGAAAATGAACGTGCTGTAGGTATAGTGTAGAAACGTACAGGACTTTTAAAAAACATGCATGACGAGCTTTGAAAATTTAAATTTTGCAGTTTTGGTGGTGGTGCGTTCCCTTTGTGCATAATGAAAAACCTATATATCTAGTCTTGTTGTGATCAGGTTTTTGCACTTTATCAAATGAAATAGAAATAACAACTGAAACTACTCATATCAGATCAATATTTATTAACACATTGGAACTACAACGTTTTGTAAAATGTATTTGATTGGTATACGTTTGTAAGCAAATGTTTAGTTAGAAATTATTTTAAGTCATGCATATGCTTTGTAAGTGCCATTAGTAATCTACGAGCATACTATAAAAATGAAATATGTAATGAAATCATGATTTTGCGCGGAGTAATGAAGTTCTTACATGTAATCAATTATTTTTGTTTCATTTATCTTGTATGATAACAGAATTCTAAAAATTCTGTCTTCCGCGATATCCACATTTTGACCACAAGGTCCATAAATCACGGTCCTTTCAGGCAAAGATCTTAGTCTTATTTCCTATGATCTCAATAAAAACTACAAAGGCGTCCAGCGTGAAACATTGTAGCATGTTGGAAACAATAATCCAGAATGTGCTAAAATTTCTGTTGGATTGTGATACAAATCTGCTACAGTTTTAAAAACGTTTTTGAAAAGAAAAAAACTGCAGTCCAAAAGCATACAAAGACTAAAGAAATACAATTTAGTTGAAATCTTGTTAAAGATAATGTACGATGGACTTACACAAAAAGTTCCCGGCATACCAGCCAATAGAAACCCGCCAGAAAACTTCCACCGCCGCTACCATACAAACCACTATGAGGTCCGCAATGCACAAGTGCAGAAAAAGCCTATTCAACGAATTATTTGCTTCTGTCAACTTGCGACATATACAAATCAGTTCGCAAATATTGGCAATTGCGGCAATGACAAAGACAATGGAGTAAGCATAAATCCTTGGCCAGGCTGTTGCATCTACAATGCGGTATTCATCCGGCAGGTCGTAAATAGTCATTGTGTTTAGTTTGCTGTCGGGAAAAAATGGAGCGTTATCCGTAATAAAGTTGTTTAGTTCAGCAGAGCTATTGCCTGTATGATCCACAAGGCCAGTTGTGTCCGAGAAAATGTGCACAAATTGTTTTGAAAATTCCAAGCCTGTCTTTGACTGAATCTGATTCTTTGATAAAGCGAAGGTGTAGTTGCTGCTAGTATCGCTGATATTTGTGTAAAGATGTATTGTCGTGTTATAAAATGCCGCAATTTTTAATAAAACACCTAGCGACATGTTTTTGTAAATAAAACCAGCCATATTTAATTAAGCTTGAAGTTTTTTGTATTTCCCTTTTTCCAAAATTCACACATCAAACACATGTAACATTTATTCAGGGGAAACACACAAAAAATCTGTTTTCATTTTAAGCACCTCCGCATTGTAAATGTTTTTGAATGTCAACCACATTTTCTGCGCCAATTTGTTCGGGAGTAAAATATTCGTACAGACTGTCAACTTGTCTGGCACATTACTATGCAATTTTACTCAGTTTTTTGTACCTTGCTAGCAAACTCTGGGATTTCACTTTCCAACACAAACAAGCAAGTTGACATTGCCCAGAGTGGTGTAAGAGCTAGCGCTATACGATAGTAAAGTTATGAAATTCTATTCTTAGTTCAATTACTGCATTTTATTAGGTAAAAATAAGAAGGTAGTGTGGTATGTGGAAGTTTTTCTTGTTCACACCAAGATTCTTCTGGATAAAAACTATTTATGAATTATAGACATAAAACGTATAAGCAGTTTTCTATTTTAAACTATGACTTTTTCCGATATTTGCCTCATACAACACAAACACTCAACAATAGCGCTGCCACAATTGAACTTTTCGTAAGAAATTTGAATAAACAGTCTCCTTAGCTTTTTACAAGAAGTACTTTTCTTTGCAGTTGCTTTCTGTTCTGCGCTGTGTCGTTGCTGCTCTACGTCGGGAACTCAAATGAGACAAGATCACACTATGATCACACCGATCACAATATGGTGTACACAGTCATAGTTACACCAAATCAAACTGAACCACCAAAAATGATTTCCTATAGAAATTACAAGCAAATTAATGAAAACCAATTTATAACTGATATTAAGCAAGTCGATTGGTCGTTTCTAAAATCCTCTACTACACCAATTACAAACTCAATTGTTTTCGAAGGCGCATTAAATAATATCCTAAATAAACATGCACCGATAGTGAAACGTAAAGTAAAAGGTAAAAATACTCCATGGTTCAACTCTAAACTGTCAAAATTGTGTAAAAATAGAGATTTAATGATTGTAAAGTCAGTAAATGATTCATCTTTAATTAGCAAAGTCAGAAAATTAAAAAATAATGTAAATAATGCTATTAGATCAGCAAAAAAGCAATATTTTAACTCCAAACTAGCAAATGTAAATAATTCGGCAGAAGCTTGGAAAATAATCGACGAATTAATTCAATACAAAAACAAAACCAATCCTAAAATCACAAAGTTAATCGACGACAACAAAGTAGAAATAACTGAAGATGAGTTAATTTGTAAAAAGTTAGCAAATGAATTTACAGTTACAAATTCAATCAGTAATGTCGAAGATTGTAGATCAAATTATGAGAAATATTGTAATGAATTTAAAGAAACCTCCAACGAAATTAGCAATAATCCTGAATTATCTCCACTTGAAGTAGAACAGGCAATAGGCTATGTAAACAAATCAAAAGATGGAAAGAATAACGTTCCAATGAAAATTTATAAACAGTTTTCAAATACATTAGCAATACCATTGACTGTACTATTTCTAAGCATTTTTTGTTCTGGAATTATACCGGACAATTTCAAAGAAGCGTCCGCTATTGCTCTTTATAAGAAAAAAGGGTCACTTTTGTTATCTAGTTCGTATAGAGCAATATTCAACTTTCCTTTCATTGTAAAAATATTTGAACGAATATTATATTGTAAACTACTTACTTGTGTATCAGACCTACTGGATGAAAACCAGCATGGTTTTAGATCGGGTAGGTCATGTGAAACAGCAATAGCAGTCTTTACACAAGCCATATACGAGTATTTAAACGTAAAGTCAGGTAACGCCATCGCGGCGTTCATAGATTTTTCCAAGGCTTTCAATAGCGTCTCCAATGAAAAACTAATAGATAAACTAATGAAAGATTTCAAAAACAAAATTCCACCTTATCAGATAAATTTGCTAATAAGTTACTTTACAAATCGTAAATTTACAATAACAAACGGAAACTATACATCCGGTACGTACAGCATAAAATCAGGGGTACCCCCCGGCAGTATATTAGGTAATTTACTTTTTACCCTGTTTTTGAACGATATAGGTACTGCTATAAACCTTCCGTACACATTGTACTGTGATGATTTAGTTATCTATACTAGCTGTACAAGCTTTCTTGAAGGCACAAAAAGACTGAATGAATGTTTAGCCGCTTTCAATGAATGGTGTACAAAAAACGGACTAACCATAAATGTATCAAAAACTAAATACATGGTATTTAGCAAGTCACACGATACTAAATCATCGCAACAAAATATAGGTAATTTAATTTTAAACGGAAAAAGTATAGAATTAGTATCTAGTTTCAAATATCTAGGCGTACACTTAGATTCGCATTTATCTTACAAAGTACACTGTGAAAATGTTGAACGCAAACTTAACTGCGCTTTAGCTAAGCTTCATAGTATAAAGCGAATGATTAGCCTAAATTTTCTTCAAAGCGTAATCTCAGCATATTACATGAGTATAATCGATTACGGTATAATCTTTTGGTCACCCAATAACAATACCTTTGTCAATAAGTTTCAAAATCAAATTCGCAGATTTCTAATATCATATTTCTACCCATCATACAACAAAAAATGGTTCTCAAAAACGAAAAATTTCAGTAAAATTGATATTTTCAAATTGTATAAACAAATTGGATTGTTGACCATTAACGAGCGAAAAACTCTGCTAATACTAAAATTTGTATTCAAATTCAAAAGAAGTAGTCTTTTTAAAAATTGGTTCATAACTAGCAGAGAACAACAAAATCAATTAAATAGATTTAAGATTCCACCAACTATCCCAACCACAATGTATAAAAACTCATTAAAATGGTATGGAATTTTTCTTTGGAACGACTACTATAAAAAGTTAAATAATGAATTAGTTAAACCCAAATGGGAAGAACAAAAAACTATTAATGAAATATTCTCAGATACTTGTAAAGAAATTATAATAGAAGAAAGAAAATTTTTATTTATGTAGTTTTATGTAGTTTTGTAGTTAACAGAAATATATATGGAAATGACCTTGCTTGAATGTTAAATGGCACCTTATGTATTATGGAATGACACCAGTGTTATGTATTTAAAATCAGACTGAAAAGACTGAATGCAGATAACACTTTAATAAAATATACAATACAATACAATACAAGAAGAGAAAATGCGCTTCAGTCTGGTGAAAAATGCAAACTACAGCTACGTACCCAAACAGTCTGATCTTTTTTATAATGTACAAAGTATTCGTATTCTGTTTTCTGAAGGCATGTACTTATTGCTACGCGAAAATAAAGGAGTTATGTCTCCCATTGACTTATTTAGCGTACATTGGGGGTTTTTGTTGTCCGCTAACTTAGCAAGCCAACTTAGCGGACCTTTTGACTACCTTAGCGGACAAAAACTTAGAATTTTTAAAAGTTTTTTTCTGTACATAAAAGTGATTCGAAATAACATGTACAAATTTATGTGTGGTACTCATAATTGTATTATCGTCCTTTAGGTGAGCTCCAAGAGCCAATACCAATACATACCAGCAATTCATGATGTGCAAATTTTAAGTAAAATTGAACATACATGAACCTTAAATTGCTCCACTCTAACTTAAGCACGTACATTAACTTTCACAGCATATACGAAAACCCTGTGCACAATATGTGGGGAATGATTTTGAAACCGGAATTATACTTTCTCCAATTTAATTCGATTTCTTATGTGCTAAGATTACCTATGAGCTTCCAAGATGGCTTTCGTTTTTTATTATACTCTGGAATGTTTGCTTAGCTATTTTTTAAATAACCCTATCTAGTGCACTGCAGGTTTGAAAAGGATATTTTGAGCTCGGCTAGTTGTGACCATGCTATATATTCTACTATTTAGCATGCACAATAAAAAATGTAGATCAGTGAGGCGTAAGTAAATGCAATTGTGAAGACCCTTATCTTATACATATTTGAATTCAAACATTTTAACCTTAAAATCCTTTGCAGAAACAGGAATAATGAATAATGTTCCTTCAGGCACAGAAAAACCCTGCAATTACATATCAAGTACATGTTTGTTAATTTTAATTAGCATTTGCGTATTATGAATTACTGATATGTATTGGTATTGGCTCCTGGAGCTCAGCTAAAGGACGGTAATACAATTATGAGCACCACACATAAAATTGTACATGTTATTTCGAATCACTTTTATGTACAGAAAACAACTTTAAAAATTCTAAGTTTTTGTCCGCCAAGGTAGTCAAAAGGCCCGCTAAGTTTGCTTGCTGAGTTAGCGGACAACAAAAACCCCCAATGTCCGCTAAATAAGTCAATGGGAGACATAACTCCTTTATTTTCGCGTAGTAATAAGATCTTCCCTTTTCTGAATAGTAAACTCTACTACTACTACAAGGACATAAATATAACAAATGCCCGTGTGCTCGCCTGACAATATCTGACTTACTAATGAAACTACGTAGAGAATGCTGGGGTGGTTTTGATGGTTTACTCTTAAGCATTTTAGACCGTATAACGTTGAGAATGTTTTCATGAACCAAGGCATTTCGTACATGCAAAGCAACAGAAAAAGTGTTAAGCTTTCTCCAGCAACCGTATCTATTTGTTCAGACTGATTTTACTGCAACTGTTCAGCCACTCCAACTAGTCTTCGTAGCTTTATGGATATATAATACGGTTGAGTGATATTCAAAATTAAGTTAGTTCAAAAAGAATGCTGAGCTTGGATAAAAGATTGAATTACATGAATTTTACTTTCAACTTGTTCTGAAGGCTCAGTTCTGCTTCAGTTTTCTCCGATAGAAGGCTGCCACATTTGTGCTCACTTCTTAGTGTTTACAGTCGTACCTAATATGATTAAAATTACTGAGAAAAAATCACATTTTTCTGAGAAATTATGAAAGTTTCTCGTTTTGTCAAGCATAGTTAGGTTTTAAAAAAGGTAAAAGGTTGAAAATTGTAGATCACGGTACTGCCATGCTTGTATAAACTGGGAGTAGAACTCCTGAAGCATAAAGTTATGAAATTCAGTCGTCGTCGTTTGTACTAGTGGATTTGAACCATTCTTTATATGATTACGAACTGTGCACTCTTCGTCAGATCAGTTAATTGATAAAACAAACTTTTCTACTTTTACAGAAGAGGTCACCTTTTTTCTCTTATATTTATGCGTATCTCATCTGAAATCCGTCAAAGCTGCCAGGAGAAAATTTGCCTACTAATAATAAATCACGCTAATTGGCAAAATTTAATTACACTGTATTCACTTTGATACTGCATGCAGTCAAACACAAGTAGAGTATTCGTTTTGATTCCAAACTTTTGCTTTAATGGTTATCCACTTTCTCTACAAGGTATATTAACAAAGTCTTCACACCTCACTAAAAAGTAAACTTTTTTTACCGCGGCCACGAACCAAAAAACAGAAACGAGAGTTCTGGTCAACTTTAACGCAAAATTATTTTTAATTAACTAATGTTATTGCAGCAGGACTTACCAAGCGCGCTCATTCTGTGCATTGTGCAGTTCAACATTGGCGCCGCGTATTGAGAATGTTGAACAAGATCAAGAGTGAAAACAATTTTACTTTAAAATAATTATTCCTTCATTTGGAGAGCGGCTGCAGCAACACATAATAAACTTGTAGTTGAATCCCTTACGTTAGTTTTAAAATCAGCATAACAAGACAAAATTTCATAGTTATGAATGCAACGTTAGAACACTGACAAATGGTTTGTATTCACAAATTTTTGGACCCTTATTATATTACATATCTTGGTAGAGCCTTGAATGGTATATTACATATCTTATTGGGGTTGGTGACTTAATTCCCCCGAACAACTCATGCCCGGACTAGGTATTTACCCTGGACAATTTTCCCCTGATTTTATTTGCCAATTCAGCCAAATTTCCCCGGACCAATTTTCCCTACTCAAAATCTTTCTCAGCCACATTTTTCCCTGACAATTTTTTCCCTATTTAAAAAAATATAGGGTTTTTGTTTTTTAGAAAATAGATAAATCTACAAAGTCAGCAATCAAATAAAAGCACCCTTATGCTTGCAGTTTGAAGCATAGGAAATGTTGTATGAGCATACAATTTAAATATGTTAAGTCTGCATTCCCAATATTATGTGGTGTTTGCTTACTCTTACATTGACCATGACGTAGATTTTTTCTATCTGGTCTTTTCCCCTAATATCATTAAGCCGTTCCGTAATGTGTTACTAGGGGGAAAGTATTGGGGAATAATAGGAGGAGGAAAAAATGTCTGGTTTCGGGGAAAGTTTGTCGGAGTAAATATGTCCGTTTTGAGGAAAAGTGTGTCGGGAAAAACATGTCCGCAGGAAAAAATAACCAAGGAAATTTTGTCCAGGAAAAATTGTCCGGGGGTAAGTTGTCCAGGGGAACTGGGTCCTGTTCCCATTTTATTGTACAATGGTAAAATTATGTCAAATTTCAAAAATATCGAGGATTTCGTAATTTATTACTCAATTACTTCCCAAACAATGGTATACAAAAACATTTTTCACAACAGTGGAGTACCCCCAAGATTTCTAAATAGATATTCAAGGAAAAGAACTTATTCAAGTCCTGACTTGGCTGGAACCGGGATCCTAGGTTAACTTCTGAACTACATATCCGGTGGTTACGCTTCATAGCTAATTCGAAAGAGCAACTTTAGTAGAGCCAAACAATTGTCCGTTGTAGTACAGATTTGTTTGCGCATGACCTGATTTTTGCAAAATATTTTTGCCACTTCATTCTCCCAAAACCCAGATTTTTTGATTTTTTTGCTAAAATTGGATCATGTAGTTTGTTTCTGAGAGGATTCACACAATGAGTCATATTTGGTATATTGTATGGTAAAAGGCTGAGAATGGTGGGATTACCATTATGCTGATTAAAAGAAGCTTTGGAATGTGTAGTCACTAAATACATGAAATTAGTATTATGTTCACCTAAGTTAGTACAACTATATGAATAAATTTTTGCACGAACTATAAATTAACCAGACGTTTGCTTACAACATGTTTTGGGCGTTAATATACAGCGTGGAATACTATTTGAAACTGTTTTGTGTCATAGCTATAAGTGCAAAAATCTTTGACAACAAAAGGTTAGTTGCATACTAAACTGGATTGTAATTCACATTTTTATATACACAAAATGTAAAAGATTTGGCGACTTTAAACTTGCTCAGTGCAAAGCAAAAAAAACAAAGACACTTAAATAGTACAGTGAAGCCAGACTGGTTGATTGGCGCTGAAATATTTTATCAGTAAAGTAAAAAAAAGACATATTTAAGACAGTGAAATTTCACGTTAGACTTAATTTAACATCAACAATTTACCGAATTGACTATAAAATATTTTATTGCTACCTTGTATCCAAGTATTCAGTAGCCAATCATTCCTATACTCTTATACCAGTACCCATATACCAATACTCATATTTTTATATGCAAAGCAATCTATGCTAGAAGCTCCCTTTATAGACGTTATGGGTGAAACTCTGTGGAGAAAAAGGTAGGAAATCTGAGCCCCCTTTTGCAAATGCAAGTTACATAGTAACATTTATTGAAAAACTGTTACATTCTTCAATGAAATATTAGGGAAGAAACAAACCTACATTGCAATCTTACGTCATTTGCGTTCTTTTGTGTAGCCTCTGTTATCAAGGTAACATGCTAGTGTCTTGGATTCCCAGAGAAAGGAAGAGCCGTACATAGTTTGAAGCACTGCAATGTGTCTTATGCACATATGATTTTCATACACTCAAAACACTTATTAAACATCGATGCTTCTTCATTGTATGTATACATAAGTTTGACTCATTCATTGCCCTATGCATAACTGACAACACGAACACACATCGATGTCATGCTTACGTTACCAGCAACTCTTGTTCTCTGCAACATACTGAACAGAACTGCTGAAGAATGGCAAGTGACACAGTGTATATACGAAAAAACCAATGGGGGAATGTGCTTACACCTTGTTGATGTATACAACAATATTTTCCTTCGGCTACTTAGAGCAAATCCTTTTTTCGGTGAGTAGATGTCATGTGTAGAGTTTTAGCAAAGCAAAGCAATCCGTCTTACCAACTTTTATGGAATCCACGGATATATTTACATACAATAAAATCTGTTTAGTGTTACCAGTTTTCCTAATTATTTAAAAGACCAAGCATAACATTATTGAAATACTTTATTCACAACGTTGGCTATTATATGATGTTCTAGTGTCAGTCCAGAGCTTATACCTAAGATTCAGTCGGTGAACGTTTCCCAAACGCCAGAATCAATCCCAAAAACCTTCAGTTTTTCAAAAACGGAACGGAATGTACAATTTTATTTAACTTTTTTTCAGCTCAGAAACACCTGTTATTTTGATAGTTTCGTTTAATTGGCACGTTTTTGAACCTAAATAGGCTAAAAAATCCATGCGTCTAATATATAATGATTAATTCTAAACATTATGTACAAAAACAGAGTCAATGTTGTATCTATACCTTGGAATTAAGGTATAAACTGCACAGTGGTGCTATAGACCAAATCAAAATACATTTAAAAAGAATAGAAGCGTGCTTTTTCTTTATTCTCAAAAAGTTGACAAACTATAGTATTTACAAAATATTTTTTAAACTTCAAGTATTTAAGATGGATCCCGTGGCATTCAAATGTTGCTGCGCCGAGCCTAACAATAGCATGGGCCAATACGTTGCATTAAAAGCAGCAAACAACAAAGGAAACAAAAGTCTGCACACTTGATCGATTTTCACCCAAATTTTCCGTGACGTCGGTGGCGGCTGACGTGCAGCATGCTGATGACTATACCTGCATCCCATTGATATCCAGAATTCTCGGATAACTAGAAGGGGTAATCCGTGGTGTTGAATATCATATTCTGATGGGATTCCCATTGCCACAGCTTGATGGTTTGTCCAAGCTTGTTGTTTTTGAACAGCAATAATTTTTTGTTCCTAAAATGTGCGATATGTGAATAGCCGGCCATCATTTTCTGGTGTTCTTTTGCACACAGCAAGGTTTGATCTGATAGTTCGTGCTTCTTTGAAAAGCCACACGTTCTTTTTAGCTGCTTGATTTTGCTGATCTCACCATTTCAAATATTTTACCAGGATAAACTCGCGAATGGCTCCGAAAACAAAAACCTTGCAGCCAATGATCCAAATGTCTCACAACTACACAAGATATTTTAGTCGCTTGAAATTCTTTTCAAAGATTAAAAAATTGAAAGCATTTAAAAAACCCTCCATTGACGTAATGAACTGGTGGAACCACGCCCTTGAGACCACTATGCATTGTAACCAGTGTAAGAATGCAAGTTATAAGCAGCAAACAGCATCCTGTACAAGAATTGAGTGGCAATAACACCTTTTAAAAACCATTTATATAAACGCTATATATGAATATCAAGTTACCAGTCCTAGCCAGAAGCTGAAAAATGACAGTGTTACTACCAAAACTATTGACGTATAAACTGGAATAAGATTGTTGCTTAGTTTGCGCTCAAATTTCAATGCCATTTTGACGTTTGGGTACTCCACTGCAAAAAAAGTTTAAAAATTAGTTTATTAAGCACCGAAAGGTGCTTATTAAAATCAGTCGTGTCCGTCCGTCCGTCCGTCCGTCCGTCTGTCTGTGTGCACGATATCTCTTCAACGCTTTCTTCGATTCTTTTCAAATTTAGTACACAAGTACCATTAGTTCATGGGCAGATGTGGGCGAAATTTCAGGTCAAAAGGTCAAGTCAGTCAAAAGTTATTAAAGAAAACTTTCAGTGCACTAGGTAAGCGTGCATGGTAAAGCATAGCCTTCAACAGGATCTCGTAGCATAAAGGCTAAGCAACGCAACCTTCTCATGTGTATCACGAGTTCGAATCCCACCAGCCGGTTTTGGTTTTCCCTCTTTTTTACATCTACGTATTACCAGAATAAAAATCCAATCTTGTCTCAAATCTGAATTGTAATATATTCTGTAAATTCTGACAGACCGAAAACGTTACAGCCTGTAATATAAGGTAACACATGAACGCATAACTCATGGTAGCCCGTCCACGCGTAACTCATGGTAGCCTGGCAACCCGTTGGTTCATGGTAACTCCTGAGTAAATCAGTTTGTGAATAGGTAATAAAATGTGTGCAATATATATGGTTGGGTCACCGAATGGGTACCATAGAAAAATCCCGGTATAACAATTATATAGATAGATGCCACAATGCCACCTGCCGCCACTAATGAACAACCACGATCGTCGGCCGCAAAATCATAGAATTAGTCATAGAATAGAACCAAACCGCGCCAAATTCAAGTTTGAACTGCAACATGCATTCTCGTCCATGTGTACTCACACACTCGCTCACTCACTTGCAGCACTCAGCGTGAGACTTTAGGATTCATTTTGTTTTGTTACTGATTCGTTACAGGTTTCAGACAAGTTGAAGTGACATTTTCTGTGTTGTTTTAAATATAACTGATCAATCCAAAATAGAAACCCAATATATATTTAATATTTGTATTATTAGGTGAATTACGTAATTTGTTTTGCCGAATTCGGTTTGATTTGGTGGCTGGAAAGATGGCAAAGAAGAAAAAAAGTGCAGATCAAAGAAGACGGGAGAACCGGGAACGACAGCGCGTCCGGCGTACCGAGGAAGTTCGTAAGAAGGAGCAAGAAAGGGACACGAATTCAAAAAGGCGAACAAGACAAAATGTAGCTGTTCGAGAAGCGGAACAAGAACGTGACACTGCATCGCGTAGGATTACTCGGCAGAATCCAGCTGTTCGAGTTATGGAACAAAAACAAAACTCTGCGTCGAGAAGGGTAACCCGGCAAAGCGAGGCTGTTAAGAAAGCGGAACAACAGCATAATACTGTATTGCGAAGGATAACCCGCCAAAACAATACCATCAGTACTTTAGAACAAGCTCGAAATACAGCAGCGAGACGTCAATCACGGCAAAACACAGTAGCTCGTAAACTAGAAAGAGCACGAAACACAGCAGCAAAAAAAGAAGCAAGAAATAATCCTACAAGGCGGAATAACGAGCGCACTTACAATGCATCTTTGCGCAAACAGAAACGACAAGTCGAGTCCGTAAACGTACGTGAAAAAGAAATCAACCGAGTTCGAAAATGTGTGGCAAGACAATTGTTCCAGCCATCTTACAAAGCATTACAGGAGAAGTTTCAGCGTAAGAAATATCTCGCTCCCACGTCGGTGTGTTCATGTTGTGGTGGTTTATGGTACGAGGATAGTGTTACTAGTTTCTCGGTCAGAGCTTTACGACAATGTGGTATAACATGTGATCTTGATCAGAAAATATTTTGTGTTAATCAAAATCCTCATCTATTATGTCGCACATGTAAGACATCGGTTAAAAAAGGAAAGGTTCCAAGAATGTCTCTAGGAAATGGGTTTGCGTTTCCGGATCAACCTGAGGTTTTGAAGAACTTGACTCCGCTTGAAGAAAGGCTTGTTGCTCTACGCTTGCCATTTATGAGGATTCGCTTATTGGGAACAGAACGTCAGTCTGCATTAAATGGTTGTGTTGTCAACGTAGAAAACAATTTAGACGTGACGGCAAAAGTGTTACCTAGAGGTTTAACTGATACCTCGGTAGTGCAAGTAAAGTTAATGAAAAGAATGCGAGATAAGACGCCCTACCGTTATGAAAAAGTGCGTCCTTATGCTGTACTTAAAGCTGCTCAATATCTAGTCTCAACGCCTACATACAAGCAGGAGCAAGTGCAATTATCAAGTGACTGGGAAGTGTACGCAGAAGGTAATTTTTATATGACTTATCTAGAATAACTAGCTTAAAATGCAAGGTATCCTGTAAATGCTTGGTAACCTTTAAATGAATGGTAGCAAGTGTTTGCATGGAAGCCTGTGAATGCATGGTAGCCTGCAAATGCATGGTAGCCTGTGAATGCATGGTAGCCTGTGAATGCATTGTAGCCTGTGAATGCATGGTAGCCTGTGAATGCATAGTAGCCTGTGAATGCACGCTGGCCTGTGATTGTGAATGCACGCTAGCCTGTGAATGCATGGTAGCCTGTGAATGCATAGAAGCCTGTGAATGCACGCTAGCCTGTGAATGCAATGTAGCCTCTGACCGTAGTACCCCCGAACGTGGTAACCCATGAACGGGGTGGCCAACAAATGTGGTAGTCAACGAATGAGGCAGCCCATGAACAGGGTAGTCAACAATAGTGGTAGCCCATGAACGTGGTAGCCCATAAACGAGGTAGCCTGTTAATGGACGGCAACTTGTAAATGCTTGGCAGCCTGTAAATGCATGGAAACTTGTGAATGGAATTGAAACCGTAAATAGATAAAACGGAAAGTTACACAAACATTTGTTTTATTTCAATTCGAACAGACGACACAGTATCCTTCGAAGAAACTGAAGCTGAGTTCAACGAAGAAACATCAGAAGATGTGGAAGAAAGTGGTGACAGTGAGGATGAGAATGGTAAGTATACTGATAAATCCTTAGAAACTAAAAAATATGCAAAATCTTAACGTCGCATTTTACTGTTTTAGTTTGTTCAGTCGAAGATGAGAACCAACTAACATTCGCGGAACAGTCCTTCATATTTAATGACACTGAAACAAAGACAACGGGAGTTCAGATTGCTCCAGGTGAAGGAAAGACGCCAATTCCATTATATAAGGACACATATGTCGAGGAATTGTCATTCCCCAAAATTCATTGCGGTGAACCTCGAAAATTTGCCGAGAATGTCCGAGTAACCTATACGGACGTCGTCAAGTCAGCTCTACAGATGTATGACAGACGGGCTTGTAACAATGAATGGATGTTTTTCGCTTTTAACAAGTCCAGAATCGAAAAAATTTACAATGCAGTTAAAATTTGATTGCGGAAGACGACGTCAAACAATCTACTGACAGCGGGTGAAATTCGACGAACTGGGTGCTTAGAGTCATTGATAAAAAAGATGAAGGATATCAAGTTTTTAAGAATATCAGATCTACCCCTCCGTACTGGCAACACAAAAGCAAGGATGTCATGGCAATGATAAGGCAGTTGGGACCACCGTCGTTATTAGCTCGCTGCTATGCAGAGAAGCTATTTAAGCAGTTGTGTGTCCGTCTGTCCGTCTGTCTGTCTGTCTGTCCGTCCGTCTACTTTATTTTTGGGGTCTATACCAGGCTATTTGGGGTCAACATTAGGCTATTTGGGGTCAAAATCAGGCTATTTGGGGTCAAACTCAGGCTATTTGGGGTCAAAATCAGGCTATTTGGGGTCAAAATCAGGCTATGTGGGGTCAAAATCAGGCTATTTGGGGTCAAAATCAGGCTATTTGGGGTCAAAATCAGGCTATTTGGGGTCAACATTAGGTTATTTGGGGTAAAAATGAGGCTATTCGGGGTAGGGCCCGGTTGGGTCCATTATTAGCTCGCTGCTTTGCAGAGAAGCTATTTAAGCAGTTGTGTGTCCGTCTGTCTGTCTGTCTGTCTGTCTGTCCGTCCGTCTACTTTATTTTTGGGGTCCATACCAGGCTATTTAGGTCGCAATCAGGCTTTTTAGGTCAAAATCAGGCTTTTTAGGTCAAATTCAGGCTTTTTAGGTCAAAATCAGGCTTTTTAGGTCAAAATCAGGCTTTTTAGGTCGAAATCAGGCTTTTTAGGTCAAAATCAGGCTTTTTAGGTCAAAATCAGGCTTTTTAGGTCAAAATCAGGCTATTTGGGGTTGGTAGGTTATTATCTATTATATGGGCTTTAAACCAAACCTAATGGCTCTAGATTTTTTTCTCAAAAAGTAAATTGCTGTATTATATTTTTACGATAATTACGTTTCTAGCAGCGAGCATCTTTTTATGTTTACCATGGATGTTTTTTAACTTTATCTGCTGCGGAAACCAAATGGCCAGAGTTAATAAAAATGCTCACTAAGATCTTAAAGAAAAAGGATATAACACTTGAAGAAGCTTCAGTATTGCCGATCTTAGAAAAACACGAGTTAATTCGCGCAGATCCCGTCACATGCATGCGTCATTTCGATCACCGTTATCGAGCACTCTTTACAGAACTGATAACTAAGGAAAACGGAGTATTTAAGGGTCACAAAGTCAAAGATTACTTTCTAAGGATGGAGTTTCAAATGCGTGGATCGCCACATATTCACGCACTTATTTGGTTGGAGAATACACCAGTGTATGACCCGGAGGACTTTTCAACTGAAGATCAGTGTTCATCTTTCATAGATAAGTTCATAACATGTGAACGAAACAACGAACCAGACATTAAGCCGTATATAGAATATCAGTTACACAACCATTCCCAAATTGCTATAAAAACAGGAAATCCAAAAAAGTCTGTCGATTTGGATTTCCAAAGCCTCCAATGGATAGGACGCAATTTTTAAAGCCATTTAGCGAATCTGAACCTCCAGAAACACTACGTCAGGCCAGAGTTAACTTTGAGAAGATTGAATTAAAGCTCAAAGAAATGGGAAGAAACTTCACGGAAGGTATACCCTTTTCTGACTTTCTGGCATCACTTGATATGACCCGAAACGACTACATTGATGCCATCAGAAGCTCTATTAAACGGACAACGCCTTTTATAAAACGATCCACCAACGCTATTTTCATTAATCAATACAACAAGCTGTTGTTACAAGAGTGGGAAGCAAACATTGATATTCAATTTGTCACCGACGCATACGCATGCGCAAAGTACTGCGTTGGCTATATTTGCAAATCTGATAGTAGTGTTTCAAAATTACTAAGAGCTGCTGCGAAAGAAGCAAGACGTGGTAATTTATCCGTGAAGGAAAAACTAAACAAGTTTGCAAAAGTCTTGATAACCGGAAGCGAAGTTTCAGCTCAGGAGGTTGCAGCCTTTCTACTAGGAATAGCTAACGCTTTATCAACACGTAGCAGTGTTTATGTGAGTACCTCTCCGAAGGATGAACGAGTACATAAACTTAAGCCTCAGGAGGAACTAGATGAACTCGAAGAAGGTAGCACAGACGTCACGGCAAAAGGTCTACTAGAGCACTATGTCCAACGACCAAGTGAGCTTGAAAGTGTTTGCTTGGCAGATTTTGCAACTATGTATGAGTACTCGAAAACCACCGGTAAGATTAATTCGTTATTCGATACAGCGTAAATGCGAAAGCTATAAAACTAGTGTGCACATAGAACTATCCTGCATATAGAACTAGTCTGTACATAGGACTAGCCTGTGAATAGGACTAGCCTGTGAATAGGACTAGCCTGTGAATAGGACTAGCCTGTAAATAGGACTAGTGTGTGAACAGAACTAGCCTGTCGAAGAGAACTAGCCTGTGAAGAGGACTAGCCTGTCAAAGAGAATTATCCTGTGAGTTAGATAGAAATAAGTAGCCCTTTAGTTTACTTTAAAAAGAATTCATTTGGACAGGGAATTAAATAAATAAATCTGTACTAGAATCAAATGTAAAATACAAATTTGATTTCTATATGTATGTTCTAGATTGCGACTTTGAGGCAAACGAAGAAACGCCACGTCGTTGCCGGCGGTGGAATTTACGCGATTCGTCAGGTTCCATCAGAGAGAGGACAAAGCGAAAAATTTTAAGATATCGACACTACGGCAAAGCAGATGACACAGGAAATTACTGGCGTGAACAATTGATGCTCTTTGTACCTTGGAGAAACGAAGATGATTTCAACAATGAAACGTCCGAAATTGTTGCTAAAGAAAACATGGCACTTATCAAAGAAAACTCTCGTCCGTATTACCACAACGAATTGGTTGATGAAGATGAACTTGGTTTGCTGATGGCTAGAGCAGAAACGGAGGATAATGAAGAGCAGGACCCAGTTGTTGAAAACGAAATGGATTTTTTACATGACGTACACGACGAAGAATCGTACTTGGAGAGTGATATTTTTAGAGCAAAACCTGCACCTCGTGTTGAGAAATTTCGATTTCCAAGTCTGGTTCCGGAAAAGGACTATAAAGAAATCATGCAAACCCTAAATGATAAACAAAGGAGATTCGTATTGAACGTTCTACACCGACTAAAAACCTCGACAGATCCTTTTTATTATTTCTTAAGTGGTGGAGCTGGTGTTGGTAAGAGCAGGGTAGTAACTGCAATTATTCAATCATATCTCAGGTATAATATGACTGATCAAAATGCTCTAAACCCTGAGGAAGTGTGCGTGCTAGTATCTGCTCCAACCGGTAAAGCTGCATTTAATGTGTTTGGAATGACCTTGCACTCAACTTTTCGTCTTCCTCCCAATAAATATGGAGGGAAAATAAAAAATCTTGATCCCAGCACTTTAAATAGCCTGCGACTAAAGCTTCAAAACATTAAACTGTTTATTATTGATGAAGTTTCTATGATGAGCGTAAAGCAACTTTATGAAATTGATACTCGACTTCAGCAAATATTTGAATGTTCGCGCGATTTTGGAGGACGCTCTGTTATCTTTGTTGGACACCTTAGGCAATTGCCGCCAGTCGCAGGATTGCATGCATTTAAGCCACCATCGCATCTTTCGGAAGCAGCAGATGCCGTTGATAACTACTTATGGGAAACGTTTGAGTATTTTGAGTTGGATGAAATCATGAGACAAAGAGGTGAGAAACTATTCTGCAACGCACTCAATAACATGTCAGAGGGTTGCATGTCCCCAGCAGATATTGAGCTTGTTGCAAGCAGAAAACTTTCACCATTAAATAAACCAGACGGAGAAAAGGAACCGCTTTGGCTATTTTATACTAGACAGGCGTGTAAAGAGCACAACGCGTTGGTACATTCCCGTATGGATACAGAGGGTGCTCTTGCAAGAGCGCACGACAAAATTCAAGGTAGGTTTGTAATAAATAGAAACTTAAATATATACCTAAAACTATCTTTGCTAATAACGGTTTTTTCAGGGAGGGCTTCTGAGGCAGAAAAATTAAACATACTTGAATATGCCAAAACGCTAGATGTTCAGAAGTCAGATGGTTTGCCTTATGAAACGTACCTCAAGGTGGGAGCATGCTATTTTGTTTCAACGAATGTAAATGTTCAAGACGGACTATTTAATGGAGCAACAGGAATTTTACGGATGATTGAGTATGGAACTGCAAAAGATCACACGAGAGTCCCGAAATACGCTTTGATGGAATTTGATCACCCCGTAATTGGAGCAGAAGCACGTATAAGCACAGCTGAGTACCAACGAGCTAAAAATATTCCCGAAACATGGGTTCGCATTGGAAGGGTACAAAAGAATCTAAGCGTTGCTCGCGGGCGTAGTTTGGAAATCGTTCGTAGCCAAATTCCGTTAGAAGCAGCAAACGGAATGACAATTCACAAATCCCAGGGATCCTCGTTACCGTGTGTTGTAGTTTCTGTTAAAGGTTTGGAACCATCCAGAAAGAATTACAGAGAACTGCTGTATGTTGCATGCAGTAGAGCAACGTCGTTAACTGGACTATTTATTGACGGAGATTTTCGGCCGCCACTTCCGCCAAAACCAGATGATTCGGTTTCTCAAGCAGTTTCTAGGTTGAGGGATAAGCCGTTAAGATTCTCGTTCAGCGTTTTGCAAGATATTGGGACTTCGCACGAAAGATTATATTATCATAATATTAGATCATTTCTGAATAAAGTTCTGGATTTAGAAGCCGACCAATGCGCAATGGCTGCTGACGTAGTCGCTATCGTCGAACCCTGGCTTTTAGTAAATGACCGTGTTGAAATATCAGGATTTCAAGTGCTGCACAAGTCATTTTCGTCGGGGAATAGGAACTCTCACGGAATGCTTTTAGCAGCAAAAGGCCTAACGAAGCTGTGCCTTTATATTATTGTTACACTAATACTTACAGCAAAAGTCATTGTCAGTTTTTATTGCATAAGGCAGGACATGTCAAAATTGTAATCGTGTACCGACATCCAAAGTATTGCTGGAATGCTTTTGCTGAGTATTTAAAGGCAATTTTGAATTCAATTGAAGGTAATGATTGTGTGGTTGTCGGGGATTTTAATGTGAACCTTACTCTGGATAATACAAAAGTTTGTGATATCTTTAGTCAATACGGGTTTGAGTCAAAAATTCCTTTATCCACACCGACACACGATAAACTTGGACACATCGATGTATGTTTTTCGAATTCGCCATTTGTTAATGCTTGGATTTACGAATGCTATTATAGTGATCACAAGCCAATCTGTGTTGTTTGGCCAAAGAAGTGTTAAATAGAAATCCTTAAATGTATAGCCTTTGTATGTTCTGATTTCATGAATGAATAAATGATATATAATAAAGAACCAAGTAGTTAACACAATAATCAACTTTCACTATTTTGCAATCATAAGCATCAACATGTAACCTGTGAACGTATTTAGTAGCCTGTATGGTAACCTGTGAATATGGTAGCTTGTAAACTTTGTAGCCTGTAAAAACGTGGTAGCCTGTAAACGTGGTAGCCTGTAAACGTGGTAGCCTGTAAACGTGGTAGCCTGCATGATAGCCTGTAAACGTGGTAGCAGGCATGGTAGCCTGTAAACGTGGTAGCCTGCATGGTAGCTTGTAAACTTTGTAGCCTGTAAAAACGTGGTAGCCTGTAAAAACGTGGTAGCCTGTAAAATTGTGGTAGCCTGTAAAAACGTGGTAGCCTGTAAAAACGTGGTAGCCTGTAAAAACGTGGTAGCCTGTAAAACGTGGTAGCCTGTAAACGTGGTAGCCTACATGATAGCCTGTGAACATGCTAGCCTGCATGGTAGCCTGTGAACGTGGTAGCCCATGAACGAGGTAGCCCATGAACGTGGTAGCCAATGAAGTTGGTAGCCAACGAACTTGGTAGCCAATGAACGTGGTAGCCAGCGTACGTATTTAGTAGCAAGCTAAGTAGCCTGTGAACGTCGTAGCCCTTAGATAGGTTAGGAATAAATTTATCATAATATCTCGACTTAATAAAAGATTCGCGATCGTTTGCTACCCTGATCTAATAGGACACGAGATTTGTAAAAACTCATTGTCTCTCTTTTGTTAACTTTTCCTTTCGGTGCTTTGCTACATGTTAGCAGGTTGCTGTCTTTATTCTGCTTGTAAGCCGGACAATGGGTTAAGCTAAGCATGAACATTTTCATTAAAAATCTATCAACCTCCACAACGCATACTGGACGAGTTGCTAATCATAGGGGTAGGAAAAAGTCGTACTGGTACAAAATAATTCCGGGCAATGCTGTGACTGGATCTTTAGACTCCCAAACATAGATCACATCATTTGTAGCAAATTTATTTAGTAAAGTTTACATGAAACACAAATTTACCAAATGACATATAAAAAACCACTACGAACGTTATGACTTTAAAAAACCTCAAAAAGTGCTATATCATATTTTGGGCAGGGTAAACTTATGGTAAAATATTCTAGAGATTTTGAAACATATTTATCACAAAACGTTTGATTTACCCTAACAATTATACTAGCACTGTTTGAGGTTTGTAAAAATTTCAAATAGCGCAAGTTGTAAGCAATAGCTTTTCTTATAGCACATCCTGCTTGTCAAGGAAATGTAGTATGTTTTCGGGTAGTAAAAGTTTTCAAGGATTAAAGTAGAAATTACAGCTTTCAAAAACGAAATCGCAAACTTGAATGCCCAATGAATACCACTGAAACGTATAGGATCATCCGAGAGCAGCATACAGTCGCATTGTGTAGGTGTGATTGTTTTGTTTGCGTAAAAGTTTACTGATGACTCGGTAGTTGTTAGGGTCATAATTTTTGCATCTCTTGCATTGGAAATGAATGAATCTGGAGACCAGGTAGATTTAAGGACATTTTCTTCAGTTGATATAAAAGCATCCTGTGGGTCGTCAGCCTTAAATAAACCTTCAGGTATTTCAATGTCAGGAGCGCTCCATCGCTGTCTCATGAAATAATCTAGCCTGCCAATTTTCAAATTTTGTAAATTACAAATATAAAGCAGTTTATAAATACAAGTTATTGAGCTTATTACTGATTCAAGAACATACCTGATACTCATATCATTCAAGTCTACTTTCACCATGTCCACTATTTGACATGAGTGATATACCGTAATTGGATCATGTTGTTCGAGCGCCCAGCGAGAGTCTAACAGTACATTTTTATTGAGTTCCAACTTTGAGTAATTAATTGGCTGAACTTTTCTTGAGCATTGCCATTTTCGAGTTCCAGGAGCAGCAAGACACTAAAAATAAAGATGACGAGCACGTAACAAAGTTTTAATAAAATTGATTTGAAAAACGCCTACCTGTGTAGAATAATAATTTGCAAGACAAAATTCATTTTTTGCTGTCAAAGTAAAAAATTCCTAAGTTTTAACAAAAATTAACTCTAAATTGTAGTATGTATAGACAAACGGCGCGTTGTTTTAGTGGAACCAGAATAGACTTGTAGTAAAAACGTAATAAGGCTTCCTATTAAAGTTAGAAACGACGCAAAACAGAACGGAATCTCCTCAAAGATGTAATTACTGCGACAAAAAAAACATTAGTTTCATACGTACTTTTTGGGAAAATTATCGCACGACATTTTCATATAAAGTCGTTGATTTACTAAAAGCAAATATTATTGTTTGGATTTGATGGAATGCTTTTAATAGAGTTTATGGAGATGAATGAAACTCATAATTCATGCCATACACAGCCAGTCTAAAGCATATATTTCCATGCCTAAGAAAATAGCTTGATGGTCAGCCTGGATAGTCATCGACATAAGGGCAGAATTTTACAATTATTCCTAAATGTTTCAATTGAAAACCAGTCTGTGGTGTATTTGATCTATAATATGACAATCAAACTTGCTAAAATATTAACTGACGAGGTGAAGGTACGCGTGAGTGTTTTGCCTTGTCTATAGTGATCTTTATTTAACTTTAAATAATAATATTGACAGAGTTTAGGTGAGAACTATATTATAGAGCGTGTGGTCATAAAGCTGGTGAATTTAGGTCGGGGCTCTGGAGAAGCCTGGAGCAACATGGCTGGCCATCTTGGCATGGGCTTCTCTCTAGCCTCCACTCATAGGTGTCGTGTTGTTGGACAGGGGCAACTTGAGGTGTGATCGGACATCACACAGTCTATATAATAGATTGTGTGAGTTTGGTCAGCCTAATCGCGTGTAAAAAATTACCAATAGCTTTAAGCAGAAAGACTAACCTTCGGACGAATAACGAAAACAATTAATGCCTAAAATTATATCAATGCGCAAACAGTCTATTACTTTCTGACCGTTGAAATGAGTCTGGATAAGGATAATGCCTCGACTATTTCATCTGCACTTTTCTGAGCAGATACTGAAAAGCAAAATAGACCAAATGAAAAAAGTCATTACCACTGCTTAAATATAATAATTTAGCTGTTGTTCATTTGACTGGTGCAAGTTCCATTTTTTCCATGCATTGCATGTGCGCTCAAAAGAATTACAACAGATCTGTGAACAAATGAACACATGCATACGTATACATTTCATATTGGAGTAGACAATATGTAAAAAAGATTTAAAACAGATTGTTACTTGATTCAGGCATTACGTACATGATCTCGTGGACGTCTGTTGAACTTGTCTGAAAAATGAGAGTTGGAAGTAAAAACGTAAGCCTTGTTGGGTAGATGGCAAAAAACTGCATTTTGTCATATTTATAGTCTGCATTTGCATGCAGTTTTACCAAGTTACCTTGGTTGCGATTATTTTATTTAGGTAAACTGTTGAAATGCAAAAATGCCATTAGCCAACTTGTTCTCATCCTATGCCATTTTTTCTCCACCATCCATCCAGCTACTTTTTCAGTCAGTCAGTCAGTGAGGTTCAAAAAAGAGGAGAGTTTTTTAAAGAATGGAATCTTGGCAATTGTGATTTTGGTCACCAGCAGTTAATTAAATTCCGCTTGTTAGATAACTAGTTATTCCAAGTTCAACAAAGTTTTGAAGTGAAAGCTAAAAGGACTGAAAATAATAATAGCCAGTGTGAGGACAATTATTTATCCCATTTTATTGCCTTTCGAGCACCAACACGAGAGTGCCTACCCAAACCACTTCCGGTTAACGAGCCCTAATGTCCGTCATTACTTCTGCCCGTCCGGTACATTGCAATAGTTCCTCAGCTTAACGATATGTGTAATTCATTTGTTTATTCTCTCAACCGGTTCCAAAATCGGATTCCGCAATCATCCCCGAAGCCCAGAAATCCCCCAACCTGAAGCCCAAAATACCACCAAAACTAACAAGGAATGCTATTGGCTGTTAATCGCAATTGGTGATGCAATATATCACATCTTGTTCAGCTTTTCGCGTAGATTCCAAATCTGGTTTCAGTTTGGTGTAAAACGCAAGTTTGGAATTTTAAACAATTAATTATTGATCGTAATTAACGCACAACTACGCGCGCTTGACCCCAGTAGCATCCCCCATGTGCTCCTCTCACTACATACACAACACAATAAAACATTGCGTAAGAGCAACATCACAGCACACCCAGTAGCTCTGCACTGTTTTGTGTATTATGCGTGTAGACAGAGCAGCACTTGGGTGATGCTGATGGGGCCAAGCGCGAGTATTTCGATTAACAGTCAAGTAGCATACCTTGTTAGGGAAAGTAGCATGATATATTTAAACAACCAAAGCATGAAAGAAACTAGAGCCGGCGGGCCGGTACTCAAAAACTCACCCGTAACAGAGATTTTACCTACATACAGTAGGATGTACCAACTTATGGACTGGGCGACGGCAATAGCATGCATCATTGCTATGTAAACAATACATAAGCAGGACAGGTGCTATTGCTGTCGCCCAGTCCATACGTTCATAAATCCTACAGTATTGTTGTACCTAGTTTTTATTTACTGTAAAGTTAAGAGTACAATTATGTAATTTGCATGACACTAAGCACTGTGTGACATTTACATGGGATTAGGCATTGCATGACATTTACACAAGATTAAGCATTGTTTAGCAAATACATACGATTAGCACTGTGTGACATTTACATGGGATTAAGCATTGCTTGGCATTTGCATGAGATTAAGCATTGCGTGCCATTTACATAGGATTAAGCGTGGTGTGACATTTTCATGGGATTAAGCATTGTGGACATTTACATAGTATTAAGCATTGGTCAGATTTTAACATGGGATTAAGTATTAGTGGGACAAGTTTGTTCGTTTTCCCCGAAATACCGAGAGGAAATCTTAATGGCATGTAATTTCTCGTCTATGGGAAAATACTCTTTTATCTATGGGATTAACGTTTTTTATCTTGGAAGGAAAAATATTCAGTACTCCCTTATCCGGGAGTATTTTCCCAGGGATAAAATAGTATTTGTCATTTTACTAGAATATTTTCATCAAATTTTACATTCCTATTCGTTATCGAGTGCTTTCTATGAAGTTTTCAGGGCGGTCAGGTCTTCTCTTAATGCCAGTACCTCCTATGGCTGCTTCAGGATTTAGGTCAACTTTATCTTCTAAAACCGCTATACCATAACATGCTTACATATGTTACGTGCATGTTTTAAAACGTACACTTGTAATCTAATAAGTAAGAATTTTTAGAAAAACTAATACGATGTATGGAGAGTTGTTCATCCACCTAGATGTCGAATGTTTTCCACGGTTTAAGTCTGTTGTTGGTTGCTGACTTCTTAGCTTGACTTGAAGATATAGCTCATCCATTTTCTGATACAATGGCAATTGTGTCTGTCCCGTACTGAAAATAATAATATGCAATGTTTGGTTTTGTCATAAGCCAACGTTGACTTACTTCATTGTGGCTAACTTCGGAAGCAGCCGATATTGTAGTTTGATGCGGGAGTTTTAGTACCAGTGACCTTTACTCTCCAATCAAGTGCTATTTGACCGCTAAAACTTCTACAGAAACCAAAATTTCTTTCCAGGCCACTGCTTTTCTCTTTTTTATCAGCTTACAGATCACTGCTACTAGACATTAAGATGCTGTCTGGTTGTTTGCAAGCTTGGCACTGCTCAACTGATCTAAACCAAATGTGTGGGTACATGTATGGGTATACGCATGCAAAGTAAAGCTAATATACAAAATACTCACTTATCCTTGGAAAAATACTCCCGGATAAGGGAGTATTGAATTTTGAGACACGCCACAATTAAAAACGTTAATCCCATAGACTATTGCAGATTTTCCCAGGGCGAAAAAGATTATCTCTAATACTATTGTTGATGATTAAGTTGAATGGGTACAGAACAGTACTTTTGGACAAGACGTAAGTTCTTAATCATGGCTTTACAAAGATACAATTCAGACACGCCTTTTAATTAGAATACTTGTAACGCCGACAAATTTTTCTTTAAGCAAAAAAAGTTTACACAACATATCTATCTATATCTATATTATTTTATTTTCTATATTTATATTTATATATAGAGTGATTCCGACGTCTGTTACAATTCTTACAATTGTAAACATATGTAAACATATGTATACAATTTAAGGGTGATTCCAAGTTCCAATGAATGCCCTACGATTTTAAACATTATGATCTAGCGTTAGTGACGATTTTTGCTTGCCAACAATGAAAATACGATACGATAGGCATTTTTTTACAAACACGGAGTATGCAAAGTTGTAAAATGACACTACGAATAGGCGAACATTTATATTTTACTTCAATGAAAGATAAATGCAAATTCAAAGAACACAGAGAACAAACATCTAAAAGCTACTATTATCATAACTATCGTGAAATAAAAATTCCAACTAAACTATTCTAACTCAACAACAATATCGGAGTGCTCCAACCTAACTTTCCTGCAATTTTCAGCAGTGATTTCTGACGGCGACTTTCTCTTTTTCGATTTAGAAGCTATCTGTGCTTACTTCCTGTAGGCAGGTTGACGAATTGTGAGTTTTAGCGTGAACCGTGGAGACACAATCTCAGGAGCCATGTCTTCTAAATAGAATCTCAAAAGCTTTTCCTTCATTTCATGCCACAGCTTGTCAGTTATAGCAGTTCTTTCAATGCGCTCCGTCCAGATATCTTCACTCCTGGTTTCTTTATCCATGTAATAGAGGACAAAATCACAGAAATGTTTCTCTGCTATATGCATTTGCATGATAATCTGAAAGTAATAGTGATGTTTCCGGTTCAGTTATTTGGTTTTCCTCAAGAACGAGAATTTTATCCTTGCGGTTACACAGTTCTGTTGGTTTGACTGATGGACACTTTATTTCTAAAATGCCCTCCACGCCTTTTTCTGTAACAAGGCCGTCCGGTGACGCCGCCAGCACACCGTTTTCCATTGACACAAAAAGTCCGCAGTCCATAACAATATTACCAGTACTTTCTTCATATTTTCGTTTAGCGAAAGGTTCGTGATCTGTTCCTATTCTTACATTCTCGTTATTTGTCAAATCCATTGGGTAAAGTATAGATTTAATACATGCTGAACTATTTGTTGTGTCCCTCATTTTGAAAATCTTGCCCGCGTTGCTAGCTGTAAGCCGGTGGCGTCTTTCAAATTTCCACTCGTCATTTTAAGCTTGGCCTATTGTTCTTTTCTGGATTGCATCCCTCATATCCAAAGTCTCAACTTGCAACCCATTGACCAGTGCTTCAATCGATTGATGTAAAAATTCCGGGTCAATGTCATCATCGCTAACGTTCTCACCATAATCAGAACTTGTCGGCTTTGGCGTTACTGAAGACTTTAAATAACGTGTCTGAGTCGGCTTTTTTCCACGATTTCGATAGAGTAGTGTTCGTGCATGTCGATCGCTCCAGGTCTGGTTAGTAATGTAATAATAGATCATTGTACAATTTCTTTGCAGGTGGAAGTTTATCAGAATTGGCATCCTTTGAGTGCTTGAGCTGACTGATATAGTTTATAGCACCTTTAGCATCTCGCAGCATTTGGGGGATTTGAACTAGCACTTGATCTCGATGGGACTTCTCAAACGTAGCCCATGATTCACGCAATCTATCTTGATAATTTCTACAGGATAAGTTATGCTGGATTTGCTTTTGAAATATACTGATGAATCAGCGTCTCCAACCACGTATCGGTATAACAAGCCATGTTTTGCAAGCGATTGGCGAAAGCCTTCAACTATGATATCAGCCTCCATGCTTTGTGGTGATCCAGACCAATTCTTAAAGCAACGGTGCTTTTTCGGTGGGCGATTTTCCTTTTCCGCTCTGGTGCAAGTCGAGCAAACTTTGATGCGTACACCTATCCACAGGATTTTTTTCGTTCTTGCGCCTATTACTACAGCAACGCCTGATTTTGAGTCTTAACTGTGTCTGTATGATCGTTTGCTCCAACCCCCATCCACTACAACAGTTATAAAAGGAATTTTCCTGCCATTCACCTCAATGTAATCTCCATTCTCCATTGCTAACCGAAACTCCTCTTCATTATTAGCTCGCTGCTTCTGCAGGAGAGCTATTTAAGATATCATGTCCGTTTGTCCGTCTGTCTGTCTGTCTGTATACTTTATTTTTAGGCTTTAGGCTCTAGACCAGGCTAAATGGGCTCTAGACCAGGCTAAATGGGCTCTAGACCAGGCTAATTAGGCTTTAGGCTCTAGACCAGGCTAAATGGGCTCTAGACCAGGCTAAATGGGCTCTAGACCAGGCTAAATGGGCTCTAGACCAGGCTAAATGGGCTCTAGACCAGGCTAAATGGGTTCTAGACCAGGCTAAATGGGCTCTAGACCAGGCTGAATGGGTTCTAGACCAGGCTAAATGGGCTCTAGACCAGGCTAACCCACGGTGAATGTGACAGTTAATTACAAATGCATATCGTCTTCAGCAGCGAGCATCTTTAATTGGTTTACCATTGACTGGTTTTTGATAAAATCTTGCTGCATCGCTTCATGCAGCTCACAATATAGTTTCTCCTCGTTCTTCTGGTATTTATGAATAGGCAACCCAGGAATTTGAAGAGTTGACAAAACCGTGTTGATTGCCTCCAAGCCAGCCCCACTTGCAAATGCGGATAGGGTAAGCGCCTTATCCAACGGAGTTTCTTCCATTCCTATGAATGCATTATATGGTATTATGCAACCCGTTGGTAAGCACATTGGAATGAATGCAGAAGTTATTTTTTGGAGAATAAAGTTTTACCTAAATCTTGCAAAACGACAAAGGTGGTTCTGCAACCGGAGCAGTCCAGGTGCACCTTTTCATTTACAAGGCGCATTGATTTTTATTCGGCATTGGCACAGATTTATGTTCCACCATCATTTTAGCCAGAGAATACAAGCAAAGCACAGACACAATAACTCGGTCGTTAGCCTGCTTCTCATTGTCTGCAGAGAAATATTTCGTAGCATTTGACCTTTTCCACCGCACACGCTTTGGCTTTGGAGTGGGAATCGGGGTAGTCGTTTGTGCTTCATTCTCTCGGATCTCTTCCTTCTTCTTTGCAGTAACACGACAACACATTCGACGCGCTCTGGCGGTGTTCTTCTTCCGACGTATTTTAGGCATGATTGAAGCAAGATTGCAAATACTTTGAAACCGAAAAACGTTGAAAATGACAGTTGTACCGACACCGATAATTTGGCAAGCTTACAATACGCGTGGTCGCAAGCTTGGATTTTATTTATACATAAAATTCATGTACTTTTTTGCTTTAGCAACGTAGTTCCGAACTGCAACGGACCATGCAGTTTGGGCAAAAACGGACCGAGTTGACCTCCTTCAAGCACCTTTGAGTGCTTATGAGTTTGTTTTAAATATACACAAAAAATGTTTTTATGAAGTTTGAAGAATGGGCAACAAAAAATGCACCATTTCATAATTCTCCAATCGAAGGTTTGCTTGTAATTGCGACATCAATCGATCAGTCATGTAAGATTTTAGGATACTATGATATTCATATGACTTTTTTTCATTCAAGATCAGTTTTGTGCCCTATGAAAACTCGCAACTTTTAAAGAGCATGCATTTTTGTACTAAATAGTAAATACCTTCAGGTTATGAAGGCATTTGACCTTTATTACGACCTCCAAGGGGGTTTGACTGCAAGGGTCTTTTCAACGTTGAATTGACATGCAGATTTGGTTACCAATGATTTTCCAATTTAGTTAATTTCCCTTAAACAATGTAAACAATGTAACCGTGGCAACCAAAGTATTGTTACCATGGCAACCAATTCGTTGTTACCATGCCATTGATATGCATAAGCGACAACATGCTATCTATTCAGAAATTTTATGCATTCAACGTTTGAAAAGTGCATGCGAGAAGTTGAAACTCCATTATTTTTTGCACACTGTTATAGGTATGCATAAATAACAACATACCACGTTTTCAGAAATTTTTATGCTTTCAACGTACGAAAAGTGCATGCGAATGCGAAAAGTTGAAAACCCCCATGTTTTTGCACACTGCTATATAAGTACGTATAAAGCAACATTCTAATTGCTTTTAAACTTTTATGCTTGGGACGTTTGAAAAGTGCATTCGAGAAAAGGATTGTGTTTTTAGAGATAAATATAATAATTCACTAACAATTTCAAACCACTTAATTTACCTTTTGTGGATGAAAATAAAATAACATTATATTCTGATTGTTTTCGAAGTGGCAGGGCGTATGCCTGCAGTATAGCTAGTCTGCTCATATGCAGAAAGAATGTATAATGTAAAAAACTTTCTCAGATTTCTATTTTAATATGTGACGTTTCATCACAAGTTTGGATAAACATGACAAGGAAAATGTATAGTCGAAATAGTTCCAATAAAACTAAAAGATTAAAAATTTGTGTAAATTGTTGATTCAGTTTTAATGACTTCCAATTACATTTTGTTAAATTGCCACAACGGCGAACAAATCCAATATGAATTATTATAGATGATGCGCGTAAACGCATTTAAAATGAACGTTGTATGTTTCTATGCACGACATTGCATTACTTTATTGTTTTTAGTAAACAAAATTTGAGTACAAGCATAAATGTGAATTGCCTTTAAAATTTCCCGATGCCAATTTGCGTAGGCAAATGCGTAGGCGTAGGCGTAGGCTGTTATTGTTAAACGTATTTATATGCTGTGTTTTTTAATGCTAACAGTGATAAATTAATAGTAAGTTTTATTGTAACAGTGCAGACTGTAAAAATTCTAGAGTATCAAAAAAATGGTTTTTACTAAAATATGAATAAAAACAACATAATATGCTTTATGGGTGCTTTTTCACTCGGAGGGCATATTTGTAGCAAAGAATTTAGTAACAACGAGTGTTTGAAACACTTATTAGTAAAATTGACCCGACGTTTCAATCCGACCACAAATACTCTTCAGGGGTTTTTTATAATAAAGGCAAAAAAGAATAGAATTATAGCACCAAAAAGTTCACAATAATTTCTGCAAAATAACAAATTCTATGTGTCCAGTATTTCCATTCCGTAACCTAAGCTACCAATTGTGTAGTTCATCCAGGAGCTCGTTGCAACAAACAGGAAGTTTTTTCTACAAAACCCACCACTTATGAACAGGAAACATGAAATACCTGCAAAAATGCAGTAATTGATATTTTGCATTATATTGCTATATTCCTATATTGCTTGATTGCTCTGGGATTTTTTATGAAGGAAAAAAGTGTCCCGTAAAAAAAATGTCCGGCTGGGGGAAAATCTTGTCGGGGAAAAAATGTTCGTTTTCAGGAAAAGTGTCGCGGGAAAAAGCATTCAGGGAAACTAGTCCGAGGACCAGTTGTCCGGAGGAATCCGGTCCTGCTCCTGTCAAAGTCCTCTAATCCTCTAATTAATCTCAACGGCTTTGCATTTAAAAACGATATAAGCACGTTTTTTTCTGCTGAACTGAGGGGAGGGTATCTTGCAATTAATACTTTTTGAAACAGATTTATGTTAACTTTTCTCAATAACTTTTCCTAACAATGGGGAATTCTAGCCGTGCTCAAGTGAAAACAAAGTTGTTGTTGTTAACATACGTTACTGATATGCACCCCTCACTCACAATTATTCAAGTAAAAGACTCATTAGAAACTGAATAAAAGATTTCAAAAGTTTATGCAATGATTCAGCCGAAACGTTTTTTGCCTATATGGAGTATAAAACTAATTTCATCACACACTTGGTATTTTGGAATACCCTATTCTATCCTGTAATACCCTGCCAATATCTGTATAAAGTATTTAAGCTTTCTCAATGCCCCGTTGCTTTAAACACATTGAATAATGAAGTCCAATTGTGTTGCATCATAAAATACCGTTTTGTTTGCAAATATTTCAAAACTAATAGAATACGGAATGTGTGAGGGTGAACAAACTCTATAAAGGATAAGTAATAAAAATGTTTCAGTTGGACCTCAAATTGGAAAATGTTTCTGAGTGTGAACTCCTATCGTATAATATCTAACATGTAAGGTACACAATTAAAGGAATCTTCCTGCTTGACTCACATACGTATTATGGAAATAACTAAAGAGCTAGCTCAATAACCCTTTTGCTTACGCAGCAAGCTTCTGCTTACATAATTCTCATGCTTTCATCTTTCCACCATTGAGTAAATCCACCTAAAATATTCTTCCGCATGTATCCATACGAGTTAGCTATCCTACCACAAAACGTAACCACAAATTAGTATAAAAATACTCTGCCATCCTGCAAGCATATATTTTCACGATATCCTGAATCTAAAGCACTTTGCGAGCAATTTAAAGGGCATGTTATCTTTGTTTAATATTATGCTATGACGTTATTGTGTATTTTCTATGTGCTGTCATATTACGTGCTTTTGTTTGGCTATCTCTCACTTGTTTATCTGATTATTTTTTCATTACGTATAATATTGAACTCCGGACATGCTAGTCTTACTTAAAATGTAATAGTTAATGGGAACTAAAAAAAGGTAAATAAAGGGTTCCTCCTAATAACTGCATCCAAACGTTTTGTTACGATATTCAGTGGTCGACTATTTATATGGACCTATGGGTTATATTTTCTGATTTTCCATGTTTTCATGGATACGTGTGTGCATTTTGACAAATATATCATGAACGACACAATTGATATCACAATAAAGTTTGTTACGAGCAAGATAATTCCTGCACCGAAAATTTGACAAAATTTTTTTTGAAATTTTTTGATAAATTCTTTGAGTTGGAGTAAACATACAAGTTTTTGGTAGTAAATAGAAGGCCGGATTGTTGTCGTCAAAAATCATTAAGAATTGAATATGAAGTACATAATAGCTGTTCCATTAGCAGCTTGAACTTTTTTGATACACTTGTCGTGCAACGTTAAAACTAAAGCACTTATATTTCTCAATTCCTTTATGTAAACGTCAACTTGATACCACGTTTTATCGCACATTTAATGGGCTTTCATTCAAGTATTCAAGCATATGATTTGCATGTTCCTTAATGGAAAAAAATACACACACTTTAGTGCACTTGCAACACATTGAAAAAATGCTTGTAACTGAAATCTTCAAAATGTAAGAATGTTTTTTAATCCACTTAACTTCTGTTATGATTTGTCAATTCGTATAATTAGTATGTCGTTTTGATGCATAGAATCTGAGAATTCTTTAAAGGCTTAGATTTAGTAAACTGTTCCTTTGTATAAAAGCTGTGCAAACTTAAATGTACACTAAACTTCTGAAAACAGGAAAAATGCCATTTTGATTTTCAGGGTTTTCAATTTTTTTCAAATATATCACAACATAGTTTTGCAGTAAGTTTATGTAGGCAAAAGCTTGCTCTACAAGTACGTTATACGACCTAACCACCAACTGCTTATCCAGCCTTCAAAAGTCAGTAGCGAAGTTGGGTGCAGTCATATGGAGGAACCCTTTAAATGGAGTTTGGCATGTTTTGGAGGAAAATAAAGCTTTATGGTATCCAGCAGCAGCATAAGATAGCTGTCTATAATTAGAAGGTTTTAGTGCTGGACTCATGGCATGTCATGTACCAAAAATCGTATTCATGGCATGTACATTTCAAAACCCCCATGTCATGTCATGTTAAGTTCTGCTTCATGTACTAAAGCTTCATGTCATGTCATGTATCATGTGCATGCATGTACATGGGTCATGTACATGAAGTATTAAAATTTCTTTGAAATCTAAGTAGCCTAAAATTTTTGAAGGTTTTATGGGTGCCCAGTGTTATAAAAACATCGTAAAAGCTAATCTACTTCTTTAGTTTTAGAATTTAAATATAAAATTTGGAAAAAAAAAGAATCATTTCTATCTGATGTTACGTACAAATATCTAAGAAACTGGTGACTGATGGCAAATTTGTCAATTATTTCTTCCTTGTTTTACATGCATGTAATTCATGTCATGTACTAGTATGCATGTCATGTAATGGGTCATGTAGCAGTCCCTCATGTCATGTCATGTAATTTGGCATGCCATGACATGACCAAGATACATGACATGAGTTTTCATGTACATGATGCATGAGCCCAGCACTAGAAGGTTTCGATGTTTAACGCTGCATTTGATAGCACTACGCCTGAGATACCTGAGATTTTCATACGTATTCGTTCCTGCGTATTTCAAAAGGGTGTTGTGCCATATCATACTGAATATTATGTAAATGTGTTTTGCTCCTAACATCGTAATATAACTCAGAAGGACTAACTTAATAATTTCCCAAGCGTGTTGATTTATTTACATAGTCACATTTACTCAAATTACGTGAAAATAATAGCATCAGCAGAAACAGCAAGAATTTTGGTTTAGTCCATAGGAAAAGATAATTAAGTTTCATATTACGCTTTTGCATTTTCAGAACTGTTTGTAAAACGTATGCCTGCCAAACTGAGCTTGAAAGAGCTGTGATTTTGTTTTAGCCAGAATTTTTTCAGCATCAGAGACACTGCTAAAATACTGGGCTTATAGAGGATTCTGAGTTAGTGTGGTGGTTGCATTCAAGGAGAAAGCGCGCTGGTTTCTCCTGCTGAACAGCACTGTTTTACAATTATGGATTCAAATTTTTCCCAAATAGCTTCATTTTCAAAGAGGTGGGATGATTCAATCAAACCTTCAACTTCCAGTCCTATATCCAGTCAACTTTGCTCATTTCGAAAACTACTACATTTTTCAGACTTAATTGCTTTATTTGAAGACAAAAACTGCTACAGACATACTATTACTTTTACCGTGTTTCTCTGTGTGACCAATTTGTTGGTTTTGTTATTTGGAATATTGGGAAATGTGTTGGCTTTATATGTAGTTATATTCAGTTTGAAATTAAAGACGGCATCCCATTTATTCATATTAAACTTGGCCGTGGCAGATTTGCTAGTGATTATTTCTTGCATTCCTGCAACTTTAGCAGCAAATGCTTTCACACGTAAGGAGATTTACTGACTACAGAAATATTTTGCAATTTTCAAAGATAAAAAAATACTTCTGTTTTTCAGCTTGGATCTTTTCTGAAACAACTTGTAAAGTTGTGGCATACAGTCAACGTTTATCAGTATTTTGCTCTGTGTACTCACTAGTTGCAATATCCTTTGACAGGTAAGTATCAAAATTTAAACCTAGTATTGTCTACAATCCAATTATGTGGTTCTAAGATTAACATTTGAAATTAATAAAACAACAGATGTCGAGCTATGCAAACAGCCAAGAGTACAACTTCCAATCTTACCAAACATCAAGCATGCAAAATTGTATTGCTTATTTGGATACTTGGATTTGGAATCACTTTTCCCTGGGCTTTTTCAAAACAGCCCACAGACGTTCTCGAGTCAAACGAATTTGCACCAGCATTTTGTGGAGAAATTTGGAAAACAGCAACAAACGAAGCAGTCTACTTTCTCTTGGTTCAGGTTCTAGCTCGATTTGCAGTACCTTTTGTACTCATTACTTTTTGCAGTGTATTCATTTGGCAACAAATACCCACTTCAGTATCACCTTCACTGTTACTAATACCAAGCTGCATTGATTTTCGGAACACGAAACGATTGCGAAATTTACGCGTGGTTAAATTTTTCATTGGCTTAAATATCGCATTCTGTCTGTTTTGGCTGCCCCTTTTTTTAATCACTGCTAAGTTGAATTTCGAAACAATGCAACCTGATGGAAATTTGTCTAAATTAGAACATCATCTGGCTTCATACTTGATTCCTATTGCACAACTATTAGGAAGCTGCAATAACTGTATTAATCCTGTGATTTATGTTTGTCTCAGTAAAAAGTTCAGAGAGCCACTGATTACGATTTTTGGGTATATAACGTGTTCTCCTTGGTGGCCAAAACGACGCATTACTAGGAAAGTTACACAGAAGCCCCACGTTCCAACTGATGTTTAAAAAATAGTGGGATAAGTTGGACATAATCCTCAGTATTTTGAATAATCTTAGTTTTATGACGAACTTTGAAAATGTTTTCAACATAAAAAGTTTTAAAATTCTTTCAGTTTTGTCATTATTGAAAATAATTTTATATATAATTTCAAACTAATAAAACCATTTAACAGAATTTTAAATCTGTTGCTTTATTTAACAATGTACATTTGGCGAAAATCAAAAATTACTTTATTCTTTCAAGTAACACAAGCAAGCATTTAGTAAAACAAGTAAATCCGACTAAAACAGCATATATTAGTTCTGCGGATTTCCTGGATATGCATTTTAGCAAGAGCTCCTGCTCAAGCACGTTCATGGATAAAGTCGTGCCATCAAGCTGAAATGCGATCTGAACACCTGACGCCAGATGCTTTTTAAGAAATGTCCTGGGAAATCGTCAGGAACATATTTTTACTTTTACTTAGTACCCTTGGTTTGACAGGTTCTTTGATAACAAAGCAACGTAATCCAATCAACTTTCCACGGCGTATGTACATATTTTGAACCTGATTAAAAGATTGGTGCGTAGATTTGTCTTTGCTTTTATAGCAACTACTTTAGTCCAAAAGAAAATCCTTACAATCTGTTTCCAACAGATAATGGTTGTGCTAAACAATAACCGATTCATATTACCTGAAATACAAACATCGACTTGCTAATATTTACACCAGCGTTAATCGATCCATGAGAGAATCATTTCCTACAAGTTTTGTAATTCAATGAATGCTTAAGTATTAAAGAATCCATTAGCATATATTATGCTTATGTAAAACCTTGTAAAATCTAGTTTAAGCACAAGCTAGCCTTTAAAACTGTTTGAAAAATTTAAGCGCTAGATTCAACTCATCGACTTTTTCTTATGTGAAATTTTTTATTATTCCTTAAAGTAATCCAGCAAAACTGAAGAAGCTTCCTTTTTGAATAAAAGTAGGAGAATCTTGTTAAAAGTGCATTTTTAGAACTTGCCAAACGCATTAGGATAACAAAAGCACCTATAACAAGTAATATTTTATCACAACAGTTGTCATGATAAGTTTATCCACGCTTGACTTTCACTTGTTTGGACAACCGTGTGATGTGAAAGGTATTGCAGAAATGCATCCACTATGTCATAGAGAACGTATTATTATAGTTGTTAAAAAAGGTTGCTGAGATTCATAGCATCAACGCACAAAACATGAAACAATTTTTATCTAGGCTTGTTAACGTATTGATTGAGTAATACCATGGAGAATTCTAAACGTGAGGTTGCATACGAAAACGTGCCACAGTGCCGCATCTTTAGTTTCGTTTTCAAAGTCGACTAAAAGTAAAAAAGACACTAGCAGATTTTACCTATTTGTTATCACTTTTATCAATATTTGCAAACTTCTAGGGAACTTCCTTTCATCTTGTTAGAATTTTATACACCGGTTAAGTGTGGCAGTATAAATAGAGTGAGCTACCATATATTCTAGTTGTGTTAGTTATGAGATGCGTAATGATAGCAAAACGTAACTAGAACAAGCAGGTGAAACCATAAGATACCACATCTTGAACAGGAACTTTCGTCTTATTTATCTATGTGTACAAAACTTTAGCGTGACACTGCGGATCTAGGCTATTAGCTCCCAAACCAACTAGCTCCCGGTGGTCAGTTAGCTCCCCGACCCACCTGATCCCAGACACATTAGCTCCCCGAGCCATATGCTCCCAGGTAAGTTTGCTCCCATAACCACTAGCTCCCGGACCAGGTACCTCCCATGCCATGTTGCTCCCCGTTCAGTTTGCTCCCAAACTATTTGCTCCAATAGGACTTTAGCTCCCAGGAAAGTTTACTTGCAACAATTTACTAAACAGTGCATAGTCATTGAGATAAACGCTACAATTAAGAACATAAGCAATTCTAAGAACATAAAACCGTTAACCCTACGTTTCATAACGTTAGTTAGCCTTCTCCGGTTTCCCTATTTTTTGTCTGTGTGTCCCTGCATGTTCTGTTTTTATAGACTACCACTGCACACGAGCAAAGACTAATGACAAAAGCTAGCAAAAGGAAGCAAACAATATGTAGATATTCTTTTTATTAAAATAGTTGTACTAAAAATTTAAATTTAATGTGTGCATGAAATTATGTATAACAAATTACTTGAAGGAAAGTCAGTATCTTGACATGAAATTGACGGTTTTATGTTTTATGAAAACTTTAAATTTTCAACAAAAAAAATTCAATTAAAGTTAATTGCAATGTTAATTGTTACCCTAATTTTCTCGCTTCCCTCCAGAGTGCTAAAAAAATTGAATTCATTTGAAATGATAAAGGCTTCCGTAGAAGATTCGATTTGCGATGAATAGTCTTCTAGCTCTGTGGGAGAGAAGCGAGATAATTAGGGTAACAATTAACACAGCAATTAACTTTAATTAAAGATTTTTCAACAAATTTAAGTTTCAAACCATAGATCTAAGTCAACAAAACATACTTCAGATAGCCAAAGTCGATACAAATGCTAAAGTGTTACAATATTTTGCTAAGTTTGCTTTGCAAAAAGTAGTTTGAAGGTCCCCGTAGAGTCCGTCTACAAGTACAAGTACAGGATGAAATGCTTGTTTTTGCGTTTTACAGAATTCAAATGTAAATGTGAAAACTATAAACGCAAATAGGGAACTTGTTGAATACGTATTTCAATTCACATTTGAAATTGCATTCTACGTGTTGCTTGTTTAGACTTTGCATTTGTGTTTTTCTATTGTCCTACTCTCGAAAGTTGAAAAAAATCCAACTCTTGATTTTGGCATTGTACTTCCTATTTTTGTAGCAAAATCGATACATTGCATAGCATTACATTGTACTTTAAACACCACACATATAATAGGAAAGTACAATATGAATGCAACTGAGATTTTGCACTAGACTATAAATGCCACAGCATGAATAGGAATTGGAATGAAATCCAAAATACCACAGTATGAATTTAAATGCAATGCATATTGGAAACTATAAACGCAGGAGTGGAAGTGGAATGCATAATTTTGGCATTGCAAATGTACTTGTAGTTGGACTCTACGGGAACCTTCAGAGAGAAAAACGAAAATATGGAAGCACGCAAATAGCCTCACTTGACGTGTTTCTTGCCAAACTGGTTCACGCATAGATTCTACTGGCGAAGTCATTTTATTAGTCATCGTTCACTTGCTTTCTTGCTAATGTCACATGCACGCCGCAATAATACAATTTTGCACATTATTTATTAACATAAGCTACTTTTTATTGGAGTGGGTTGTGATTTTTAAGATTACCAACATAATAGCGGATGCCAACCCGGCCTTTTCCGTGCACAAATACGTTTAGGATGTATGTATTTTTATAGTAAAGCCAGTTACAACTTAAACTTATAATATAGAATAGTGGAATAGAGTAGAATTTTATACTTGTAATGGGGCTAGCGATGAGGAATTACTTTAATTTAGGATATTAGGTGGAGAGTAAAATAGCGAGGAAGTCGAGTTTTCAGACCAGTATGGAGGGGTGAGATGTTGCAATCGATTGGAAAAACATTACCGTCGTAGTTGTTGATGAAAGAGCACACAGATTGCTAAACGGAACCTTTTCAGTAAAAAATAAACATTCGGGAACACCGGATCCAGACCACGAAATAAATGAACCATCAGAAATACAAATTGCATCACAAGCGCCATGAATACAAGTAGTAAATCAGGACCAAGCGGGAAACCGGAACATACATTAATAATAAAACCAGCCACCAAGAAACCATACATTGGAAACTGGGGTTCAAATGGCACCCAAAAAACGAAAGACATACACAAGAAGCGCTAAACAACACTCAAATAAAATATCATCTCACATCCCATCAAACAGAAGAAAAAGGAAAGAAAGTTTGCGACAAAGAAGACACCGAAGGCATCCATTGAAACTTAACCCATCAATCAGATAAAAGTCGGACGGATTAATGTACAATCAGTTAAAATTTTTACAAATTGTAAATGTTTTAAACGAACATAAATATGACGTACTAGGCTTGACAGTTTCATTTTTAAAACGTGATCATATTTTACTATCGGTTCTAGGATATACTTCGCAAAGGTTAGACTCGAATTGTTAAGCACAGCAAGGTATCATTGTCTTCATATCCTGTGATTAAGTTAATCACTTAATCACCATTACACTTCAGATTTTTTGCATTTTTTCACAATCATTAGTACCTAAACCAGCAGCCTTTAATCACCTCTTAATCACCGCTTAATCACTCCATGAAGCTGGTTTTCTATTATCTTGAATTTAGGCATGCATATGGGGGTTGTAATTAGTTGTGATTTATTAATCAATGGTATATTAATTATTTGTGATATACTGTTAATAAGTTGAATTTGCTTTTCTGCATCTCTTTGCCGAAATGAGAAATCTTCAAAAAAGTCAACCTCTAATCATAATCCAATTTGCATTTTCGCTTAAAATTTAATCACCTAATCACCATTGATTGGGATTGATTTTAACGACCTAATCACCAGTGATTGGGATTGATTTTAATGACCTAATCACCGTGATTGGGATTGGTATTAATCACCATTAACTAATCACTTTTTGAAAAAACCGTCGTCGTTTAATCACAATCACTACTCACTTGAGCAAAATGGGGTGAATACCCAAGCCTGAACACATACATGAAGTTAATATATCGACGAATGGGAACCAACAGGACGTAACTTCACTCTGATCGGCCAAGGGAAAAGGACGTATCTCAACTTTGCATGAATGAACGAAAGGACGTATGTGCACTTAACTTACTTTTGTACAGCGGACAAAAAAGCCACGGTTGCTTTCTACCCATTAAATTAGTTAACTTCTTCAAAAAAAGTGATCTAGTAGCTTTAAATAGCTACATAATTACACATACGTAAAAGCGCACCTTTCATTTATAGTTTCACTGAAAAATTTGCAAAAATAAGCAGATTATCATATTATGCGATTAAAAACGCTCAGCTTGTCTCTGTGGCACATGCCAAGTAGCCAACTTTGCCATGCCGCCCAAATGTTTTTCTACCCAGTTCAATGGTGTGTTGGTGGTATCAAAATGATCGTCAAACACTGAGGAATTCATTGGAAAAACAATCCCATTTTACCCCAAATATGCAGTTACGTCCTTTCGTTCATTCATGCAAAGTTGAGATACGTCCTTTTCCCCTGGCCGATCAGAGTGAAGTTACGTCCGGTTGGTTCCCATTCGTCGATATGTAAAGTCCAAAAACTATTAAGAACATTTAAATAAAACCGACATTTGACTATGTATTTAACAATTATTGTTTACCCTATTTGCCGTCATGCTGGTAATTCTATGGATTCTAAATTTTAATTGGGGATTCTCACGTTGGGTCTATTTACGTGCCAACGTCGCAGTGTGTACGTACAATTCAGTAAAGTGATAGTTTATCCGATTCATAAAAATCTGCACTAATCAGCCTTGCAGATATTACCCAACATTTATTTGCAAATAATCAGGCATTTCGAGGACAGACATTTTGTCATTACGAAAATCCTACCAAATATAATTGAATTTTTTCGAATCGTTTTGAACGTGAAATTAAAAATGTTTATTACTATTTGATATTCCCACAGTTTGAAATGTTTCGACGAGTACGATTAATTGGTGGTTGCAAAATTTGAACTTATTCTCTGTATCAATTAGTTTCAATGTTATACTGAATGAAAAATTAATCAGAAAATAATTGTGAGGTTAAATGATCTGCGCAACCGTTAACAAGAGCAAATAAGTTTTGAATGTGGAATACATAGTACATAGGCTTAAATACGCATTGAAGTCTTAGACCAATCTCGTTTTAGCAATTGTGAAGTATTCGTCCAAACTGGAAACTCCAATGAACTCGTTTCCTTTTATGTATGAATTTTTACCTGGAAAGAAAGTGCTGTCGAGATTGTAGAAAAATGTACGGCACAGATATCTTAATCTCTTATCTTAATACCGAAAATAAATGTGGTTTGTTGCTAGAAGATCTAAAATCTTTATGCAACTACACCTTTGAAAAGTATAAAATAATAATCCATAGGGAAACATTGACTTGAACAAGTTGATCCAAGTTGTAAGATAAAAACAAGAACATGGTATTAAGTGAACTTCTCCTAAGAAGTGTGATCCCTAGAATACCTAGAAAAGTGAATATCTTACCAAATTGATTTTTACAATTGCAATTTGGGTATTCAAAAATAAACAATCTAAATAAAAGTTCCATTTTTGACCTCTTTGTATTCAGTCTTTTAAAGCTAGATATGATAACAACTATCTATTGAACCACTAAAGCTATCTGTTGCCCTGAATGAGGCTTTGTTCAAACATGAAAGCATTTCCGCTTAGTCATATTTTTGACTTGTCTCAGTAAAAAGAAATACATCAAAAGGTTATGAAGTTCTGACTTTATATATATGATTGTACCGAATGAAAAGAAAAGGTTCGCAAAGGTAGCAGGTTGGCTTGACTAATGATAATCACACTGACGTATAAAAACTTAACGTTAAAATTTAGCCCGAATCCAAACTTTAATCTGAGTCTGTCTTTATGCAAACTTAGTAACTAAATTACAACGATTTAACCTTGGTTTTAATTACATGTAAAGTATGTTTCAAATAAATTTTTTTTAAATTAAGCTTTTATGTTTAGCAAATATATCTGGCAAGTTGAATCCCATAACTCAAGTTAATTGTTTGAATCCAATAATATACTGTTGTCTGACTTTTAGGAAGCTGGTTATAAGTTTAATTAATTACGTTTTACGATTTCGTGATATTTCGAATGTACAAGGATTTGCAAACATTGCTTTTATAGAACGAAGTGTAGAAATTATTGAAGCAATGGAAATCACAGTTTGAAATCTATATGTGTGTTTAAATTGTGAAACGAATATAAATTTTGTGGTTGACGTGATGTTTTTGTATTTATTACATTGCATGTATTCTAATTACCAAAAATAGCAGTATAAAACACAAAGGAAAAGGAAACACATAATATCATAATGGATCATTCTAGATAAAATCCTGCAACATTGTAAAAACGTTCTTGGAGCTTACTGTTGTTATTGAGAGTAGAATTTCGAGTTTAGTTCCTGATTTTTGCGCAATGGCAAAAAAAGCACTTACATGTGTGGGTTGAGGTGTGATATTTTTCCATTTACGTTTTCAATTAGCTTCTATGCAAAAGTCAAAGTAGTCCGAATAAAAGGAAGAAGATTCTACTAGGACCGAAATGGTTTCTTGGAATTTTATTCCTGTAAGCCTTGTCAACTTCAAAGTAGAACTTATTAGCTGGAGTTATTATCCTCTGCAAAGTAACTGTCAATTGCAAGCAGTGTTGTTCTTTTGTTATATCTGCAGTTCTATATATTCGTCCATGTAATATATACAAATGAATGAATAAATGTAATGCGCACAAAACGTTGAAACTGGAAAGTACACAAGGTTATTAAAAGGTTTCTGTTGTTAAATGCAGAACAGTATTTTCAATTGCTCACTGACAATTGTTATTTGACAAACACCTACGCTACCTACCTGGGTTAGTCCGGTGAAAATGAAATACATGAATGTTTTCCACATAATTGTCACTTTGATGTTCCATTTAAATTTGAGTTATTAAAACCCATCTGTTTCTACGTTTTGCGCGTCGTGTATTGTATAATGTGCACAGAGAAACAAAGAAAGAAGTCAAGTTTACGTTTTTATAAGTGAACTACGATTACAATTTAATTAGTTCAAATTTTGCATTTTACACCTAACTAAGAGCATATTTTGAGTCTTCGCAAACGCTGAAAAGAATGTGGTGTAAAAAGGTTGGGATTAACAGCAAAATAGATTATTATTAAGTTCTATATTAAATATCAATTCCGCGTTTGCAGAGGTGCAATAAAATAATGTGAAAAAATATATAGTGAATTAGTGTATAAACCCGATATTATTAACGCATCGCCGACCCCATTTTTGTGGATTCACAGACATTTTCGGAACGCTAAAAATATACACAAATAAACCTGTATAACGTGGAATATAGCGTAGAATATAGCGTAGAATATAGCGTAGAATATAGCGTAGAATATAGCGTAGAATATAGCGTAGAATATAGCGTAGAATATAGCGTAGAATATAGCGTAGAATATAGCGTAGAATATAGCGTAGAATATAGCGTAGAATATAGCGTAGAATATAGCGTAGAATATAGCGTAGAATATAGCGTAGAATATAGCGTAGAATATAGCGTAGAATATAGCGTAGAATATAGCGTAGAATATAGCGTAGAATATAGCGTAGAATATAGCGTAGAATATAGCGTAGAACATAGCGTATATAGCGTAGAATATAGCGTAGAATATAGCGTAGAATATAGCGTAAAATATAGCGCAGAATATAGCGTAGAATATAGCGTAGAATATAGCGCAGAATATAGCGTAAAATATAGCGTAGAATATAGCGTAAAATATAGCGTAGAATATAGCGTAGAATATAGCGTAGAATATAGCGTAGAATATAACGTAGAATATAGCGTAGAATATAGCGTAAAATATAGCGTATAGAATATATCGTACGTAGTGATTACGGCTCAGCATTAAAATTAAGCGCTTTCACTTTTCAGATTAAATCCCTGATTTGCAACGATGTTATGGATTCTTTCAAAATATTTTCGACTCATGTTTAAACAGAATGTTTAATCAAGCCTGTTTGCAGTCATTTGTATAAATGTATAAATGAGTGTATAGCACTTGCAAAATATTAAATAGTGAGCCTGGCGATGACGGCAAAACATCTAGGCCTAGATCAGAATATGAACCATATTCCCAGTTGTACAAGGTTAGTTTGGTGGCATGCATTTTTTCTTTAAACAGCCTTTGTTTTCAAACTTACTAATACCCTTGCATCAGTTTACAAAATTTTGCAAAAGTCTGGATGGTTTTTCTGCATAAAGAGGACGCCAAGGTGTTTTGAAATATGTGTTTTCACCAATCTAAAATAGTATACTTCATTTGATAGCGTTTTAGACGATAGACGATGGAAGTACCGTGGTTCAATTTCGATAAGACTTGTTGAGTCCACAGTCATAACGTGTATTGGAAACACTTTCAAGTGGTCTGACACAGCTGAATTTGAGCTCATCCGGAAATGGTCCTCCACGCGTTCTGTAAATGGACGACTAGATTCGCCAATATATTTGGCTCCAAAACTGCAAATCATCCTGTAAATCCCTGGGGGAACGGTATTTGGTTCGAACTTCACATTACAAATCATACTTCCAATTTTTGTGCCGGGGATGTAGCCAAATTCACAGTCCACATGCTCACGAAAGAAACTTGTAATCCTGGTTGTTACGATTCCCATATAAGGAAGTATAAGCCGAATGATATTGTCATCGGGTAATTGTTGGTCACCATCCATCTGGTATGTTTGAACTTTTGTGCGCATCTTTTCTGTTCTGTTGTTAATAAATCCAAGTGGATATTAATTTAGCTGTAAATCTCGTCTGATTGTATCCAATTCATCGTTCAAGTATTCGGGGTCACATATCATGAAGGCTCTGAATGAAAGTGCGTCGACGACTGACAGTTTTTGAGAAATATGGTGATAAGAGTTGTAGTTAAGATATCTCTCCGTGTGAGTCGGTTTCCTGTAAACTCGCTTGCGAAGTAAGCCCATGTTGTCTCTTATGATTTCAATGTTCAAAAGTCGCATTGCCTTGAACGTAAAGCACAAAATGTTTACATGTGATCATTAAATCTATTCGCTGTGCTGCTGCTTTATTTCCTTATTCCGTGCATTCTATTAGTCCCATGTGACGGTCTCCGTCATCCATTTAAATATTCCAGTTTGCAAATCGTTTGGGTACTGATAGACGTTTGTTTCGTATCAGCTGCATGGGGCTTTTACTACGTGTATCTAATATGTATCCAAACATTGTGCAAACGCTAAATGAGCTTTCAGGTTTACGAGCTATCTCATTAAAACAAATTATGAATCTAAGTTGTTCGTGTGAAAAAAAGACACGCAAAGGAAAGCTGGAAAAATACAAATAAACTTGACCTTCTTGGAATATCTACACTGCTTGCTCTAATTATGACTTAGATATTGTTAGATTGTGAGAATTCCGCAGTTGCAAATTTAGTCTAAGTGTAAAAATGCATGAGAAATGTTAATTAAGCAAATAAAGAAACTGGAAACTGTAAGCAATGCACATTTCATGCTTTGCTGCCACAAAATCTACGCGCTTTGATGCATGGAATTTATCCAGTGGTAACAGTTCATAGCGTTGCAGGAGCCGCAAAACGTTTTAGGAAGTGCTTTAGATTTAAGCTGAATTGTATATAGCTATAAGATAATTAGCAATTGAAAGAAATTATAAATAATGCCAGAAAACTGAATAAATGAAGTCAGTTTTCATTTTCATCTACATTGCATAGCATTTACCAGTCTACAACTCCACTTAAACCATAACCAAGCAACTTCTTAATTTTGCAATATTTTCACTAAATTTACCTGCAGTTTTTGTATATTTGCAACTTGACATTACATACTTCGTTTTTCGAGAAATTTTCACGGTTCAAAATCGATCTCAACTTCTTCAAGTATACCTAAACATGGTCAGAGTTTTGTTTGTCTACACTGTATGCCTTGAATGCATAAACGTAATAAAAGTATTAACTTTGTATGAAATTCTTGTGCTAGAAGGTTTTAAAAATTTTATAGCAATGCTGCCTTGCAAACGGTATTTACCAATTAAGTCGTGGCAGACAATACGAATATTATTTATTTATTTATTTATTTCATTATTCATTTGGAAAGCGTACAAAAGTATCTTGCGCAGTTTAGTTACACGTTAGCTAAACTGAAGATGAAACATATATAGCTTGACAATTGAAAGAGAGAAACATGAGTTAAACAAATCAAAAATTATGAGTGTTTTTGTTGTATCGGCAGCTGTATCCTGTTTTTTTATTTAGTGTTTTTCGAGCCAAGACTTAAGCCGCACACTTTTAAGAGTTTTGACACCAAATCTTTGTAGTAAATCACTCAATCGTTTATCAAGATTATCTAACTTAAGGACATTACAAATTGACAAGTAATTTGAACTGAATACATATTTACCCGATGTGATAGGTAGTGCACATTTTTCTACACCCGCAAGCTTGTTTGACTGCTCAAGTGTTAAGCTGTTCGACCAGAGTACACAGCAGTATTCTAAAATACTTCTTATATGAGAAGTATAAAGTTGAGTTTATTGGTATTGAAAGAAACCTGAACATTTCAATTTTCTTAGTATATATAATTTTTTGTAAGTTTTTGAATAAGTGAAATTCATTCCAGTCACATGCGGTGTTAACCATTATTCCGAGCAGTTTACTAGTACTTACACAGGGGATTTCTGATTCATTGATTGAAAGCTTAAAATTACTAAATCTTTTACCTTTAGAATTGTCAACAATAATTATGACATTACTTTTCTTATTACACACATATTATTTTCAGTTAACATCTTAATAATAACATCATGAACATAATTAGTAATACACGGAGTAGTGTCATATTTAACCTTTTCAGCTATTACCATATTGTCAACAATAGCATTCATGATGTTTTTGGACCAGCATGTTTTATATAGACTTCAGTTAAAAATTTGTTGATCAGAATTATGAATAACAAAACTGCTTATTTAGTTCCCTGTGGTGTACCGTTGAATAAAGGGAGAAAATCGGATAGTAAATGTTTATACTTAGTACACTTAGGTAGTTCTGTTTCTCAGAATATTCCCAATCCATAAGATGTCACTGTCATTGATATTCAAACTACGAAGACATTCAATTATAACATTGTGATCTGCCAGATCATAGGCCTTGGACAGGTCGAGAAATACTAGTATTATATATACATTAGGGGTTTTGAGTAACTTTAGTATAAAATCATATTAGGCTATCATGTAGTGTGTTGTAGAGGATTTTTTAATTGCCCCAAATTGTGACTTTTTTAGTTTGTCTATAACTTGTAGGTAAATTCTTTCGCACATAAAATCCTTCATTACCCTACTATAAATATTGGTTGGGGTAATTGGCTTTATATTTTCAATTGCAGTCAATTCAACTTCAATGGTGTCACATAACCTTTCTTCCATTCACTTGAAACTCGATTTGTCTTAAAGCTGAAGTTTAAAATGTGGGTATAATAAGGGACGATGTGAATTGCTGCATGTTTAATAAAATGAGCGGGCAGAGCACCGGGAGCCAATTAATATGGCTAATCAATTTTGCTCCGTTTAACGCCCATTTGTCTTTATGATTTGTACTATGTAGTAATTTTGTGCGCTACGTTTGCAGTTCTGGCTGTTGATAGAATGGAATGGTATCTGTATGTTTTTATACCAATGATTGAAATGTATGCAATCTTTTAAATACCGGTGCTATTTTACTTACTAGTTGAAGTGGATGAGGCCAGCATTAATCTAAAACAGAGTTAGACTCGTTATTGTACACTTATAATGTAAAAAAGAACATATTGTAAGCAAATGTTAAAAAGAATTAGAGCCATGCAGGACAATATATTTGGTTATGGGTCGTTAGGACTAATTACGAAAAACAAAAGAAGTGACTATTTCCACAGCTGTATCTATAATTCTGTGAACGCAAGCCTTACATTTAGAGTCAAGATTTATTCATAGGACGTAGCAATATTGAATTAATTCAAACAAATTTTCTTACTAAATTATGAAACTATCAAACCAAGCATCGTATAAGACCTTTATGTACATGCCAAATTTTGAAGACATGAATTAAAAGTTATTTATTTTGATTTCAAAACTTATTTAAGCTGTCTAAGATATCGTGTATATTTAAACCTGTTAATATTTATTCGGCGAAATTAAACTTGGCCATGGATATTCATAGACAGTTCAATCAATCAAAAAGACAAATTAATGTACGTATGAACTCCAGCAGATATCATGACGTTAAAAGCAATTTCTTCACGCTTCGCTTTCCAATAGTATAATACACTTAAAATACTTAATCCAGGATGCACCTGCAGACGTTCGACATGTGCTCAAATATACAACGGCATATACCTAAGTAACGTATTTCACTCTTTAAGTACAGCTGTTGCTTAAATGTTTTTTTTCTGTTTGTAGTATGTGACGGTATTTATACTTTTGCGTTTGGTTTTTTCCATTTGCAGTTGCGGATTGCACAACCGTTTATTAGCTCGCTGCGTTAGCAGGTGAGCTTATTAACGAGTAGTGTGTCCGTCTGTCCGTCTACTTTATTTTTTGGCTCTAAACCAGCATAAATGGGCTGTAAACCAGCATAAATGGGCTCTAAACCAGCATAAATGGGCTCTAAAGAAGCATAAATGGGCTCTAAACCTGCATAAATGGGCTCAAAACCAGCATAAATGGGCTCTAAACCAGCATAAATGGGCTCCAAACCAGCATAAATGGGCTCTAAACCAGCATAAATGGGCTCTAAACCAGCATAAATGGGCTCTAAACCAGCATAAATGGGCTCTAAACCAGCATAAATGGGCTCAAAACCAGCATAAATGGGCTCTAAACCAGCATAAATGGGCTCTAAACCAGCATAAATGGGCTCTAAACCAGCATAAATGGGCTCTAAACCAGCATAAATGGGCTCTAAACCAGCATAAATGGGCTCTAAACCAGCATAAATGGGCTCTAAACCAGCATAAATGGGCTCTAAACCAGCATAAATGGGCTCTAAACCAGCATAAATGGGCTCTAAACCAGCATAAATGGGCTCTAAACCAGCATAAATGGGCTCTAAACCAGCATAAATGGGCTCTAAACCAGCATAAATGGGCTTCAAACCAGTAAATTGAGCTCAGAATCAGCAAAACTGGGCTCTAAACCAGCATAAATGGGCTTTAAACCAGTAAATTGAGCTCAGAATCAGCATAAATATGCTCCGAGTTAGTTAATACAGTACATAGCAGAAAACAAGGCTCAAAACCATGTATAGACAACATTCTTCTTTGTAAAAGAAATGATAGACACCACAAAATACGGTCACTTATTGCTAATTCTCTTCGAGATAAAGGATTTGAAGTCTTTGAAGAATTACCAACATTAGATAGAAGAATTGATATAATAGCAATTGACCGAATTAAAAAATATGCAGTCATTCTTGATCCCACGGTCAGAATGGAGGTCTGTCGACCAGGATATCAATGTTGACGATGAAAAACGGGCTATATATGAACCTTGCATAGAAGACCTACGAATAAAATGCAACATGGACTTTAATTATCGTATAACTGTACATGGACTTCTAATTGGTTCACGTGGAACAATACCAACAAGCGTACAGCAAGTACTAAAACAACTTTCTATACCAAAATCAGTAATTGAAGAAATCGCAATCGTTGCAGTGAAAGGATCTTGCCGGATTCTACACAATCACCTTTATTCCCCAAACATCACTTAGTTTAATTTAGATCTACGTTCTAATGTTTTAAGAATTACCTAGTATCAATGAGTGTAATACTATAATATTTATAATTGTAACAAAATTTTATGTAATACTGTGTCTTTTTGGCAATCATGTATATTGTGACAGTGATAATAAATTATCTCCCCCCCCTATGGTGATGTTGTTTATTACTTTTTTTTCAATTAAAATTTTAGAATTATTTTCTTCACAAACTTTTAAAATTTTATTCATGTGTTTACAAGATAGAAGATTATGCATTTTAGACAATCCTTTTATGTCCTTTGAGAGATTAATATGGGTAGAAAAAGAATATATGAGGATTCCAGGGAACGGCGTCGGGAAGCAAAGCGTAGGAAGAGAAAAAACGCAGCCTATAAGAAGGCGGAACAGGCCACCAATACAGCCAAGCGACAAGAAGCCAGAAAATCTACTCCGACGGCCACGAGGGATCGAAAAGTCGACCAAAAGGCAAGACAAAAACGAAGGTCATCTAAAACGAGGCGAACAGCAGAGCAGCAAAACAACACGGCAAAACGAAGCATCGCCAGAACGAGTATTACAGTGTCAAGGCGAGATCGGAAACTTGACCTGATGTGCAAGCAAAAAAGACGAACCTCCCCAACAAAACGAGCAAGTGAACAAAAAAATAACACGGCAAAAAGAAACATCGCCAGAACGAGTATTACAGTGTCAAGGCGAGATCGGAAAATTGACCTGATGTGCAAGCAAAAACGACGAACCTCCCCAACAAAACGAGCAAGTGAACAAAAAAATAACACGGCAAAAAGAAACATCGCCAGAAAGAGTATTACAGTGTCAAGGCGAGATCGGAAAATTGACAAGATGTGCAAGCAAAAACGACGAACTTCCCCAACAAAACGAGGAAGTGAACAAGAAAATAACACGGCAAGTAGAAACATCGCCAGAAAGAGTATTGCAGTGGCACAGAGGGACAAAAACACAAACAAAAGATGTATGGAAAGAACCCGCTTGCTAACTAGTTCTCCCGCAACAGACAGACTGGATACACCGCAGCACTCTACTTGGGAGTACAACCAGTTTATTTTTACGTGCTCAATATATGAACAGCCTGAATATGTATGCTGTTCATGTGGAATTCTTTGGTACAAACGAAGTGTTACAGAGACCACACAAACTAAGGTATGTAAAATTTGGTTTAATTTTATTAGATTTTAATGGTTTTTAACGTCATTTAGTTGCCATCATCTCATTAATTTTTTCCAATCTCCAGGCTCTTCAAATAAATCCCCTTAAAATTCCTAAGAAACTGGAAAGGAAAGGGAAATACTTCATTTGTCATACGTGTTCGAGAAGTGTTGCGCGGAATGAAAAGCCCAAACTTGCACTCTCAAATGGATTGATGTTTTCAGATGTACCCGAGACAATTGTCAACCTAACCAGATTGAAAGAAAGATTAGTAGCTCTTAGAACACCTTTTATGCAAATACGATCACTTGGAGTAGGTCAACAGAAGGGGATTTTTGGTGGTATCATAAATGTTCCCTGCAACGTGGAATGTCTACCTAAGTTAGTTAAGTTAAGTAAAGTTAAGGCTTACGACTTGGTTCAAGGAGACGGTCCTTTACATGAAAAACGATACCTTTTAGATTTCGCTAAATCTTGGGATATTGCTAATTCTGATGGGCTTCCGTACTCGGTGTACCTCAAGGTAGGATGCATTTATATGGTGACAACTAACGTGGATGTATCCGATGGACTGTTTAATGGCGCTACAGGCATACTCAGGAGGATTGAATTTGGTACGCAGAGAAAGGAAAAAACCATTAGCCTTGTGTACATGGAGTTTAAAGATCCAAACGTTGGCCAGAAAGCCCGCGATATGCATACGAAAATTGAAAACTGGACTCCTATATTTTTTTCTAAGAAGGTTTTGAAGAAACAAAGTCGTAATAAGAACCTACATATTGTTCGAAAAATGATTCCGCTTAGATGTGCAAATGCAATTACCATTCATAAATCGCAGGTATAACAATACACTTATTAATTTTAGGGCATGCTATAGTAAACATTTTAACAAGTCGTTTTATCTGACAATGAATTTTTTTACAAACAGGGCTCCACGTTGAGTAACGTGGTTGTCCATATTTCGGATGAAAAGAATTTGTTCCGTGCCCACCTGTACGTTGCGTTCAGTAGAGTAACGTCGCTTAAGAATTTATACATCGTTGGCTCATTCAGGCGTCCTTCGTTTTCTGACAGCAACGATGGAGTCCAAGCTGAACTTAATCGTCTTAAAACTAAAGGATTTGATTCTGAGGCATGCAAGTGGCACCAAAGTTCCAACATTAAGGGGGTCATACACAATATTCAGTCAATCAAAAAGTACATTTCATTCTTTCGGAAGGACGAGTTTTTGATGATGGCAGATTTTCTTGTCTTTCTTGAACCTCACACCACATCTATTCAATATGCAAAACTTGATGGCTTCTATGAGTATTCAGCTCCCAACTCAATCAAAAGGCTGTGTTGTGTATTTGCGACAAAAATCGGATGTATCTATTGTCATGCTTGACGAATACACATACGCTTCATTTGAAGTTAAACGTTATTACATGTTTTGCGCCTATCGACCTCCACGGACATCTTTAAAAACATTCTTGGAGGCTTTAGATTCCTATTTGTTGACACACCCATTACCTGACATAATATGTGGGGACTTTAACGTTGATTTGCTTTGTGAAACAACTGAAAGAAAAACATTTCTTGATTTTATGTTTCAACGCGGATACTCTTCTATCTTACCTTTCACATCAACAACAACTTTAAATTCAATGCTGGATGTAGTTTTTGCTCGAAAATTATTAAGTGGATGGGCAACGCAATATGTCAACTTAGGATCAGTCCATCTCCCAATAGTATTTGAAGTTAATGGTTAGTTCATTATCGTTGTCTTATAAGTCTGTGAAATGGTAAATATCAAATGAACAAATGAAATGTCACTATAAAATTTGTAGGTACCAAGCCTGCAACTGTGTCAGACAGAGCTAATTTGAGTTTTCAGCCTTCAAGTACCCACGAAAACAGATCCACTTTGTCTAAGAATTTCACAATATTGCCACCTATATCTGATGTCATTGCAGTTCATCACAAAACTCCAAAAAGCTCTGAAACTGGATTAATGCAGAAACCAACTATATTATCAACTAAACGGTTTGGGATGAAGAACGTGGGAAATACATGCTATATAAATGCAGTAATTCAAATTTTGGCATGTATTCCTGAGATAAAAGGTCTGCAGAACTGCTTCCTTTCCGAATATTTGAATCATACTGACAAGCAAACATTAGGAATAACATTGGCAAGAAAGCTAAAGAATCAGATAGGCATAAACTACCCACAATATTCTACCAATGCACAAGAAGACGCTTCTGAGTTTCTAAGCACAATGTTGGACGATGCAGTCTTTGACGAGTTCCGAAATGGCAATATTCTCACTTTTAAACTTTGTGATATCTGTATGAAGTGCTCTCATGAAACAATCGTCAGCCAGTATGATCCTACCGTTATATTACGTATAACTCCATCCAGATCATTTCAGGATTCCGTAAATCAGGAACTGTTAGGAGAGGAAACAATTGAGAAAACGTGCGAAATATGTCACTCAAGGACTTGTCGCCGAACCAAACGGCTTGAGATTTACCCTGAGTACATGCTAATAGCAAGCAGACTATTTGAATTCGACTACAATGCACTACAATCAAGAAAACTTGACTGTTCTTGACAAAGTGACCGTCGATGAAACGGATTATGAACTGATAGCTGTTGTGTGTCATACAGGCAAACTGCTTGACGAAGGACACTACGTTACTTACATTAGAAATATTGATAATTATACACTTTATAATGACGACAAGGTGACTGATGAGACTGAAATATTAGGGGATGGCTACGTTCATTTGTACAAAAGAATTGCCCAAATGTAATTTGTAAGAATAAAAGCTGCAAATATGTCTTACTTTAGCTCAAATGTGCTTTTCTTAATACAGGTGTCCTATTTGATAATTTTGTCATGCCACACCAAGAACAAATTGGTTTATATACTTGGTATGGTCATGATTAGTACACCACTTTATGGCAAAACATTTGGCCGTATCGAAACCAAAATATTGTAACTCGGCTTACGGTAGTTGTGCTTTAAGTAATACAGATGTCCTATTTGAAATACTTTGTCGAGTGTATCGTCTGTTGTATTTTTAATATTGCATAACTCGTTTTTGGTTATTTCGGTATGCCACACCCATTACAAATAGGAATATATGCTCGGTATAGCTACTGACACTGCAACATACTTTCGCAAAAACTTTGGCCGTAATGAAATTGAAATAACTTGTGAAGTCTTCCGTCTGTTGTATTTTTAATTTTGCACAAGTTGTTTGTAGTTGTTTCGGTATGCCACACCCATTACAAATAGGAATATATGCTCGGTATAGCTACTGATACTGCAACATACTTTCGCAAAAACTTTGGCCGTAATGAAATTGAAATAACTTGTGAAGTCTTCCGTCTGTTGTATTTTTAATTTTGCACAAGTTGTTTGTAGTTGTTTCGGTATGCCACACCCATTAAAAATAGGAATATATGCTCAATGTAGCAATGGCTACTGCAACATACTCTCGAAAAAACTTTGGCCGTAACAAAATTGAAATACTGTTTGAATTTTAATACTACATGTTTCATTTGGTCTGTTAGTGTATTATAATTATCGTATTCTATATTTAGTTTCTTATATTGTTTTTATTCTAGTTTATTTTTGCTAAATACAATTTGAATAGATGCATGTACTAGTATAAATAAAGGTTCAAGTCATCAGGTTGTGAACGCAATGAAAGAATGTACGGCAAGGTTTTACTTGTTGGTTTCTTCACTCTTCTTGGCACACTCGGTTTCACTTTGCTTGGCACATTCGGCCTGAAACCATTCTTTCAAACATTTTGCCTCCGGAATATCAGGGTTGCACTGCAGAGCATTAAAATAGCATAACGTTATTTCAAATAATACATTTAATGTATTATATAGTATTATCTTGACATGAACATTTTTACCCAAATTGTGGAAGCTCGGGTGGTGTTAATAGACACACCGTTGAAATGATTTATATTACCGGATTTTACTGCCAATGTTTCATACAAACGACCTACAAAAAACTGCGCATCATCTCCCCAGAGTTTTATTGAAATTGTGGAAAAATTTTCACCATTCTCATAAGGCCCATCAATTAATTTCAGTATTCGGGATTTTCTGGTTGTTCCTTGAGTTTGAGTACACTCGGCGATGTCACACACAATTCCAATAACGTCTATTGGTGTTAGCGTAAACATTTGGCTTTAATTGTAAATCGTCTAATTTTGATTCTCAATTATCATTTTTCGTAAACTTAAGATACCTACCCACAACCTCTAAAGAAAACTTGGCATGCAGGTCGCGAATCTTTGAAAAGTTCAGTGTAATCATAGGTATAAGGGGGTTTTCAGAAGTCTCAAAGAGGGTTTCTTGAGAGAAAACCAGTTCCTTTTGTGGCGCCTGCTCTCCAAACGGTTTGGATTCTTGAACCTTAAAATTTTTGATTTTCACGACATCGTTGATCTATGGGCGTATTGAGTTAACTAATAAAATTAAATAGTAAAAATAAACTAATGGAAGTTTGTAATATAAGTTACATTGTAGGATGCTTTAAGCTCTGTCGCCTTTTGTGCAAATGCAACAAACTTTATGAAAGAGAGCTCATCCCTCAATTCGCCTCGAATGTAGGAACATCCTGTTTTACCGACGCAAAATTGACCTAAGCATACAAGTCTGACCTCAATTGGACCACAGTGCTTTCCAAACGGCAGGTCGCTCAACGGCATTCCATCAACTAGGCCTTCCTGCACACTGCTAAAACTGTCGTTATCCCAGAAACGACAAACCTTGGCGTTCCTCCTTCCATTTTTATAGTAGGAAAATAGAGCAAATTGTTTCAAAATAAGGAAATTGTTTCAAAATAAGGAAATTGTTTCAAAATAAGGAAATTGTTTCAAAATAAGGAAATTGTTTCAAAATAAGGAAATTGTTAGAAAATGACGACTTTGATAAATTATAAAGATTATCGAAATCAGTATATTCTTTATTTAAAAAAAAATAAAATAATTGACAGAAAATATTTAATTTTTATTTCAAAATTCCTTAGTGATGTTTGAGTGAGTAGTGTTTCTCATTTTGATCAATGCTCTTTTGTAATTTAGATTGATCTAGATTAGATAAGATTGTTTTGTTCTAGATGAGTTTACGAGCTAAAAAGTGGCCCCACTGTTCCATACCATGCCAAGAAATTATAAAATTATTGAATTTGTTTTAATATTGCTCGATTAGGAGCAGAGCAATGTCATTGGGTCGCAACCCGCGTACACCGCCTCTAGGAAAATTCCGATTAGTAGGCAGAGCAAACTTGGAAATATATATAATGGAATGCTCGTAAAACTTGACCTAGAAAGCAATTTGCTGTACTAGTATGGATATATTTTATATACTTCATCCAAAGTTAGTACTACTTGAATGATTCCAAACGCCGATTCTCAGCTGTCAATTGAAAAGCATGCATAATTCCTCCAGCTTTTGTGGTACTGAAGACTGCAAGTACTATCAAAAACAACACCAACACCGTCCAAAAAAGTAAAAAGCTTGTGTAAAAATGGTGGCTATGAAACCTCCCTATAATGTATAAAGTATTCTTGTATGTATCTATTGTCTTCAATGCTGGAATTCTAATGGTTTAACTGCACTTGGTTGGTTGTGTGCAGTGTTGCAAACTGCCAATGCCAAGTATTGAGGTCATTACAGGTACTTGAAAACATTTTTTTAATGCGTAGCTAACTACCATTAACAAAAATGCACAATCACAGTCTCATGCACCAGGATTGTCAGTGGTGTAAAACAGCGAAATAGGGGCGAATCAAAACGATGACCAATGTACTAAGAAGAGTATATAATATATTATTTTCTAACTGATAAATGATCAGAAATTTAAAATCGGCATTTTTTACTTGATACACACTAGTTAACTGCAGGTTATGAAACATTGATACAAGCAGACACGCACTGAGAGGAACATGACCAACTAATTCTGAAATCGATAAAATAAGTTTTAATCTAATTATGCTATTAGAATTTACAATACCATCCGCATAGCTAAACGACAAAGCAATCTTGCTTTTGCGATGGGATCTCATGAAACCCGTAATTATTGTGCTGAAACGTTTTTGAAACTGAAACCTTTCAAAACAAACTTTATATCTTGGCATGGGCAAGCTTCGCACAATACTATCGTTTAAAACATAAACTGACTTTGCTCTAGATAAATTTAAAAATTAAATATCTGTTCAAATTTGAAACTGAACCCTTTAAACTCCTTACATCGTTGAACGTGGCTGTAGGTTTGTTTAGGAGAATGGAATAGAGGTACTATATAGATTTCAGCAGAAGAGGATTCATAGGTTGTCCTTAAATCAAATGTACGCGTTTTCACTGACGACTGTGTATACGAAAAGCTTGAAGACATTTCATGCCGAATCTGATGTCAGCTTAAAAAATACGTTGCAACTAGGACGTAGTTATAAAAGGCGCAAAACGAATTTGTCGAAGGTAGAAACTGTATTAATTGTATGCATTGTAATGTTCCATTGTTATTGGCCTATGCTCTTTTATGCAATATGTGATGATCACGTAGTAAAATTCTTGGGAAACCACATATTAGAAAGCACAAGTGAATTATCAGCGCAGAAGAATACTCTCCATTTCACCAGCTACGTTTCTCTAAGAAATATGTTACGTCTCCTTATTTTTGTCATTTCGCTCAAAAACGTGGGATTAAATTCCGTCTTCAACTGGTTCCAAAGAAATTAAAAATAGTTTGACAAAATTGAACTCAATGTTCATCGAAGGTTTAAAAATATTCGTTGAATGTTTTTTATCTTTATAGATGTTGGTACAAAAGTAAATATTTTCTACACATTCATTTCGCCAAGACTTTCAAGGTTTTCTGTAATACTAAAATCACCGGTAATACTAATGCAAGTATAAGTTATTCAGAACACAAAGTTAGGCACTCAATCAAAATTACAATTTTAATGGGTAACAAAATTTATGAATAAGGATAAAAAGCTTTAAAAATTAAATTCATTATGACCTAACGCACTTGTCCATTTGCAACGTAAACTCTTTTAAGATATTTCTGTTTTCATAAGGCATCGTAGTACTGGAGTTATACTGTCCATTTAGAATTGGATTGACCATCCATAAAACAAGACTGCACCCTCCCTCAACACTACATTGAATTAACAGTTAGCTAATATGGACGCAGTATATTTTTTCATGGGTAATAAAATACTATTTTTACTAACAAGCACTCTGAAAACGTATGCCACATTATGGGATAAGATCTTGACAGGCAAAATCGTCTTTCAAGGAACGGAATTACTCTTGTTTGTACATGCTGGTAGTATCTGTGCTTGATTTTGACAGTTTCCGTTGTGATACTTAAGTCCATGTAGGTAAACACACCGTTTTTGATCAAAATTAGTCCCATGTGCGCGTTCTAGTACAATAATATATATTAGTAAAATCCATGTTTTAGGGCAAGAAAGGCTGCTTTATTTTTAAAATCTCTAGCTTTCGCCAACTAACCGTTAGCTTTTTCAGGAGAAAAATATTCAAGAACACGACAAAGACATTTGAATAGCAAAAATTTAACATAAAATATACAGCATTACGTAGATGTATGAAACAGAAGAAATTACCTTGTATTTCAACCCTGTTTTTGCATCATAGTTATAGCCGAAAACAACCGGGACAAGAATTTGATTCGCTTTGGCTAAAATGTCTTTCATTTCGGGTGGGGGATCTACATACGCCATATTGTGTTTGCTTGTTGTGTTATGTTGTAAATATGTGTTGTGATATACATATCCGGGTTCAATGCATACTGTTCTGCGACCATTCCTTATTATACCCAATAATGGAACAGATCGGTGCTCATTAAAGCCAAACATTTTAATCAAAACATTTTTAACTTTGTTATCTGTCATCCCAGCAAACCTCCTATACCAAGGAACTCCTTTGGCTTTTACAAAAATGCCCAAATCTATACTTGAAGCCATTTTTTCCTACGCAAAGAATCAATATTGCAAGCTCTTCCTATAACTTTAATGTTTGCATGCTCATGATAATTCGGTTACATGAAAAAATAGTTCAAAATTGCTATAAATTCTAATATATCATGTGATATTGTTATACTCTCTACGACCATAGCAGCGAGCATTTTGAATGGTTTACCATTGACTTGTTTAAAGTGACAATATGTGACTACTAACATCCGTATTGTCACAGGCTGTTCAATATCATTAGGTTTTCCTTGGATGCACTAAACTGGGTTATGACAAACAGATTTTGTTGCATCTTAAAGAAGCGGTTAAACAAGTAATATTAAAAATCGCGAAAAAATTGATTTTTAACGTTTCATATATCCAGACCATATATATACTTAGTAGCATTCTGAACAACGAGATAATTATGTGCTACAATACCAAGATCATGAGGATATTGAGAGAAAGCAAAAAAGGATTTTACACTTGTCTGGAAATTGCATGTTTTGCCCTTTGGTGTATACTTTTTGGCCTCGGTGATAAATGTGTTTCTTGTGTACACAATGGCTAGAAAAAAGACAAGGTAAGTAATACCCCTGGAAATAATGTTGTATGCTTGTTTGCTTATGCAATCTTAAAATTGCAAGAGTTTTAGGGATGCAAGCATTTTGGTTGCCAATTTGACTTTGCCAATTATATTGTAAAATAGAAACTATGTGATTTATTACATTATTCAAAAATTTCGGCAACTGGATGTTTGTAGGTTTTCTTTAGAGTGCAGTTTTATTTGATTCACTTGAAGTAAGCTGGATTTATTGCATTACTTTTTCGCAATGCAAAAAAGGGTTTGAAATTTAATATATAGTTTAGCAAATAATTTCCGTAAACGTATTTAAATGCTCTAAATAAGCAGATTTGTCAAATAGGACATTAAAGGTCTCAGTAATTCCATCAGTTTACAAATATGGTCATAATTTGCTTAAGTCGGTATTTCAAAAACTGACATATATATCTCTGTGTTATTTCATTTGGTAAAGAAGACGCCAACAACTAACAAGATTTGGCTACTTTTGAGATGGGCGTCGACTCAAATCTTTTATTGGTGCCCATACATTTTTCCACGCTTGAACAACACTTTGACGTTTGATTTGTTTTGGCAAAACAAGCATTAATGTACTGGGACGGGTCTTTCGGCAATTTTTGGGTTTTTGTTATGTATAAAAGTTATATTGAGAGAGCCTCAAAATTCCTTGTTTTATTCAGATATACTGAAAATGTTCACAATCGTCCAAATGTTACTGAATGTATCAGACACTGTATGTATCAATGTACTGAATGCAAAACAGTTTTTTTGAATTCTTAATTCAGAAAGGTATACAACAATTATCATAAAAGTAGGAAAATGTGTTCAAAAATGAAAATGCTCAAAACGGCTGCGTAGATTAGGTTTTGAGATAATATTGCAAACAAGTAGTAAACTTTTTGCTTATAATATCCAATGATATAAACTTTCACTTGTGCAGTATTTGAAAAGGGTTTCTTCAAAGAATTGTTTTTGTTCCAAAGCCACAAAGCTAGAAAACATGGTTCACATGAGTTCAACTAAAACTAGACAGAAAAGATATCATTATATCATCCTAGTCAGGTTAATAGATAATACAACAAATTCACTTTATACTTTTCAAGTAAATATATTTTAACCTGTTTTTGACCAGTGCGGCAACATAATATTACTTATTACATTGTATGTGTGTCACGTCATTTCATTTCGTTCCGTTTTATTCTGACGACGGAGAATACCTATGAAAAACAGATCTTCGTAGTCGTCTAAAATACCTTGTCACGCAATCCCTGAGTCGCTGGTTACTAAGCGCGTACAAAATGGGATTTACACAACTGTTAAAAGAACTCAACCACTGGGCCACTGGCATTAAATATTGAGCGTAACTTTCCTCTTTCTTACCCAAGTTTTCTGCATCATATCCAAACAATTTTGTTTTCGTCACCAGAAAATTCAAGGGTATCCAACTTACACAAAACATTAAAGTAATAACACACAAAAGTCTTGTAACCCCTGTAAAGTTATACCTTCGCTCTAACGATGCTTTAAATTTGCGCATGTTTTGCCAAATCACAAGATTTAAAATCGTAATCACAAAGGCGGGAACTACAAAACATAAAACTAAATGCACTGCAGTAAAATAAATGTTTCCGTAATTAGCATCTGGCCATTTTTCCACACAGTAAGGATAACCATAATCCTCCAAGTCTGTTGAGTACTCAACTGTAAACACCCACAACCGTGGGGTGGTTAATATTAGTCCACAAATCCAAATTAAGTACATGACCAACTTGGCTTGATATTTTGAAAAGCCTTGGAATCGGCTACTGCCACGATATAAAGCCCAGCATCTAAAACATTCATAAAAAATTAATTGAAGGTTATAAACTAACCTGAAGTAAATTAAGATTTACCTATCAACCGAAATCGCCATTATGGAATACACAGAAGCAAATACTGATACTCCTTGAGAATATGGTAAAGTCTTGCATGGAATTGTGCCAAACACCCAGGCTACAAATTAGCAAAAACGTTGTATGACAAGTTGTTTTTATTTTAACAATCAAAGATGGCGTATATGTTTTGTAAAACTTACGTGTATAAATATTTGCAAAAAGTGTAAAAGGTACGCCAAAGAGCACTACAAAGAAATCCGCTGTAGCAAGATTTAAAACGAACAAGTTTGTCACTGTTTGCATCTGAGCATTTTGAGAAATTACTAAAATTACAGTAACATTTCCAATGCAGCCTAGTACAAATATTACGGCGTAAGCAATGACTATGATTACTGTGATAAACAAATTGTAGCGTAAATAATCAATACAAAAAAATTCCCAGAAAGTTGTATTTAATGACAGTGTTAAATTTTCCATTATGTTGTATAGGTATTGGAATTTGCAAATTGTATGAAAAATCTTTCATGAAATCAGAAACAGAAGGTGGAGGTCGCTGTGCAGCATGTCCTTTCTCTTTCAAATTTAGACAAAAAGTGAGCAATGGGAAACTTGGTGTGGGTAATTATATAAATAGTAAAAACGTAAAGCATGTGTTTGCATTGGATCTGGTAGCAGGAAAGGTACGATATGATCCAGGATCAACGTTAGCCGTGCAGTGCTCAGCATATGTGTTAGTATATCGACAAATATCCTTACAAAATCAGCAGAAGTGTTTTTAAATTTAGAATTAAGGAATAAAAACGACTGCCATCCTAATACCTATCCATATTGATATGACTAACTATTTATGTAAATAAACATCCATAATGAGGCATTGAAGAATACTCGCTGTTAAAGACATTATTAGTAAAATGAAGGTAATGCAACGAGCGTATATTAGACTTATATACCAAAAGAATCTGGACGTTTCGATCTTTACTTAGATCTTCATCAGGGGTTTAAGACATTATTACCTCGCTGCTTTGCAGAGGAGCTATTTAAGATGTAGTGTGTCCGTCTACTTTACCTTTAAACTAGGCTAAATGAGCTATAATCCAAGCTTAATGGGCAGGACTGGTCTTTTGTAATTTTTCTTTGCAAGTATTTTTGGATTCTTGAATCATGAAAGTTTCAGGAAAGTTTTCGAAACGCTGCTTTGTTCGTTCAGAAATATTTCAGTAGTGGTATTTTAAAATTAGGGGCTTTCCACCTGTCACAAGTATGTTTTGAACTTTCTAGTCATAAATGCTTCTGAAAAGCTAAAAGTATGCTTGTTATGTAATTTGATGGCAATGTGCAAAAAATTGGGGTTCTTGAACCTCCCGCAATCTTTTCGAACTTTCAAATTGTATGTGTATCCGACAGCAGCAGCGAGCATCTTTTACTTGTTTACTAGGGACGCTTAACAATATTTTACCCTAAACACAAAGCAACAACACCAGAGCCGCTTATACAGGTGTAAAGCCCATTTACCCTCGATCAATACCCTTTATTTTAATTTAAAGCCCATTTCGCCTAGACAAAAATTGTTAAGCCTAAAGCAACTTGTTCCTTAGCTCAATTCAAGAAGATCAAGATATTAGAAGTTGTAATCTGCAAACATTTCAACGTAGGTTTTCCATCTAAACTTAATAAGCTAGTTTTCATATATAAAGTACAAAAAATGTGCTGGAAAATCTTTTTTCAATATTAAAGCTATGGTTCTACAGGTTGGATATTGCTTTTTTACTAAATGTGTCACATGAACCGAAGCAGGTGTACAAATCAACATAATTGAAATATAGATTGTTGTGATGAAAAAGTAAAATAGGCAACCGTGTATCAAAACAATATATTAGTAGAATGTTCTAGCCTGTCCCGGGATTGTTTTTGAACTTCTGTTTATGGCTTGTCACGTTTAATTTCTTGCTTAGGAAATCTGTAGTTGATAAAACATGACATGTTACGCAAACTTTTGTATAAGCATTGAATAAATCTCATAAAAATATTTAAAAATAGACACTCTCTCATTCTCTAATATACTGAATAACAATTTACGTAAATCTGGATTCGCAAAGGTTAGTAAACATGTTTTGCTCCACGTGCTTTACAACATAAAGGAAATGGATCCGACAATATTTAGCGTATTGTTTCTCTTCTTGGAAACCTCCTTTTGTAGCGTCAATTCAAACATTATGAAAAACATATTTGACCTGCTTCTTTGTTTTCCAAATTGCAAAACCATAAGACCTACACTGTTTTGAAAATACCTGTATTTTTTGTGTATTTGGTTTCAGATAGCCCTGTTTGTGTCACAAGTTTATTTTGAAACTGTCGTTATTTATATAGTTTTGAATTACATTGTATCGGCCAATGAAAAACTCCCGAAAGCTTTGTTCACATCAATCCGTGATAGATATATTTTATTCAGATCGTGAAGCGATTTGCTAGGTAATAACTGATACATATAAGCAGCTACACATGTGACCGAGAAGAACAGGAGTTTGTAGAAAGTCATTCCTAATATTATTATAAGCCAACAAATTTAAAAAGTAGTATGAAAACTTATAGAAATCATGTTCGAGTAGATTATCTATACATACTTCTATGTCACTTTTTATATTAGTCACATATAAAATCAAAAATAGATTATCGGTAAAACGTCCTCTAAAAACTATTTGAGTTCTGTTAAGTAGGCGAAGTAATTCTACCGCAGCCGTAATATTTGCAACGGAGACGCTAGCACAGTTGCCCATTTGAACACCCTTATGTTGAATGAATATTTCTTCGTTAAATTCAATAAAACTAAAATCTAAACTTAAGTTTAAGAGTTTTACCAATTGATTTACATTTACGTCAAAGGGTATTCTAGCCTTATGTTTGTTAGGTACATAGCATTTATATCTGCTGTAACTAGAACATATTTGTGGCTAGGTAATAATCTAACGTAACTTAAAGATAAAAACAGATGTGGAGAGTCAATTAACAAATCTGGTATAAGTAGGCTTAGTGGCTGTAAAATACCATCTACGAACATTGATATGCCTCGATTAATGCATTTAGTGGTCCTACATATTGGCCTACCAACCGGAAATGATACATAGTTTTTTTGCAGTACATAAAATTTTGCAGGTTTGAATTCAAACGGTATTAAAAAACTATGCCTCTTACCCGGAATTAAATTTTTGCAGAGATTTTGAGAGATAGGATTTGCGGTTTCATCTATAAACACATTCATTTTTATATTGAATACAGACACTGTATATGGTCTATTTGTAGCTTCATCGTAGAGCTGTCTGGTTATCTCACTTTCATAGTCACTAAGATTCATAACACAAATTCCAGAGTTTTTGTCACTTTGGTTAACAACTAATTTGTTTGCTTTTACAAATTTATCTAACTCATTACATAAAAATGAGTGTACCTTATTATGTTGCTGTGTTTGCCTTGATACTTATTTACACAAGTTTTAGCAAAATATGTACTAAACAAAGAATTTTTTAATGTTATGTAGAATTTCAGTTGCCCTATTCCTGGTATTGTCCTTCTCAATATTTTTAACGAATATTTTCCATGCGATTCCCCTTTTATCTTCCTGTATAGAGTTTTAGCACCTCCCGCGGGTCCATAGCAAACAAGAACCGCGTGGCACAGCAGCTGGCATACTCTTAGAAACATTATTTTATTTTGTTAATTTTAATTATCCCAAATAAATAAAATAACGTTGGAAACACTGAACAGTTGGAGGAAAAACCAACCTTGACTTGTCAAGGATAGTGGTAAGTCCTCAAACACTCTCACTTGGGTACAAATGTCAGGATTGTGACACGGTAAAGGTTTTGTGTGTTGTGTCAATTTGACCAGGTGGAAATGATGGCTAATCAAGATTCTTTGACCACCGGGGAGGAGAATCTAAGCTTAGCACTCTCTTCAGATGATTTGACTAACCTAAACATAGTTTTCTAGTAGCAAAAGCAATTGTGATTCATATATTGGTGAAACTTTGAGAAAACATTGTTATGATCTTGATGTTTTGTGTTAACCTTCATTTTATGATTAATGATTAGTATACGCACGCATGAACATGCACAAATAAGCCGAGGTTAATAATGATTGATGTTTCCTTCTAATAGTATTAACAAGGTAATTTCACCTTCTAAATCTTGCTATTGTTGTTGTATCTTGCCATGTTAAGATTTACTATAAATACTAAGATGTAGACCTACTACTTTTGTCAGTAACCTGTTACGCGTGTACACACACTAGACTATCCTTTAAAAGAATAAAATAAATATCGTAGTTTTCTGCCATAATTGATATTGAGTTTTTTATCCCTTTAATTTCTTACCTTAATAACAGTAAATGTAACAACATAATGAAATGAAATGATAGTTGACGAAGAAGTGCTGTTAAAGAAAGAGGAGAAAGCGGAAGGCGACATAGACAAAACTTTGATGCCACCAACACCAAATTCCTTCACTTCAGCTCCTCGACGCCTATCAAATCATTCGATGGACTCCAAAGAGGTAAAAGTGAAAAGCGTGAACCTTTTTCCAGAACCTCCTCATATTACGGAAAGGATGGGGGGAAAGAGGTGGAGAAATCGTAGCAGAAGGAAGGCGCGACAACAAAAATATCAGGGAGTCCCCGAAAATCCGTCCCGGCTGGTAGTAAGAGAGACGCTTCTGGTGCCGCACAGAACAATCCCAGTTCTAAACGGGGGACAGAAGAGCATCATGTTGAATATTGCCACGAATAAAACACGGCACACACCAAACAAGTGGCGTATAGGACAGTGTGGGTAACCAACGCGGAAAAAGTGGGGGATATAATTCCACCGGAGGACCAGGCCACGTTTGTGGACACACTAGAGGAGCTGACAAAGGAGGATAAGAAACTAAAAAGGGAAGCAGATCGTCTCCAAGTCCACAAAACAGCGGACAGGGTGGGCAAAGTCGTAGTGTACTGTGTCATAGCTGAGACAAGGGATTGGGTGATTAAAATCACACCGAATCTTCTGGAGGGAAATACAAGGGGTGAAGAGTAGAGGACTTCCCGGATCTTTTCGTGGGAACACCTACTTTACTTTCATCTCTGAAAAGCCATCTAGAAGCGGAGAGGAGCTACTACAAGGTTTAAAGCTCCACGATAACCCGGACATGGGAATCCGCCAATAGATAGAGATGGCGGAAGGCTGTAAGGGTCCGGTCAGAGGTTTCTGCGTCTATGTCAGCATTCACAGTGTGTACGTCGACCAAGAGAAAATGAAGAATGGTATAAAGCCCGTCTACCTAACTACACATTGTGAACTTCTGGTAAGCAGCAAGATGAGGATCAAGGCTAAAACTGTTGGAGCCAAGCGATTCAAGGTCCTTCAGACGGGGGAAAGAAAAAAGAAGTGATAGTTTTTTGTTTAAGTGCATTGTAATTTTTTTAAGTCCACCAAATTTAGCCAACACTCTACCCAATTTAGCCTAAACTCCACCAAATTTAGCCCAAAGTCCATCGCATTTCCCGAAACCGCTTCCCATTTTAACAAAACTCCCCCCAATTGATCCGAAACTCCTGAACTTGCCTGAACAGGATTTAAATATAAAGTCTACAGACAGACACACGGACACCGACATCTACAGTGGCTCCTCTGCAGAAGCAGGAAGCTAATATATGGTTGAGCGCAGTAATCAATAATGGTTCAGCGCCTCAGTGATGTCATGTTTTCACTTCTTAACCGACCAATAAAGTATGTATATATAAGATTATAAATTAATCTCTGTGAAAGTTTAAGTTTCAGACCGAGAAATTGAAGTATGTTTATGGAACTAGGAAGGTCGGTGATGGAGGACAAGTTATGAATGAAAGTGTTTGAGGTTTGCTCTGGTCTGAATAGCATGTAATAATATTTTTGTTGTCGCTTTGATAATTGATTATAAAATGGGAATAGGTTAAGCAGATTTACAAATTCGCGACATTTCTTTTTCTCCTTAGTTGAATTCATGTCAATGTACGTTTCTGATGCAATGCAATGTTTCAATTTTGTAAAACTTGCTGTGGTACATTTCAGTTGGGCTCACTATTGCTGCCGTTAGGAGGTACTCTCTAAGATACTCTACTGGTAACAGTTCAAATTGAGGAATTGAAAGTATATAAAGACTAAAAACACATTTCTCACGCTGACAGGCTTGATTGATATTCAAAGCTGAATTTCTACATTGTATATATGTAGTCAGATTGTTGAGGATAGACACTTCGATTGACACAGGCCGACTGGTATCTGGAACTGCTAAGCTATTTAAAGTTGACGTATCCGGATGTTCCAGCCTTCTTTCAATATAGTAATGTATGCTTTTACCTATGGGTCACTCGAGCGACATTGCAAATGATTCCATTCTGTCAGTGTCTTGTCAGCTCCAGTTCTTCTAATTAGATTTGTCATCGGGTTTCCGTTTTGGGATCATCTTGCCAGCCATCATCAGCTGTGAAATGCGTTGTGAGAGAGATTTCTGGCAATGGTGGTCTTGATGGAATTTCAATTTTGGATAAAATCTGATCATCTTTTGGCGTTTGAATATCCACCTCAGGACAAGATTCGACCATTAGACGTTGCGGAGGATCTTGTCGATACTGAGAATGTACTTGGTGTTGAACGTTTTCATTATACAGTTAGCTCTTGGCTATTTTATTGTCCTATTTATACTCGCTACAGTAACAACTTAAATGCTATGCTTAAAGTATCTAGGTTACTGCACTGGTCAATTGAATGACCAGCACTTACATTATGAGTGCAATTTAATGTGATGACACATTCCATTGTCCATTCATTAGACAATTTTAACTAAAGGCATTTATAAAACTTATGCATACTACATATTAAAACATATTATGATGATTCATTTGTTTCTATTCAATACATGCTTATATTTAATACCCTCCTAAACTAATGTACTAATCATCATGATCCATAGTATTGTCCACAACACACTGTGCATGTGTTGAAGTTATGTTTTCAGTTGAAGTCTTTCCCAGCTCCACATCCTCGCCTTTGCTGCTGCTGTGTTTTTCTGCTGCTCTCTTCAACTTCACTCGTCTTCTCTCAAAAAAGTATATTATTGCTGTTAAAGCGATAATAACAAAAATTATGCAGGAAACGATAATGGCCGGTTTTATGTTCTCCCAGCTTTTGTGGCTTTGTTTTGCATTTTCCAACTCTTTATCGTTTTCTTTCCATTCTTTATCGAATTTTTTCCCAAGTTCATCCCATTTTACATGAGGATTCAGATGCCAATGCAGCTTCTCTACTAGCAATGGATCTTCAGGTTGTTGGTAAACAACGCTAAGAATATTTCCTTTGTATTCTATGTTGTTCAGTGTAAAACTTGCTTTGAGTGGCAGTGTATACACACTACAACTCACATTGCGCGTACCCTACATGTACACATTTCCAGGGCAGTAGATAAAATACTTGTTATTCAATATATTAATCTGCGCAAAATCACTTACGTCAAATTTTTCTTCGCACTCGCCCTCCAAAAAGTAAGTTCCATTTGGCTTAAATGACAAACTGCTTTTACAGCTTAACGATGGTGACAGAGGTAGTGTACCTACGGGTGCTTTTTCTATATGTACTGCATATACGCAATCTTCCTCTGTTGATAATATTGTCACTGTCAGTCCAATATATTTCATGACGCACGTCTCATTTTGCTTCTTCAGCAAAAGTGAGAAAGGATCTGCTTCAAGCTTGCTTGTTATTTACCAATGGCAAAGAATAATCCAAGAAAATTCTTTTCTTGTCATCGGACATAATACACTTATGAAATATGCCAAACTCCACTGGGAAAACATCCTTATAAGGCTGAGTGAAGTTAAGATACTCAAAGAACTTTACGTTCATTTCTCCTTTTTTCCACTTTACTCCAGTTTCTCTGATTATTTCTCGTCCTTCCATAAGTTTCCCTTGTATATATGTATTGGCAAAGCTCATGCGTAGTTCATCTTCTAACACTCGAGTCGAGTTTCTCAGCTATCTTATCCACTGTGTTGGCAAGCTCATTCACTTCTTTGTGCAACAAGTCTATACAACTGTTGCTTGCATTCAGTCTGTTCAAACTCATTAAGCATTCAAGTTAGAACTTCTTGCATATCTTCTATTCTGTGTATTTTGTACACAGAATATCTTCCCATGGAAAGTGCTGGTACAAGCATTGAAGCAATAAGAATAGCTCCTTTTGCCATCAAGACAAAACGCTTGCTTTTCATCTTTGTTTTAATCCACTTAGATTTGACTGGGCATATCTTCTCTAATTCTGACTGAAAGAAATCTCTGTAATCGTCATCACATTTCTTTCTAAAGATTTTCTTCAGATTTTCATCATTGGCTTCTGCTGGCAATATGCCACAAGGAGATACCAAATCAACATATATGCTCACTGTGGTGAATCCTGTGGTAACTGGATTTGCCATCCTCCTCCATGTTACTGAACTGCCAATGGAATGTTCATAAAAATGTCCCACCGATAACAAAGCTATCATACACATAAACATGTATGAAAACATTGACGTCTTTGGTACTACTACAAAACTTCTTAGTGTTGGCTTGGGTCTTTTCCTTGTTTGTGTATTAGGATCTTGTATACCAAGATAGCCTCTATTTTCTTCAAACGACGGTATTTTTACAGACTTAGTTAGTAAATCTCCTGGTTGCTTTGCGTCAGGCACATGCTTTAGCTTAATCACATTCGTGGCAATTAAGTGCCTAATGTAGTGTTCTCTGACATCAATGTGCTTTGACCTTGGATGAAACTCGGGATTATGTGCCAGTTTCATTGCTCCTTGACTGTCTGTGCATAGAGTTACTGGTCCATCCACTTCCAACCTTAAATCTTTGAAAAGTTGAAGTAGCCACATTATCTCCTTCCCTGCGTCAGCCATAGCTACATATTCTGCTTCTGTAGTTGACAGCGATATGCACGTCTGTCTTCTACTAAACCAAGCAAGTGCAGCCTCTTTGAACTCAAAGAAACAACCTGTTGTAGACCTGCGTCTATTAATATCTGATGCGTAATCAGAATCTGCGAAAGCTACTAATGCATTTACTGCATTAATGATCTCTCTTGTAGCTCTTTTATACAGAATTCCATATCCTTTTTTTCTGCAGATATCTCAAAATATCTTTTGCTGCTTTATAATGGTCTTTCCCATACGAAGTGAGAAAAGAGACAAGTTGGCAACTCAACAGGCAATGTCTAGCCTTGTGCATCTTGCGATGTACAACAGAGCTCCAATCAAGCTTTGATACTCTACACGATCATTGTCATTTTCATCCTTTTTCTCTTTCTGCCTCTCTTCTGCTGTAAGCTTAGGCAACTGCAATCCAGCTTGCATTGGAATATCTGCCTCGGCACAGTCCTGCATACCAAATCTTCTCAGGATAGTGTCTATATATCCTTTTTGGTGTAGAAAAAACTCTTTTGCATCTGACTGTATTTCCATGCCTACGAAATTCTTCAGAGCTTCGTTAGTCAATTTGAAATGATCACTGAGCGTACTGCAGACTGCCTCCAGTGTGCTCTTGTGCTCTCCAATGATCCATCGTCAACAAAAACAGCGATGATTACTTTTTGTCATTTTTGTATCCCACATACACACATGAGTCTGCGTGTGTCTCACAAAACCCCATGTCATTCAAAACTTTTTCAGTGTCTTATACCAGCTTCTGCTTGCCTGCTTTAAACCATATATACCTTTTAGGAATCTGGAAACTAAACCAACACCAGCTGCAAATCCCTGAGGCTGTTCCATGAACGTTTCCTTTTCCAATTTGGAGTTCAAAAATGCTGTTTTCACATCAATATGCAGTATGTAGAAATTGTTGGCTGCAGCAAGTGCTAGTAAAAGTCGTACTGACTCATCCCTTACTAGTGGTTCAAAAGTTTCTTCATAGTCTATTCCCTCCACTTGGTTGAAGCCTTTCACAACAAGTCTAGCTTTGAAGACTATATCTCCAGTTAATGGATTTTCTTTTGTTTTGAAAACAAAACGGTTTTTCAAAACTTTTGCATGGGCAGGACGCTTGACTAGCTCCCATGTTTCATTTTCAGCTGTTTTTTGAATTCAACTTCCATTGCTTCCAACCAATTCAGCCAGAACTTATTAGAAGTTTTTGCTTCTTCTACTGACTTGGGTTCTGGAACTTCTTATTTTGCAAGTAGTCCAGCCTGGAAAAAATCTGGTTTGTTTCGTGTTTTTGTGGGTCGTGTGTGAGCCTGTGCTTTTGGCTCTGAACTTGCGTACTCAAATATTTCTTCATCGGAAGCATTCAACAGCAGTGTATCTTCATCATGAATGTCCGGTGCTGTTTCCGTCTCACTCCCTCCTAGGGGTGAGGCCTTTGCTGATGCACTATTTTCTTCGCAGTTATTAGTAGTGATCTGAAAATCAATTTATTCAGGTTCTGCATCTGAGGAAAACCTTACACCTTTCCTTTTTGCCTTCAATGGCATTTCATCTTCACGGAAAGTGACATGTCGTGCTTGTGCTCAATATACTTCTTTTCATGTATTACCCACAAGCGATAGCATTTAGACATGGAGTTATATCCCATGAGAATGCATTCTCTAGTTTTTGGTGTCCACTTTCTTTTCTCGTCAAGAATGTGAGCAAAGGCTTTCCAACCAAAAACTCAAACCATCCAAACCAAACATGTGATGCAGTGACGGTTGTTTGTTGAAAACCATCTCAAAAGCAGTCATTACCCTGTTATTAGAATTCAGTGTCCTGTTGAGTATGTACACAGCTGTGCTTATTGCATCATCCCAGTGGGTTTCATCCACCTGTGCTTCGATAAGCATGGCCGTTGCTGACTCCGATACTGTACGTACGTCTCTTTCTATGAATTCATTTGACGCTGATGCATGCGGTGCATTTGTTCCATGCTGGATTCCATGTTCTGAGTAATATTTTGACAGTTCTTGCAGGGTTAATTCTGTCAAGTTATCACTCCGAAACATCTTAGCTTTGTTTCCTGTCTGTGTCATAAGGAAGTTAATTCCATCAATAACATGTTTCACCGTTTCAGTCTTGGACTTTTGGTGATAAGCTAGACGAAAGTTGGAAGCTTCATCTTTCATAAGGAGAAAGTACTTGTTTCACATTTTTGACTCAACATTTGCATGCACAAGATCAGCTTGCACGCATTCTCCAGCTTTGTATTCAGTCTCTTTTTCAGAAGCATGATAAGGCTGGGCTGTGCACTGAGCCTGTATGCATGGATCGCATACAATACTCTGGAATTTCAGTCCTTCCAGTCCATATGCTGCACCTTTCTCGGCAGTTTCCTTCAGAGCCTTAGCATTCACATGTGCAAGTCTCTCTTGCTGGTGCCATGTTACCATCTGCCATGTTACTTTTTAGGATGTTTGTGATCTTTATACGTTTCAAACCACTCCATCACCCCACAATAGTGTGTGTTAGCACCACTATCATTATACCACACAACTTCCCCTTCTACTGCTACAAAAGCAGAGTCCTTTTCATTTGCTGTTGTGGTAGTTCGGCTAGTAGCAGCCTCTGACTTAAGTTGGCTTTGGATTCGGACATTCCGATTTCCAGTGTCCTTTCTGTTTGCAACTATGGCATTTCGTTTTAGCCTTCAGCTTAGCAAGTTCTTCCTTGCTTTTCTTTGGCTTTCCGCCAGCTTTTAATGCTTTGCTTGCCGGCTCACTCGTTGAGAGTGGCTTGCTTTCTCCATATTCCATCTCCAAGATTTTCAGTCTCTTGAGGACGACTGCTGCCGTTTGCCTCACAGAGTCCATAGATCTCCAAGCTTCTTTGAATGAGCGGTAATCATCATCCATGCTTGCAAGTACCCTTGCTACCACTTGAGTATCACTGACTACTTCCCCAATTGTAGTGAGTTGCGCCTCTATGTCCTGAATTTTTAGCATACTGGTTACTGGAGATTCCTGGCTACTTCACCGTATGGAACTGCGTCCAGAGCATTTGAATGTTTTCTGCACTGGTGCTCTCATACATGGTGAGTAGTTTTCTACAGACTTCTTGTACAGTAGAACTGCTCGAGACCTGCTCCAATACTTCATCGGAGATGGCCATCAGTGTTGTCGTTAAGGCTTCACTTGATTTCTTGTCAAACTCTTGGTCGTCACCCACAAATACTGGCCTTGTGGTGACACTAGTCACGATGTCGTAACGCTCGTGCGTTGAGAACAAACTCACCATTCTAATTTTCCACACACGAAAGTTAGTTCCTGTATCAAACCGTTTCCTGGTGATATAGGTTGTAGTAGTAGTGGCACCACTACTAACGGTTGGTGCCATTTTAACTTTGAAAATTGCCAAGAAATTTTCACTTATGGTTTCTTCAATTTGCCCTTGACAAGTTTTTTCTATTTCAGAAAACTTACTCGGGAATTCTAAAACTTTAGCTTTTTAAGAGCTTATTGGTGCTGATAACTTGTTGAACGTTTTCAATAAACAGTTAGCTCTTGGCTATTTTATTGTCCTATTTATACTCGCTACAGTAACAACTTAAATGCTATGCTTAAAGTAACTAGGTTACTGCATTGGTCAAATGAATGACCAGCACTTACATTATGAGTGCAATGGAATGTGGTGACACATTTCATTGTCCATTCATTAGACAATTTTAATGTAGTGCACATTATTACAAGGCATTTATAAAACTTATGCATACTACGTATTATGACATATTATGATGATTCATTTGTTTCTAATAAATACATGCTTATATTTAATACTGGGGTACAAGGACCAAATGATTTTTTGTTTGTAATCAACTTCTTCCTTTCGAGTTTCGTTATGTCTAATCGAACAAAAGACCTAACCCGACATGTTGAAAAATATGCTAATCCTGTGGTAAAGGAATCTTACACAAATGAGTTGTACAAGAGTCCATAGATGTGAATTGGATACCACACCGACAATTTCTAATACTACACTATCAGAATTATTCACCATCAAATAATTGTTTCATCCGAAGACCGGTCCAACGAAACGAACGTATAATTCCAATACTGCCGTTACATAAGCCGCCTAGAGGCTTCCATTTCAGCATAACTCGACACCCCAGACCAAACCTAAGAATCTCCGGTATTTCACCACACTTCCAAATTACCTTGAAGACCAAACTTTCATTCAAGGTTGGCCGCATCCCAATCCAGATGCATAAGTGACGTGGTAGGGTTGATGACAGGCCAGAGGAGAATCCACATGACAAAACGGCGAAGACGGATAGGTGAAGAAGCGTGTAGTAAGGTAAAACCTTACAATGTGGATTCAATTTTTTCAATCGTTTCTTTTTCCGTCCGTCAGCCGCAAATTCTAGAACCTAATTTTAGTAAAAATCTAATTTATTTTATTTTCATGAATATCTAGCTTTGCCATGTTCATTCTTCTTACGACTCCCATTTTGGGCTTGTTTATATGTGTTAAATCAATTTTAAAATACGATGTACTTAGTTAAGTTCAAAATATTATCATTACACAGCCATTCGTTTTAACTTCTGCCACAAAAATTATCATGAAATTGCATGCAGCCATTTCATAATAACCATTACAATGCGTTTCCCGGTTAAACATATAGGGGTGCAAGTTTTTGACAAAAATGTTACCAAGAATGCAGTTTTTTAAAAATTTTCAAAAAATACAATTACTCTATCTCTCCAAAATGTCCGAGTTTTTTATTTCATCGAAGTCGACCCAGCGGGTCGTTGTCCAGTTAAATTTAAAGTTTTTTTGGTGTCACTGAATGAAAGCATATGTGAAAGATTATGGCAACCATTATTTCAAAGTATTTTTTCCTAAAGTCAAGGCACCATACCAGGTATAGGAAAACAGAAAGATTGCGCTGCTCTCAGTGAAAGCCTTTCACTATTGATATCGTACCCAGGCGTGAGATTATGCACACATTTGTGTAAGTTATGTACGACTGCTAACAAAGTATTGAATCAAAGTTGAACAAATGTGATTTACCGCATCTTAATTTGCAATTAACCGTCAAGTACCTTACCTTCTTTAAACAAACAGCATGACTTTGCTTAAGATATTTACGACCAGGATGAACAAACACGAGCCTAGGTAATAAGCAAAATTGACATGTGACATAAATTATGATAATGTGTTTTTCAAATAAAATTAATGGTCAGTTAAAGAATAAGTGCTGCTGTTCATTTAACAATAGGCCTTTTTTCTAGCCTCATCATTTTTGTTTGTTACATGTACAAATACATAGTATCGCGGATGTAGTACATCACAATGCTCGTACTGGTGACGTAATTGTGACAATGCCAGAGTATATTCACACCAGCTAATGGGTTTGGGTTTGAAATTAGTAAGAATTAGAGCACTTCCAAGAAACCTTTGATCAAAGGAGAACTTTTTGTCGCTTTCTCTGGCAACTTTCTACTTCTAAGTAACTGACATGCTCACCATGATTTTAAAGCAAATTGAATACTTATGATAGTGATAAATATGACACAACATCCCACGTATGTACGTGTACTTAGTCATTACTCAAAAACCAGGAACGTAACGCTGTAAAAATGCCAAGGTGAACCTCAAAACGTTATCGCGTTCTCAAAATATGTTCTAGAACGTAATGATTGAATAAAACAGATAATTATTACAATAGAAAACGTTTTTGTGTTGACTTGTATTTTATAAACTTGATTAATTGCATCTATATATATGCATAGCAGAGACCAACAATAGTATTTTACAAATCTTCATCCACATTTGTTAACATCAATAAAACATTGCCAAATCATTAGCAGGTGATTCAATATATAAAGAGCTAATCTAGATACGTATGTCATTTTTTAAATAATTTTTGTTTTACAAGTTCTTAAAAACCTGATCCTACAACTATCAGGTTTTGGTTTACATAATTGGACAAATTCACTCCACTTAACATGACAACACCATTTTACCGACTTTTTGTAGTTTTCAGTAACAGTTTTTTCTAATATAAACCTTGAATATGAATTTTCATTATCGAACGGAAACCAATTATCATAAACATCAATAAATCTGTTTCTAGTGATAAATATCAGTAATGCCATTTTACGACGCTCTTGAATACTGAATAAGTCGACCTGTTGTAATAACGCATTTACACATCTATATTCACTTTTCTGTCGAAAAATTCTCTTTTTAACTCTAGAATTTACTGTGCTTCATGTACATGTTAGTTTTAATGCTTCGTGTATTGGAGAATGGAGCCTAAATGAAAGTAAGGCATTTAAACGCATCAACTACTTCAATTTCATGCCCATTTAATTTAACTGTGATACCCAGTAAATTTTTTGATCTATGGGCATGATTCTTATAAAAATATTGAAGCTTGGTCTTAGGTATATTGATTTTAAGTTTGTTTTCACTACACTTCACAGCGGACTCAAATCCGGATTTAGCCTAATCTAATGAAAAAACCGTATTCACAAATCGACATTAAAATCAAATCCCGAATTTATATGTGATCCGATCTAGTCAGCTGACCTAATATCCGCTCTCTGCGAATACGGATTACGAACCGTATTCACACTTTTAAATCCATATAGTCTCTATCCAAAAGAGCTAATCTTAGTCGCTAGCAGGATTAAGTCTGTTATCCAATACAAAATAATATTGTTTCAGCAGCAATGGTACTGTATAGTGCACAAAGTAATATTATTTCAGCAGTTCAGTAGTAATTCTGCTTTGTAGTGAAACAAATTAAAGTTTTCTCGACTTCTACTTGCGTTTCAATATACCTAGTGAAGGCTACTTAATAAGTCAAGGCAGGTATTATAAATATCACTTCACCACCACCGCCATCACTACTATTCCCATCATGCTGTGAAATAACTAAATTAATTATGGTGAGCTTCTTTAGCATTTAAGTGATTTTGAAGCAAGAATTCCACTGCTAACGGCGCCTTAATTAGAAATAATTTTCATCGGTGCAAACTTGGATCTTCTTACTTTTATAATTTTCGTTCGTGTCATTGATTTATTATAAAATTACAATTCTCCTTCACCATGGATTTGTAAATTTTTTTGGATTAGTTAATTTTTTTGTAATTTAAAATGGGTTTATAGTTAGTCTCAAATTGTGGAGGCCTTTAAATAGCCATTAGCCCATATCTAGGAAGTGAGACTCTATCTGAGCTGTCTACTGGAATTTTATTGTATGTATTGGAGTGTTCGGTTTCGTTTATTACCCAAATCCATTCGAGCATATTACTCCCAAGCATTGCGGTTTTCGCTTTTCTTTATTACTCTTATGTATAGTGGTGCTCGGTTTTGTTTTTTTAGACAGGCAAGAACAAGCTTGCAATGAATGTGCACTGCAGTCTTGCTTCGCCCCAAAACCTGTAGGGTCTACTGCAGCAACTCCATACCCACCAATCTTAATAGTTTTTGTAGTAGGACCTTGATCGTAAAGTAAATCTGTATACATTCTACAGGGAGGAGGTAATAATTTGAGGTGACCTTTGAATTCAAAGAATTTCTTGTCTGGTGGTAATATTCCTACATCAACTAAAGCTTTGCAATCGTTTCTGTGCTTTTCAAAAATATTTGCACTTATGGCTTGAAAGCAGTACTCACACTGTTTTTTCGTTTAACCTTTCCCAGTTGAAAAAAATCGAGTTTTATTACGAATTAATACAAAATGCTCCCCATCTTGGTCATTCAGCTCTGCATCAACAAAAGATGAACTGACTTGTTTCCCGTCCAAAGTCTCTAATTTATAACTATGTACTGGGAAGCTTCCAGGAACTAGTGACTTTACTCGGGATACTTCTTCGCTAAAGCTTTGCTCATATCCTTTCTGAAACGTAAGCCTATTTTTGGCTACGCGGACTAAGCTTCCGATTCGGAATTTAGGGGTTGGCCTTGGTTTCTAGGCCAGTTTAGCATAAAGTCTATGAAACACCTTATCGACGTCTTTGGCCTTTATTGAATTAGGTTTGAATGCGTGCGATGAATGAGGAGTAATATTGTAAGTTTCCACAATCCGTGGTGAGTAACTATTTGCAGGCGTTTCCACCCAAAAAATCAACTTTCTCAAATTTTTAAACTTTAACTGCCTACGGATAGTAGATCTCAAGGAAAGTGTCCATGCCAAGTTTCAGGCCTCCAAACTTAGTTAGAAGGCAGTAATGACGAAAACATGTTTTGATCGGTTTCACCTTAAATGGTTTCAAATTTCTCAAAACTGAAAAGCTTGTGGATTGTGATTTTTTCTGTGAAGTTGAGTGGATATATGAGTAAAACATTTATGCATATATGGCGACTTTTTGTATTTCCATTTTTTTACAAAAAAATTTTTACTCAAATTTTCATGATATTTTCAGAAAGTTTTTTTACTTTTAACCGCGTCCATTTTTGGTTTTACTTTAAAGGGTCACAAATTTATGATGTCCACCTGCAACAGTGTCTTGCTGATACACGGCAGCAAACTGTTTGTAAAAATCTGTTTTTAATAACGAGATATCGTCAAAAGTTGAAATTACGGGTCTGAATTTTGAGGATATGCTTGGTTTGCACTACCCGTTGCTGAACCAACAATCAGCCAATCAGTCCAATGAAACGTGGAAAACATGTGGCATAATTTGTTCTTTCTCTGACATTAGTTGCAGCCTGAATGCTTGAAAGCTGTAGATTTGGCTGACACTTATGCTGAGCACCATCAAATTTTGAAAAAGTGACAAATTTTACAAATCTTGCGATAACTTTTTTTTAAATCATTTATTTCAAAATCTGAAAATATTCAATTGAGCCTAATGTATTGTGATGATTTTGACACCTACATTGTTAATATCCGATTACGCAGACGCGAGGACGGTTAGTCTACTTTTGGCAATGTACGAAAATTTCCTGTGAAATGCTAATTTTAACGAAAACGCAGACATCTACCAAATGCCACCAAAACTTTAAATATGTACCTGCCTGTTGATATTCAACGAAATATGTTACTTTTGTACCGTTTTTGTGATATTTATATCAAAATTCAGGATTTTGCCAAAATGATCAGAATCAAATTTTCAATGAATTGCCAAAAGTGGACAAACCGTCCTCGCGTCTGCGTAATCGGATATTAACAATGTAGGTGTCAAAATCATCACAATACATTAGACTCAATTGAATATTTTCAGATTTTGAAATAAATGATTTAAAAAAAAGTTATCGCAAGATTTGTAAAATTTGTCACTTTTTCAAAATTTGATGGTGCTCAGCATAAGTGTCAGCCAAATCTACAGCTTTCAAGCATTCAGGCTGCAACTAATGTCAGAAAAAGAACAAATTATGCCACATGTTTTCCACGTTTCATTGGACTGATTGGCTGATTGTTGGTTCAGCAACGGGTAGTGCAAACCAAGCATATCCTCAAAATTCAGACCCGTAATTTCAACTTTTGACGATATCTCGTTATTAAAAACAGATTTTTACAAACAGTTTGCTGCCGTGTATCAGCAAGACACTGTTGCAGGTGGACATCATAAATTTGTGACCCTTTAAAGTAAAACCAAAAATGGACGCGGTTAAAAGTAAAAAAAACTTTCTGAAAATATCATGAAAATTTGAGTAAAAATTTTTTTGTAAAAAAATGGAAATACAAAAAGTCGCCATATATGCATAAATGTTTTACTCATATATCCACTCAACTTCACAGAAAAAATCACAATCCACAAGCTTTTCAGTTTTGAGAAATTTGAAACCATTTAAGGTGAAACCGATCAAAACATGTTTTCGTCATTACTGCCTTCTAACTAAGTTTGGAGGCCTGAAACTTGGCATGGACACTTTCCTTGAGATCTACTATCCGTAGGCAGTTAAAGTTTAAAAATTTGAGAAAGTTGATTTTTTGGGTGGAAACGCCCGCAAATAGTTACTCGGTACCTCAAACCATCTTTTTGTATTCTCGTGAGTAAAGTATTTTGCCAGTAGAGTTTTCAGAAATTATATTTTTTTCACATTGAGCAGCTTTACGCTTAGTTCGGGAAACATAGTGGGTAATCTGATAATTCTTCATCAGTTCCTGGAATGCATTTCCGGTGTATCTACCTTAATCAGAGTAGCAGTGAACGATTGGTTTCTTGGCCTTTTTAATTATCTTTTCAAAGGCCTCAGCCGCCTCTGTGGTTGTCTTCTTTTTCAAGGGTTCCGCAAAACATTCTTTTGTAAAACCGTCAACAGCCACCAGAAGGCAGTTGTTGCCGCTGTTCCACCTTGAATAAGCTTGAAAATCAATCAAGTCGGTGCAAAAATGTTCTCGTGGTCCTTTCTGGATGATTGCTCTAGTCTGGTACTTTTGCCTTGCAGGCTCATGAACCGAAAATGCTTGTATTTTGCTAAGTTCCTTTTCAGCATCACGAATGTCTTTGATCCCTCTTGCCTTTACAAACCGTGTAATGCTTTCAGGGCAGCAGGCTGGGAGTAAGTAGTCCAAGCTTTTCTTATGTATGTGTCTTCCATGTTGTCATTTAAAAAAACGTCACGATGAACCTTTTCATTTACAAGTAAAGGCAGGGAGTGGTAACCCGAAAATTTTCAAATGGTTTTTATTTTTTAAGCTTATTACGGATATAATGAAGTCCTGAATGCGCAAACACTGTGACTCTAGTTCGCTTTGAAATTACTTTATTCAAGTTTTTACTTTTTTGGTTGTTTTAAGTTTTCAAATACACGTTCAGTAGTTACAAATTATCGCTAACTCGAAAGAGCAACTCAAGTACTTTTAAACGGCAGTCTAGTCTTGTGCAGATTTGAGTACGCATGGTCCAATTTTTGCAGAAACGTTTTGCTAAAATAAGCTTCAGAGCTAAAAACCCAGCTAAAATAAACATTCATTACTTGAAAACAACAACTCCAGTGGTTACAAATAATAACTCATTAAACGAGCAACTCAAGTACAATTAATCTTCAGTCCGGTTTTGTTCAGATGAGAATGAGCATGGTGTGAGAATTTGACTCAAGTCGACTACTCGCAGTTGTGGTTGTCAAGTAATGAAATTGAATGAATGAAGTTTGTTGCAGCTGGGTTATAGATCTGAAGCTCATTTTAGCAAAATATTTTTACAAAACTCGGACCATGCGTACTCAAATCTGCATAAAACTAGACAACCGTTTAATAGTACTTGATTTGCTCTGTACTTGATTTTGAATAAGCTATTATTTGTAACCACTGAATGTGTACTTAAAAATTTAAACCCGGGTCCAAAGCTAGTAAAAACCTGAATAAAGTCATTTCAAAGCAAACTAGCGTCACAGGGTTTGCGCATTCAGATCTTTCAACATTATATTCGTAATTAGCTCAAAAAAGTAATCTAGAAAACATGAACTATTTGAAAATTTCCGGGTTACCACTCTCTGCCTTTACTTGTCAGGTGCATCAAACAGTAGAAGCACAAGCTCATTAAACTCGTCAGGTTTCTTCCTGCCACTTATGGCATCGTTTATAAAATCGAAAAGACTAGTAGAATTTCCAACTAAGTCACCATCCTTGTCCACTGTTATACCAACCCCTTCCCTTGAAACCAGATAATCTAAAGCCGTTTAAATTTTCGCGTTGTGGCCTTTGGTAATTCTTGAATTTACTCTTCGACACTTATCTTGTGCACAATTTAATAATCTTAAACGGAATCCAGTATTCCATTGTATACATGTAGTGAGCCACTTCACGAAATCAAGTACACAATATGGACACTAAGATTGGCGAAAGTAGTTTACATTGCTTTTTCAAAAGTAAGACCGCACGCTTCCACCGGGGTGTCTTGGTTAATATAACTATTTCTGGTACACAAGTGGCTTGAGCTGAGCATAACCTGACACAATCAATTACTGATAACACTTGTTCACGTGTAGCCACACCTAGCATATCTCTTTGTTTTATATAATTTGATTCTGCGAGTTCAAGCAAAAAATCGTAGTTTTGCAGAAATGTTTGGCAGCCCAGCTTTGCATAAATGTTTTGCATGCTTATATACTCATTTTTGTTATATCTCTTTCCATCAAAATGTAGTTAAATTCTGTAAATTGTGGCAATTCTTTCTCACATATTTTCTCAGGTGAAATAAACCAGGTGTGAGGAAAGACAAACGGCTTATGTAAAATTTCAGCTGGAAGAGGTTCATAAAACGGTTCAAGCTTTTCAATCCCTTTGGTCTCTACTAAATGCACGATTAAGTTTTGTATTGCATGATCCAAGAATGCTTTGCTGTCTAATAACCGTAATATTCCATCAAGGGTTATCGCCATGAAGTTTTCATTTGATCTTGGAATTATCTCCACTTTTCTCACTTGATCAGCCTCAAATTTTCCATTAAAAAGTGTCCACCAAGTTTGGTAAATGCGTGTGAGAACATTGGTATCACATTCTCGTCCCTAATTTTTAAGTTAACTGTATTACACACTGGCTGTACAAGCCAATCAGGCGTATGATGGGAGTGATGCCTCAACTTTGAGTTTTCAGGTGAGAACTCATTACCACAGAATACGCAGTGAATGGCTTGATCAAAAGCTTGCCGCTGCTGTTTTGTCATTCTTGGAATTGGTAGTTCATTTCGTCGCAACTAATTTGAACACCTACGTGCCATAAGTATGATACAGTCTGCGTACTTTTTCATTGCATTTTCACCTATGTAAAAATCGGTAAAATATGTAAACTCCGTACCCACCAACCTTAATAGTTTTTGTAGTTGGATCTTGATAGTAAAGTAAATCTGTATACATTTTTCAGGGAGGAGGTAATAATTTGTGATGGCCCTTAAATTCAAAGAATTTCTTGTCTGGTGGTAATATTCCTACGTCAATTAAAGCTTTGCAATTGTTTTTGTGCTTTTCAAAAATATTTGTACTTATGGCTTGAAAGCAGTACTCACACTGCTTTTTCATTTGACCTTTCCCAGTTGAAATAAATCGAGTTTAATTACGAATTATTACAAAATGCTCCCCATCTTTGTCATGTAGCATAATTAAATCTATGTGGCGGGTTGGTTCAACCTTGAAAGTTGTTCCTCTTGTCGGAATTAAGTCACCAATTTTTACATCGAATTCTCAAATATTGATTGTAATATCAAAATCTTCCTCACACTCTGTAAAATCCAGTAACTTCTCTTTTGTGACTTTCCTAATCAAGTCTTTGGCATATTGGCTCCGCCTACTTTTATGAATCACAACCCTTTTCGGGAAATAATTCATTTGGATGGAAAGACGAGTGACGGTGACGAATAAAACGGTGACGAGTTGTAAAGAGCAACAACCGAAGAATTTATAAGCAAGAAGTTCTTTGCTCCGTTATACCATTGGAGTAATGCCGTTGCAATACGCAGCATAACTGGAGGCTTTTGTTTTGTTACTAAAAATAGAACAAACGTTTGGTGGGAAAATTGACGGTCGCAGTGATACACAAAGATGTGGTTCAAAGATTTTCCGTTTTCTTTTTTCTACATAACCAACAGAAAATCCCACTTTATGGGTATATCTCAGGAAAAGTGACAAAAGTTTTAACGCAACTTTTGCACCCACGTTAAGAGATTTAACGCAATACGAGAATACATACTAATTTTATCGGGCCGCACTTTGAAATTTGGGTAGGTTTCTATCAATATAAAATGCCTTTAAGATGTCTATAAGATGCAATAATGTGGAAAAATGCATATAATATGCTTATGGAGGAAGGCTCAAATGTGTTTATAATTGGAGTTTTCACGGTTTCTTAGAAACAGCCAATATTTTTGATTATTAGCCAAAAAAGCTTATTTTTGGCTTATTTTTGCTAAAAATGTCATCGTCTCCATAGAGGTAAAAATTTAAAAAAGGCTTATAATCCCTTTTTGGCTGAAAAAACTTTACTGTGTAAACCCCAAATATGTTAATAATGTGGAGAAATTGCGGAAGTGGTTTAAAATATGCTTATAATATAAAGAAATGTGGAAAGTGTATTATAATAAGCTTTTAATATGGACAAATGTGCGAAGAGTACCATACTATGCTTGTTGGAGCCTGTGAAGACTCCATAGATTTTATTAAAAGCATTTTGATGTGTTTGTATCAGATAATGTAAAAGTAGATATAGTAAAAGCGTTTGTCATGTAGCATAAGTTTAGTCGCTAAGGAAATACATATGTTTATGCCAAAGTGAAGTTGGCTGCACGTTTCGTCAAAAAGGTCAAGAGGTCAAGAGAAGAGGAGAGTTCTGAGTATATAAGGAAGTGTCGATCCAGTGTCAGCGTCTTTCTCTTGCTGTTCGTCGCATCGTAGTTAGTAAAAGTCTCTTGTATGAATTTTGTGTAGCGATATAAATTGTTGTATCAAATAATTTGTATCAAATAGTATATCTCATTTACGTTGTTACGCTAAGGTTTATGAGCATTTTGATTATTAAAGTTGATTTGTAAAACGGAAAAAATTAGCTATTCTTTTAAAGTGATAAGTGCATCGCAACCCCGACAAACTGAGCTCCGAACAATGCTTTTACAGGGAGGGGCGGGAAATATAATACATTATACCTCAATTAATAAATACCTACTGATAATATCTATCTTTCAAAATCAAGTTTAGGCAATAATCTCATCAATTTACTACTACTACTGGCTACAATGAAAAAAATTAATTAGTACAACATACAATGCATTAAGCGTTAATTTTAAACTCAAATTCATTTGTACCTTCCTCTGCTTGTTTGGACGCGTCTGGTCTATCGCTTTGTTCCTTGAGTTCCTTGTTTCCCATGAAGGAAAACAGCAGAAATTTCAAGAAACCTGTACAACAACAAATCAGACTTTATCCTGACATCATGAAAGTCTGACTCGGTGTATATCCGAGAAAGTTCGTCAATCCTGCTGACACTTTGAATAATGAATAAAACTACGGAGACTATCAGCCACAATGCGCATCCAGTGTAAATTTTCTAAAAAGAGGAAATGCTTATATGCAATTATTTTAAATTACACGTTTGTTAAAAAAATGTTGTGTAAGTATATTTTTTACATACATAGCAGAGTATCTCAAAACACGTGCAAGTACCGAACACAGTAGGAAATATAGTAGAGAATAAATTAAGTAGTCTGCTGCAAAATTTCAAAAACATTTTTGTCATTAAGTTTTACTGTCTAAATATAAATTATGGGAGTAAAATGATTTGAATGGAGTTATTGGAGCAATATGAATTATATATAATTATGTAGATACTATGATAGCGATCAAACTGTGGGTTACAAAAATGCTAAGTTGGATTACCCTTGAAACGTTGAAAGTCGACCACAAACTGATACATCAAAATGCTTAGAAAAGATCCGTTTGAAGCCTGAAAATACAGTATAATATTATACCAATATATATTTTGTTATTTGTTTTGGATCACATAACATACCTTTTAATTGTTAGTAGTGGAAACTTGCAAGGTCAATGGTGGTAAAGCATAGTATCCTATTTCGAAAAGTTGTACAACAGCAACACATTGTAGATGATGAACTTTGTGAAGATCAGTTTTTTGTCGAAAAAGGGTTAGAATATTGTCACAGCCGACACAGGAAAATTTATTTGATTTGAGCTCAAAATGAAAAATGCACCGTTATTTTAATTACATGAATGGTTTAACATGCAATGCAAAATCAGAGAGGCTGGGAAGGAAACGCCCTTTTACTGCTTGCTTTTTTCAGCTCAGTATCCAACAAACAACTGGCTTTTCTTTCCTTGTTGCTTGCATTGCTCATTGCTCAAGGCAACACTTGCCATAAAATCTGGGGATTGGGTTTTGCTCCAATTACTTTTCTGCTAAGTAATCTTGTGCTGGCTTACCATATTAACGATTCATTTTTTGCAAGCAAACCGTGAAAAAAGGGCAATAAGAATGTGGAAATGTGCTTAGAATCAGAACAGCGACTACCCAATTTCTAATAAGCGATAAAGAAAATGTTACACTTTGTTTTTTCTTGAAGTTCAAATACTGGAGAAAGCTGCTTTTGAAAAATACCGTAAGGTTAGCTACATCTAAAGCAATAAAACCTCATGGGGTCTTATGAAAGAATCCCCAACGAAAAAATCCCCTACGATGGAATCCACAATTTTTGTGCCCCAAACGAAGAAATCCTCAATGCGTAAAAATACCCAAAGAACTTTTACCCTATTTTTATTCAACATCACAGAAAGCAAATCATGCAAACTATCCCAATACAGTGCCCTGAAAAATGCATGATTTAGATCATGGTTTTTTAAGGTCATTATACTCCTGAAAGCTTTATTATAACTCAACTCAGCAAACGAACACTACATTCATTTTAAGGTTTGTTGCGGAACAGTAAGCATCACAAACAAGCTTTATTCCTGTTTTAACCAAGTCCAGCGAAATCACAATAACAGTAAGTGAATTAATTCATCAGGGCAGATTTGCGATTCAGTTCGATTTCAAAAATAAAAAGCTTATAGTTTATAAGGGCTTATTTTGCCAATTGAATCATAAGTTCAAATCATTGTAATATTTCAAGTGTAGTCTGAGAAACTCACAAGGTTGCTCCGCTGTCACAATTTTAAAATAATACAGTTGTAGTAAGTGAACATATAGTAAGTCTAAAATATTTGCAGGAGATCATAACCATTTACGTAACCATTACGGAATGTTCAAGTAGTTACTGCTGCCTGAGTCATTTTAGTACAAAATAAGTTTTCGTTGGGAGTTTTTTCGCATTGGGGATTTTTTCGTTTGGGTAAAAAAATTGGGGATTCTTTCGTTGGAGATTTTTTCGTTGGGGATTCTTTTGGGACACGACTCATGGACAGGGTTATCCCATTGTCACGTTGAAGACCAGAAAACCAAATATGAAAGGAAAAACCACACAATTCAGCACTTTATTTCGTTGGAAGGTTTCTGAAAAACCTGTCAGTATGTGCAAAAGCAGTAATGTATAAGTTAAGATACATTTTATGCATTTATGATTACGGCTTTTTCATTTAAAAAGAGCATACGTAGATGGTGATTTTGTACATTTTACGGCAACTCATTTAACTTTCTACCATTGTAGTTAAGGGGCCAATCAGAAACTTACGGGTAATTATCGAAAATGAATGTTTGGTTGTGATTAATTTACAGCTGTTTTATTCTAAGGATATAGATTATTAAAAGGAGATATCAACTAATAGAGAAAACATCTTTGTGATGTTTGAAGCTGGGCAATAATGCGGTTGTGTACCATCTTTACTTGGCGTTTCTGGCCTTGGACAAAACATTTAATTTTAAATTAAAACATACAAATATTTGTGCTGGCTGTAAAGGGATAACGTCTCCCCTACACTTGTCATCAGAGTTTTTTTGCGTATCATATCTGTTATTTTAGAATTTATTTACATTTGTAAAAAATTAATTTTAACTGCACAAGAACATATTGCATCCAATTGTAATAGTAATATTTTTCAATATTCACTAACATATTCATTGTTTACATTGGCATGCTACTATATTGCTGATTTTTAAAAGTTCGATGCGCATATTTTTCCTATCAGCCTACACCAATCTGTACATAATCCGACTAGCAAATTTTGATTCATTAGTGAATGATAAATGCACATAATACCAAAGTTAAGATTTTTATGAATAAACGGTACAATAATGGTTCTATAATATTTAGCCGCTTAACTAATTTTAGGTGGTGAAACTACAATCCTCTAATTTGGCTTCTAAGTTTGTTTGGTAGTGCGACAAAATATAGTAAGTGATGGATGGACGGACGACGTTAATTACAAAAAAAAATATTCCAGAATTTAATCACAATTTAAGCAGCTTGCTTGAAATACTCCAACAAATCCTGTTCCAGTTCCTGAGCAATAAACCAAAAATAACATAATTATTATTTTACCTTTAAATTTTTTATCACAATCGCATAATACATTACCTTAGGACTTGTTGTGGGAGAATAGCGCTTCACCACATTTCCTTTTTTGTCCACTAGAAACTTGCTAAAATTCCACTTCACAAAATCCCCAATAAACCCAGGCTGCTGACTTTTTAAATAATTCCAAACGGGATGAGTATTTGCTCCGTTAACATCCACTTTGGCACTCATGTCGTAATGAGCGTTATATGTAGCAGCAAACTCTTTAATTTCCTTTTCCCCAAGAGGCTCTTGTCCCATAAACTGATTACTTGGAAAGGCTAAAATTCTCAGTCCTTCAGACTCAGAATACTTCTCATAAAGTTCGGTTAACTGTTCATAATTAACAGGAGTAAGGCCGCATTTAGAAGCAACGTTAACAATTAGAAGTACGTGACCCCGGTATTTTCCCATTGACTCAGTGACTCCATCAATATTCGTGTAGTTCAAATCGTACAAGCTGTTTGTTTCACTCTAAAAGAAAATTACAACTTTTATTATCCGTCACCTTATTTTCCAAAAAATGCATTTGTTAATCTGATTTTTACTGGATTGTTTCCATTGTTAGAAGAGTGTTGTCCACATTTAGAATTGTCATCTGAACAAAATTTGGAATCACTGTCAGTCACCAAATCACTGCTGGGTGTACTTACGTTGTAAGCGTAAATGGCAAAAGTTGCTGCCAATAGAGTGGTAATGCCGGCTACAATTTGGTCACTGGAAACCATTATGCTCGAGAAAATTCTACAAATAATAATAATAATTTATTTATTAAAGCGATAGAAATACTTTGAAAAACCACTTGAAAAGTGACTGAGCCAAACGTTGAATAATGACTTGCACTGTTTTGAGCTTAAAATCACCTGTTTCATAAAATTCATTATTTTGTTCTGACTTGACTATACTTTTACGCCATTGCATAGCGTGCAACCAGAAAGTAGCTCCGTTGAAAACAGCTATGCAGATATCCAGCTACAGAGGCAAAGTATACTCTTCTTTTCTTCTGCGTTTCGGGAACTGGAGCTGTTGAGCTGGCTACGTATATGCTTCGTGTGTATTTTGTATGCGTATAGTTGAATGGCAGCTATATCGGCCAAAAAAACTTTAGCAGCGTATAATATCCAAGTTGATAGGGTAAACATTCCGTGTGCATTTCTTCATGTAGTAGTGCACTCTACTTTCTCTTTATTGGGATTCTGCAATGCAAAAAGTTACTTTCACTATGGGTTTGCAGATAAGATTTTGGATGCAGAAAGATGCACAGCAAGAATGAAAAAAAAACTTGCAAAAATTTGCAAATTTCTGAAGTTATGAAATAGCAATAGGAGAGTAAGATTAGTAGTAATGCTTGGAATTATATTTATTGTTTGGTAAAATAAGTTGAAGGATACACTGGGAACAGATCAGTGAGAGAATAGTATACTTATAAAATTAATTATTAAACATTTCACCAAAATTTTGATTTCGTGGCTATTAAATCTGGGTATTTGTTTAACTTTAAAAATATTTTGTTCTATTTACACTCAAATCGAATATTTTATGCAAGACCGTAGTATGGTAAAAAAAAGCAAAACAGGTAGATTTCGGTGAAGTTTGCTATAAATGTCACCTTGTCTAGTTTATCGATCTAATAAAAATTTTGCAGCCTGAAATCAATAAAATTATTTCTATTTTAAAATTTATTTAAACACAGTTCATTACGTAACGTTAATATTTTTTACCAACCTGTGTGCTAAATCCTTTTCCATATCTCCACAAAGTGCAGTAGTACTCTGAATTCCTGAAGTCGAACTCATATGGTACCACCTGATTTGCATATGAAATCGCAGCTCGCACAATATCGTATGAAGGTTTGGCATAAAGTTGAAAGTGCTCGTAGGCCAACTGCTCATGATTTCTGACCCGGACCCTAACGTCATTTAGAACATCCTCCAGATTTCCTTCACGAATTTGCGCCTCATCAACTCGGTGATCCTCAGCGTGAATATTCATTACTCTACCGTTACCCAGATAGAGAGCGTACTGGACGTAGGAACCACGTTGAAATTCCAGAATTTCACCGGGCTCGGTTTGATGTTTGATTTGACCAATACTGTGATATAGGTCGATGTCCGAAACAGGAACTGAATAATTTTTTAGTGAAAATATTTTTAAAACTTGGGCGAAAAGTTCTTTAATTAATTAAATACACCTTACCTGCTGCTTCTGGAGACCATTTGGGAAAATATGGTGTCAAAAATGTGTCAACGTGTCTGCTTGCCATTTTCTCAGTTTTTTCAAAATCCTGCTGCAAAATTAGTTTTATTTACTTATCAAAAGTAGATTTGAGTATTCAATATGTTTTCTTGTTTGAAAATTCGATGACGTAGCCGAAAATGTAATAAAATGGAATTCAGGTGAATAATTAAAAAGAGAAACCAGTTTGTTAAATGCAAGCTGTAAAAAATGTGAAATCCAAACACTTTAATGCTTACTCCTATACTGATATTCTAAAAGTGTGGCTACGCTCTAGCAACAGAAGGAAAGCTGCTCTGCTTTGCCTTTTGTCGACCTTCAGCAAAATTCTACTACGCTTTACTTTTCGCACAAAAGCTAAAACGTTTTTCAAGCTGTTAGTATGCATAGCAACCGTAGCATGTTCATAGCACGATATATAGCTTCTAATATAATCTATTTATCAAACTGGTACGTTGTAGTTGCTTTCTCTTGCTTTCTCGGAACTGCTCGTTTTATTTTCTACCGTTTGAGTGTTCAAGGGTAAATGCATCGTTCCAGTAGATAGGCTTTCACCACAATTTGGGAATATGATATGTAATCCACTTACAAGCGATTTCAAATGATGAATAAATTGAGATTTGTTTGAATTAAAAAATGTATGCTGTTTGAGTGACATTATGAAATTTAATGCAGTTCTGCATAATATGCTCAAAAATTGCAATTTGAGTAGTGCCATATAAACTTTGAAAAAGGGAGAACCAATTTTTCGTGATAAATAAGTATTACTGCTTGATTTTTTTACTTGCGTTTTGTTTGCTAAAACGGACCCAATGACCATTTAATTTTGTGTTGATTTTTGCTCGTTAGGGTTCGGTATTTTCTGGAACATTCAGGGTAAAAATTAACGAACCGTATAATGCTTTTTTCACCATATGTGCAAACCACTGCAACGGACACTAAATCTTTTACCTCTGTTTTATTTAAGCTAGAAAACAAAGAAAAGCCTCCTAGCTTTACTGCTTGTGACTTTGCCTATCGCACTCAACTTGCTTTTATTACATATTATATATCCGCTTCACGTTTTTCCTAATATCGACCAGCTTTCTACTTTTGTCGGCTAGAACGTCAAAAAAGATTTTAAAACGTTGTGAAAAAGCACTTTTTCATTCAAATGTGGCTTCATGGCTTGGTCTAGATTCTAGCTTACTACATCATCATGAGTAAGGCATATTGCCGCAAAGGGATAAAAAACGGATTCATAGTACTGTCCAGCAGTACAACTGGGGGTTTTCAGGTAAGAGAAATGAACAAAGGGCTCATATCAACCTTAGAGAGCGTGGACGAAACACCAGTTTATCAGATTGTGTAACTTTTTGTTGTCGTAAAATCTTTACAAATTTACAAATTTATCAAAATGGCAGATTCACAAATTCCAGTTCCTGTTGAAGCTGGCTTCTTTGGCAATCTTTTCAATGGAACCATGCGCGGCATTAAAGGTAAGCAAAACGGTTAAAAGCAATCATATTTTGACAAAGATTAGAATCTTTAAAATATTTGCATTTTGATTTATTTTAATTTTAAGGCCTAACATCAGGCATGGAGTCTTTTCACTTGTGCAGCGACTTACTCCACCTAGCTCAACCTGGTGACCTTATTGAAATCCAGGGAAAAAGTTATAGCAATTATGCACTGTATATTGGCGATGGAAAAGTGATTACCGTAGACGCTGAAGAAAATGCAATTTATCAAGACAACATGCTAACTGAAGCGCGTGTACTTGAACGCACATTGGAGGAAGCGTGTAAGGATCATAAAGCTCGAGTGAGGAATCATGACGCGCTGGCTCTATCTAAATTTGAAGCTAGTGCTGGAACATCAGAAGAAATTATACGGGCTGCAATGTACTACAAGGACAAGCATGTGGCGTATGAGTTTGATGCAAGAAATTGTGAGTATTATTGCACTTTGTGGCGATACGGAGTAGGCTTTAGCACACAGGTAATTAAAAACTAATTTAATGCATTATGCATATTTATCTTTAGACATAAACATATATATTATTTATTTTTAAATATGTCTAGGCTGCTAAGGCATCAGGAACAATACTGGGTTCTTTTATGGGAGCAAGAGGAAATCAGGATGGATATGACAAGTACAAAAAGATAGCTATTACGTCTTCCAGTACACTGGACAATGTTAATCCAGAAAACGGAACTTAAATATTTTGCCATATTTTTGTGTAAAGCTTTTTATTTACTTGTGCTGTTGTGAAAACCAGTGTGTTGACTATTTAGCAATAGATTGTTACAATTTGAGGCCGAGTAATTAGACTTAGCCTAACCAGCGTTTATGTAACGCTTTTTCAGAAATTGACAATTTGTTATTACGCAATATATTTTAACATTTGAATGATATTTTATATTCTAATAAATTCTGTGGGTTCAATATTCAGGAATTATACTTGTTGTTAGTTTAATTTTTTTATATTATTTGTAAGATTATGCGTGCATACAAAATGTCAACCCTTGACAGTGTGTCAATTTGCTGTGAGAACGAACAAACGGAAAATATTATTATTGTGAAACATTTTTGTGGCTTATTGTATGACAAATGGATTAACATGCACGTATTTGAATAAAATGTGAACTAAAATAGTAGTTAATGTGCACGTAATTCAATATTGATCTGTTGAATGCTCTCCTCGTTCTGTCATCGACAATTGCTTGTATTTTGCATAGCCATCCGGACCAAACAAGTTTGACCTTGTGTTGTCAGCAGTGCAATTGCCAGCTCTAGAGCCATCCGAGAGCCATGCTTGCTGGGCTGCCTATTAAAAAGGAAAAATAAATACATATGATTGTATGGAACATACTCGCCAATCTAGTAATCAGATATCAGAGTATGCTTATTTTTCTACCTGTGTACTGAAACCTATCCCATAACGCCACAAAGTGCAGTAGTACTCACTATTGCGAAAGTCAAACTCAAACGGAACAACGTTCCCTATGTACGTTCTTGCTTTTTTCACAATAGACTCAGCGGGTTTTGGTAAAAGGTTTAAAAGTGACTGGGCCACGTCCTCATGACCCCGTACACGAGCTTCATTTGTATTGCAGACTTCCTTCAAACTCCGTTCATGAATTGTTGCCTCTACGGCTCGTCTATTTCGCACCTCAAACGTCATGACCTTTTCATCTCCAAGAAAAAGAGCAAAATCAGTATAATCACCACGCTCAAATTCTATAATATCGCCAAGCATGACTTCCTTCAGTAGGTCATCAATGGGCAAATAATGATCGGCGTCAGAATGAAGACGTAACAAAAAATATGCACAAGGCAAAATAGTTTCAAATTACATTCATTTTGATTTGATAACATTTTACTTACTTGCAACTTCACATGGCTTTCCCTCCGAAACGTTTTGTTGAGCCATTTTATTTGCTTAGCTTGTTTCTGCGATGCTGACGGGCCAAAAATGAAATATTGATTGCTTCCCGATTTAAATATGCCATTAAAATTTTTTGAAAACCTGTAGAATAATATTTATTCTTACTGAAGTTCAAGCTCAGTGGTGCTGAAAAACGATCCGCTATACTACGCGTATTTTTTAGAGTGTTGAAATGAAAAGGAAAAATATGATTGATACGCAAACAACAACAGCAACACACTGCACTGAACTGCTCTGCCTCAAGCTTTTATGAGTGTTGTCGTATTCCAAATCATGACTTTGTACGTACAATGAGAAATAATGCTGTTTTTGTTCCCCAATAAACGCATTTGTATTTTTTAACATTTTATTCTGGAACATTCTGGAATTCTGTTCATTCTGTTTGGTTTACTGTCCATAAAAATGACTTTAGCATAGAGCGTAATAATTTTTACCAAATATGACGAAGTTAGTATTTCATAGCTTTAGTCATATTGGTGCTTTCGTGCTGTGAGTGTTGAGTCAAGCGCCACAATGGATTAGTACCCATTAACCTCCGGTTTATGTGCTTTTGCTACGCAGTAAAGTAGAATTGTAGCGTGTTAGGTAATCCTGTAAGCAAATTTAATGTCGGTAGTTCCAACTAAATACAATTGGATTATGCTGCAGATGTAATTTCAGATTGTATTATGGAAGTATTTTCATGCAATTTTTGCTGTGTATGTTTAGACTATATATGAATATATTATATGTGTTTTTGGATCACTATAAGGAAATTTATGACTATACGCGTAAAAAATGGGGTTTAACTGTTATAGGTGATCGTATTAACATTTTAAATCATACAATTTATTCTGTGTTTGCATGAAACCTCCACTTAATCTATTGGAAGCATTGCAATTGAATAATGAGTTTAGTACTTTGCCCTTTCTTTTTTGACATATTAACAAAATTTTCAATTTCAAGTAGATCAATTTTATACTGTTTTATTATATACTATTTTCAAAATTTGTAAGAACAAATGGCATACTTCAACTTTCTAAAACACAGGTATTGAGCAGGTACATCTAGTACTACAGGTACACAGTTCTTCAAAACATAAGAACTGTTTATTTTGGCATAGAGTTGTTATTGCTACATTTGGCTAATTTGGGCACAACGATACATTTTTTCAAACTTCTTTGAGTACTTGAGTTACATAATTAATAGTCGTACAATCGACATCCAATCCAACACCCCGTTGCAGCGTGCTTTGCTGCCTACATTTTGAAGAAAAAAACATGTAAAATATATATTTTAAAAATTTATCAAACATAATTTAAAGTAAAAATATAAGAACTTACCCTTGAGCTAAACCCATGACCATAGCGCCACAGTGTGCAATAATACTCACAATTTCGAAACTCATGCTCATAAGGCACCATCTTATTTGCATAAGATATAGCAGTCTGCACAATGTCGTTTGCGGGTCTTGGCTCAACCTGGAAATGGTTCATAGCCAAACTATCATGATTCTTTATTATGCGAACCCGAACATCATCACACAAATCCCGGACACTGCGATCCCTCACTCTAGCCTCTTCAGCTTCCTTGTCCTCTGGCTCAATATGCATGGCCTTGCCGTCTCCCAGATAGATAGCATATTGCACAAATGAGCCACGTGTAAATTCCAACATTTCTCCAGGTCGTGCGTGCTTTAGTAGCTGGGTAATCATGTAGCGGTGATCATTGTCAGAAGCCAAGCCTTTAAAATTTAAAAAAAATAAATGAAGAAAAAATTAGAACAAATGCTTAGGTACGGTTTTAATTACCAAATACCGACAATTGCTTACCTGTCGCTTCAGCAGATTCGCCTGACATTGGATGATGCTCACGATGATGATGGTGATGATGATATGCACTATCAATCGGCTCATTTGACATGATGGTATTCCCCAAAAACGTTTAAAATGTTTCTACGACTTTGTATTTTAGAGGTCAAATAAAAAACTAGATCCGCTATCGTCTGCTGCTATTCCTAATGGAATTACCGTGCTTACTTTTAACGTTAATGTTTTAAATGTTATCATGGAAAAAATCTTATCATGTTTACGAATAAATATTTCTAGATAAAATTTGTAAGCCAACAAAAAATTATCTGCAGAAAATCTGTGTTCCGTTCACTTGTAATTCTATTATAGCAATGAATCTTTAAAAAAACACCCGTAACGCTCTCAAGCCAAACTTTCTTTTTACGCCATGATCTTGCTAAACCCAGCAGAAAATCTGCATTCTGCTTTCTCTCAATGAATGAAAATGCTGGTCAATGTTACGCCAACGTAAAAACCAAAGCGTAGCAACTCTAGCCAACTTGTTTCCTTCCTTATATATTGTTTCGGCTTTGCTCGGTTATTTCTTGAGCATGTGGGAACTTTCTTTTGATGCGGAACGTAGTGCACCACTAAAACACTTACAAACCTATAAGGAAATGCTATACGTTTATATAAGATTTACATTAAAAATATGTTTTTATAGAAAATTTCCTTTGTATATATTTTATAGAAAATGAAATGTATAGCAAATTGTTCGACTTAAAACCTTAATTTAAACATTAAAACTTTCTGACTCGCAATCATAGCAAGCAAAACTACTATCCTTACTATGTTCATAATTTTTCTGCCTTTCCTGTTGATCCGATATATTTTGAACAACCTTATTATAATTTCTTACTGCCGTTGTACCAATCATAATTGGCAACTCTGCTATTAGGCTTTTACTCCAGCCAGAAATTCTAGCTTCAAATCGAATATAATACTGCACATCAATTATTTTGCATTCTCCTCCCAATCTAGTTGGAGCTAAATAGGGAACTTTAATACTATCCGGTTTCCAATTTTTATGCTCTCCGGGTTCTAATTCCGCACCATAAGTTGTACAAATTACACGCTTTTCTAGTTTCGTTTGACGTCGTGTTTGAAATTGTATGGATTGATATAAGCTGGCTTTCATTTCGGTTATTTTTTTGTTACTTGTGTTGGTTATTTCACTGGTAAAGTCTGCAATTTCCCCGGGAATGAAACCTGACTTGGGGATCATTAGAACCAATCTAATTTTGCCTGATCTTAAAAGCCATAAATTTGCCTCTTTCACTTTATTTATTTCTTTTGGTCTTTGAGCGCCAATCTCAGCATTTAGATCTAGTCTGCCGTGTACTCTAAACGCCACGGTAGTCTTTTTACTGGGTAGTAAAGCATTTTGGGGTTTTATTGTGGCTTTGAGAAAATAAGCAACTTGACCAAATTTGGAGGTAAAGGAAGATGGACAGTTTGATGGCAAAGATAATTGAAAGGGATAGCTTGTAATGCCTCGTGGAAGAGTTTGTATATTTGTGTTGTCTCCAGCAAGAGAGATTTCTGTAGAAATGTATTTTTCTACGTCGGTGTAAGCAAGAAAACGTCGGGATGCGGGGGTGGTGCGACTTGGAGCTTCGTTAACTTTAATTTCGTAGGTTTGGAATGTTTCAAGAAGAGACCAGTGTACTCTTGCTAAACCTTCTAAAAGCAAGGTTATCTCTGAAAAAATAAATTGAAACCGAATTAAATTTTATTGTTTTTTGAAATTTTGCTTGGTCTGCTTACCTTTAAATTTCTTGGGCTTTTTTGTTTGAATTACAACACGGCCTTGAACCACCTCACCGGAAACGTAACGATTACTGTCTAATTCAATGCGAAAGTTTTTCATTTTGAACAATTGTATTTTTCAGTTGGCATAAAGATTTTGCACTGATCACAAGCAGATGTCAGTTTTCAAATGAAATGTTTTTGGCCAAAAATTTTTTTTCAGTTTATCCAGCCTTAGAATGCAAACCCACGCAAAATATTGATCCGTTTTAAGGCAAAACGCTTTTGTGGGTTTTGGAAGATGCCACAGGCATGTCTGAATCTCAACGTGTATACTGTGCTTTCTAAAACACTACTCTGGTTGCACACTCGGCGTGTGATACTTTCTCTTGTAGTGTGAAATCTTGTTGAGAAATCCCCTATCCAATAAAGCGTTCTGCGAGTTGTTATTTTACATGGTTATAAAAATCAATGTTGACGGGTACATAGTCAGGCAGATAACGCTTGCAACTGCTTTCATCACGTTGGTAACAAAGAGTATAGTGTGGAAAAGTGCCAAATTGCAAAATGGATGCTTGTTGAGTGGGAGGATCAAAGAGATTATGAAACTTGTGTTATTTTCTATCACATAATGTTTATTTTAAAAGCATTACATAATTACAGTTACATAAATGGAATTACTAAAGCTTGATAACAAATGGTATTAAATTTTATTTTAAAGGTAATTTGAAATTTTTAATATCTAGAATAATAAAGTACACACAACTTTTTAATTGTTTTTACGTTTAATCTTAGTGTGGATTGTCAATGCAGTTTACTAGAAAAGAAACTATACAACCTATTTAAAGCTGCTATTATTTAGTAGTATATAGATTTTAGTGCATTTACAGAAAGTATTAATTTGTAGCATACTATCAAATTACATTGGTATAGTAACTAAATTTGGATGAATGAATTTGTATGACGTGAAAAGTAGTGACAGTATGTAATTGCCTTCTACTGTAGAAGGGTTCTGTCACGAAATGAGTATAAAAAAAAATAAATTCAAATAGTAGTGTTTTTAGTGAAGTATTGACTTTTATCATATTTGAGCTATCATTAAGAAAGTGATGTTACAAATAACTATAATTCTATAAAGCAATTTTGCACGTGCATATTTTACACACAGAATTAGATTTGAAAAAGCTGAAAATGTTGTATATTTTTTAAGTTAATTTATTTCATAGGTTGAAAATCCAAACGATGTAAAATGTTTATTAGTTTATGTATTTATAATCATACCACCAGCAAATTTTAATACGCATGTTGATTTTTAACAAATCAATCAGCGTGCTTTTTTATTTGCTACATTTTTCTTTGTGTAGTAGCAGACTCTATATACCTAGTGCACTTGCTCATGAAATTTGAATAATAATAGTTAAGGTCAACAGAGTTCTGGTTAAACTTACTAAAAGGGGTTTACAAAAAGGGCTTACAAATTTTTGCCAAATACTCTGAAAATTTTCCTTTCCTTTTCTTCCTTTGTAAAATTTTGATAGGTCTGGTTAACACAGATAAGTTGACCAATCAAAATCTTTTAACGAATTAGGCAACTCCTCAATCTAAATCCAAACTGCTCTGACCATTGTGCAATGTTAACTTTTGCAATTTTAAACTCACAGTGTAAAAATCTGAAAGAAAGTCAACACATTTATGTTTATTTGTTTGATAACTGCTTGTACGTGGCGTATCCATCGTCTTCAAAAACTTCAACGCTTTTATCCTTTTCAGAAGTTTCACCAGCTTTGGCTTCCTGTTTTGGAGTAGCTGACCCTTTTCTTGCCACCTATAAGAGTTCATATTAATTGTTTAGTTATCATTTTAAAAATATTGGCAAATATTTTCATTTTTTAGAATTCTCACCTGAGTGCTAAACCCCTTCCCATAGCGCCACAAGGTACAATAGTACTCGCAATTGCGAAAGTTAAACTCAAAAGGAACCACCTTGTTTGCAAATGACCTGGCCGTACGGACAATATCCTTTGGGGGGCGTGCCGTCAACTGAAAGTGATCTTGGGCAACATCCTCGTGATTACTTGCACGCACTTTTGCATCATCACACACATCCCGCAAGCTGCATTCTCGAACTTGTGCCTCGTTAGATTTTCCATCCTCGGCGTCAATATTCATCACCTTGCCCTTTCCCAGGTAGAGAGCATAGTGGGTGTAGGAACCATGCTGAAACTCAAGCATTTCACCAGGCTTGGTTTTGTTGCGGATTTCGCCAATACTTTGGTAGTAGTCGTTGTCCTTTTGGACGCCTATACAAATATTTAATTTGAAAATTTTAACCAATCATAATTTTTTCACATGAATTATCACTGTTTTTTAAAAACTTACCCGTCGACGAAGTTTGTATAACCCTAGGCGGGATATTATGATGAGAACTGTCTGTGCGCTTCATTGACATTTTGAAATTTTCAAAAACGACGTTAAATTCTTTAAAAAGTTTTTTAGAAAGAAATTAATAGTTACGCTTAGTTAACTTTTATATCGAAATTATCCGTATGAAAGCTCATGCGATGAGAAGGTAAGCTTTGCAAAATCTGTGTCCGTACCACTTGTCTTATTCTCGCAAAGTGATATATGCGTGCACTCGGAGTACACTTGCTTTCTCCTTTTTTGGCATGTTGTGATGTAGGGTAAACCCGTGTTTTGCTTTCTTCGAAACGCAATGTTATACAATGTTAAAGCCATGTGGTATACACAATGTTTCCTCTGGGGGAAGTATATACATTTTGTATGAAATGCTTTCAGTAACCCATATATCTACATGTAAGCATGTATATTTATCTTGTCGGTTGTGCTCGATTCATTCTAGAACTTTCCGGATGATAGATGCAAAACTAACCTGGGATACACTACACTAGATGCTTTCTCCATAAGAAAACCCACACACGGAAATATATGCTTGGTAAACTAGTGTGCGATCTGCATCCGCACACACAAGCCTATTTTTGCAATGATTTTCCTTTTCTTTCCGCTTTCTCCTAAAACAGAAGCTTATCGATTTTTGGACCAAAGCTTCCGGAAAAAATGATGTTGCTAGTGATGGATAACATTGGAGAGACAAATTACAGTAGACTGCCTACTGGCAAATATTTGCATTATATGACATATAAACCTTAAAGTGGTAGTAATATGTATATCATGTATGCATTATAGCAGAGTTTGAAAATATTTTAAAGCACATATTGGTTTGTTTAAATATTTAATGTCACTCATTGATGCTTGTTTGAACAAAAATTGATATTGATGCTGTTTTAATATGGTACTATTTTATGAATGACGACATATTATATGGAAACAATTGAATGGGCGTCTGGAATTACGGAATCTTTGGTAGTTGCTATGCTGGATTTTTTCAAAGTTGTAATTTTTTAAACTGATTTATGTAAAATGCGAGTGCAATATTTTGAAAAAATCATCATATGATTGTTTTGTGTTGTTACATCAGCGTACGCTTATCATTACTTTTCCGTTTATCTGAAACTTTGGAAGTTTTACTATGCTTCCCGTGCCTATTTCGGTGCTACTTGTGTATTGTGGATATGTGAGACGTACAAACCGTCTCTAATTATAATAATTAGAAACATTATGTAGCTACTTCCAACTTGACAACCGAAGATTCCGTTATTCCAGACGCCCATTCAATTATATTATGCAATGGTTATAAAGTCGAAAAATAAATGCTTGTCAGAAAAATTATTCGTAAAAGCTATTTAATTCATAGTCGATTCTAGATTTCATATTTTATAGTGATCTATTTGACAAAAAGTGTACATTTTACATTTACACATACTATTATATATACTATTTATCCTAAATGTCTAAACACGTACTACGTAAGTCAAACAGATGTTAACACTTAGTTTCTATAAGAAAGCTAGATTGCACATATTGTAATTTTTAAAAGCTTATTGGAACTAGCAGGCAAGAATTTGCAGCTATTTTTGTTTTAACAACATTGCATTTGAGCTCAAAATTTAACAATGAATATTTAAGAATAATTTCACTAATTCTCAGCTCTTTTTTGCACATACATATAGTTTGCCATTTAAATTTATACAACATCCTAAATGGATATACATACACATCAATTACACAATATGGGCATTACTCCGTTTGAGTTTCCTCGACTTCTTGACTATTCTCCGTAGTATTTTTAACCGGCGTTGTTCCAATCATCACAGGTAGCTCCCCAAACAAGCACTGACTTAATCCCGAAATACCCGCTTCAATTCGAATATAATATTGGACATCAATTATTCTGCATACTCCCCCAAGTCTCGTAGGTGGTAAAAACGGTATTTTCAAACTGTCCGGTTTCCACTCTACATGATTCCCAGCTTCCAACTCTGGTCCGTTTACTGTACAAATTACCCTTCTTTCCGTTTTCGTTTGTAAATTTGTTTGAAATTGAATACTCTGAATTAAACTTGCCTTCGTGCCGTTTACTTTTTTATTGCAGTGATTTGATATGTTACTATAAAACTCCAGAATTTCTCCAGGTACGTATCCCGACTTGCTAAGTTTTAAAACAAGCTTTACTTGTCCTGACCTACCCACCATGAAGTTTGACTCTTTAATTTTTTCCATTTGTTGAGGTAGTTGGGCACCCAACTCAGTATCCAAATCCAGTGTACCATTTACCGTAATGGATGCTGTAGCTTTAATATTCCGTTTAAATATTTGTCGCTTTAGTTCCGCCCCAAGAGAATAAGCAACGTGGCCAAATTTAGCGTTAAATGATGAGGGACAATTGGGCGGAAGTATAAAATGGAAGGGAAAGCTGGTGGTACCCATTGAAAGGCATAAGGGCTCGTGATGGTCTCCAGCAACAGTGATTTTTTGAGAAACGTACTTTTCCGTTTCGCTGTAGACGTCTAACCCGCTAGGTGCTTTGGGAGTGTTGTTGGACTTCCCATCTTCGATTTTCATTTCGTTAGACTTGAAGTTTTCAGTTAGGGCCCAGTGCACTCGTGCTACGCCTTCTAAGAGCAAGGTTATTTCTAAAATAAAAAACAGATATTTATTTATTAAAAAATTGTTATTAAAATCGTTTATGGCGTCAAATAACAACAAAATATTTTTAAATTACCTTTCACTTCGATTGGCTCCTCAGTATCGATAACCACATGTCCTTGAACTTTCTCCCCAGAAATGTAGACGTATGCAGGATTCTCCAGCTCAATGCAAAAGTTTTTCATGTTCAAGCCTGTATTATTTTTGGATGGCAGTAAATTACAGTAATTTAATGAAAGTTGGTCAAATAATTAAGAATAGTTTTTTACGATGTTACGACTTCTTGTGCAACTGCAGGAATGCTTGATAAAAGCACGAAAACTCATTTTTATGGGCAAAAATAGAACTGCATGAAGTTGTATGGCGTGAATAATCTACATGCACTTGGGACGTGATGTGAGCAAACCACAAACATATTGACTTGTCGAACACTAAAAAACGTCTGTTTATAGTATCATGGGAAAACGTTTGCACTGTTACCTACACACCCAGTTGCATAAACAGGTATGCGAAAGTTTCCTAAAATCAATATAAAGTTTTTGGACATGACTTCTGTGTGAGTAGGGTAGGACTTTCTCTTTGTTAGACAATTTGGTTAGGCAGGGACAGAGAAAGCTATATGTAGATAAACACAATAGCTCTATCTGATGTGATACACTGTGCAGTAAAAGCATTTCTAGGCTGCATAGGTATCAGCGCGTGCAGCAGCGTGCATGGTTTTTGGTTACGTGCCAACAGAACTGGTATACCGACGGAGGGGCATACCATGTACAGAAAAGAAATGCTTGGAATTGGAAGCGAAAGCGAAACACGAATCTAGATTAGATTTTGCAAAACGTGCAACTGAAACCTGGTTTTACGTGGAATGCTTCTATTCGCTTTTGTTGGTCTTATAGGTAATTAAAACATTTTGGGCATAGAAATGAAAGTAATTAAATTCTATCTCATTGTAAACAGTAGGGCCTCTTTTTAGATTAACTTCAGTTCAGTAAACAATTTATTAAGCTGGTAGCATTCTATTTCTGTTTTTTTCTAATTTAGAGCTGTCTGTCACTTGCACACTTCTGTTTGAATAAACAGCATGTTTACGTAGATAAATATAAAGAGGTTTTGTTAGATAAAACTATTTACGGAGAAGTGAAAATTTGGAAATAGTAATAATGATTAAGTTACTTCTGCCAAGAGAAGCAGTTGGGAAAACGTGATGCATTTTTAAAAAAAGAAAGAATATTTTGGAATGACATTTAGAGCTAAGTTTACTTTACAAAATTTCTTCTTTTTTCAAAGGCTGTTTAGCTTGTTTGTTTGACTTTAAAATGTCATTTAGTCATGATAACCGGTAAATCTGCTACAAAGAGAGAGGAAAATGTTCTCAACCAAAACAAAAGCATGTTCAGATCGTATGCTTGTCCATGTTTTAAAATGCAAACATTTGTGACACATGTAAAATTTCAACATTTTTTTTACAAATTTGCTTTCCAGTGTAAATATTATACATTCAAACTACGTCACACCACTATGTCAAAAAAGTCATAAACCTACCCAGAAGATATTGTCAAAAAACTTCAAGTAAATTTTTGTTTGTGGATTGTATGTACCTTTATTTGACAACTTGTTGTTTACCTGCCGCCTTCGCACTTTGCTCAAAGCTTCACGTTTAAATCAGTAAACATTATAAAATCCGAACATACTTGACAACCTTACATCTGTCACTAAAACGTGAGCCCCCATAAAAATCCTTCACGTGATGAGCAATGACGATACTAATCTCTGGATTTGTTACAACGACACATTTTACAACCTGCTTTCCCTTTTTGTTTTTTCCTATGACTAAGGACGGGAACACCAACTCAATTTGCAGTTGACGGCTTGTCTTGAACAGAACAGGTTCTTCTACATTTCACTCTCATATCTATCATAGCTTTCACAATGACACAAGCAGCTTGCCTTGAATGTGAAATGGATAACTATACAACCCCAACCGAATGTACATTTCAAAAAATTAACTATTTTACCGATTTGCTCTTTTTGGTTTTAGATCAAAATTGCTACAGGCATCCGCTAATTTTTACAGTACTTTTATGCCTAGCTAATTTACTTATTCTTTTAATCGGAATCATTGGCAATTCGGTGGTTATATTTGTAACAATATTTCGTCTAAAGAATATGACGGCGTCAAACATATTCATGTTGAATCTGGCTGTGGCTGACCTTCTGGTGATCTTGTGCTGTATTCCGATGACTTTGGCTGCTAACGTCTTTACACGTAAGAAAAGATATTTTGAAAAGTGATAATTTTATTGTTTTTGCAAACTGCTAAATTTAAAAACGTTTCGTAAAATTTAATATTTTGTAATTTTTTGCTTTACAGCTTGGATATTTTCTGAAGTCACCTGCAAAGCTGTAGCTTACACCCAACGCCTATCAATATTTTGCTCGGTGTACTCCCTGGTCGTCATCTCAATTGACCGCTGCCGGGCTTTACATTCATCTTTTGGTTTATCCACAACCCTTTCTAAATACCAAGCTTGCACTATTGTTTTGGGAATCTGGATATTTGGCTTTGTAGTCACTCTTCCATGGGCCTTGTCTATTGAACCAGAACCTGTAACCATTCCTGGAATCCTGGACGTCAAAATCTCATTTTGTCAAGAAATCTGGAAAACGAAGACACATGAAACTGCATATTTTATTTTGGTGCAAGTTTTAGCTCGTTTTGCAATACCACTAATTTCCCTTACGGTTTGTAATATTTTTATATGGAGAGACATTCCTCCGTTAACACCAGAGAGAGCAATTCTTGTTCTCCCTGGCTGCATGGATTTCCGTGATAAAAACAGACAAAGAAAGTTGCGCATATTTAAAATGTTTGTGGGGATCAATGTGGCATTCCTTGTGTTTTGGCTACCTTTTTATATAATTACTGCTAGACTTAACTTTCTTCAAGATGCAACAGAATTTATTGGAACAACGCTAGAGCGTCAATTAACATCCATTTTAATTCCTATGGCCCAATTACTAAGCAGTTGTAACAGTTGCATTAATCCATTTTTGTATTGCTTTCTGAGTAAAAGTTTTAATGATAGTTTTCGTGCAATATTTACTATACAGTGTAAACAAGGTAATGAGTATTCTGAAAGCAGTATTGAGACTGTAACGCAAAATGCAAATAGTTTGACAAGGAAAAGTGAAAAGATTGTCTAATATTAATTTCTGTAAATATTTTAATGTATATACATATGAAAATTTACTGTTAATAAAATATATGTTACGATTTTAGTAAAATTTTAAAAAATAAAATTTAATCCATTTTGAATTTCCAGTACTGCGTTTCATTTTAATGATTTTTAAGTGATTCATAGCAGATGCCGTTTGAATTCTCTTTTACTTCAGCATTCCTACATCCATTTCCAGTTTTACAAGCGTATGTATTCTAGCGAAGGACAATTATGTGTTTTTGGGTACGCATGTGACTATATGATTATGCAGTTGGTTGAGGTAAAATCACGTTTTGTATCTTTACCCAAAAATGTGACATAAATTTTTAGAATCTCTTCTTTTTGTGTCCTGTAATGCATTATTCAAAAATTCAAATGTACCCAATGCTTTCTAAGAAGTCATACAAGCATACGAATTTATAATGATGCAACGGTTTCACGCAAAACAACAATTCTTGTAGCAAATCAATAGCTGTAACAAGAATAAGGACACTCAGATACATGTTGTTTTTCTTTGCGAGTCGACTGAAATTCTGTCTCAACTGAGCTGATAATCGGCTGAATGATTTAGACCGACACATACAGGCCTAACGCCTAACGTATCCTATCCAAATTAACAAGAATATTAAGCTCGGATTTCCAAAACGACATTTTTCGTCCTTCAGGAAAGCTTCAGGAAAGGTTGAACGGCTTTTTGTAAAGTAGAGTTTTTAACAAAGTTTATTTAATGATTAAGATTCATTTCGGTTATTCAGGTAGGTAAAATATCTAAGCAAGCACTATATTATTAGTGTTGAGTAACTCAGCAAAGTAAACCTATGGTGTGTAGTGTTTAGTCTACAATGGAATGAAAATATATTACAGAAATAATTTGTAACCTGAAGTAATAACGACTTAAACATACACAACAACGGTTCTGGCATGATGCAACTTAGCCAAGAGAAAACAACAATTGGTACTTAAACATTATATTTGATGATCAGATATAGGATTATGGAAATCCATTAAAGTCAAATAAAAGTCAATCATTGCTCAACAGAATTGTTTCGTAAGAGCTGAAAATCAATGTAACTCGTACTGGCTTACTTAATTTTAATAGAAAGCAATACTGGTTTTTAAAATCAATCATGTATCAAGTCAGTCTGACTCTTATATACTTGCCAGCTTATAACTTATAGACTAATACAAAATCAATTATTTTCTCTGTTACTCTCTGTTGAAAAGTACTCCATGACATAGTCATCCTCAAAGGGATGAAACGGTCCAAACACTATTCCCACTTTAGACAAGCTTTTCACTTGTGCTTTGATAGCCCTATTACTTCTACTTTTTCTCATGACAAAGCCACATTTAGCCCTTAATCTATGCTTTTCCATCATAGAATTCATCATTTCTGAAATCATTTTCAGTGTTGGTAAAGCCATTCCCGTTATTGCCACAGCTAATATAGTTCCGGCAACAAGAAAATAAGACATTATTCTCTCTATTTTGGGAAAACCCTGCAAACAAAACCAAACGGCACCCACAGTTCCCCAGAAATCTACAGTGACAACCATGCAGCACAAATAATTGACAGATTTTTCCAGTGATCCGAACACAATACGAAAACGCTGATACCATCGACAGAATTCCAATGTTGAGCCAATGGGATTTCCCAAACAGCCAAGAATGTTCAGAAGGCAGTTGGTGGTCAGCATAACTTGCAATAAACAATGGGACAAGTCGCGAAGTACCTCAATGACGCTGGGAGCTACTAATATAAACCGAAGAAGTATTATCAAATAGATTAGCTGAATGCTGCGGTACTTAGCATCAGGAAGAAATTCGTTGGCAAAGAAATTAGTGCAATTCTAATTTTCAAAAATGACAATTAGAACAGTTGGTATGGGTACTGAGGCCAGAGAAAACATAACGATGCAGAGAAGCGTGTCCACTCGTTTTTGAGTTGGTAGGTTGCCATGATATTTCCCGTTCTGGTTGAAAAGTTCAGGCCAAAATTCCTAAATATTGTATGTGTGAGTAATATGTTGTTAAAATTCTAAAGTAGTAAAGCATTGTTTAAATGTGTGAACATTTACTTCGATTTAACTGATATTCCAATAGGTAAAAAGCACTTATTTCAGTAGCAAGTGCATCCTTTTGAGAAATTACTATTATTACAATAACAAATATGATTGCCACAAAGAAGCCTCCAGCCAAGAAGATGAAAATGTGAGCAATTGTTAGAAATTGTTGAGGTGTAATTAAGAAATGTGTGCAGATCACATAGAAGTCGCCTATGCCTACTGCTGCCATAATTATCATGAAAACTGTGCGGGTTACCCATCGGAAGATGCTTTTGTGTGTGTAAATGTTTTGGTAATCGGAGTCCCAGGCGATAACATAACCAGGTAGGTAGAAAAAGCAGAGTGAGTGAATTTTACAAGCGACAATTTGAAGGGGTGATAGCATTACAAAAAGTTAAGAAAAAAAAATTATTTCTGAGACTTTTGAAAGCTAACTCATTTTGAGTACCCAGTACTAAATTTTGACAAAGTTCTCAGAAGCTCCTTTAAAACGCCTACTGTAACTTTACTGCCCACGGATGATAAGTTTTGCAAGTCGATATTTTTGCATAAGTACATTTAGATTGCTAAAGGGCTTTCATAACAGTTTATTGATTGATATGCGACGCGTGCGCTGTAAATCAATAAACTTGGGTTATACATGGAATAATACATTCTTCCATAATTATATGTTAATAAATGTTTTATGGATTTTTATTCAGTAAATACATTGAGTTACTATGGAAGAAATACTAAAAACAGAAGAAATGTAGTGGATTTCCTCAAGCTAATTACAACAAACTTGGTAGTCACTTATGCAATTGCATTAAAAATAGCATGTACTAGAAGATAGACATCTTGAAAATGCAAATCAAAATTATTTTAAACTGTTGATCTAGTCATTCTTAATGTTTTGTAACTTCCAACTAAATTAGGAAAGTCTATATCAAATTGATGTTCAATTGTTATGAAAGCCACCATGAAATTCGTTGTCTGGATAGAAATCTGGCAATGGAAAATGCTGCTATAATGTTTTCAAAGTTCGTGTAATTTTTGTAAAATCGTAAAAATCTTATGTTTCGTTATTCAATATTTCCGATAAATAAATACTTGTTGATAATAAAATGTATTACAATTTTAGTAAAAAAATTTAAAATAAAATATGCAACGCATTTAAAACATGAAAATTTGCGTTTCTATTAATTATCATAAGTTTTCATCGCAAAGATTATTTATAATGGATAATAAAAATATATTCAGTTTGATTTCAGCATCCGTACATTCTTCTCATCTTTTCAACATCTGAAGGCTGTAGTACACTATGGCTACCAACTGGTTCGCCATTCTGCATACACATTTAAAAAGAATATATTAATCGAATCATAAGAATATAAACATAACGGCGTTGATTTAACTTTACCTTAGCAGTAATGGTAGGTTGCCCATTTTTGGTAAAAGCCGTACTAGTGCATAGTGCATGATTGAACGCTGGTTGTAGGGAACTCCATAGGCCCTCCAACCACCAGCAACTGGAAGCTTGTCAAAATTGTGCACATGACCGTTTTCATAATGTATACTAACATAGTCATCACGATTACCTAACTCTTTTTTGTTCGTGATGAAGTCCTAATGCGTGTATCAATTCGTGCATTATGGTTCCACTAGACAGGCATCCAGGACTTGCCAAAGTTACTGTATTTCTCCCTGGTTGTTTTCCAACGCCATTAGAACTGCATCCACTGCCCTTGGCCATATATACGTAATCTCCCCACGGGGTATCCTCAGGGTTCCAGATTCCGAATCCAACACAGGGCAGAACTTGCATTAATTTGTGCATGGCGTTCTTCATAGCCTGACGTTCATTATCATCTATGTAGTAAAAAACAATTTAGCTTAATTTTTTTAAAGAGCAGAAGATTTTTTGGACCATTTTAGTACCGTATTGCGAATCAATATAAACAAAAAGATTTGTCCATTTTAATAACACCGTTTTGAATTGATGGCAAATTATCATCGGTGGTGCAGTCTGGAGCAGTTGCGTTGGCAAAAAAGTTTATATCCGAAAATTATACAAGATAATTAGTATAAGTAAAATATTATGTGCAATTGCACATAGCAGAAATCAAACTATTATAACTTGCCCGAAGTTGGGGGCGTCGGAGGAGAAGGCCAGTTTACTGGATGAGCCCCTGTTAAGCATAAAACTGCAAAAAATGCGGTTAAGAAAATTAGCTGGGCCATTATACATGTATTAGATGCTCAGGCAAAATTGATGTTGTGGGTGAAAATATTACTGTGTTACTAAAATTTACGCGCATCCAGTGAAACATTTTATAGTCAGCTACATTCTATTTTTATACTGAAACTTATGTAGCACATGAGATATGTACTGATTAATTCTTTACGTAATAGTATGTATGGTTGAAATTTCCAGTTTGACACTGGACAATTCTCAAACGATTCTGTCAGTTTGATTGCTGCTTTGTGATGAACTTTTGCATTTGTTGAGTTAAATCAGGGGTTTCCTGATAATTATCTGTGTACTTTTTTATCTGTTGCGTAGGTAACAGTATAACACTTTTAGATGCAATTATTTCAAATGCAGAGATGTAACTTGAAACACGTCGCAAGAGTTTGGTTATCAGTGTCCATGCATGTGCCGTTTGACAGCCGTAACCAAACTCATGATAATAGGGAAATTTAACAGACAAATAAGCATTTTACCGTAAATAACTACTAGCCAAAGCTATGAAATGATGAAAAACGAACATGCAAAAGTGGTTGCTTCTGTGCAAGTGTAAAGTCAAACGGAGATATTGCTCAAATTCCACTTTAAAACAGTTAATCATTTTTCTTTTAACATATTTGGCTTTATTTCTAAAATCATAAAAAGTCAAAGCTTGTTAAAGCTTTTCAATTATTTATTCCATGACACGGGACGATTATTCGTTTTACGCAAGCATGCAACTGTCAGATCAATTGAGATGAGATAAAATCACGTTTGTATTTGTACTAAAAAATGTGACAACAGGATTTCTAGAACCTTTTCTTTTGCGTCACGTAATGCGTTATTCATAGGCTTCAAATGGGCCAAATACATTCCAGGAAGCCATAAATACGAGTATTCTAATCTGTAATACAGCAACATATATTACTCATGTTTCCCCAGAAACTATTGCAGCATCATTGTTATACTAACTGCCTAAAATCAAGCTTTTTCTGTAACAAAGCAGCATTGTTTGATTTAAACTATGATTTACTACATGTCAAAGGAATTACGAAACGGCGTATCACTTAAATAGTCAAGTTTCCATGATATACGCTCTACGTTACAAAAACTCAGGCAGCAAATATTTGTGCTCTGCAAATGTCAAATCAACTGTTGCAAAATGGTAAACATTAATATGTATAACTTTCACCAATTTCTATAGAGTACCATATCATCTGCTGAATTTTGGATAAAAAAATTTAGTCGAACTCAATCTTATCAGGTAATATTCTGTTTGCCTTTCCTGCAAATATTTAAGAAAGGTTACGTATAAGTTAACAAAAATCCTTTTTGTACTGCATACTAAAATCCACATTTATCCACGGTTTACCTAACCGACACGTTTTTACAAACGTGGTTCGTGCCATTCAGGTACATCATATATTACATATGGATGATAAGACAATGCTCCCAACAGTTCTGATGGAACAGTTTTTCCTGGAATTGGCAAGTGTCTTGACACGTTGTCTAAATCAGCGAACAAAATATAGTATCGTTATTTCAAATTATAATATGAAAATTTCGTTAGAGTGTATATATACAATGAATTCTTTTGTTATATGATACGCAAGAAAGCATAATTTGCCAATTAACTATATTACATGGGCTCATTCATGCACTGGAAGAATGCATACGAATTTGCTTTCACCAAAAACCTAGTACTCAGAACAGTTACTCTGTTTTACTATATACGAAAACAGCCTTTGTGTTTATTCAGACATATAATTTGTTACATGTTTTCATTCCTACGTTGAATAGAATTGAAACAGAATTATTCATATTTATCCATGATTTTCCTCCACGGTTTTTCGAAGGTTTACAATAACTATAAATACCTACAAATGTTTGCTACTTGTTACGTTAATACGCTGCTGTGACATTCGTGCTAATTAGGAAAAAAAACACTCCAGTAATTTTTACCCCAGTTACACAATGCTATTTATTACATACTGTCTGCAGCAACGGTTTATTGATTTTGCATATATTTTTTGTTTATTTTTTATTTTTTACAGGTTTACCAATAGTTAATGCACAAACTTAACCTAGTCGTGGATGGTGATCTTGAATATAGTCGCCAATAGCCATCTTCAAAAAAGAACAAAAAACGACTAACTAGCGTTACTACTGAACGGTTATTAAATGTAAAAGGTTTGCTTTCACGAAAAATACTTTGCTTAATGAATCTGGTTTGCAGATACACAAGCCAGTTCCAATTCTTTTAATTTTACTGCTTGCCAAACTCGCAGAAAGGCTTTTCGTTTGGGGTTACTTGAAGCACTAGTATGCAGTAGGTAACTACCAAGCTAAATGTCTAAGACGATTAAAAATCACCAGAGCTCCTTAAAATTAAAATAAAGAATTATGGCAAATCAGTGGTAAGCAAAATGACGTACCAAACCCTTACATTTCGTATTTATTGCAAAAAAAGAACGTGACAGTGCAATTGGGTCCCTATCCCTTTCTAAAGACACGTCGACTAACTGGATACGTTCTTTTGTGGTTGATTCGTAAATGCAATGGTGGAAGGAAATATAGTTTTGTAGATCTTTCTCAGTCTAGAAAAAAAAACATGTATGCAATATTGTGAACACTCTCTTCAAAATTAAACATATTTAATAACAGTACCATTGAATGGGCATTAGTAGCAACAGATAAAGTTGCAAGTATGGCTATGTAGTAGGTTCTAAGTACAAAGCGCAAAATCCCATTCGTGCTAAGCAACACGAAATGGGGAAGTTCAGGAAGAAAGTTAAGCAAAGTGATGTAAAAGCATAGTATCAGGATCCAAACATGTTCCGTATCCTATTTCGAATTTCCTTAAGTTCTTGATAAAGTTCCGCAAACTGTAAAAATAGAAGCGAATAAGGCAAACTGCTTTGTAAAAAAATATTTTTAGAAAATCAGGCTTACCCCTTATTCATTTCCATACATGTCCAAAATCTTAAAGTGAAAATGTTCCTGGAAATTGAATTTTAGTGTAAGGGTAAATATCATGCTTATTATTATGAATTCATTGCAAATAACAAATCCAAAGCTTGTTAGAATAGTACTAAATCCTGGCATATTTTTCCAAAGTGAAATGTTTGATATGGTATTCGGTTCAAAACCAATTGAATCTAAAGTGGACACCAGAGAATTGTAAACTCGCTCTGCATTTAAGTTTACGTGATTAGTAGAAACTCCATGAGGAATCGAGACTAGTGTTATCAAAAAATGCCTAAGCTTGACTCCAAATCACTTTTGTTCTGCTACATTTAACACTTGTTATTTGTAAAAAAAAATTCCAACTCTTTCTGTTTATACCAAAAAATTCTTTGCCAGATAAATACACCGGTTCTTGTTGAAAGCTGACTGACTGTTACAAAGGTAGTACTAATATTTCATTCCATAGTCATGTATTGTGGATACCGTGAGGCAGCATGTCCAAACATATATGCAGATGTTTATTGCAGCGGAAAGGATCTATTAATTGAATATACAAGTTGATTTTATTGATAGTATTTGGGTTGAACATGAACTATTTTGTTTCAAAATTGAATAATAATTTACCCCCTTATGTGTGGAGCTACGGAGTGTATACTCGTTTGTCTTTTGGGATGTTGTTAAATGAAACGGAACAAAGCAAAAGATAGAAAGTATTTTTTAAAAGGTTACCAGAAATGGAGATTGCCTGTGCATTGTATTCATAGTTATAAATTTCGACTACTAAACACCAAATGGTAAAGGAATTATCACATGATTAAATTTTTAATAGAGCAAAACTATTAGTATAAATGTGCATTCAATTTCATTTGTAGTTTAGGGAGGACCACTTGAAGCTAGTTATTAAGGTGTGGATGTTTGCCTTTGCTCTTCAGTTTGCAAATACTAGTAAAGTAGATACTGATTATACTTTTGGAAGCTTAATTTTGACATAAGTTTCTGAAATGGGCGTTTGACCTTACAAAACACTTAATTGTAAAAACATATGAAACTGTCGGGTAAGCATAACCAACAAATACATCAGAGCATACATTAATTCTATCAAAATGATATGTAAAATTTTATGTATTCAACTTTCTTTGTAGACCCAACTGTTGATTTCTATTCTTCTAATTGGACTCCTTGACTTTCTCCCAAAATGGCTTTTCGCTTGGATTCACTTGGAGTACTAATATGCTGTAGGTAACCATCAAGCCAAAGGTCTGGAAAAATTAAAATAAGAAACTCCGAATAAAGCACATAAGTATACATTATTTTAAATTGAAGCATTCTGACACACCAATTTTAAACCAAATGATTTACCGATCCCAGAAATTTTGTAGTTATTGCAAAAAACCAGCAGGACAGTGCAATCGGTTCTTTTTCCATATGTTGTGATACAGCCATTAACTGAAACCGCTCTTTTGCAGTAGAGTCATAAATGCAGTGATGACTCAAAATGTAATTCTGCAAATCTTTTTCAATCTACAAAATATTTATCGCTTATGATAGATTTGCCACAAATAATTCGATTCAAAACAAAATAAAATGCTTACCATTAAATGACTTTGGGCAGCAAGTAATAAAGAAACAAATATGGTTGTGTAGTAAATACAGATTACAAAACGTATAATCCAGTTTGTACTCAGGAATATAAAATGGGGAAGCTCAGAAAAGAAGGAAAGAGACGTGATGTAGAAGCACAATAAAAGAGTAAAAGTGTTACAGATTATGTTCCGAAGGTAAATAATTTCCTGGTATAGTTCCACAAACTACCAGAAAAAATTGTTTATTTTACCAATTTTATAAAAAGCTTAATAATTTCCAAAGTCTAACCTACTTCCGTAACGCTGCCGTACACTTCCAAAATTTTGTGGTAAAAAAGCTCCTTAATAGAAGGCTTTAAAGTAAGAGCCAATACTGAAATCATTATAAAGATTTCATTGCAAATAATAAATCCAAAGCAATTTAAAACTGTGCTAAGCACTTGCCATTGGCTCCATTTAAATATTATTGAAATTGCATTAATTTCAAGACCCGGTGGGAAGGTTGAATTATTTAGGAAATTAAATACGTTCTCTGCTTTCACTTTCCAGTAATCTGTGAAAACTCCGTGAAAGATACAGCTAAGTGTTACTATTGCATTGACTAAGATATCCTGAAATAAGTTATGAGAAATTTGAACAATTCAGTTTTTATAAAATACCATTTTCTCGTTTTAAATGGATTGCTACCTGAATTTGACTCCAAGTATGTGTTCTTCCTCGGAATCTGACACTTGTTGCCTGTAGTATTTTTTCTAAATCTTTTTGATTACGCCAAAATATATTTTTCCAGATGAATATTCCGGCAGCTGATGACAATTGACTGACTGTTTGAAAGGTGGAGCTAATATCATGCTGCTGTTGGTGCTCTACTAAAGCAGATATCACCAGAAAGCATGCCCAAATAAAAATACAAACGTTAATGGCAACAGAAGGAATCTGTAATTTATAGAAGTAGGTTTATTGTATATAAAATTCTAAAGTTTCAGAATTCAGAAAACACTATACCCGCTTGCATACGGAAGTCTGAAGTGTGTATCCATTTGTGTTTTCCTGGTTGAATATATCAAACGGGACAAAGCAAAAAACTGACATTGTCTTTAAATATGTTCCAAAGAAAGGATTTTGCGGATTCGGTGACATGACATTACAGCGTTTTATATTTTTTTAAAACGCTGCTGTAAGCATGAAAACATGCACACCAATATGAATTTGTGGTTGATCTGATTAATAGAATGTTGGAAAGCCGGAATAAGGGTGTAACATGTTTGCATGTTTTAAAAGCTGACTTATTGAGGAGTTATACCTAACTAATTTGTCGTTAAGTCTACATATGAAAACAACCAATTTATTATTTTGCTGAGGTAAGAGCTTGTAACTTGTTTTTAATTAGCTAATTATGAAAATCGACGTGCAATCATATGTTCAGTAAAAAGTAATTTATTAGTACGGGCAAACCGAGTACTGCATAAATAAACACATTGAAAAACAATACGCGTAAATGTTATCACAAGTAATATTGAATTTAGGAAAAAGCTATGACAAAATTGTTTAGTCTAGTGTTTGTTCGTCACTAAACAGTGTGAACTACAAACCTTTAATTTGGCATTTGATCTATACTACACGTAAACCTTAATGTAGAAAAGAAAGTCAAGTTATTAATAACAGTAGCAAAAAATACAAATCCCTTAGGTATATTTTTGTACAAGAGTAAATAAATTCTTCTAATTGGAATGTTGACCAAGATCCCAAAACGGCTTCTCGTTTGGGGACACCTGAAGCACTAGTATGCTGTACGTAACCACCAACCCAAATGTCTAAGATATTAAAAATCACTAACCGCATTTAAAACATTTGTCACACATCGGTTACAACGTACCACAGTATAACTTACCGAACCCAGAAATTTGGTGGTTATTGAAAAAACGGAGCACGACAGTGCAATGGGCTCCTTTTCAATTTCCAGTGATACAGCCACTAACTGAAGTCGCTCTGTTGTAGTAGATTTATAAATACAGTGATGAAAAGAGATGTAATTCTGCAGGTCGTTTTCCATCTAAAAATAAACAAGTTTATATCTAATCCATTAACAGTTTTATGGCAAATTGAAACATTTTTCAGAACAGAATAAAGTACAAACCACAGAATGACATTGGGCAGCAACTGATAGAGCAGCCAGTATAGCAATGTAGTATATGCTAAAAATATAACTCAATATCCAATTAGAATTAAGGAAAATAAAATGGGGGAGTTCTGCCAGAAATGAGAGTGCTGTTATATAAAAGCATAATAAAATAGATCCAAATGTGTTCCGTATCATGTTTTTAACAGCTTTGATTTCTTGATATAGTTCCACAAACTGCAAATAAATAAATGGGTTAAAAATGACTTTTTAAAAGCCTAATAATTTTTAAAGTCTAACTTACGCCAATAACGTCGCCGTACAATTCCAAAATTTTGTTGTGAAAATGCTCCTGAACGACATACCTTAAAGTAAGAGCTACTATCAAAGCTATTATTAGGATTTCATTACAAATTATATATCCAAGAGCATTTAAAAGGTCACTGATAACCGGCCATTTTCTCCATTTTAAATAAGTTGAAATGTCACCAATTTCAAATCCGAGTGAAAATACAGTCGAGTTAAATAAATTGTAAGCCAGTTCTGTATTCAAAAATCTGTGATCCGTCAAAAGTCCATGAAGAATGCTGCTAGTAGTGATGAACGCAATGACTAAAGTAGCCTAGAATCATAAATTGGGAACAAAATAGTCATGGCACTAAAAAACCCGCCAGCTAATCTTTTCCCATTTTTGAGCGTTACCTGAACGTAGCTCCAAGTTCGTATTCGTTCACTGCATTCAACACTAGTAATAGCAAACAGTTTCTCCAATTCGTTTTGTTTTCGCCAAAAGACTTTTTGACGAATGAATACGCTTGCAATTGTTGATAAATGACTGACAGTTTGAAAGGTAGTACTAATATTATGGCTTTGCTGGTACTTAAGTACGGCAGACACAGCAAGTAAGCACATCCAAACAAAAATAAAAATGTTAATAGCACCGGAGAGAATCTGTAAACATTCAGATTTAAGTTCATTCAGAAGGTATCAATTAGCATCTGGAATTTCAAACGTTAAAAAAAACTTCACCCGTTTATATAAAGAAGTATGGAGTTTGTAGCCCTTTGACTTGTCTGTTCTAACTAAATCAAACGGAACAAAATAAGAGAACGACAGTGTTTTCAAATACGTTCCAAGAAAAGGATTGTGTCTATTTGTTGACATTGACATGACAAGAGTGTTTTATTTGTGATATCACTATTAAAAATAAAATTTGTTTTGCATATGCTCTCCTACTAGCCTTGGAGGTAAATGCTGCAACATTTAAAAAATTTCACTGTAAGAACGGCTAACACCATAGTAAAATGATTTTTTTAATTAGAAAAATTTGAGTATGTGTGGTTGGTTTAATTGAGACGATGCATGCAAACACCACGGTCGACGGCGTTGCTAAGTCCGATGTTCAAAATTATTTCACTAATGTTTGACTAATTTACAAAAGTATCGCGAGAAAATTGTTTGTTTTTGTTTCGAAACGTTCGTTTATCTTCTGTATCAACCTAAAGATATCATGTTTTGATGCTTTTCCGCCTCCGTTTTGATTTTTTTTTCAAAATGTCACATATTTCACTTTATAATTTTTTTTAAATGATGTAACGCGAGACAGACAAACTTATCATATCATGTTTTGTCAAACAACTGTTGTAGCTACTACACGTATTTATCAGACTTAGCAACGCCGTCGACCGTGGTTTTTGCATGCACCGTCTCAATTAGTAGCCGAGGAAAACATGCATACATGTGTGTTTTAGTAATGCTAGCAAAATTTGTTTGTCTAGAGTGGTGTAGCTTATTAATTTTTAGTCGAATATAGACATAAAAATTATCCATTTGGTATTGTGCGGGAAAACGCTTGGAATCCATTTTCATTAGCAAAGTGATCAAAAAAGGCGTATAATAAGTTCAGTAATAAATAATATACACAAATTAGTAAAAATTGTGTTGAATAAACACACTTTCTCACAATGATATTATCAACAGGAAGTAAAAAGGCTGAAAACCATATAAATAGGATACGCAAAGCAACCTTTCCAGTACTCTCATTGAAACACGTTTATTCTTGATTGAAATTTTTAAATCTCTCGGGGGTAGTCTGTTTTTTGGAAACGCAATATTACCATCCCGTTTAATTCAGTCAGGATTAAGTAGTTGTACGTGTCAAGTCTCGACTTGTCAAAATTTAAAATTTACTTGTATTGTCGTGCATTCTGGCTTAGATCCGCTTTTTTGTAGGTACTTTTTAAACTAAAATAAAAAACTCATTCACATAGTATGTTACCCAACAGCAAAATAAAAAAATAAAAAATATTGAATGACTTTTAGCAACAAGGGATAGAAAGCCAGCATGGTTATATTATAAACACTATACACATACCTCAATATCCAGTTTGAATCAAGAAAAACAAATTGGAGAAGTTCAGCAAGGAATGAAAGAGATTTAATAGTTAACTAGTTTAATTGGTTACTTTACTCGGCATACGTAATTATTTGAACAATGTAAAATGCAGTGACAGTATGGAGTATGGACCCACACACTGTAACTGCATTCCGTATCATCAAAACTCATATGCAACATCACATATATGTATACATATAGCCATGTCAAGTCTTGTCTAGTGTTGCCAAATGTAATTGCAAGATATGCAAAATGACTAAAAAATTTAAGCGAACATGGGTTAGGCTCTATCAAAAATATTTTATATATTCAATTTTGTTTATAGACACAACCGTTGATTTCTATTCCTCTAAATGGACTGTTTGACTTTCTCCCAAAATGGCTTTTCGCTTGGATTCACCTGGAGTACTAATATGCTATAGGTAACCACCAGGCCAAACGTCTAGGCAAATTAAAATAAGAAGCTCACATTAAAGCACATAATCATGCATTATATGTACGTAAAACATTAAAACAAATCAATTTTAAACAGAATGATTCACCGATCCCAGAAATTTTGAAGTTATTGCAAAAAAACAGCAGGACAGGGCAATTGGTTCTCTTTCCATATGTTGTGATACAGCCATTAACTGAAATCGCTCTTTTGCAGTAGAGTCGTAAATGCAGTGGTGAGCCAAAATGTAATTCTGTAGATTTTGGTCAATCTAAAAATAATTTAATTTTTTTAAAGAGATTTGCCAGATGTAATTCTAGTTAAAACAGCATAAAAAATACTAACTATTGAATGACTTTGTGCAGCAATTGATAAAGAAACGATGATGGTTGCATAGTAAACGCTAATCACAAAACGTATGATCCAGTCTGTACTCAGGAATAAAAAATGGGGAAGCTCAGAAAAGAAAGAAAGGGACGTGATATAAAAGCACAATAAAAGAGGACCATATATGTTGCAAATTGTGTTCCGAAGGTCTATAAGTTCTTGATATAGTTCCACAAACTAAAAGAAAAATTGACAGACGTATTGATTTTTATTATAAAAGACTTAATAATTTCTAAAAGTCTAACTCACTCCTGTAACGTTTCCGTACAAATGCAAAATTCTGTAGTGAAAATTTTCCTGAATAACATGTTTCAAAGTAAGAGCCAGTATTAATATTATTATAAAGATTTCATTGCAAATAATGAATCCAAAGCAATTTAAAATTGTGCTAAACACTGGCCACTGATCCCATTTAAAAATGCTTGAAATTGAATTAAGTTCAAGACCCGGTGAGAATGATGTCGAGTTTAGGAAATTGAATACGTTTTCTGCTTTCACTTTCCAGTAACCTGTAAAAACTCCGTGAAAGATGCAGCTAAGTGGTACTATTGCAGTGATTAAAAAAGCCTGGAAAAATATACAAGAAATTTGAAAAATTGAGTTTTGTCCAGATTCCTTCCTCGTTTTTATTTGATTTTTACCTGAACCTGACGCCAAGTATGTGTTTTTCCTATACATTCAACACTTGTGATCTGCAGTAGTTTTTCCAAATCTTTTTGATTACGCCAAAATATCTTTTGCCAAATGAATATTCCGGAAGCCGATGACAATTGACTGACTGTTTGAAAGGTGGAACTAATATCATGCTGTTGTTGGTGCTCTACTACAGCAGATATCACCAGAAAGCATGCCCAAATAAAAATACAAACGTTAATGGCAACAGAAGGAATCTGTAATTTATAGAATTAGGTTTAATGCATTTAAAATTTTCAAGTTTAAAAATTCAGAAAATACTATACCCGCTTGTATACGGAAGATCGGAGCCTGTGTCCATTTGTCTTTTCGTGGTTCAATATATCAAACGGGACAAAGCAAAAGATTGACATTATCCTTAGATAGGTTCCTAAAAAAGGATTTGGTGAATTTGGTGACATGACAGTTTAAGGCTTTTTAATGATATTGACTAAAGCATAACATAGCTTTGTTCCTACTAATATTCTGCCAGTGAAATCAAAAAGCATGCCACACTTAAAAAATTGTTGATATTACATAAGAGAGCTATGTGCATTATTACAACAATATTATTGTGTGGTTAAACTGATTAGTAGAATGACTAAAAGCTGAATTGTGGGTGCAATTTGTTCATTTTGACAAACTGTCCTATTATGGTGTTACAGTTCAATAATTTGTAGTCTAGCTTACAAATGACAGCAATCGATTTTTTTTCTGCGCTAGAGTTTGCAATTGCTTTTCCATTAGCTAAGCTATCATAATGGGCGTGTAATTGTATGATCAGTAATACGTAATTTATTAACAAGTGCAAATAAAATACTTCATGAGCATACCTACAAGCAGTATACGTAAATATCTATTTTTACGAGTACTTGTAATTTAGAAAAGCTGTGACACAATTTCATAAGTCCAGTGTTTGCTTATTACTCAACAGTTTTGGATATCAAGTACTGTGACAAATTATGAAGTATGATTAGTACGCAAAAGAATAATTGGCTAGGCTGAGTTTAATAAATTTTTACTTATTGGATATAATATTGCCATGTAGTATTCTGTTTCACCAGTTTGCTGGGTGAATAGTTTTGATTTTTTTTATTATTTTGTATATTATTAATAACAAACATTCCTATTAACAAGAACTTCTTGTTTATCTTATAAACACGATCACGCATTATTAGATTTTTTGTAAATAATTAAACATGTATGGTTTCGTAAAGCAAGCTTTCTGTTTGTTTTCGCTCTATACAATGCATTTCTTTCAAAAAGCAAACCATTCATTTTCAGTTTTCTGGTTGTTGTTACAAACTGGAACAAATGAACAAAATCTGAGTTTTCCGTTTTACGTTGCCAGTTTAAAGTGTATCGATGAAACTCTTATCTCATGCGTCTTCTCTGATTTAATGTTTGAAAGTTCTCATTTCCTAAAAGCAAGCACATTTAAAGTCTTTTAAAGTATAAACTATTAAATAGGATTAGCACTAGCGCGAAACAGGAAAAATACGATAATCAGTGCAGTTACAACTTACAGGGGGAAAATATGACATAACTTAGGTATATTATTTGTACATGAAATAACAAAATTCTTCTAATTGGACTGCTTGCCAACCTCCCAAAACGGCTTTTCGTTTGGTGTCACCTGAAGAACCAGTATGCTGTATGTAACCACCAATCCAAATGTCTGAAAGATTAAATCACAATCGCCAATCCAAAATAAAATGAAGCTTTGATAGCACATCAGGCCTATTACTTACCGAGCCCAAAAATTTTGTGGTTATTGCAAAAAACGAGCACGACAGTGCAATTGGCTCCTTTTCAATTTCAAGTGATACAGCCATTAACTGAAGGCGCTCTATTGTAGTAGACGTATAAGTACAATGATGAAACGAGATGTAATTCTGGAGATCTTTTTCAATCTAAAATTTAAAAACGCTCATATTTCACCTTTAACAATTATATCATATAAATAGGTAGATTCTTCAAAACAAAATACAAACCATTGAATAACTTTGGGCAGCAAGTGATAAAGTAGCTATTATGGCTATGTAGTAGACGCTAAGAACATAACGCATAATCCAATTTGAACTGAGAAACACAAAATGCGGAAGTTCAGCCAGAAAGGAAAGAGAGATGATGTAAAAGCATAATAAAAGAGAGCCAAACGTGTTTTGTATCAAGTTTCGGACAGTTTTGATTTCCTGATATAATTCCACAAACTGCAAGAAACGAATTTACTATATATTATAAAATGTTTATATATTAATTTTTAAAAGTCCAACTTACTCCTGAGACGTTACCGTACAATTCCAAAATTCTGTGGTGAAAATGTTCCTGAATAACAAGCTTAAAAGCAAGAGCCAGTATCAAAACTATTATCAAGATTTGGTTACATATAACGTATCCAAAGCCATTGAGAAGTCCTCTGAACACTGGCCATTTGCTCCACTTTAAATTACTCGTAATGTCGTCCAATTCAAATCCAAGTGAAAATGCGGTCGAGTTTAGTAAATTGTAAACTTGTTCTGTATTTAGGAAGTGGTGATCCGTGAAAACTCCGTGTAAGACGCAGCTTGTTGTGACCAATGAGATGACTAACGTAGCCTGAAATAAAAAAAAAGTCATGAAGCCGCCAGATAAACATTTCCAATATTTGAGCGTTACCTGAACTCGGCTCCAAGTTGATGCTCCTTCTCCGCATTTAACACTTGTACTCTGTAGTAATTTTTCGAGATCCTTTTGATTACACCAAAATATCCTTTGCCAAATAAAAATGCTGGCAATTGTGGACAACTGGCTGACTGTTTGAAAGGTGGTACTAATGTCATGCCTTTGCTTGTATTTAAGTACTGTAGATAACACGAGTAGACACGCCCAAATAAAAATATAAATGTTAATGGCAACAGAGAGAATCTGTTAACAGAAGATTTTAAGTTCTTTAGAAGATATCAACTAGTGTTTAGAATTCAAAGATAATCCTTTACCCGCTTATATAAGGAAGTACGGAGTGGGCATCCCTGAGACTTTTCTGTTTTCACTAAATCAAACGGGACAAAATAAAAGAACGAGAGCGTTTTCAAATATGTACCCAGGAAAGGATCGTGCCTATTTGTTGACATGACAGAAGTGTTTTATTGGTATTATCAATACTGAAAATTCGAGTAAGTAGTTGGGTTGATTCGTTGCAGTGGACTATAGTTCTAGAACGTTTTCAATGAGGCTTCAAGCTTTTCAATTTATTATGGACAGTCATAATTTTAACCTTGAATAAGAGTAGCCACACTGGTTACTAATCTGTTTGCATGACGCAATTCCAAACGGCTAAAAATACTTCTTGCGTAACGATTTTGCTGCTTAATACGCTGATACAAATATGTATGACTTCTAAAACTTCAACATATTAAACTTTTTAAAGTAAATACTCTACTGTATTAAACCTAATCTAATCTAGTACATATGAACCATTAAAATTGTTGTCTTCAGTAAAGTTTGCAATTCTGTCATCTATTGTTGTACACAGACAAACAAATTATCAAACGCCCTGAAGCAAATAAGCAATACATTGTGCTAAAGCTAACAAAACACCAATTAATTTAGCAAACATCTTGGGTGCGGCAACAAATCAATTAAGCACGTTAGCAAACCCAATTAATTTGAATTTGTTATTGTTTGATAACAAATAGCTTTCAACTAATTACATTCTTTCATAAACGTGCTATAGCAGTTGGACAAAATGTGTGTTTAGCAAACATAGTAGCCATATTAGTCTATTCGCCACACTAAACCATGGAAACCACAAGCAAGAAAAACCAGTCAATTAAAATTTTATTTCAAAATCTGCTTTCCCTACCTGCTTTTCTTGTAAGCATTTGTAATGGAATGTTTCCTTTCTCCATGCGAATCTCTGACAACGAGCTGATATTATCCCCTCTGTGGTGTACTTCCTGTGCGATACATTCAATCCTGCAACAGTGTACAGTTTACCTATTTTTTGCCTCTACATCCAGTTTTGCCAAATATACCGGAGGATTTAGTACAACAGAGTATTTCACAAACGTGATTCTTAGTGCTGGCAAATTCTTAATTCTACTGTATCCTCGTTATGTGCTCTTTTCCAATAGAAGGTCATTCCAAAAGTTTCAAAGCTCTGTTAATACTTTACTTGAAGAAGTTACTCTAAATTCGGAATTTCGAGATTTCTCCGAAAAACTGTTAAATCAAGAAACTAGGTATATCAAACGAATGTCTGTTTTGATATTACTAGTCTCCATAGTTCCTGCGGCAACTAATTTCTATGCCTTCTCCGATAAGTTTTTCATCAATGGTCTCTCCTGTAATTCCTGGATGGAGCTGGTGCTTCCTATTGCCAGCACTTACTATAAGTTTACCACTTGCATGTACTCAACTTTTGTTGTATTTTCTTCTGCTTACATACGCGTGATTTTAAGCATATTAAAAACTATTGAGTTAGAATGCGAGTTACTTCAAAGTAAAGGTTTGTCAGACTTTTCCGAGAAACAGATTACACGGTTTATTCAAATAGCTAATAAAAAGGTTCCAAAAGTTGTGAACAACTTCAATGATCTTGTATTTTGGTATTCATATTCTTGTCTGGATATTGACCACGGCATCATCTATAATTCAGTGGATATTTCTTCTGTTGCAAGTAAGTGAGGTTGAAATTAGAAACGTTGGTGTTATTGTTTTTTCGGTAGTTCCGGGTCTGTTTAGCAACGGATTGGCTTTACATTTTCTTTGTAAAACGGCATCCGAATTGGTTGACCAGGTACACAATTTTTAAATATGAGTTGTATGACTCTTACTAAATGAAAACGCATTTTAAACACTAACATTTGTAATTTTTATTACCAATAGGGAAGAAAAAGTGTAGAAAGTATTTGCGATTTGGTTTCGCATCATGGTCTTAACGACAGGATGACTGCAAAGGTGATAATAATGCATACTAAATGGCAAACAACACCTCCTTGCATTTCTGCTTGTAATCTATTTTCGGTGGACAAAAAGTTTTTGTCGTCGGTACGTCTCCATGTTTCGCTTTTAAATAATTCAAATTATCAGTTCAATATTCAATAAATTATAATTAAGTTTGACAATATGTTATCACATTTATAGCTTACTGGAATAATTGCTACATACATTGTGGTCCTATTACAATTTCAAGGATCAAATCCCAACAAAGCTAATTTGTAGGTTACTGAGGATTAAAATTACCAGATTTTACTTATTGTAAAACACACAGGTTAATCTTATCATTATTAAAGCTCTGCTTACTTTCTGTGTACCGATAAGCAACATGTTTTGATCTGTACATTAAATCAAGTATAATCTGTACTTTAAGTTCTAGTGTGCAAAATGGAGAAGGAATCTGGAATTTCGAAATTTTGCTTACATGTATTTGAACCATGCCTCTTAGCAAATTAAGCATTCTTTTTCTAACAATACAATCTTAATGTTGACATTTGACTTAAACCAAAAGTAAACCTCAATGTAAGAGAGAAAGTCAAGTTTACTATTTTGAATAGAGGAAATCAGTACAGCTACTACTTACAGTAGCAAAATACTATAAATTAACTCACAACAGTAATATTTTTTGTAAATGAGCAAACCAAATTCTTCTAATTGGACTGCTTGCCAACCTCCCAAAACGGTTTCTCGTTTGGAGTTACCTGAAGCACCAGTATGCTATACGTAACCACCAACCCAAATGTCTGAAACGTAAAATCACAAACGTCAATAGAAAATAAAATGCAGCTTTGATAACACATCAGTTTCTACTTCTGACAATATAACTTACCGAGCCCAAAAATTTTGTGGTTATTGCAAAAAATGAACAGGACAGTGCAATAGGTTCCCTTTCGATTTCTAAAGATACCGCTATTAACTGAAGTCGCTCTTTTATATTAGAGTCGTACATACTGTGATGAAAGGAGATGTAATTCTGCATGTCTCTTTCAATCTTTCTTCTCTTCTCTTTCAGCGAAACTTGTGAAAAAGTAGCAGAAAGTGAAAAAATTACCATCAAAGGGATCGAAATCCCTATTCATATTTTTTCTTCTGCTCTAAAAACTGTATTTATTAAAGGCGTTCCTGTTGTGGATAACTATGCTCCTCTAACCGATTTTCTGTGCAAGTATGGAGAACTAAAAAGTAGTTTGAAAAGACTGCCGTTAAAAGACATTCCGGAGTGCTTCGCCCATGTGGTATCACATACTATTGTCGTCAAAATTGTGTTTCATAGTGAAGAAACAGTGCTGCCAAGCTTTGCAAAAATAAACTTTGGCTGCGATATACTTAAAATAAAAATTGAACATGGGGCTAAAAAATGTTTTCAGTGTGGTGACAGGAGTCATGAGAAAAAAATGTGCCCAAAAAATATAAAAGCTTTCCCGGAGGTCTCAAGCCAACCTGAGAATGAAAATGTCACCGTTTCAGTTAGTGATAAACCGCCTGTTACTGAATTACATACTGATGATTCTACCGAAGTACTAAAACCAATGACTGAAACACCTGAATCCGGATGGACAACGACCGAAAATAAAAAACGAAAGCAAACTACAAGACCTGCTTCTGGAGACAACATGGAAACTACCCCGTCACCAAATACCAGTCCAGTGAACATCTCCAAAACTCCAAAAACGCATTCTTCAATTGATGATGAGGTCATAAAGCTATCATTTGAAGAGGAGTGGAAAGATGCAAAAGTTGGAAACTGTCATATCAGTAATGAGGAACTTTTCGACTTTCTTCTAGAAGGAAGTAGTTCAATAGCAAAAATAACAACTGCTACCAAACAGTTCAGTGACAAGCCAATTTTACTTAGAAAGCAACTTATAGCATTGGCCGGATTAGTCAGCAGTGTTGAACTTAAACATTACATCAATGAAGTATGTGATGCCATTCCCATTACCACCAATGGTCGCTTCGGACTACTGGACGAGGAGCCTGCTTAGTTACTGGAGCCTCATAGGACTTCGTATCCTTAGAAGAAGAAGAGGAAAGCGTGCTGGTTGTAAATTAAAAAATAGTAGTAAGAAAATGTCTAGTTCAAAATGTATGAAAATAACCTATACCCCGAATGCATACAAGTTTCCCAGAATATTCTATACTAATGCTTGTTCATTAAGTAATGATAAGTTGGATACTCTACTTGGTACTAGTCTTAACTATGATATATTTGTTATTGCCGAGTCATGGGGCAGTTTCAACAAAAATATTAGCTTACATGGGTTTACGCTATATGAAACAACACGTGAAAACCGTTTAGGTGGTGGAACTGCTATCTTTGTTCGGAGTAACTTTCAATGTACTAGGTTTAGAAACTTCATACATAAAAAAACTGATGAATATGAAATTACGTGGGTTTTAATAAGACCAACTTACTTACCACGAAAAGTTTCTGTTCTAGCTGTTGCTTGTGTATACCTACCACCAGCGTGTAATAAGTCTGTTCAGTTCAACCTTCATAATAGTCTCTGTAGTGCGTTTGAAAATATTAACAAAAAATATGCTAACCCTGGTTTCCTTATTTTTGGTGATTTCAATAAATGGAAGTATAGTTGTAACTTTACATCGACAACAAATCTTAAGCAAATAGTAGACTTTAGTACGTTTTATGATACCACAACTGGTAAATCTTCTAAATTAGACCTAATTTTTACCAACATAGGGAAATGGTTTTCAAATCCAACTCCATGTCCACCACTTAAAGATAGTGCAAAGCATCACATAGGTATTGATTTAATTCCAAGCAAATACTTATTGAAAGAAAAAGATGATCACAAGATAATTAAGTATAGAGATTATACTAGAGATAATCTGTCTGTCTTTGCCTCAATCGTTGATAATGCAGACTGGCAGCCTTTATATAAGTCTGAGTGCATTGATTTCATGGTAGCATGTATGGACTTAATCGTTTTAAATGCATTTGATATATGTTTCCCTTTGAGAGAAAAGCGAATACGTGCTAGCGACAACCTTTGGGTAACACCAGTCTTATCAGCTCTTTTCAAGAAAAGGAAAAAACTCTTCAGAAATAGTATTGAGTATATCAACCTAACTAATGAAATCAACTTAAAAATAAAGACAGCAAAAGAGACTTATTCACTGTAACTTCAAAACCAAATTCTAAATAAACCTGAAAGCTTACATTATATAGTAAATAAGTTGTGTTGCTTGAACAAAAAAGAATCCCCTATTGAACAATTATCTTTGTTTGAAAATTGTTCTATTGAATCCATACTTAATAAAATCAATGCATATTTTACAGAAGTAAATAACAGATACCCTGCTATAGAAAGTGGTGTGAATACTAGTAGTACTGGTAAATATCTGACTGTCAATGATTTGCAGGTTTTAAAGTGTTTTGATAATCTAAAGATGAGTAAGTCAAATGTACCAGGTGCATTACCTACACGTTTCCTTAAACTAGCTGGAGTACATCTTGTTCCAATGTATACGCCTATTGTTAATTTTAGTTTTAAAATGAATGTTGTACCTAGTGATTGGAAAAAAGGTTTTGTTACCCCTGTCCCAAAAGACCCTAGTCACATTTCAATTGAAAACCTAAGGCCAATAACTCAAACTAATATTTACTGTAAAATTATGGAGGAATTCATGTTCCATAAGATATATAAACAAGTAATTGATAAGCTTAATGCAGCCCAGTATGGTGCAATTAAAAAATCCTCAACAACGCATTACTTAGTATCCCTATATGATTTTATCCTTAAATCATTAGACAAACCTAATACATATATTATATTAGTACTTCTCGACCTGTCAAAGGCTTTTGACCTTGTTGATCACAATGTGGTCATATCCTGCCTTAAGTTACTAGATGTTGATATGAATGATATTAACTGGGTTTCTGATTTCCTACGTGATAGACGGCAGTGTACAAGGTTTAAAAATATGTTATCAAAATTCTTAGATCTCAGCAATGGAACCCCACAAGGAACCAAAATTGCGGTTTTGATCTTCATTATACTTGTTAACTCAGTACTCATGGAGTTTTATAGTAATCATGCAGGGTGTAATAACATTTTAAATGCCTTCGTGGATGACATGGTAGTAGCAGAATGTGTGAAGTATTCAAGCCAACCTCAAATAAATAAATACATTAATGACATTAATAATAAGCTTAAAGTTAATAAAATGTGTCTAAATCCAAAAAAGAGTAATGTAATTGTTATCGATAATTCAATAGGTAAGAAATACTCAAGTGTTAAGGTATCAATTGACGGGTCTGAAATACCGCATGTAAATGTAAGTAAATTGTTAGGAGTCCAGATTAATAATAAATGTGACTGGAGTAGTCATGTTGATTATATTTATACCAAAGCATGTAAAAAACTGTATATTATTAGAAAACTTAAGTCTTATGGTTTAAGTGCCAGTCAACTCAAAACTCTGTACATTCTCCATATTCGTAGCATTCTTGAGTACTGCTGCATTCTCTGGTATAACCATCTAACAATACAACAATGTAAAAAGCTTGTCAGTGTGGAAAAGCGAGCTCTGTCCATAATAACTAGACAATATGTATGCAGTTCAAATTATCTATCTGTGTGTGTTAATCTTGAAATAGTTAATCTTGAAAAACGATGGGATGAGTTGTTGATTCGATTTGGACAAAAACTTATGAAAAATGACCGACGTAAAAAGTGGCTTGAGCCATATAAAATCAATCGTAAAGAAAATTATAGCAGTAGATATAATTCGAATAAACACAATTTTAGAATTGTTAAATGCACCTACGAACGTTATCGAAGGTCTACTATCCCCTCTCTTGTAAGATTACTCCGTGAACACTGTTAGTGTAGTCCAATTTGTTGATAAAGCGTTTTTCTTTTCCACTCATCTTCTTCAAAATTACTAGCACAGCGCCTTGGTTGGCTGCTTGCAACTCCTTCTATTATAAATATTTGCTTTTGTAAAATATCTGCATTGTATCATTTTCATTCATGAGTACTTATTGTGACATGTATGTGTAAGATGCAATTTTTGTTTTTGCCTTTAATAAACGAAATTAAACGAAATTAATGAAATTAATCTAAAAATTAAAAACATTAACATATTACTTACAACAGTGTGCATTTGTCAGGACCAAATACCAATTTATTTCAAAGAAACATGAAATGCAAACCATTGAATGACTTTGAGCCGCAACTGATAAAACAGCCAGTATGGTTATGTAGTACACGCTAAGAACACAACTCAATATCCAATTTGAATTAAGGAAGACAAAGTGGGGAAGTTCTGCTAGAAATGAGAGTGCAGTTATATAAAAGCATAATAAAAGAGAGCCAAACGTGTTCCGTATCAAGTTTCTGACGGCTTTGATTTCTTGATATAGTTCCACAAACTGTAAGAAAAAATCCGTAATAAATTCTGCATATAAAAAAGCCTATTAAATTCTAAGACTCTAACTTACTCCAATAACGTCACCATACAACTCCAAAATTCTGTTGTGAAAATGCTCCTGAATAACATACTTAAAAGTAAGAGCCAGCATCATAATTAATATTAAAAACTGATTACAAATAATATATCCAATGGTGTTTAAAAGGGAACTAAACACGGGCCGCTGGATCCAGTTTAAATTTTTTGAAATTGCACCTGTCTCAACTCCAAGTAAAAATGCTGTCGAATTTAGCAAATTGTAAACTTGTTCTGTATCTAAGAACTTGATATCCGTTAAAACTCCATGAAGAATACAACCCATTGTTATCAATGCAATTACTAAAGTGGCCTGGAATGATTGATTATAAAACCAGGTTAAAATACAGTTATTTAAACATTTCCATTTTCAACTCGGGCGTTACCTTAACTTGGCTCCAAGTTGATGTTCGTTCTCTGCATTTAACACTTGTCAAACTTAACAGTTTTTCCAAATCTTCTTGATTTCGCCAAAACATTCTTTGCCAAATAAATATGCTGGCAATTGTCGATAGTTGACTGACAGTTTGAAAGGTGGTACTAATATCATGCCTGTCTTGGTACTTAAGAATTGTGGATACCACAAGTAAACATGTCCAAATAAAAATATAAATGTGGATGCCACCGGCAACAACCTGTTAATTAAATACACGTTTATTTAGAAAAAAGTATATTTGGCAACGCCAGCACAAATGGTTTCTAATGCCAATATTTTATTTCAAAATACAAGAGAACACCTTACCCGTTTGCATATGGAAGTACGTAGTGTGTATCCATTTGTCTTTTCTATGGTGGCTAATTGAAACGGGACCAAACAAAAGATTGACAGTGTTTTTAAATAGGTTCCTAGAAAAGGATTATGCCTAGTGTTTGTCATAGCAATTAATGTTTTTTTACTTTTATTTTGAACTATAAAAATATTGCTCGTGCTATCAGAGTTGCGACCAAAATGCTACTACTCTAAAAATGCACACAGGAAGATGGATGACAAGGAGAATGAAATCAATAAATGAAAGCGCTCAGTTGATTTGGTAAGCACCAATGTTATAAACTACAGTATATGCGTATGGTCGTATCGCTGTTGAAACCGGTTTTATCATCAAGTAATTCGATCGTATTAATTTTTTGAGTAAGTTTACACGTAGAAGAGAAAGTAATGCAGAGAGCAATCACTTTAGTATTTTTAAACATACTTTTGCAATTGATTAGCTAAGTGGTCAATATGGGCGTACAAATATATATTAGGAAATAAGTAATTTTGTAGATTAGTGCAAAAAGCTTTGGGCAAACATGTATTCGGTTATATAAGTTAATAAGTTTCCCAAATTACATGGTAATTTGGTAAACACACAAGAAATTCCTTAATACAAATATTGGTTTGCCACTACTGCAGAGGAGTTTATTAAAATATCTTGCTGCTTGTGTGATTGCTAATACTATTTATAAATATAACTTTCTCTTTGACAATGTTTCTATTTTAGCAGCAGCAAGCGTTTATACATGGTTTGCGATGGATGGTTGACTTCAGAATGCAAACATTTGGCAAATGTCAGATATTAAGAACTTCCTGTTATGTACAAACACTTTGATGGATTACTCAACTCACTTTGTTTGCTTTCACTTTAAACACTGCCTCTTAAAAGCAGCCATGCCAACGCTCCTTGTATGCATTTTTTGCCGTTTGTAGCATAAATTTAAACAAAGTAACAAAAGCTGAGACACCTATAGGTACATTTGTGTGTCTTTTACATTGAGGTTACTCTTGTCTTCACGGTTAGATGGCATGGAAATACCATTTGCAAAACGCTAACCGGTTATCAAATTTCAAATCTGCTACGTACTAACCATTATCACGTTGATAGCATCGATAAGAAGAAACCATGCTATGCAATATGAAAAGTAAAAGCGCAAAGCAACTTTCACTTTACTGCAATTTCATTGTTGGTTTTAAAGAGCTCTATTAAGCTGATTACAGTACCATGTACTTTTTTCAATTAAAGGTTTTAAATCTATAGCATGTATACTTGAGTTCTTTTAGAAACGTGAAATCTCATCGTTCTTAAACAAAACTTACTGTACACAACGATGCATCAAATTTGTGATACTATCATGGATATTATTGGAATGTGTCGGGTACATGTTGTTTGGTGTACAAACACTGCCTTTCTTTCGTAATCAATCATAAAACTACGTAATATCATACAAAGCCCAAATGAAAAAACCTTACATAAAACATTTCCTTCTTAAAATTAAAAAAGTAAGAAAGTACTTACATGATACTTCAATACTATATTGGACAGCCAAAAGAACTATAGTTCTAGAAAGTTTTCAGCCAAGCTTGTAAATTTATTAGTGATATTATTAATTATCTATAGGCTTTTCAATTCACAAGTTTTTCAACAATATTCCAAATCTAAGCAGGTATTGGGGTAACCAGCTTGCGTGAAGACGCAATTCAAAACAGACAAAAATACTTTAAACGCAAATACATATTATTATATAGATGATTATACTCTATAAAAAATAGTTAAAAAGTTCTAAGCTCCATCCAAAATTAAAATTTTCCAACCCGACCCTTCCAACATTTCTGAAACATGCGAACCTCATGCTCTTTTTTGCTTTATTCAACTTCATCTTTCAGATCAGAAACGTTTCAGCTTGTTTTTCAATTTTTGACACGTAATCATGAAAGCAATACTTTGTTTGTGAAACTTTTGTAGTTGGAGTTGTTGGTTACGTAATCTACTATTTTTAAACAGACATTTTATAATGTTTATTATAGATTATGTGTACAAATGCAGAAGTACACAGTGCAATATTTTGAGACAGCAGTACTGGAATCCGGAAACGTTACACATATTCACAGCAAATAAGGACTTTCTGAGTTTTTTGTAGAAAAGCAGCAAAACGTGGGAGTTGAACAATTATAACAATTGTACATACAGTATTGCGTAATGGAAAAACAACTTTATGTCCAAATGTTACTTCAACATTATTCTATTTCTGGGAAAAGTTAAAACCGGGCCATGATCACGTTCACTGGTAAGTAAAACGAAGAATAAATGTAAGGCAGCAAAAATTTCATCAGGCGTGTTTTACGTTTTTGTTGATATCTCGGAAGTCAACACAAGTAGATACTAAAGCAAGAAAACTGTAACATACCAGACTGATGTTTTTCATAAAAACACATTAGGAATTGTAATAAGAGTGCATACAACGTCAAAACAAGCTATAAGTTGAACTAAAACATAATATACTGCTTTATGTGTTAATAGTTTTAAAATCTCTTGACAAAATGCTGGATAGTCTTGTCATAGTTTTTGTAGTACTGTTCACGGTTCCCCGAAATGCTTCCTTTTATGATTTCACGCAAATTTACAATATCATGAATATTCATTGGATCATTTAATAGGGAACAAAAGTAGCTTAAATAGCTGAGTTATCAGCCCACTTTGATAACAGTTCTGTAGCAAACTTTTCTACGATCGGGATACGTCGTGTTCTCAAGTGTACGTTTACAACTTACAGCAATGACAAAACACAAGATTAAAGTCTAGAAATAGAATGCAAGAACACAAACAAAGTTAAAGTAAAGAAGGAAGTTTAATAGGAAGCTTTGTATCAAACACAGTATCCAAGCAGTTTGTAACAGAAATTGCTACGAATTTCCCGTTATCAAAGTTTACCTATTTAATAGAACGAAGCATTTCCGTTGCCTTGCTTGCATAACTCAGCTTTGCAGTAACTAGGATTTCTGAGAAAATATGGACACACTTTTGTTGTTTTTAAAGGTTCTGAACACATTATGAGGGAGGGAGTGTCTTTCAAAAACTAATGGGATGCGGGTGTATGATAATTTGAAAAATATTCAATTTTAAGCAGACGCAACAGGCTATTCAAACCATGTTAAATGATATGCCGGAATAACCCAAGGTGTTGTTTTGAAACTTAAAGTCAATTTCGTTATTTTTATTCCAAGATGATGTAATTTCGCAATTTGTACAAAGCATTTAAATTGTATTTAAACATACCAACATGGCATTTGCGGGTGCTGTAGTACACCGAAACATTTAAAGCAGTACTTATTGGAAAATTGCAGGCTTGAGTAATCACGGATTAGAATCACCAATCCTTAATCCATTGTATGAATCAACATTTTATTGCAATATTATCACTGCGCTTTTTCACATTTGTTGCAGGTCTTTAAATCATACGTTTAAATCAATTGTGGGGTTAGATTGGGGTTGGAAATTTAGTGAATGCAAAAATTTATTGTTTACCCATTTTAACGAAGACGCCTTCAGTTTTAACTCATTAAAATGCAAAGTTTATACAAATTCTCACAACTTAAAAATGTGTGTCAACAGTACATTCAATTTCTCAAACTATTCTTGAAGCAAAGGTTTATTTGGTTATAATATTTAATACATTGTAAAGTTTTTATTCACAAATAACTTAATTTGCAATTTTAGTATTTGCAATAGTTTAAAAAGTGTATATTTTGTTAAAGCCAGATTTGTGGTCATGTGCAAACTCCTTGCGCGGGTTTCACAATGACAAATTTTCATTGATAATTTTCCAAAACAGAAACAGTAAATGTCTACTGAACGCAAGTTGAATTGAATGAATTTCAGCTTCATAGATTATGTACTTTCACTCAACTTGCAGAACTTTACATACACAAGACGAATGCACATTTTTCAGCTAATTTTTCCTTGTCTCATTTATTCAAAGCTCTTTTGACCAGTTTTTGATAATTTTTGCAACAACAGCATAAAATCAACATTTTGCATGTAAAACTTTATCCATCGAGATTGTGGTTACGTAAACTGTTATATTATGACTACGTAATGAGAGCTTTTGTAGGAATGGTAGTACAGCATACTATAATCTGCACGTGTGAAAAGTAAAGTATTTCAATTTCGTAAGGCTACAGCTGTGATCTGTACAGTTTGCTCTAACTTTTACCATTTGTCCGAGTACGAGTATAAAAGGTTTCAGTTACATCAAACATTTTACGCCTACTAGAATATCCGGGATTATATTACAACTACCACAATCTGAAAAATAAACTCCACATTGAACTAGCTATGTACGTCAGCAGCTGCATTATCATTGAAAACGTATTGCAATTTCACGTTTGAAACATGCAGTCATAAAGTTTTATTCAACTTATTTAATTCGCAAAACTGACGGTTTTCTATTCTATGTTGCAAGAATTGTAAGAAGAATTTAAATGAATTATTTGTAAAAAAAAGGGAGTAACAGTATGAAGTCCAAATGAAATATAGCGCTTTATGAGCTGCAGCACAAAATAAAATTTGAGTGTGGGTTTACTTTGTTTACCAGCGTGTAATTGAGTGGAAGTGCTAAGGCGTAAAAATGGATGCATGTAGGCGGAATTCGTTAGAAAGTGTGGATCTTGAGCACCTGTCGCTTATAAAACATTATCATATACTTACATTCTTAGATGGATTTTTCTGCCCTACGTGAAACACAACATGTGAGCAAACAGCAAAGGCAACTCCACCATCACTTTCTAAGATCACTTTTAGCCAAGCGGAAGTTGCACGAAATCTCAATATTTACCAAACCAGCAGGCTAAACCACTTAATGGATACGTAAACCAGTCTGGTTGTTCAAACACCGGAAAACTAGCTCTGATCGCAGGAAAGAATATGATAAATAGGCATAAAAAAGAAATTATGAAGGTCTATACACTACTCAAAGATTTCATGCACTCGTTAATAAGAGATACATGTCTATATAGGAACCAATTTTATACGTATTACAATTTTCAGAAGTTACTTATAACTTTACGGACTGGATTAAATTGTTTCAATTTGCACTCAAACGATATCGTACAAACCGATACTGAATTACCAATTAGCCATATTGATATGCATGTCCCTGTAGGAGTAGGCGTTTGCCAAATCACGTGTTTGATGATATACAGGTTTGTTGTACTACAGTACTACTACAGCTTTTTACAAAAATTTGCCTGAATATACCACTAGTTCAAAACATGATATCATTATATATGTTAACCCATTCAGTTGTGAATTTTTTACAAATTTCACTTTTTAAGTTATTTTCATTACATAGCACTTTTGTACGTAATCCAATCAAACTTAACTATTTAACAAATTCAATTACTCATGAAATTCATGTTCTCAATTAAAAAACTCCTAAAAATTGTTTTGTGTTTCGTGTAGCTTTTTACAAATATCAGTTACATCATTAAAAAGTTAATTGTTTGATTAGTATTAAAATCCAAAAGTGTGATGGGCGTAGATTGGTCATAATAATTGATAGGTCCTAAGTAAATTTTAAAAACTTGCCAAGACCTCACATGCTTCCTAAACAAGGGTAGTCTCATCAAGCCCATATTTGACTTGGCGTTACTTAGCAAGTTTCCCGAAACATTAAATAAATTTGCCTTTAGTTTTCCATCACTTTCCACAATCACCGCAACAACATCAAACAGCAAGTGTGCCAGTACCATTAATAATGGCGTAGATATCTGAGAATAGCATCCTACCCAGGCATACATGCAAACAACAAAGAGCAAAGTAAAAGCATAAAGTGTGCACGGCCATAATGCTACTGTGAATATTATTAAACAAGCCAACCAGCAAACCTATTTCCTTATAAATTTTGGTCAAACCTTGCATATTGGAGTTGCTAACTATTACTTTGAATTGGTCTAATTTATCTTGAAAAAAGTACAGAAAATTAATAAGAGCTAGAACGTGGGAATTTGTAAAAACAGTAATTTGCAATATTCCGGCAGCAAATTCAAAGCAAAAATTTAGTGCTGAAAAAAGTGTCAGTGTTGTTAACAGCCAAATAAAGTTTTGTACTAATAATTGAAATCTTACCTAAACATGGTTTCAAAACAAAATAACGTAAGTTATATAATATATTTTAATGGTGGTTAGCAGTCGATGCAATACGCTTTCTCGCTTTTCAGCACATAAGAAAGCCATTAGTGTTGTAGAAGCTCTTACCATACTTTAATATACATGTAATAAATTTAGCGTAAAATGGACTCTGTGAAAGGCAAAAGACATTTTTTACGTTTTAGCATGAAATGCGCTCAGGCAACGTCAATGCTCATTTAATTCTCTATGTGGGTCCACTTGTGCTTCAAGACCGCTCCAGCCCAGCGTACATGCAATTTCGGATAATGCAAGCAAAAGTAACGAAATTTCATAATATAAATTTTAGCTTTAAAATGCTAAAATCAATTTTTATTCCAGCATAATCCATTTTAAATCACATTATGTCTTATGTTTACTAAAATGCAATATAAAGTACAGCAAGAAGGCTTTAAGATGCAAGGTTGATTGAACCAACCCAAATTACATTCGCAAGCAAGACAGTGTTTTATGGAAACTGAAAGTTTCAAGGCTCTCATGTACAAAATCTTTTATGCTTCCAAAAAACTTTATTTTTGGGGGTATCGTCTAAACATATGAGAAAACAAGCCATTCTCGCAAAATTCGTATAAATTTGAGCAAAAACGAAATTTTGCGCAATAAGGATATTAACGGAATTTATTAAATTTGCTTATATTGCACAAAAAAAGAATATTAAAACCTCATATGGATAACCGCAGTGAGTGTTCATGTGAACCATGGTTTCTAAAAATGCATTAATGTGTGTAAGCCCCTAAAAAAGCTCTCCTGTTATTTTGAAAAAAAAATTGTCCTAATATGCGGGCTTCATTTTATCAGAAGAGTGAGATCAAAAGATAAATATTCAACTCATAAAGGCACACAGACGTACAGATATTTGTAGAAAAGCACAGAGTTGTCTGTGATAATAAACTTGATTAGTCAGTTTAATAATTTGCTACACAAAATACATATACTATACTATCATATATGTTAACATGACTGAATTCTTTACAATAAAATTTTCAAATGTTTTTCATATTTCACAACAAATGCACTCTTTTGTTCCTAACAACAAGTGTTTGCTACAAACTCATCTCTTTAGGCAATTAATTGCTAGTTCACTAGAAGCTTTTCTACCGTTTCTTTATTTCTTCACATGTCAACATGAAATCAAAAGTTTGGTTTTGCAACCTTATCCGTTGACTTGTATGATTGTGAAAGTTTCAAGTTCTTTTAGCAAAATTCTTAAGTAAGCAGTATGGATTATAATATAATTAACAATACACAAATAAGCTTGAGTGTAAATCTAGGTACTTACAACAGCTCTTTTTACTTCCAACCTTCGTAATCTGTTTGAGAGGGCCAATATTCATGTTTCCCAGTTCCCTAAACAACTGGCTGATCCATACGTTAGCAATTATTTTTCTCTGAAAAATTGCCTATGATGGTTTATTTTTGGTAGGGTTAAAAGTGTTTTCTGATTACATAACAGTTTTCATTTTCATAGCATTTATTTGATTTTATTGCACAAGTAAACAATTTGAAAACTTCATTCGACTAACCTCAGATTATGCAATACACTCACAATACATACTTTCTGCTTAAAATGAATGCATATGCTCAACAATTACATTTTATCTTATAACACGTAATTCCGCACAGGATTTGCTTCAGGGTATGCAAACACCGGACACGTTTGAAGCAAATTCATTAACTTGAACATGAAACATTATTCACCTGAGTAGACTTGATGGGCTGGTATTATTTAATAAACTCGCTAATACGCTCACACGTCATAGCTATTTCCATGCTTTCTTTTGTCCTTCTTTTCATGCTATTCATTAAAAACGCCAAACAGAGAACAAAAATGCTCATAAAGACAGTATGGAAAAAACTCCAAAGGTAGTCTGACATGATACTCAAAATTCCATTTTTATTACTCAGCTCCATTGAATATATAAATAGATACAAATGTTCAGATGATTGACTTTACAACAAATTGTTTTAAACAGTTACTCCATAATAATATGAATCTGGCTTTGAGCTTTTCACTTTACTGTGTTTGTTCCAGTGATATGTTTATATTTATAAGTTTGGCTTCAAAGTCAATCCATCACACAATAAACCTCTACAACAAATGAAATTTTTCTACCTCTTTACACAACAACATGAAATCAATAATTTGTTTGGGAAACGTTGCTTGTTGGTTTCAATTGTAGCTTGAAGTTTACATCTAATTTGAGGTTATATGATACGTAATCAACATTACGTCAATAAAGTGAAGTCTTGCTATCATTACGTATTCACAATAGAAAAAACTAACTCAAGAGTTTCAACTTTTGTAATCTGTGTGAATACCTAATCAAAGGAACAAACGTTTCCGTAGCCATCTAAACCGTTATCCAATTCAGTGAAATAATGCAAACTTTTCAATCCACTTGCTTTCTACTATTCAAACAAGTTCACTTTCAAATTCCCAGAACGATTGGCTGCCTACGCCACGCCAGTAGTTATTTATTTCATTGACAGTTTTCCATGACGGATTGTTTATGACGAAAAAAAATGTTTTCTTATTATACAGCCGTTTCCACTTCCACAGTTTCTGTTAATCTTACAACAGAAATAACCTTGTTTTTTGATTGTATATTTTTTGCTGGAAACCGGATACAGCATAAATATTCAGCTACAGCAAAAAGCGGCTGCCGGAATTTTTTACTTAAAAAGCAGTAAAACACTGGATTCAAACAGTTGTTACAACTTCCCAACAGTTGCGCAATGGGAATCAAATATGAAACTAGTTTGTGCTCTAATGTGAGTTCAATGCTATTTTCCTGTTGGCTAAAGTTTAGTCGAGCTGTAATCACATAAAGTGGTAACCAAAACAAAAGAAAGGATAAATTTAACACAGTAAAAACTTTCACCACGCGTATTTTGCGTTTTCTTTGCGTGTCTCGAAAGTCAATGCAAGTAGGTATTAGCAGCAGTGGAGCTGGCACTGAAGTGGGTAGACTTTTCCACACAAACACACTACAAATAGTGATGAGAGTAAATGGAACAGCAAATCGAGCAACAACTTGAACCAAGAGAAAATAGACTGCTTCATGGGTTGAGGTTTTCCAAATCTCTTGACAAAATGCAAGTCGAATATGATCCTCGTCAAAATTGTCAGAGGAATACTGTTATGTTTGAATTAAAATTAGGTACTCAAGAACCAGGCATGGTGGTGGGTTTTATTAACGGGGTGGGTATACCCATTTTACCCGTTTTTACCCATGCCCACTTAGCAAAAATTTATGTGGGTTTTTTGGGCAAAATGGGTACAATAAAATACTGGGGTAAACTGATACACAAAAATTAAATGCTGGGGTAAAATGTTACATAAAACATACATTAATAGGGCTCAGTTGGAGGCAATATCATATAATAAAAAAGAAATCAAACGAGAGAAACAAACAACATAATATTATATTTGTTGTTCCCCTTAATACATTTATGTATTGCTTACATTTTATCATTTTGCGCAATTTTAGGTAGTCATTCATGGCAATCAGTCCTGAAATTAATTTGAAAGACTTTTTCATATCATATTTTTAATGAGAAGTTTAGGAAAGGGTTTTTGGGTAGTATTCTGTGGACTTTGTTGAATAGTTTTTTGAAGAGTGACTGAGTATAACAAGTAATAGCAGTCAATTACTTATTTAAAAAACTTAAGATTCTGTGGACACCATCTGAAAAGCACAGCAGTTTAATTGAACGCTGGCCTTGCTCTCAGCTTGAATAAATTAAAAAGCCAAGCAATACATGGACAGCTCTAGTCGTATGTGAGATTCTTCAATGGCATAATGGTTTCACATGTATTTAGATAGGAAACCCATTTTTACCCATTAAAACCCAAAAAAACCCGAATATTACCCATAAAACCCTTTTTACCCAACCCACGGGTTTTTATAAAAAACCTGCGGGTACCACCATGCTTGTCAAGAACGTTTCACTCATCGTTTTAATACATGACTCATTCTAATACGTTGGTTAAGCAAGAAGATTAAACAGCTTACCACTACACTATGCTTTGTAAGGCAAACAACGTTCTGTCGTTTTGCCATTTAGGTAATGCCAAAAATGTACGCTAGTATTTAAAGACAAAAACGTGAATAAATCTGGGCTCTTACGCCAGTATTAAACTGAAACTCATTGTGTTCTTGTTGATCTCATTTGGGTAACCTACCCATTAACCCATTACCCTAACATGGTGTTCGCACCGAAAAACCTGGCTATGAGCAGCTTTGTTCACACTTCAGAAACTACATGTTTCCGAAGAAATTTTTCATATTTTCCAACTTGAAATTTTTGTTTTTTTAGTCTCTTTTAATCATTTTATTTGAGTTTTCAGTATTTTCAGTCGTGTCTGTGGCCATGCTAACAGCAACATTTTTATAAATTGGGTTCAATTTTTTTCTGTTATTTATTTCCTCTTCTGTACACTTCTCCATTTGTTGGCACGTTAAATTTTTTTCTTGAAAATCAGTAGAAAGCCCAAATAGTATGATTCGTAGAAATTTTTGTAAACTTTTCGTTCCTTTCAATATGATATCACTGAAGTCCTTTCCCTTAAGTTAAGTACCACTAACCACACGGCCGCCAGTTTACCACCCACAGAGTGGGTAATGGTGACTTCGGTCTCAACGAGTGTTAGTTGTTTGGGACATTTAGGCAAAAAAATAAACGAAACAGATTCTGTATTGTAGGGAACCACGCCATGGCATTCATATTTTTTTGTCCCATTGTATTGGCTACATTTGCACTTACTTTTAAGAACATAAGCAAAGCTAACTCTTCCAGACTAACATATACCTGTTTTCTTCTTCCCATCCCATCCTTATGTTTGGTGATATCTGTTCCTTTTATTTGAGATATTTTTTAAATTAAATCTATGTTGCTGGCCATTTTGTTTTCCCTGATTCCAAATTTTCCAAAAACGTTTAGAAATAGTTTACTTACAATAGTCTTTAACTTTTCTTCGATTCATACGAATTACAAACTTAACTGAATTCTCAATCATTGCATCAGTAGTAAATTTTAGATTGGTTTCATAAAAAGCATCTTTTTCCACTATCACTGTCATTGGGAGAACCTCAGTCTAAAATATAAATTACTAGATTTTTATTTGTTCATACTGTAGTAATTGTACATTGAATTGTATTAGGTTTCATGTTTAAAACCTTAGGCTTTCACCAGTTTTGTTGTTCTATAAACTCTGCATATTGTCAGTTCAAATAAGTCATTTGTCACGAATGATTTTTGGAAATTCATATGATAGAATTATTGAGTATTTAAGCTTAAACATAGTTCAGATTTTCATATGTGTAGCACTTGTACATTTTGTAAATAATTTGTAGATTTCAGACGGGTTTCAGCTACTTGCTTTTCAGTGCCAGATTTGGTAAAGCAAATAGCTTTTTTTTCATTAGGTAGATTTAGATTAGACGCTCATTCTTAAAGCACACACGTTGAGTGCTGTCGTTTCTCCCGATGTCCTTGCGTTCATAATAAGTGATGACATCATCAAGTAGGTACTCCTGTTTTAGTTTCATTCAAACGTTTGCATTTTTTTTCCTGAGTAGTTTTGCACAAGGACAAATTCGCAATACCTATATAAGCTTTGATATTACGTAGCACGTACGTTACGTTGCAACATTTTTAAGCTAAAAATTAAATCGACTTTAAGAAAAACGTACTTATCACACGTAAAATTAAAACGTAGTCGCTGCTTTACGTATACAGATTCATAAAGCGACTGTTATTGCTAGAGCTTTAAACTGTAGTATGACTCACCTTTAGATACGAATAAAATCCTAGGTTATTGCTATTACGTTTTTTGGTGTAGGTACAAAAACGTTTCCCATCAGGGAATGCCTGACTTAATACATTTTTACTGGTTTGCATGTAACGTCAGTTTTGTCCACCATGATTCAGGACCAAGGCTAACAATTTGCATCTTTAGGTAAATTCGCAACCTGCTGGAATCCTCCTGTAGCATGTTAGGTGAAACCAATTATAGACCGTATGATAACTTAACACCAGTATGTATAAATTTTTAGTAGTTATTATTTAGGTGATCACAAATTAGCGTACGTTCCGGCAGTTTGCATACCAGGAGAAATTTGAAATTTTTTATAGATTTTTAAAAAACTATTTTACTTTGTATGACAAATTTCATATGGCATTGGTAACACCTTAGCCCTTCTTCAGAATGAAAAATTAAGGTAGTTTACGTAAATGCATTAGTAAAGAACGCATCCATTACGAGTATAGTAGATTAGAAATTCGACTTGCTTCAAACATTTGCTATAATTCAGTTTAGTATTATTTCATTTCAAGTTGTGAGACTAAATAACATTTGTAAACACATCATTTGGAAAAAGCATTGTATTCTGCTTGTACAGTTTGAATATATGAATTCATTTTTAAGGTTTATGTTTATATCCAGAAAAGAACTTTTACAGCTCAAAATATATCCGCGACGGCAGCAGTTGATTCCATTATAAGTCTTTCGCAGTATAGTTTATGACAATACGGTAATTATCGATGGTATGAACTACGTAGGAATTTTGTACATACTTTGTCCCGAAAAATTAGAATTTGCAGAGAGGTAGCACCATTGTTTCTAGGAAAAGTTTTCTCAAATCAATGCAACATTTAACATCTGATCCAGGAATACCAGGTTATCAGATCATTTTTTTTCAAGTTAAACAAATTGTCACGGTATATTAATGTTGTAAAAACAGCAAACCAAAAAAAGCCCACAATAGCAATTTGAAAATTTGCTTTACTCTATAAGTTTGCCGTCGATAACAAAATGCAGCGGATTGTTCTTTTGATAACTGCTGCTAATGCATGTAAATTCATGCAACAAAATTGGTTTTGTTTACTGGTCAGGTTTTGTTTGTTCTTTTAGCGTAACTTGAACCTCAAACACACGTTAGGTCCCTTGCATACCCGAGTCCCTCTTTTTCAGATTCAGTCACCGTCACAGATCCAACAGTTACAGATTCAACAGTCCTTCCCTTCCCCTTCGTCCCCGACCCTTCCAAACAGCCCCCATTCCCCAAATCCCAAAGCCCTAATCAGGTACCAATTCTCAAGGTTTTTTTGGTGACTCTGCAAAAGTTGTTTCACAGAGTCCCTCCGTGGCGCCACAGCCAATTTTAACCCCTTTAGGCAACCTTTAACCCCCTTCAGTTTCCTTCTCCTCCTGTTTTCAGTTCCTGCCAAAATCACAAATCCCCCCACTCAGCCGCTTAAATTAAAATATACTGATCCCATTGCTTTGTCGATTATTGCCTCTTAACGGCCGCCTCAGCGGCATCTTCATACCCACGCCTTCACTCAGAAACGTCATGACAAGTTTGCACGTGCACCGGTCCCCACTGCAAACTGATTCACATATCGCAGTACAAATTCCACGTGGAAAACAAGTTTCTAAAGATTTTGCTCCTGAAGATTTTGTCTTTACCGTTTTTCCGATGGACCGGTCCGCTTTGCTTCTACCGATTTTGATTTTGCCGATTTTGCTCCTGAAGATTTTCCGATGAACCGTCCACCCCGCTTCGCTGGATCCAGAACTTGCTTTGTATATTCGCTTATTTCGACCGAATTGCTTTCCTTTGTAAATTGCTTTGCACAACTAATAACATGCTTTGCTTTTTCCAGTTCAAATTTTCCTTTCCCTTGTAACAGGCTTTTCCGCATAACCGCAGCTTCCTTGCGTATTATTAATTTGCATTATTTAATTATTGCGCATTACGAATTTTGCTACAGTTGAAAATTATAGCCGCTCACTATGTTGGTACCAACACTCTGCGCAGAGTACAAACTGCTTGACGACTAACACAGACAAATCTCGAGACCCACTGGTTTCACTCTCACTGACAAACTTTCTGACAAACTATGACAACAAACAAATACGTATTTGCGGCTGTACACTCGTGTAACTTAAATTTAAGATTAACATTAATTTACAGATGAGACAAAATTAATTCTATAGAAAAAAAAACTTAAAAGGCTAGCTCAAAATTTTAGTTAGGTAGGACATACTATAGATAACTCATAGAATTTTTGCGTAACGCGTAAACAAAAAAAAATCTTTTTACGAAGAATATTTAGGCGCTTAAGATATTTCAAGAATAATTTGTATTTAAAAGCCAAGTAGGCAAAAATGCTAGCAGATAGAAATAATTGTAGTAGGTCAAAAACTATTCGTATGAAGAACAAAGTTAATTAAAAATAATCTGTCTTCTTTTTATTGAAAGATTTTAAAAGGTTTTAAAGGTGAAGATTTTTACTTACAACCAAACAACTACGGAATTAATGTAACAGCTAGAATTATTAAAAATATTTTCCTGGTCGGCCAGATAGTTTTTGATTGGGTTAGACGTATTTGAACCGTTTTAATATTTTAAAACAAATTAGATATAAGTACTTCAGGAGATTAGAATGTTAGTACTTCACAAGAATCTCGATGTTAGTATTTTATAAGAAATTAGATCTAAGTACTTTAGAAGAATCTCGATGTTAGTATTTTATAAGAAATTAGATCTAAGTACTTTAGAAGAATCTCGATGTTGGTATTTTATAAGAAATTAGATCTAAGTACTTTTAAAGAATCTCGATGTTAGTATTTTTGAAGTAATTAGATTAGTATTTTAGAATCTCTATGCTAGCATGTTAGAAGATACTTTAATTAAGTATTTTGGAAGATGATTTTAAGGCAGCTTTTCTTTGAGTTTTTCAGGATGCTGAAGCCTATTGTCCATCCTGCCATTCCTCAATCTGGTTTCTGTTCATCACGGCGTATTACCATCGCTGTATCCCTGATCTCCTATCACCGCCTGATTCCTGTTTTTGTTCGAACACCCAACTTCTGTCTATCTACCACTGCCTCGATCAGTTTCCTGCCTGCTGCCATCAGATTCCTGCCTGCTGCCATCCGATTCCTGCCTGCTGCCATCAGATTCCTGCCTGCTGCCATCCGATTCCTGCCTGCTGCCATCCGATTCCTGCCTGCTGCCATCAGATTCCTGCCTGCTGCCATCAGATTCCTGCCTGCTGCCATCAGATTCCTGCCTGCTGCCATCAGATTCCGGCTTGCTGCCATCAGATTCCTGCCTGCTGCCATCATATTTCTGTATGCCAGCCACCGTTGGATTCGTGCCTGCAGCCACCGTTGGATTCGTGCCTGCCAGCCACCATTGGATTCCTGCCTGCCGCCCCGAAAAGTCCTGACTGTCAGCCATTGTTGGATTCCTGTCTACCTTCATCCCCAAATCATCGTCAGCCTACCACCGCCACATTCTTTTTCTCATCGTAATTAGCACTTAAATTTTAAATTAATAAAGTTTATCCCCAAATTGTTTTTATTTTCCCAATTGTTTTCTTTGATACTAGAATGTAATTGAACGAGGACGTTCAAACGATATAAAGTGGGGGTGATAACATTGCTGCTTTTGCCGGGCATTTGTTCTGACACTTTGTTAAGATTCGAGTAATTGCAAAAACTTCAGTAGTTTTTATCAGTTTAAACTGTTAACTGTTGTCAAAATAATACAGTATCGCCTAAGATGGGTGTTACTGTTTTTACCTTCTCTCTTTATGAGGGTTGCATCAGTTCCAAAATTATAAAGACACACGTTGATCATCTCACTCGCGATGAGCATGCAGTCTGGCACGGTGTGAGCGGGATACCACGCAGTCCTGGTACGGTGGTTAGAGATAATCAAGCACTCTTCTTTTACTTTTCTGTTCGTTAAAAATTCACTCTTCAGTTCACAATTAAAAGTTCACTTTCGACTTTGTAGGTAGCCAGTTTTGAGCGTAAATCCCAATTAAAACTATAGTACTATACGAACGGAGTTATTGATAAATTTAGTCATTTATCCAAATTTATCCAGTCATTTTAGACGCCAAATATCCAATGCGTCCTTAAATTTAAGTCACTTCGAAAAGCGATTATTAATTTACGATTCGTCGTTAGCTTATGCTAATAACCTGTAGCATTTACTGACATTTCAGATTTTAGATAGCTTGCAATGTCCTGCAGATTGTGTCAATAGCAGCCACTTATAACAACTGAATTTAAAGACTAAAAGGTTGCCTTCTAGCTGTTGCATTTTCGATGATTTTCCAATGTGTTGGAACTTTTTCCTGTCTCTGGTAGGGTGTTATCTTCCTAAGTATGTAATAAAAAATGATCTTGACTAAGACTAAGACGTTCTCCTTTGTATATGCCCCATTCCCATGATAAATCTTTTTTATTTGCAACTTCTGTTAACCTTTGTAAAGTGATATAAAATAAAATGTTTAACGAATTCGGCCTGTGCCTAAACCTCATGTCACGTAATATTTTTGTGATAAGGTGATAACAAGTAATTGTATTTATAATTATGAAGTCCTGCAAGAATCTTTTGTTAACTGTTGATTTACATTTAGAAGGTGTTTGGAGTTTTGAATTATGTTAATAACAGTTAAAGAGTAACCAATGTGCTAAAATGTTTCTGATTTTGTGTACCCTTAAACGAGGGCGTTTAAGAATTAATGATGGGGGTGTTATGTTTGAATTAAAATTAGGTACTCAAGAACGTTTCACTCATCGTTTTAATACATGACTCATTCTAATACGTTGGTTAAGCAAGAAGATTAAACAGCTTACCACTACACTATGCTTTGTAAGGCAAACAACGTTCTGTCGTTTTGCCATTTAGGTAATGCCAAAAATGTACGCTAGTATTTAAAGACAAAAACGTGAATAAATCTGGGCTCTTACGCCAGTATTAAACTGAAACTCATTGTGTTCTTGTTGATCTCATTTAAGTAACCTACCCATTAACCCATTACCCTAACAATACTGCTCTTTGAAAAAAACCCACGGTAGAGTTATTGCAAATCCAAGTGTCCAAATTACAACAACAATTTTACAGGCTTGATAAATGGTAAAGTTTGACGATGAACCAAGAGAGGTTTGCATAGCTCGACACCTGAAATCAAATTCTTTTATTAAAAATCTTGTCATTGTTCCAATTGCAACAATTTTTGCTAAAACCTACCTGTCAAAGGAAATGGCAACTAATGAATACACTGAACAAAACACAGAAAGGCGCTGAGTATACGCAACAATTTTGCATGTGGTTTCTGAAAATATCCAAGCTGTAAATAATATTACAGAAAGAGTTTTGCTGTTTATTTTTTTTAAAGATATTTAATTTTAGTATTCGATTTTTAAAATTTGTACCTGTAAACACATTCGCTAGTAAAGTAGCGGGCATACAAGAAAGTATTACAAGCAAATCGGAAACTGCCATGTTAATAATAAATATGCATGACGCCGTAGTAACTTTGAACTTAAAAATTGAGACATATAAAACCAATATATAAAACATCATAACCGCCAAATTTGACACGCACAAAGACACAGTAAAACCCAAAGAATGCCTGTAACAATTTGTTTCAAGAAAAAGTGGAATTAAATCTGCAAAGTAAACTTTTTTATTATATGTGCACAAATTCGTAGAAACAGCACTCTCGTTTTCCAAAGTAAACGATTCATTTAGAAAATAGCCAAAGAAACTTTGGTTAGACATTTTGACTATAAAACTAAGTAAAAGTGAGTAAGAGAAAGCGGAGAAATGGTGATGTGCTCTGCTTGCAATCTGCCAAAACACTGAAGAGAAATGCAAAAGTTTTTGGGTTTTATCAGTGAGCAAGCTAGTACGACGATCTCCCCTTTTCAGAAATCGTTTCATGTCATCCTACGTTTGAATGAAGGCAAAGAGGCGTATACCTGGTTTGTGAATTTTTACGCAACAAAAACACGTATCCGACCCTTGATCTTGTTAACTTTCTTTTATCCTGTTTTAATTTAATTAAAAATTACTATTGCGTAAACTAAATGTCAAGTAAATACGTACTTTAAAAAAAACTTGTGCATTTTTTATAAGTCTTAGAAAACACGTTTAGTAAACGTAGCATAACATTCACCCACAATTCTTTTGCCCGCTTACGAAAGCTTGGAGTGACGTTCAAATTTGATTTCGCTTCGTTCATCCAAAAACATGATGAAAAACGTAAATGGCGTCCTTAATTGTCTATATCATATATAAGCCCGACTTTTTAAAGTAATTCAGTGAAAGTGTCAACGCGTTATTTTTCATGTTGCTAAACTCATCAGAAGACATTGTAGGCCTTTTTAATCTTATTTACTCATGTGTGAAAACTTAGTGTTTTTGTACTTTCAAAAGATTATGCCTGTATCTACAGAAAATGTAAATCTTTTGAGTGAAAGCCGTGTCAACTTCCCACGATCATTTTCACGCCATCGGAAATTACAAAAGATTCCGCTACCTAGCTGACATCATATTGTCTGCTTTAACCTTTTCGCATGGCAATTATGCACGAATACTTGTTAGTTAAAGTGGTGTAAAAATTATCTTGTTGCCAAAGCCTTCATGGCAATTAAAATGGGGAAGCCAAGTAGTCAAAGTGGGAATTCTTTTGGAGCAGGTATCAGCTGGAATGGGAATTTCAAAAATATGCTTCAACCCTTGACGTGGGAATTGTTTGTAATACAAGGGAAACGAACGGAATATTACGTTCTCCCACCGGCACGCACCGACATGCGAGAACGGATAAATCCGTTTCACCGCTCAGCTGATTGAGTAGGGGATACGGATAAACACGTTTTTCCGCTCTCAAAAGGTTTTTGACCAAACGGAATAATACGTTTTACCGCTCAGCCAATCAGATTGCTAGAACGGAATTTTCCGTTTTCCCGCGTTAGAAAACGTACTCGATGAACGTATTATTGCGTTTTACCAAACGTAAACATTAAAAAAGATTTTTTGCTTAACATCACAGGTAACAAACAAGATGATAATGCGGAAATGAGATTGATAAAAAGGTGAGTTATATCAAAACTAGTTTCACTAGTTTGTATATAGAATGTGGTACATTTTTTACATTTTATAGAATCTTATAATTTATCACTGATATTTAGATAAGCTGTGAAATATATTACGCAAAAAGAAAGATTGATAGTGTTAAATAAATATGCTTTTCAGGTCATGTAAATCTCTAGCAGTAACTCTATGTCATTTCACTTATCTACTTAGAGATAAGATTAAAGGTCTAGCCAGTTTAGCTGGTAATGGTTGTAACCAAAAAAACAAGTTTACTTTGGACTCGACAGTTGGATTGATAGTTAGATAGAATAGATAGATAGAAGTTAGCGTTTTTGTATTAGTATGTAACATTTATAAATAGATTGTTTATTCAATCTTGGTGCACGTGTACTTAAGTATGCAAGTGTAATACAATAGTGTTGTGTGAAATTTGCAAATTTAATATTATTATGCAAAGCAAAGCTAACATGGATGCATAAACAAACAATTTATAAATTATCTTGGTTATTTTTAACTGGCCCTGGCAAAATTGCTACTAAGCCAAAAGCAAAGCGCAATGTTTTTGTGGCTTCCAGCGAGCTTGCACGTTTACGTAAAGTTTAAATAATTAATTTAAATACTTAATATACTGCATATTTAAAATTATAAAATTAAAAACCACGGAAAGTCTTTATTATGCATAAAAGTAAACCCAATGTAGGTATTTGGAAGTTTTTGCGAAGCATTTTTGTCTCAGTCTATGTAATGGTGGGAATTATCATGTTTAAGTATTTAGTTACTATTGAATAACACTTTTTTAAACCATGCAAAAGGGTTAATTGGCTACCTAGCGTTTTAGCATTTCTAATTCTTTGAGTACTCTAATGAAAATATACAGGACGATTAAACATTACGTTAGTTCCTTGCTTTGATTTTTTGCAATCGCGATAGTTACAGATGCATGGGATTCTCAGATAACTTATGGTAGGTGTAATGTGCTTGACATACTCAAACAAAAAAGTAGATAATGAGGTTTGAATTTGAATTTGTTTACGCTTGTATGATCACGGAAGTTTTTAACCCTGTGTGCATTGCATGCTGGTATTATAATTTATTTTAGATTTGATATGAGACTTTGTGGTCTTTTGGGGAATCATGCTGGAGGTGCTTTGAAGCGTGCGTGTTTTTCTAAACTTAAAATGCATTGGTAAGGAGATGATGTCAGTGTTTTTATATTATGAAAGTAGTCAACTCTATTCACGTATCAAAGGCAAGTGTGGGAACAAACCACTGCAGCTGCATGATGCACGAGTATGCTTGGGGATCTAATTACATCTATAGTAAGCCATTTAATTATTCTTACTGCGTAAGACGACAAAAATTTTTAATTGGTTACAAGAAATATCCACATAGCCTATATGCTCAGTTTAGAGCCTATTTATTGGTTCAAAAATAAAGTGCAGGGATACACGAACACCGATATCCCAGCTTTTTCGACATTATCACCCACGTATGTAAATTTTTATCGTGATGATGATGATGATGATGATGGTGATGATATTAAGGGGTTACATAAACCGAAACAATTCAAATCAGTGGAAGCGGAGGTCATGGATGCCATTTTTGTAACAATTCAGGGTAAACCATAAGCTTTCAAGGTTTCGCCTACGATGGGAAAAGTAGAATAATAGGACTAAAACCTCCGCGTGCATTACAAAGCACAAGTACAGCAACTGTATCAGAATAATATTCATTTTTTAATGTGCAGCTTGCATACCAGTTTCACAAAAACATGCCTCTTCGAAGAAAGTTACAGAAATGTCCGAATGCAAACAGTTGTTTAAAAATGCTTTCATTTTTCTAATATATTAGTAGAAATAAATTATGCTTAAGTTCACCCTGCTATCAACGCTACAACATAAGTAAGTTTTGGACGTATCCAGAAGAAACGATTTTTTGTGTTTTAAAATTCCAATATATTTTATTATACTATACTTTACTATACTTACCAGATTCCCTCATTGCATGTTACAGGAAGCAGGAACATGATTCCTTGGGGATCTAGTTATATAATAACTAACAACGGTGTAGGATTACCTTGTTGAAAAACGTGTGTTACATAGTAAATTCAAGGCAAACCACAGATGCACAAACTTTCACGGCTTTACTCACAGCGGAGAAAGCAGGATTGCAGAATCTCATGTGCTAGAAAGTGCAACAGCGTTATATAAAAGTATGTGTTTACTGACGTGCTGCTTCATGCCTCCAGAAATACAGGAATAGATGTTGGTGCTTGTAAAGTGGTTGCACAACTATGACTGATACCATTGGGAGTCGAAAATAACCCAGGCAAATAATAAGTCTATTGAAAATTGTAATGAACATGCTTCACTGGGTTGAGTTTGAAATAAATGATTATTTGCAGTTGTATTTGGAAAATTTCTGTTTCCAGGCTACATTTCTAGTGCAGCTAGCTTTTTATACTCTTGTTTGGTGCAGTAGACAAATTATTTAATTAGCAAAGGATTTGCAGCTTGAGAAGCAAAAGGATATTGGTATAAATAACCGGTGGGAATTCATTTCACACACGCACCACACGTCATGACTTAAGTCTCTACCGATTTTATTAAGTTGCTTCCCAAAATATATACAAATGTGTATGTGATTTAATTTTCAACAACATATAGTTCAAACAATTGATTTATAATACTATATTTATGTGCTTTTACTGTTTCATTGCACTTTTTGTTTCACTAGGGAGTTTTCATTAGGAACACTCCGTGTTTCCCTTTTATCCGTTTACCCCAGGCTAGAGTTTCTAGCTCATCAGAAATTGTAGTCCAGTCTTCTTTTCACTCGTCAACATGAAGTCAATAGTCTGTTTTCTAAGCAATATCCATTGGTTTGTTTGGTAGTGTAAACTTCAACTTCCTTTTACCAAAATCTATTAATTGATGATCTATACCTAATAAGCAACTGAAACAAGGTATAAATGAAGTTCAACTCCCAGTCTCCTGTGTTTACAACAGCTTATAGTTTTAGCTATAGGGGCTTCAACTTTTACAATCAGTCCAATACTGTCCAGAGTACAGCAGGAAGTTTTCATTGGCATTCAAATTTCAATATCCAATTTAGTAATGAAATACTTTCCAAACAATCAGTCAAATAAAAATTACAACACATTCAATTTTTCAAATTCCCTAAACACCTGGCTATCTACGTCACAAATCTCATTGCAAAACTATGATACAAACTGTTTGTTGATTATAGAGCCGTTTCCACTTCCATAGATTCTGTTAACCTTACACCAAAAACAATTTTGTTTTCCAATTAGTTATTTATCATTGAAAATTCACAATAGCATACATATTTTTCTTCAGCAAAAAGTTACTCTTTACGTGACTATAGCACTAGTGAGATTTGTTTCAAAAATTTGTTTTTAACAAGCCGTTTCCGAAAGTAATAACAATTGGATTGAAATATATCTTTTTACTGTAGTACTCTTTAATCTACAAGTCTTCTGAAATTTTGTAATCTCCTAACACATCATCATGTAACCAATACTTTGTTTTTGAAACTTTATCAGTTGGTTGAGTCGGTTATGTAAACTTCATTTTCACTAAAGCACACATATTTAATGGAAAGTAAATACTACGTAATACAAACTATCTCAATAAAGTTGAGTATTTACGCAACTCATACTTAAAGCTCAAGTATATTCAACTGTCACTATATGTTTGTGTAGGACACAAATTCCCAAAGGTTTCTGCTTTCATCAGAACCCTTGTCCAATACAGGAACTTAATATATCGTTATAAAATCTAGCGTTATAAATTACAACACATCTATTTCACAACCTTCGTAAACAGTCAACTGTTTACGACAGATGTAATAGTTATTGATTGACGTTTTTGTAAAGCTCCTTGCTCCAAATCAAAAAGTTTTACATAATGTCGTATTTCTCTGCATGGTATTACTGAACGTTTTGCTTTGTGCTGTTTAGCTGGGCTTCATAAATATATGTACTTTTTGGAATGCAACAACTCCAAACAAACTTATCAATCATTTATGACTAGCAGAAATATTTTCAAATTATACAGCCGTTTCTACTTCCATATTTTCTGTAAATCTTGCAACAGAAACAACCTGGCTTTCCGATCTGACATTTCTACTTGGAAACTTGAGGCAGCATAAATATTCAGCTACAGCAAACAGCGGCTCTCTGAATTTTTTACTCAGAAAACAGTAAAACACCGGATTCAAACAGTTGTTACAACTTCCTAACAATTGTGCAATGGGAATCAAATATGAAACCAGTTTATGCTCAAGTGTTAACTCAACACTATTCTCTTGTTGGCTAAAATTGAGCCGAGCTGTAATCAGATAAAGTGGCAACCAAAACAAAAGAAAAGATAAATTCAACACCGTGAAAACTTTCACCACGCGTATTTTGCGTTTTCTCTGCGTGTCTCGGAAATCAATGCAAGTAGGTATTAGTAGCAATGGAGCTGGAACTGAAGTAGGTAAACTTTTCCATACGAATACACTGCAAATAGAGATGAGAGCAAATGGAACAGCAAATCTAGCTACAACTTGAACCAGGAGAAAGTAGACTGCTTCGTGGGTTGAGGTTTTCCAAATCTCTTGACAGAATGCCAGTCGAATATGATCCTCGTCAAAATTGTCAGAGGAATATTGCTCTTTAAAAAATACCCAGGGTAGAGTTATTCCAAATCCAAGTGTCCAAATAACAAGAACTATTTGACAGGCCTGACGAATAGTGAAGTTTGACGATGATCCAAGAGAGGCTTGCATAGCTCGACATCTAGAATTGAAAGTTTGTATTAAGTTTTTAAATTCCAAAAGAAATTGATGCAATTCCATCATTTAGTGCTAAGAATCTACCTGTCGAATGATATGGCTACTAATGAGTATACAGAACAAAACACGGAGAGACGCTGGGTATACGCAACAATTTTGCAGGTAGTCTCCGAAAATATCCAAGCTGTTAATATAAAATTAAAGAAATGCATATCCTTTAGTTTACGAAATTGGGATTTGATTTTGTTTAAATTTAATAATTCTACCTGTAAACACATTCGCTAGTAAAGTAGCGGGCATACAAGAAACTATTACTAGAAGGTCGGAAATGGCCATGTTAACAATAAATATGCATGACGCCGTTGTAACTTTAAATTTAAATATTGAGACGTATAAAACTAACAAATTCCCCAATACGCCAAATAGCATAACCAACAAGTTTGCCACACACAGAAACACAGTAAAACCTAAAGAATGTCTGTAACAATTTGTTTCAAGAAACAATGGAATTAAGTCTGAAAATTTAACTTGTTTGTGATAACTACACAAATTTGTGGTGGGGATTACACTATCGTTTTCAAAACTAAAGGAATCGTTTGGGTAATGGACAAAATAGCTTAGGTTAGACATTTTAGAAATGGGTTGCACTAGAGAAAGCAGAAAATGAGTGATGTGTTCTGCTTGCGGGCTGCCAAAGCACTGAAGGAACAAGTACAAGCTTTCTTGGGTTTTATTCAACGCGGAGAAAAAAAACTTTTGAAGCTCTTCTTATATTATCTAACGCCTGAATACGCAAAGGCGTATATATTTGGTTTGAGAATCAGAATACGTTTTACGCTACAAAAACCATCGCATCGCATCATCGTTTTGTGTTGTTTGCTTCGTTTAACTCTTGTTAAGTTTAATTAAAACTCTGTTTTTGCGTAAAAATGTCAAATGAATATACAATTTATAAAAAAATGTGAATTTTAATTACTTTGAAAGGAAACTTCTTAGAGATAAATATATTCACCCACGTAAACGCCTACGGATGCTTAGCTTGGTGAGATGTTTAAACGGATATTAAGTAATGTTAGCTTAACTTTTTATCTGCAACACAAACATTGTAAGAATATAAACGGCGCGTTTACTTTTTTAAAACAAATGAAAAGTCAAGTGTTAAGGCGTTAGTTTTCTACTTGTTTGCAAAATTCGTTACCGAATGTAATCAGTTTTTGTTAGCTTATCTACTGGTGTGTAAAGCATTACGTCGTTTTCTCACCTTTGAAATTCTGCATTTCTGCCTTAATTGAAGTAAACACATCTTGAGTGAAAGTCGCTTGAACTTCCCACGATAACTTTTAACCAACCGGAAATTACACAGAATTCCATTATCTACTGAACAAAAGTTTTTTTTTGCAGAAGTTAGTCTGTGTGCAAGTTGCACACAAAATCAGATCAGCTTATTTCACTACATCTTTTAGTAACCATGAAAGGAAAAATGTTAAGACTACGGAAATCAGATTGGTAAGAAAAGTAATATAATATAGAAATGTATACGAAGAAGTGGGAATATGAAACACGTTCTGTAAGTCAAGAAGTTTCAATTTTTACTACAGATGCAGAAGCTTTTGATGTAACGTAAGATGTAAAATGTCTTACTATGTTATAAGTAAAATGTCAAAAAACCACCGCTGGAGAAAGTTTGCACCTTACAAATTTTATATTTAAGTTGTTTGGAGTCAACTTTCACCAGCGGTGGTTTTATATCATTTTACTGATCCAATTAGAGTTAATGTTAAAGCTTTACTCTGATAAGCTCGTTGTTCGTATTTCCAGATACAAACAATGCAAAAATTAAAATAGCGTTAAATCCGGTTGAGATGCATTTTATATATCATTTATTCAACGAAAATTTATTTTTAAAGAGCCACTCAGTGTAAATTGGGAATTACGAGTACTTGATAGTACTTCGAATACCGATTAGAAGTGGTTACATCACATTATAATGTTTGTATTTATCGTAATTTTTTATGTTGCTATTTCGGAGATTTATAAAATCATGATAAATGTTTTACTATAACTTTGCCTTTATGATGTTATACAAGCAAAGTTGTACCGCTTCTACCGCTTTGAAACAAAATTTATACTATAACAATAACTGCTCAAACAAAGTTAATTTACCACACAAATATGTATGTAAAAGTATAAAGTTGCGTATTAAAAAGCGAATGTTTACATACATCGTTACGTAAATTTAAGGAATTAGCATTGTACAAGCAAACCCTTAAGGTCTAAGCAACCACGACAGCTGCAAAACAATGTTTCGGTTATTTTTAGCTAGATGTACCAAGCTCATTCGTAAAGATAGACGTCACTTGTGCAATATGTTTTTTGTGGCTTTTGTTTGTACCTACTTTGTTTGGGGTGGAATCCTTATACTAAGATTCCATGTGAAACGTGATTTAACCTGATAGTTTAAAACAAAGGCGAAACTGTAATGAGTTTGAAAAAGAGTATTATGTTTTGTTTGAAGTTCTTAAGAGCAAAATGCTTCTTCCTTTATCACAGAGTATTCACAAAGTCCACAAAGAATACGAACATAAACCAGTCTTTGATTTTCCCAGAGAAGGAGCAACTAACTTTCAGTTTTATGTAGAAACACCATTTGAAAGTTACTTCCAATTGAAAATAGTTCGTAATTACTAATTTGCAAAAAAGAAAAACTAATTGATAAACAGGGAGTCAGTCAAAAGCAGAATATGTTAAAAACTTAATAAAATTTAACAAGTTGTCGTTTAATCAAATCGCAAACTAGTTTTTGTTAAATATAGGACTAAATTTTCTTTAATGTTGCATAACGTTGTCATGCTTAGAAGTTTTCCAATTACTGGCGAAAGTTATGTAACGAATATATGAAAAAAGTATTTAATCAAAGTGGAAAACATATTACAACTATTAAGCAACAATTTGAACATGTTATTAGCATAATTCCTTTTTTTGCAAAATGGTGCAAGCTTTGCCACTAAAGTTTGTTGTGTTGTTGCACAATATTTTGGATAGGCAATGTGTAATTGTTTTTTAAAGAAGGATGTGCAACGCTTTGCTCATGTGTCTGGTTCTGGTTCCGGGAATATCTAGATTAAATCTTCATGGTTTGGTATGTTGTATAACATTTACCACCTACATGATGATCCCGTACCACCTCCGGTTTTGTTTGATCATCGCTTCAGCGAACAAGTATTAATTTTGCAGTTCAAACAATATGTAGAGCTTATGAACAAACAAACGTGGAAACCGCATGAAATATGAATGAAAGCATACTGTTTTTGTTTATCTTAATCCGTCGTTTTAAAATCTATTATTCAGAAAGCTTGTTACAAGCTGTGGAACTATAACCTTAACCTTGTGTGGATAATCAATTTAGCTGAAGAATGGAATTCATATGGCGCTACGAATACACATTATACAAAATTTGGTTTAACGCAAACAATATCCCGTCACAAAATATTAATGCGCAAACAGGGCTAAATACAAAGTTGAATAAAAAAATATACTACAAGCTCTTATCTCACGTTTCACTTGCACCGGTTAGCGAACAGTTTGTTTTTTGGATTTGGATAGCTCCAACATCTGTAATGTAAACAAGTACTTATGTCAGATTGGGAATTATTTATCTGATAAACTTGTCAAAACTATAGAACTCTGATGGTGCTGCTACCATTTTTATTCACTTACTATTTTTTCAATTCTAAATTTTAGAATTATGTTTGCATTTATTAACTTTGATCTTACTCATCAAAACAGATTGAGTTTTGGAAATTGTTGGGATTTTTGTTCTGTGTGTACTGATATTTTATTTCATGGTTACTAGGGAATATTGCATCTGTAACCAATTGAAACAGTGTTGCTCCTACATGAATATTTTTAAACAATCGGGAAACAAAGTAATAAAAAAATTCAACTTATCTCGCCTTGCTTATACTAAACACATATATGAAGTTGTTGCTTTTTCATCCTACTTTAATTTCTAATAAGGATTTCCCTATTTTTACCTCAACATATTACGTATTTTGGTTTGGCATCTTTTGCAATTTTGTGTAAATTTCACTTGAGATTTCTTGGTCTTTTGGGGAATCAAGTTTTAGTTTTTGTGAAGTGTTCGTGTTGTCATAAGAATTAGTATTAAAAAATTGCTTAGGGGACGACAGCGTTGGATTGTAATAAATGTAGTCCACGCTTTAAACCGCTGTAAAAAAAAAACTACTATTCGTTAGCAAAGCACTGAAGCTGCAGAGACGTACTATATTTCCTCATTGCATGTTGCACGAAACACGAACATGATTGCTTAGGGATCTAATTATATAATAGCTAACAACGGCGTAAAATTAGCTTGTTGAAAACGTGCTATATAAAAAAGAAAACAAATTCAAGGCAAACCACAGACGCAGGAACTTTACCAACAGCGGAGAAAGCAAAATTACTAAAGCCTCATACGCTACAAAATACATATAAAAATACATTTCTACTAAAGGTTGCAATACTATGACCTATTCATATGGGAATACAACAGAACGCAGATTTCAGGGGACCAGAAAACACAAAATGAGGAAGTTTTTTATAAAATTGTGAATAACAAAACTTGGTTGAATATGGGCAAAATACATATTTTGATTTAGTTGGAAACATTCTGTTTCCTGGTTGGTGCGGCGTACAAACTACATAATTAGCAAAAGGTTTACGCCTTGAGAAACAAATTTGTTGCTGCATACACATTGCTAGCATTGTAAATCCACCACACAATATGATTCGTAGGTTAGTTAAAGCTGTCAGAAAATTTCCAACAAATACATTTTTTTATTTAATTGTCAGTTGCAGCAAAAAATATGCCCGAAAACCATCCGATACAATATAATTCTAGTATCGCATTTGTATTGTGATTCTATATTTACAACTTCATTGCTGATAGAGTACTTTTCTGAATGTACAGTTTATCAAAAAGGAAGCTCTGCCGTCCTGGGGGATGTCAATTTCTACGGGGTTAGATTTTTGCTTCACAAGAAGACCCTGAAAGGATCGACAAATATAGAACACGCTTACGAAAGAAATGTATGATTTTATAGTTAATATTCCGTGCATTAAAATTTGTAAAGAAACAAAAAACTGATTTTTATGGCAACCGACTGAGCACTATCATATTATGCAAGCTATAAGTACATGAACTGACAACATCTAAGTAGTTCTTCCTCTTAAAAATGAAAAATTATTAGTTTTTTGGCAGTAAACACTTATTATACCTTTTTACCAGACAAGTTTTTTTCTAGCGATTCATCTAGCAATCTACTTTTACCAACAATATGCTTTAGCATGATAGTTATGAACAAATTACTTGTAATGTTGTAATGTATAAAAAAGTACCAATTTGTATCATGCCAATCAAAATTATAACAATCGTTTTCTGAAAACTTTTTCTCGTACAAATTGAGGAGCATTGAATCACACAGAATTACCATGTTTTCAATTAGCTTTATTCTAGTGTGCTCAGGAGAAAGGGGTCTGAAAGATACTGAAGCTGGAACTGAATGAAGTTGTGCTCTTCTATTTTTACCAATACGGGAAAGTGGTTTATAGTTTCATTTAGATTTTATTGTAATATATCCGTGTCATAGATCACTGCATATTAATTTCATATGAAAAATAAAACCTACTCATAATTCCAGAAAATTTCAATATTCAAATGTTGTTTAGATGAAGTCAGTTGAAGATATGTATACATGAACAACATGTATGCTTAGGTTTACATGAACAACCTAAATGTGCGCATTACAAAATCTATAAGCGGATTTAACCTTTTCAAGGTAATATTTCTGCAATTCAACAAATATATTGAATGTCACGCGTGAAGACGTCTTCAACAAAGTGATTTTATTTCTAGACAAGCATAACCTTCGAACTCACTATATAAGCTTGTTTTCATGTGGTAAAAACAGGACACATTTTCTGCAAGCGTTCCAGTAGACAAGATAGTTTAAATGTGAAAGCACGACATCAAGGCAGCTTCTATTTTGTATTGTAACACTCAACGATGTTCAAATATGTCAAACTTCAGTGATTATTTCTACAATGGCCCAAATTACTCATTTAATCTAATTGACGTTTTAGTCACGTCCGTTTGCCCATTTTTTAAAAAATTTATCATTTTGTTGATTTAACTACACTACTTTACAATCAAAGCTGCTATAGGCATTCGTTTGGGTTTACCCTGTTTTTGTGCGTTTCCAATTTGCTAGTTTTTCTTTTTGGAAAATTTGGAAATTGCCTAGAGTTATATGTACCTATACGTCGCCTACAATTAAAAACGGCATCACACATATTCATCTTAAATTTGGCAATTGCAGATTTACTAGCAATTATACCTTGCATTCCAGCGACATTGGCAGCTAACACGTTTATACGTAAGTACAAGAATTTGATAAATAAAATATTAGGAGTTTTTGTCGATTGTGATTTTAATTCATTTTTGTGTTCTACAGCTTGGATCTTTTCTGAAACAACTTGAAAGGTTGTTGCGCCCAGTCAACGTTTATCCGTATTTTGTTGTATACTCATTAGTAGTTGATTCGTTTGACAGGTGCGTGGCAGGTTACATATTTTATATTTAAACAGAAACCAATACTCAAACAATTTTATTATTTATTAAGATGTCAAGCTATGCAATCAGCACACGGATCGACTTCATGCACTTCCAGAACACAAAGACGCATAATTGTAATTGCAATATGGACTGTTGGATTTGCGATTACTCTTCCTTGGGCGCTTATTAGGGAGCCTACTATACCATTTCAGCATCCCTTAGAACCTGCGTTTTGCCAAGAAATCTGGAAAACAGCAACACACGAGGCAGCTTACTTTCTTGTGATTCAAGTTGTAGCTCGATTAGCTGTGCCATTTACACTTATTACGTTTTGTAGTATATTCGTTTGGAAGAACCAGCCACCAGTTGCTCCTCCACTGCTATTAATACCAAGCTGTATTGCTCTCCGGGAAACTCAGCGTGCAAGACACAAGCGAATTGTTATAACGTTTACTATTTTAAACTGTGCATTTCTTGTGTTCTGGCTCCCGCTGTATATTATGACAGGAAAGTTCAACTTTCTCCAAGAACCGGTGAAACTTCAACTGCAACATTATGTAACTTCATTTCTTGTTCCTATTGCTCAGTTGCTTGGTACTTGCAACAACTGTATTAATCCTATATTTTACTGTTACTTAGGTAAACCTTTTAAGGAACCACTTTTAGCCATTTTTCAATGCGTAACTTGCACGCCAGTTTCACAAAGACGCGCGCCGCGTAGTAGTACCCAAATGGAAACAGCTGTATAAGTTAATTATTGCTGTATATTAATTATTTGCTTTGTTTGTGAAAAGAAAATATGCACGTTGAACTAACAAAGAAAATTACGCCCAAATGTCTCTTTAAAAGCTTTAGAATAATTTTACTCTTGCATACTTGTAACCGTGGAGAATTTTATTCTGGAGTTTTGAGGATTAGTATGCAACTTGTACGCAAACTCTTGTCGTGGGTGTGATAAGTTGAGGTACGTAGCACTTAAAACCTTTTAGGGCTGAAATTAAATTCGCAACTCAGTAGACTCAACGGCAGCATTCAATACCTTGTAGGTTTCTAATGGTGTGTTACTCAGTATTTTTACGCAATGTTTAAATAAAGTGAAAGTTTCCTGGCAGCAATACCTTTTCAATATATAAAATATAATGTGTATGCGCTGAAGTCAAAACCTATGAGCTGAAATATTTACATGTGTGATGATATAATTATGAATAAACTACTTCCTTTTGGAATACGTACTTTGCGTTTTTTACACAAATTTTATGTCTCTTGTATGCACTCATAGTCAGGGTAAATATCATTTGAAATGATTTGCTTTCATCCTCAGGTCTGACTGGTTTATATTTAATTACACGTTTTATGCGTTGCTCATTAGTTAAAATCAGTATTTATCTTTCAGTATGTGGCAACGTAAACGTTGTCAGGAAATTAATGACGTGCTTTAAGTATATCTCCATATTGAAAAAGGTAAACTACATTTAATGTGGCCCGCTAACCGCATACACTCTATTTGTTCCAAAAGATCAAACATGAAGTGCGTACACATGTGCAACATTGCGTACTAACGAATCCAAAAGTTAACAAAAACAATGCCCAAATGGTTGAAGGCACAGCTGCGGAACTAGCATAATGGGCAACTCTGGCTTATATCACCGATGCTTATAATCCTGTGACAAATACCGGATGGGAAAGCTGCTAAAAAGGGTTTTAGTCCTTTTCCGTGCGTTGCTCAAAGTGTGTAGCAGAAACTTTCACATGTTTTTAATACTTTATAACAGCTTTCATGAGAACAGAATTAAAATGCCCGAAAGTGAGAACCACTTTTGCAAGCCCTACCGTACTGCCAAATCCTCATTGACCCATTTTTTAGCTGCTTGCTATACCATAATATGTCGAATACAAAATCTTTGCATTTTTTAAATGAAATTTTGGGTAATTTTGCTCAATCAAAGTTAGCAACAAAATACAATATTTCCAACTAGAAATATAGGTAATGCGTGAATAAATATTTTTTCAACTTCAATTTTAAATGTTGGATTGCATTACTTTAGCTCATAACTTTAATCTCGCTCGAATAATAATTCGAGATTCATTTGAGTTTAAACCAAAGTTATATTATTAGAATAACCCTAAAACCGGGTATAAATTCTAAAGTTACATTTGACGCCCCTAACTACATAGACATTCAGTTATATACGTATTTGTTTTGTAGTTTTTACGTTAAATGCAATTTCATTAAATCAATCTGATATACGTAATTTTATTGAATTCTGGAGATAACAGAGCTTTTCAATTGATACACCCTTCAAAAGTAATAAGTTCTATCTTCGTTTCACGAACAATAGCTAATTGCTCTGATTTTTTCCCACTCCCTGTCCCACATCTTAAGCCCAAAGGGACGGTTGAAAGAGTTTTTACACGAGCGTAAAACTTGTGAAGAGTGGAAATGATCCAATGATTTGTTTCCGCAGAATTTCAATAGAGCGAATATTCTGTTCAATAGACTTGCTGGATCATTGAACACGCCTTTATGCAGTGCTGTGCAATCGTGTGTGCATTTTAAAGGAAAGCAACATAAATCATTTTGTATATCAGTCGTAAAATAAATGTAAAAAGAACAGGCCTAACAACAACAAATAGAGAATCGTTAGGCTGTCTATTCTTACCTCATACTTGAGTTCAAAAAGTTATTTGTATTTGTCAAATCCTACATTCCCGTTATCTAACAACCAAACGTCTTTATTGCATCTTATGCTATTAAGGTTGGCTGAGTCCTGCAGTACGCTCTTTTTAAGCGTTTGCTATATTGCTCTTGCTTTGATAACCTTTTTGTTCAGATATTTTCCATCATGCAGTCCTTTCGCGTTTCAAATATTATCGTGACCAGGTTTTTATGGGTGTCTTTGTACATCTTTTGCAGCTACATTTTGTTTTGTACGTGTTGAAAGAATATTTAAACCCTTGTGCCAGCAACAAATATTGTTTTGTATTGTGACAATCGGTAGGATAGTGATCGGAATGTAATTTCCAGACAAAACAAAAGCTTGTTAGACGACTTGGGTCATTAAAGTTTTGACATTGCATTTTGCTTGTCCCAATGTTGCATAAATGATTATTATAATCTGTGAAAATTTTGAAACTCGAGCAATCTAGTAAATGCGTGCTTCGAAATAATGACAGAGTAATTACTACAAATAAGTTATTACAGGCACACTACAATGTTCTAACCTTAGATAACATTGTGAGACTCTTCATTTATGTAATGTGACGTAATACGGAAACGCCAAGAATTTATACAAGACTTTCTGAATTATATAGAACTTCTGTCTTCACTCACTCTTGCTTTGGTATTAATTTTATTGCTTCATTAATCAGTACAATATTTTCTTTTCTACTTATTTAACTTACAAGCTTATTTCTAGTAATTATCGAGTCAATTGTGTAATCAAGAAGTTTATCCGTATAGTTTGTTTTCATATCTTTATCTATTATACCTATACTTCCTGCAGGTAAGCTTATTACACATAAGCTTCTCAGTACTTTTCTCAACGTTATTCTTTTGTATCTGGTGGTTTCCATACGAACCAAAAAATTCCAATTTTCTAAGGCTTTTGACGACAACAAGAAAAATGAGCATCCAAACATAAAGGCGAAATGCAATATAGTAACTGCCGCAACAATTATTATTAAAGACAGTATAACCAAAACGAGTTCCCTTCTTTCTATGCCGATTATTAGTGCATTGACTCCACATAAGAAAGCAATGAACACTAAAGAGAATGCAGTAGTGGCAAGCTTATAGTCTAATGCAAAAGCAATTTTGCACATAATTTCAAGTTCTCTGTATATAGCCACAACATTCGGGGTTGGATGTAACTTAACAATAGAATTAAGCATTTCTATTTTATAATAAGCTTGTATCATACATGTGATTAAAATTCCTCGTGGACTTATTATGATTACTTGAGCCAAGTAACAAGTCAGTAGGAATCTTACTAATCTGCCCCAATTTTGACTTGTCTGTTTGTCAAGCAGAACTTGGGGAATTAGAACAAAGGGATCAAGACGAGCCACAACAACAACCCATGCAAAGATAATAACAAAACCAAAAGTGATCAAGACACATCCATTTACAAGAACTGAAATTAATTGTAGTCGCCATGCGTTTCCTGAAAATATTTTAAAAATAGGTATTTCATATTTTAAGCACATTTCATGTAAGCATTTCAGAATGTAATTTTTACCGTATTTTAAAAGAAAGTTTTGCTTTTTATATGCCCAATTAGTAGAAACTGCTACGCATTCTCCGTCAGAGCAGACAAGAAAGTCGGTTATTATGAAGGCAAGTACAATTATTATTTCCAGTAGTAAGGCAGCTTCATGGGTGAATGTAATTGATCCTGGATTTTGAACGCCGTATATGTATGTTGTAATGCAAATTCCAATTAAAGCTGCTTTGACCATCAATGTGTATGTCAGATAGCGTAAGACGAACTCTGATCTGTAGTTCCACCTGAAAGTTTTGGAGTTCCATTGCATTGGCATTGGAAACCAAAGCTGACTAATAATACTGTGCAAATTGTTGCCAAAATATAAGCTGATGTATGGGAACACCATGTTTGTGTCTTGTGAAATGCTGACTGAAGACCACTCGGGTATAGCGTTTTACTGGATTGAATTTTATTTTACTTGTACATTAGTGGTATATTTTAATACAAATTATACCAATCAATCCAGCCAAAATCTCCAAGTTTGATAGAAATTAAAAAGGTAACACGTGGATGATACCAATCGGAAAAAGGGAAAAAACTTCATTTAAGTTTAAAAAGCTTATAGAATTTGAACCTTTCAAGTCAAAAATGGGTTTAAGTAAATATAATTCTGTAAAAATAAGTGTAGCATTTTGATTTACTATATTAAAGTATAATTGAGAGCAATACTGAAAATAATAACACAAATATTGCCATATTATTTTATCCAGCAAATTCAAGTCTCTTCGGAACTTTATTTTTGATCAAACGATAAACTAAATCAAACTAATAATTATGTACCTACATTTAGTTAAATATTTTGCCATATATATTTTACTAGAATCAAGGCGTGTTGAGATGGTATCTACACAGTTATGGTAAAATATGTACTTAGTTTGGTAGTTTATGATACGTTTGCTTATTTTCGGGTTGTAATTATATACAAATCCGAATCTGGGGTTGATTTAGGAGCAACCCACGAAATGTTTCAAATAATCATAAGAAAAGTAATAGGATGGGTAATACTATGGTTATTTTGGAATCAACTCATAGAAAAAAACATTTACGAACTATTAAAACCATTTACCAAGGGAAGAACACAGTACAATTACTAAAACCATAGCACGTGACCAATTACGCTTCTGTATTAGTGCTAGCATATGTAGTGGCAAATTATATGCATATATTTTAATGCTAAAGGCTTATCCAAACTTTTTCACCAATACACAAATTAGCTCGCAAACATACAATTATAAGTATAAATCAATAGCTTTCTGTGCGTGCATGACCGCTCCTACGAAGCATTGTTTTGGTCTGTTAGCTACATGTTATGGTATTTACTTTTTGAAGAAATGCATGCATTCATTTATGTATGCCACGAGTTCGAGCCCAGGCTATGTTAAGTTTTTGGTAGCTTTTTTTGGTGTTTCTTTTTCTTGACAATATGCCAACTGTGGCAATTCCCTACATTCCCATGCTTTAGTTAAATTTTAACCGTGGATTGGCTGCTTTGGTTAAATTTTAACAGGGAATTGGATGTTTTGGTTAAATTTTTACCGGAAATTGGTTGCTTTGGTTAAATTTTAACCGGGAACTGGCTGCGTTGGTTAAATTTTAACCGGAAATTGGTTGCTTTGGTTAAATTTAAACCGGAAATTGGTTGCTTTGGTTAAATTTTAACCAGGAATTGGCTGCGGTAGTTAAATTTTAACAGCAAATTGGCTGCTTTGGTTAAATTTAAACCGGAAATTGGTTGCTTTGGTTAAATTTAAACCGGAAATTGGTTGCTTTGGTTAAATTTTAACCAGGAATTGGCTGCGGTAGTTAAATTTTAACAGCAAATTGGCTGCTTTGGTTAAATTTAAACCGGAAATTGGTTGCTTTGGTTAAATTTTAACCGAGAATTGGCTGCGGTAGTTAAATTTTAACAGCAAATTGGCTGCTTTAGTTAAATTTAAACCGGGAATTGGCTGCCATAGTTAAATTTTAACAGGGATTTGGCTGCCATAGTTAAATTTTTACAGGGAATTGGCTGTTTTGGTTAAATTTTAACCGGGAATTGGCTGCCATAGTTAAATTTTAACAGGGATTTGGCTGTTTTGGTTAAATTTTTACAGGGAATTGGCTGTTTTGGTTAAATTTTAACCGGGAATTGGCTGCCATAGTTAAATTTTAACAGGGAATTGGCTGTTTTGGTTAAATTTTAACCAGGAATTGGCTGCCATAGTTAAATTTTAACCGGGAGTTGGCTGCTTGGTTAAATTTTAACAGGGAATTACCTGCGGTAGTTAAATTTTAACCAGGAATTGGCTGAGGTAGTTAAATTTTAACTGAAAATTAGCTGCTTTGGTTAAATTTTCACAGGAAATTGGCAGCTTTGGTTAAATTTTAACCGGGAATTGGCTGCGGTAAATAAATTTTAACTTAAAATTGGCTGCTTTGGTTAAATTTTAACAGGAAATTGGCTGCTTTGGTTTAACTTTAACCGGGAATTGGCTGCTATGGTTAAATTTTAACCGGAAGTTGGCTGCTTTGGTTTAATTTTAACCGGGATTTGGGTGCTTTGGTTAAATTTTACTGGGTATCGTGTTTATTGATTAACCTTAACCCGGATTTAACTGCTACGATTCTGATTCTAATGTTTAACAGTTATGGTATTTAATCATCCATATATGACGTCACTTTAACGAGCTAAGGTTATAGGGCGAAATGTGTCATATCCTGTACTGTGATGTTATAAAATAGTAACATGGGTCAGTGGATGACTTAAAATATCGTGGTTTGAAGGTGACGTAATTAGTGGATGACGTCGGAAATTGATATCATAAATCTTTATCCCGGGAATTTTTTTCATGGTTAAACTTTAAATGAGAATAAGAATACTTTGGAATGATGTTTTTAGAATTTTTAAATGTGAGCATTAACAGCTAATTATTAATGGGAATTCCATTTCAAGTTCTAATTGGAAAATAACAAAGAAAGTTTCACAAATGGCCGCAACTTAAATGTTGACAGGAAACACCACACGGGAACGAAAAGTTAGCCATTGCCTAAAAATTGTGGCAAATTCGGGAATTCGCAAATCGCAATGGTTTCGTTGAATCTTTGATATATAAATTTTAATCAAATTTAAGATTAAATTCAAAGGTGTGAGATCAGGAACGGGATCAAATTGAAAAATATAAGTAAATATTAAAGCGGCGAGGAGTAAGTAGGTGAAGAATAAATGGTAGGTTGAGGAATAGGGTAAAGGGGACATTAAATTATTAGCACATGTCTCCGTAACACCGCGTAATCACTGAGCAGATAACATATTTTAATTAACTGAATTAAATTGCATTTTTGCATGTTTCATTGAAAAAGGTTAAAAAAATACAGACGTTGCTAGATTAATCAAGCGTATGCTTGATTCGGGCCTCTGGTTAAAATATAAAAAAATGTCTCAGCGTACCAAATTCAATGAGCCAAACAAATCAATACAATCAAATTCATACAACTTTTCCAATCAAAACTTTTACATTGAAACTTTAAATGGCACTGCAAAGACTGCACTATACGCTCAATACAGCACGGCTCGAATCCCAGATTAATATGCTAGTTTTTAAGAGATTACAATGACAAATAATTCAGGACTGTTTTTAGGCAGTTAAATAGACATAGAAAGAGTAACACCACGGGCGTGTTGACACCTCAAAATTTTTTTCGCTTGAATTTTCAAAACTTTTATGTTGTTATATAGTATGAGTGTCCACAATACGGTTTACCAAGTTTCAGCTCCTCATGTTGTTCTAAGGCGGCTAGGCAAAGGTTTAAATTTTCCGTGTTCGAAAAATGGAAATTTGCTAATATCTCAGATCAGAAACAAAATTGGTCAATGATGTTTTTTGCGATAGTTAGGCACCGTAGAACCCGTTCTTCAGATACAACGATAAGCGCTGACCAACTTTTGAATTTTTGCAAAAAATAATTTTTCTCAAATTTTTGGGAGTTTCCCAAACTCAATTGAAAATTTTGTTTATGTTTCATAGTTTTATGAGGTACTTTGATTGATGTCCATGTTAACATTTGTTTGTTCTATCAAACGCAAAAAACCGCTTGTTAAAATATTGCAATTTACGGAAGTTATGATGAAAAATGTAAAACATCAAGATTTTTTCTGGCAGTTTGGGGACACTTGCATACAGGTAACTTCCGTATGAATAAACAGATTTCCTCATCTTTATGCTTGTTTGAAAGCCCGACTTTAAGTCTACCAGAGTATATAGAAATATGTCAACTATTGAATAGTTTTGATTGAGTTCAGTTATGATAACCAAAAAATGTGCTGGTAGCCAAAACGGGACATTTGGTAATTAACACAGCATAACTCTCCACACTAACAGAATTTTTAAAAATTGGAGAAACACCCACTTTTATATTTCCATTAGTAACATTTTAATACCACATTTACGAAATTTCAAACGATCTAATATTCTGAAAAAATCGCTGACATTTTTCCTGGCTTCAAAATCTCAAAAATTAGTGAATCCCTTTTGTTGAAAATTTTTGATTTTATGGCTTAAATTTCTTATATTTTTACTAAATACAACAAAATAACATATATAGTGAAAATTGTGATGAAAATCTTCGACATTTATCAAAAATCCAAATTTTGGAAATTTTCAGATTTTGAAGCCAGGAAAAATGTCAGCGATTTTTTCAGAATATTAGATCGTTTGAAATTTCGTAAATGTGGTATTAAAATGTTACTAATGGAAATATAAAAGTGGGTGTTTCTCCAATTTTTAAAAATTCTGTTAGTGTGGAGAGTTATGCTGTGTTAATTACCAAATGTCCCGTTTTGGCTACCAGCACATTTTTTGGTTATCATAACTGAACTCAATCAAAACTATTCAATAGTTGACATATTTCTATATACTCTGGTAGACTTAAAGTCGGGCTTTCAAACAAGCATAAAGATGAGGAAATCTGTTTATTCATACGGAAGTTACCTGTATGCAAGTGTCCCCAAACTGCCAGAAAAAATCTTGATGTTTTACATTTTTCATCATAACTTCCGTAAATTGCAATATTTTAACAAGCGGTTTTTTGCGTTTGATAGAACAAACAAATGTTAACATGGACATCAATCAAAGTACCTCATAAAACTATGAAACATAAACAAAATTTTCAATTGAGTTTGGGAAACTCCCAAAAATTTGAGAAAAATTATTTTTTGCAAAAATTCAAAAGTTGGTCAGCGCTTATCGTTGTATCTGAAGAACGGGTTCTACGGTGCCTAACTATCGCAAAAAACATCATTGACCAATTTTGTTTCTGATCTGAGATATTAGCAAATTTCCATTTTTCGAACACGGAAAATTTAAACCTTTGCCTAGCCGCCTTAGAACAACATGAGGAGCTGAAACTTGGTAAACCGTATTGTGGACACTCATACTATATAACAACATAAAAGTTTTGAAAATTCAAGCGAAAAAAATTGAGGTGTCAACACGCCCGTGGTGTTACTCAAAGTCAATAATTCTCTTCTTTTATTCAGAAAAAATATCTCAATTAATCCAACAAACTACCTTCTCTCAAAACACAAGGAATAACAGCAGAGAAAGCTGAAAGAGTTTTAAAAAGTTCTAACACTAGACTCCACCGCACAGAAAGTATTTGGATGTCGGTCTACCATCATTTATTATTAAAAACAAATGAAGAAGATATGCACAATAACGTAGCTTGTTAGTTGCTTTTTTGACTGATAGCTCAATTTTCCCAAAGCGTAGCAGCAGGTATTTACGTTCTTGTTCTAGATATTACAGATAGACAATATGTCGTTAGGTATTTCTTATACACGTTGTTCTATGAACGCGACTTAATTTAGCCAAAGCTATACGAATGAAGAAGATATTGCATGTGAGAAGCTGATATGTTATAATATGGAGAAAAGATGCTTGTCAGTTATATGTAAAAAGTATGTAATCTGTAATTGAGATGAGAGCAAATGGAACAGCAAATCGAGCTACTACTTGGACCAGGAGAAAGTAGACTGCTTCGTGTGTTGACGTTTTCCAAATCTCTTGACAAAATGCAAGTCGAATATGATCCTCATCAAAATTGTCAGGGGAGTACTGCTCCTTGAAAAATACCCATGGTAAAGTAATTGCAAAACCAAATGTCCAAATAACAAGGACTATCTGACAGGCTTGACGAATTGTAAAGTTTGTGGATGAACCAAGAGAGGTTTGCATAGCTCGGCATCTAAAATAAAAAGTTCTTAATAAATTCTTTTGGCATAAAAATCATTTCAGAAATTGGCAGTGCGTATTTAGTGTATACCTGTCGAATGAAATGGCCACTAAAGAGTACACCGAACAAAATACAGCGAGACGCTCAGTATATTCAATAATTTTGCAGGTGGTTTCCGAGAATATCCAAGCTGTTGACATAATAAGACAAAAATGTTTTTGCTGTGTTATTTTTTTGCAATACACGCAATTTCAACAACTTGACAACTTGAAACAAAAACCAACCTGTCGAATGAAATGGCCACTAATGAGTACACCGAACAAAACTCGGAGAGACGCTGAGTATACGCCACAATTTTGCAGGTGGTCTCCGAAAATATCCAAGCTGCAAATAAAAATGACAGAAACAGTTTTGTTGTTTAATCTATTTTAAGGAGATAGTTTATTTTAAATTTTAATGATAGTGTTTGTACCTGTAAACACATTTGCGAGTAAAGTAGCGGGCATACAAGACATGATTACAAGCAGATCCAAAATTGCCATGTTAATAATAAATATACATGACGCCGTTGTAACTTTGAATTTAAATATTGAAACGTACAACACCAAAAAATTTCCTGATATGCCAAACAACATAACCAGCAAATTTGCTACGCACAGAATCACTGTGAAACCCAAGGAATGTCTGTAACAATTAGTTTCCAGAAAAAGAGGAATTAAGTCTGCAAAGACGACTTTTTTATGGTATGTACACAAGTTTGTTGTGGGAATATCACTCTCATTTTCAAAACTAAAGGAATCGTTCAGGTAGTGAGCAAAGTAACTCTGGTTAGACATGTTGGAAGTTTGGGGCGCAAGAGAAAGTAGGGATGTGTTCTGCTTTCGAGCTGCCGGAGCACTGAAGGAAAATCAACAAGCTTTTATGGCTTCATTCAACGCGGAGAAAGAATCTTTCCCTTTTGAGGCTCGTTTTGTATTATCAAAAGGCTGAATACTCACCGACGTATGTTTGGTTTGAGAGTAAGGTTTAAGTCCACATACCCACATTATCGTTTCATGTTGTTTGCTTTCTTTAATCCTGCTTTAATTTAATTAAAAATAAGTGTTGTGCAAACTACAATGGCAAATAAATATGAGTTTTTAATTAGTTTTAGAAAATTTAGTGGGAAAACGTACCGTAATATATGTGTTCACCCACGTTAACGCCTACGGACATAGCTTTAAACTTGGCGGAACATTCGAATGAGAAATAGGTAATGGTAATCTGAGAGATTAAACGAAAATCTTAGCGTAGTGTTTACCTTTTCTAAACAGGAATGAGAAGGTGGGATAAAGTGTTTTTCCCATTTCCCGGTTTTTACCGGTAAAATACGGTATTATACACTTGACGTTGGTGGTAAATACCACCCTACCCTATTCAAGTGTCCAAAAGTCCAAAAGAGGCATAATGAGAAGAACACTGTTATATTTAAAGAAGCGGTAATAAAACTCAAATAAAGGCTAAAGAAATAAAGGAGAATGGCATCAAAAAATAACAAATTAGTTAGCATACAAAACATCAGTAGACACCGGGAAATGCTGTACCAGTGCCAGAGAAATCGGTGTTCTTTTGCCGGAGGAGTCTGTGTCAGAGTCGGAGTTAGTTGATTAGCGAGATTAACTAAACATCAATCAGTTTCAAACAAACTCGTATTGAACACGAGGCATGAGTATGACTATCACATGATAAGAAGTGCATTTAACGAATGCTATCATTAGTTGGAGCGGAACATGAAATCAAGGCCCTTGATTCAAGGCGCACTCGCCGGAAATGAACGTAGCTGGAGACATTGACACGTAAATCTAAAAACTCAAAGCAGTTAACTAATTCCCGTACTAACTAATTGGTCACAAGTTCCAAAATCTGCTCATTCGTTAAAGGTCGACTGGGACAAGGCTTGGAGTTAAATTTACCACTCCGTGCACCAGCATTGTCGCTGTCTATCTCAGTCATTCCGAGATATCTTCTTCGGTTTTGTTTCAAATCCTTGTCGTTGGTTGACTTCATACATCTATTTTACATGTCATTGACATGATGTCAACATGACTAATTGTAAATTGTCGTGTCAGGGCCGAGAATTGTGGTGTTAGTGCCGGTGGAGTTTACTTTTATTAATGATGAGCATATAATATTTTCTAGTACACTACTAATAATACGAAGCTGCTGTTTACAATGCCAAGTTGGGCGATTTTCTGCAGTCAGCTGCCTGATAACTTTTAATTTAAGCTTTGCTTTAATTTTCGTACAGAAAGAACCCTCTAAAATGGGGCAAAGTGATACAAATGAAATGTGTACAATATCTCATATGCCAGTGTATTTAAGGCACTTTTGGACATTTTGGACTTTTTCCCGGGAAAAACCTTTTTCCCACTGGGATGGGATTTAGTAAAATGGTGGGATTTACTCATTCCTGTTTCTAAACAAATAAAAAAATTACTGTAATCTGAAGAAAGTGTTGATGTGCTATTTTTTCTTTGTGGTGGTGGAACTCATTAGCAAGTGTAGTCAGTCTTACTTACTCGCGTGGGAAATATGACATTTTCTTACATTTTGAAGGAAAACCGTTTCAACTTCCCACTATCATTTTTAATAACCGGAAATTGTACAAAACTCCATAATCTACAAAACAGACAGACATCGCTGCATTTTACTGATCCGATTTGAAATTGAATAAAGGCTTGTTTTATTTGCTCTATACGCAAACAAAGCAGAATCAGAAGTAGTTTATTCTTCGTTTCTGTCAAGATGCAATTTAGACGTGTCGTCTCTGCTCCGCGTTAACTGCAGTGCAAGTACTAACAACAGCGCTGTGCAAAACAACTGCGAACGTAGGTAAGAACTTGAACAAGCACTTATTATATGCCTATGTGAAGAAGCGGATATTTGCATACAATTTGGTCTATTTCAGGAATTACCAGAACAAACAATCCTGAAGGTAAAAGCAACCACAAAAGCTGCAAAACAAACAATTTGTAAAGTTTTGGATATTTTTAGTCAGATGTGCCAAGTTTGTTGGAAGGTAAACACCACGTGTGCAACGTTTTTATTTAGGCTTTAATGGATACCTAAATGTTTGCATTAAATTCAAATATCAAATTTCAAAGTAAAGCGTAATTTTAAATAACAATGTAAAAGTAGAGCAAGCACATGAGCAAACTGTACGAGTAAGTGTTTGTGTGAAGTACACAAACTCATCCTAAACTAAATAGTTTTCTGCTGTTTTACATTTAACCGTTAATCCGGTCCAATCAGCTATTTGAAGAAAATAGAACTATCATTAGTACGGTTAAGCTCCACTCGATATACAGTTACAACCCCATTCAAAAGAAAAATCCAAAGATAGACACATTCTAGGATATTTTAAGGACCGTAGAGGTAGATCCAACCATAAAAGATGCTCAGCATTGCTGGAGTACACACACTGTTTTATGGACATTTTGAAAAGTATATTTTGCCTAAATAGAAAAAACAGTTGGATTAAACTAGACGTTAATAAAAGTTGTGACAACCAGAAATATATCCAAGACGTGTGACAGGGCGAAAGGATTTACGTAGACTTATGTGCATGTACATGCTACAATATAGAATGGATTTATCGTTAGAGCAGTTTTAAGCCTGTTTGAATAAACGTTTCAATGTTGAATAAGGTGAGTGAAATAAAAACTAAACGAAATTCAAGCAGCATCGATCGTTTGCTTTACACTGGAATGAGACAAAAATTATTAAGCAAAATGAAAAGGCTATGTCGTTAGAAATTATTGCGTATTGTTATATTTTAACTCTAGTGCGACTTCAATTTTCTATATTTTAGCTTCCTGTCATTAACACACACAGTGCTTTTGGAGAATATGGTGAGTATTCAAAGGCTAAAAGCATGTGTTTCAAGTGAGAAGTTTCTATATTTGTTAAACAATAATAGCAACAACATTTAAAAAACTTCATATGCTTTTTCTATAATTAAAATTTCACAAATGAGACGGAAGTTAAGCAGTCAATATTTTTCTAAGAAAATAAGTAACTTTCATTATGGTACAGACACATAAAGCAGTAGTTGGAAATTTTAAATACGTTTGATAATAGTTTTTAATTAGAATACAGAGAAGACAAACTAAACGGGAAAAACAACTTTGGAAAATGTTTTCATAATTATACAATCGTAAAACTGTTCAATCAAAATTAATAATAGAGTGAGAAAGAGTAGTTTCGTTTCGGTAAAATTTCAAACTGAAATAAGTTAACTTTGCAATAACTGAACGTTATGCAATGCCTAAGAGTTTTTCAATTACAAGTTTTGTAAGTTATGTAACGAAGTTATAAAGAAAGCAATCAAAAACTAAAAACAATCTTTCAGAGAACATTTACAGCTTGAAAATGCTGCTTTAATTGCTTTTGAAGTATTAGATTTTGCAAAGCGCCTACTTTCAATCAAATGCTTTGAAGCGTTGTTGTTTAACCTGTTCAGCCAAGCATAAACCATTCCTATTTTAAAGAAATATTTGGAGATTTCTAGGTTAATCCAGACTGAATACTTATGATTTGGCTCTTTTTCACTATCTTGTTTTTTCGAACATCAATGATTTCCTTCCAAGTCCCAAAGTCCCAGCAAACCCAAAATATGTACCGTTATCAAACAAAGGAAGTAGTTTCTGTGTAATATACAAGTTGGCAAGTTTAGTTGGTGAATTGGTGTCCGGTAAAGAAGTCGAAACATAGAAGTCGAATGGTATTAAAGTCGACGGTAAGAAAGGCGAAACCATTATGCTGCTTGATGTCTGTTTCAATTTTTATCGAAGCAAAAATTCTTAACCCTTTCATGAAGGCACGCAGAACTCATTTATTTTTTTACATACAAAGCAATCTAGCAAAACCTTTATGAGATTTCTTGGTCTTTTGGGGAATCTGCTTTAAGCTTCTGAGAAGAGTTCGTGTTTTCATAAAACATTATGTTGATAAGTATTGGTGCTTGCTTGCATTCTTGATCATAACGAGGGTAGTCGACGTTATTATAGTAGTGGAAACAGAATTGCTTACTATATGTGAGCAAAACACAGCAGCTTCCAAAAACGTACTACTGCTTATCATGTCTACTTTGATATAATATTTCTTCATTGCATGTTGCACGAACATGATTGCTTGGGGATCTAATTATAACGTAACTAAGAACGGTGTAGAATTACCTTGCTGAAAAACGTGGGCTACATCATTTGTGTTGGGATGTTATTAAAGATTTACTAAAACAAAAGCAAATTCAAGGCAAACTTTCAGAGCTTTACCCACAGCGGAGAAAGAAGAATATCAAAATAAGAAAATCTCGTATGCTACAAAGTGTAACATTGTACTTTTAAATAAACTGTTTATGAAAATCTCATGTATGTAAAAATGCTGAAATAAAAATGTAAAATGTAAATGTAATATATACAGTGGCTAAGCTTGTAAGATTACTATAACTAAATGGAGATGTTCCATACATAGAACTATTCTTTTTAGAGGTCGGTCATGCAACTTTTTAGAATATCTTATGCTTGAAAACCTCGGCAAAAAAAGTTATGCTATTAACATTGCGTGCACATATTTATCTGCACAAGTGCATTAACAAGAATAGGACTGTAGCCAAAATGCAAAAAAAAATCACCAAGTACTTTGGAATGTTCTTCAGTGACGAGGTATGCACTATCCAAGCTTGTGTTTATCTCTGTAAAGAATGTTCGTTTTGTTCATAGGAACGAAGATTGTATTTGGCATGAACAGAAACGTTAACTGGCTATAATCTGCATTCCAAAATTATAAAAACCATGTATATAGCATTACAAAAACGCTTGAAGAGAGTTGGACATAGCAGCAGAATGTTTTTTAGTCTTTGGGTCGTCATCACATGTAACTACATATTGGCATAACTGCCAAGTCTTTTATGTATTTTCAAGCGTACAGGAGAAAGCAGAGATCTGTTGTTGTTGTAAACTTGAAAGAAAAGAGTATAAATGATTTTGTATTTCAGTGGTTGAATAAATGGAATAACAGCATGTATAAGATTTGAAAAAACAGGATCTCTGGGCTTAAGTTTGAAATTTCAAGAGTAAACATTTATATCTCGTGCTATGCTTTATTTCAAGTAGTTATTTCATTTGTATCGGCCAAGCCTTACATTTTTCTGCATCTAAAAACCAAAAGCAATTATTGCATCTCATGCATTTTAAGTTAGCGGAGGAATCAGTTGTAGTACGTTCTTTCCAAACGTTTCCTATATTGCGGCTGTTTCTGTCAACGTTTTTTGTTTCACAGTTATTTTCTGTCATGTAGTTTCTTTGCGTTTCAACAAATGTGGTGGCCTGCGTAGTTACTCGTTTTACATCATCTGCAGCTACTTGTTGTTTCACGTGAGCTGAAAACGTATTTAAGTACGTGTGCCCGCAGAAACGTTTGTGTGTATTGTGACAATCAGAAGAATAGTAGTAGTAGTAGAAGAAGTAGAAACCAGACAAAATTGAGCTTGTTAGACCAATCGGGTCATTATAATCATTATTATCATCATTATGATTATAAACATTTTGCTTCTCACAATGTCGTGTAATTGATCATAATTATTTGTGACAATTCTGAAACTGGAGCAATCCAAAAAAATGCAAACTTCAAAATAATGACCGGGTATTTAATAGAATAAAAGTTATAACGGGCACGGTACAATGTTCTAACTTTAGATTACACTATGAAACGCATGATTTGGCTATTATGATTTAATATGGAGTTACACAGAAACCGCCAAAATATGTATACGCAAACTTTCACCTACATGAGCTGGCAGTGTATAAAAGGTATAGGGGCAGTTCACCATTAATAAACGTTACGTAGTAAAGAATGAATTAGGTTATGCTGGATTATTTTATAAAACGGGTGCAGTTCCATGCGACTAAAAGGACACCTCAAGCAACATCCATTTTCCATTTCTTACGTTCTTTGTTTTTTTAACTTCTGAGAATGAAATGCAAACGAGATAAACATCTTCAATCTCCGCTTGTCGTTTTTTTTTCACACACTCAAGCTTCAACTGATTCTGACCTAGATCACTTCAAGCATATTCATACCCCAAGACTAATCTGTATGATTGTATTTACAATTTGGACTATTGGATATGCTACTGATCTTTCATTAGTGTTCTGCAGGAACTCCATTATGACGCCACTATAAAACTGGAGATTTGACAAAACATCTAATACTAAGATTACAACGTAGGAGGCAGCTTTTGTTTTTGTAGTTTATATTGTAGCTTGATTAACAGTAACACTTACTCTCATGACTTTTTCTTTAAAATTTGTCTGAACAAACCACTAGTTGCTTTTCTGCTGCTATAATTCCTAAAAATTATAACTTTCCCCATGAACCTATGAAATCTGAGTTTTTGCGTTATTTGTTGTCATTTCTTGCTCCATTTACTCAATTTCTGTGTACTTGCAGCAATTATACTTATCCGATATTTTACTGATTGCTGAGTAAACCGTTGGAGCACCGGTTTTAGTAGTTTTCCAATGCCCAACGTGCAGGTCAAATTCTCAAAGACGTAGTTTGCGGAGAAACAAAAACGAAAATTGTTATAGGCGTTGTTTCAGCGAAAATATAAAGTATTGTAAAATGTGTACCGACTTTGCCAAGAAGTTTCAAATGCCTTCAGCCGTAGAAAATTTTATTATTGAGTGATGAAAGTTTGTTGGAACTTCCTACGCATAATATTCAAGTGTGCTAAATTATAGGCTGAAGCACTTAAAAACCTTTTAAGTTTGAAGTGAAATTGCCAGACCGGAGACGTTCAACCGTATTATTAAAATTATCACAAATCTCACTTAGCCAGATATTCTACATTTTAAACTTTTATGTGTAAAATACAGTAAAAACCCGCTTTAGCATTAGCTCTTCCATTACATCCATTACGGAAAGCAAGATTTCTGGTTAATGATTTAGGAGTCCTACATTAGGAATATACAACGAAAATTTTAGCAATTTAAAATCAGTTATACCTAGGTACAAGCACTAACATATTGCAAAACTGTAAAATAACATATTTCTGATTGCTGTAAAGAATAACGTTTAGTAAAACCTCTCGAATGTTTTGGATGATACTAGCGCTTTAGATTTGCTGACTTCGAAATACAAACAAAAAATTATAAATGGTACTAATGTAAATATTTGCAAAGCTGATTGACTTGAATAACTGGAAATTGCTACAGAGGAGTTCAAGTGAAAGTGTCGGACTCAGATATTTCACTCTAACAAGGTTGAAACTTGTTTGGGTACGGGGACTTAATTTCTTCCATGTTGCCCAGCTTTCAAATCAGTAAGTGTTTAGAGTTTCCTGTTGCTTTCATCCAAAGATTGTTTAAAAGTTCCTAAACAAATAATTGTTTAGAGGCAAGGAAACCTAAAAGCGTCAAAGCATATAGGCAAAGTAAAAACAATCCGCGTTCATATTTTGTCAAGAAAATACTGATTTAAAGAGAACTAATGCAGCGAGCTGATACCCGTTAGTCATCAAAAACTAGTGTGGAGACCTATTAAAAATAAAATTGCAAATTAATAAGTTTGGTGTCATTACAGCCTCAGCACAACGAACTAATATTATGGTGTGCAAGTATTCAAAATGTTTGCGGAATAAAACGAAAACTTTGATTTATACTACTTTAACACAAAATGTGTGTGAAGGAGTTTTTGAAAAAACGACAAATTAATAAGAAGAAAATATTTTCTTAAAAAATTCCTTGTTGCAATAGGCTAAAACATTTTAAGAAAGTTTTAGATATTACTTTTAAATTGCTGTTGTGCATGGTTAGCATCACGCTGGCTACAAAATTGTTTCTAAATATTTGAACCTACTTAGTAATGGATTTATATTTGGTGCAAATTGTTGTAAAAGTTAAAGGCTTCACCACCAGTTTAATTTATTCGCTGAGAATGTTAGTCATTCGCAAAATTTGCAAGAGTTTTTCAATTAAAATAAACTGATTAGAAAAGTATCAAGGAAAGTGCTAATCTTAGAATTAGTTTGTGTAATTTGAATAGATTGTTATGACAATATTCCTGGGACATTTAAATTGCGTCGTTTTAACTTTTCAAATGCCGATTAAGCTTTTTTCAGCAAAACGATTACTAGTAAAAACCCCTTTACTGGTTCAAATAAGAAAGTAATTACATTTGTTCAAGCTAGTGTTGAAACTGCCCGACTACCCAAAAACATTTCGAAATGCCTGAAGTGACTTTTTAGGTATTTGTAACTATTGCAAAATTGGCTACTTTTTGGGTGTTGGAACGGTGGTGTTCATATTGCCTCAGCATTAGCGGAGGGATTCAGTTTTAAAATTTGGGAGACATGTGCTGAGCACATCCAGCAGCAGCAGCAGCAGAATTAACACCCCAAAAATATCATCCTCATCCTCGTCTGCCGGAGCAGCAGAGCTCCACCACCACCACTAAACCCACTACTACCACTATCCTTTCTACCTTGCCTTGAGCAAGTTTGTCTATTTGTCGTTGTGCCATTTTGGCTATTTAAAATTTGTAAAATAATAAATTATTCCTAAATAAAGTTGACGAAATAACTGCTAAAACTGTCCCGACAAGTTACTGAATTATTTTCTGGTTTCCACTGATCCTGAGATCCGAACCTTTTCTGAAAATAGTGTGATGCGACTGATTTTGGTGCATAAAAATTTAGGCACGCCCATACTCATCAAAATTAACTGTTGAGCGCCTGAAAACGCCCCAATTATCAACATTACTGGCGAACCTGCCAGGATCAGTGAATTAAGCAGTGATTTTTCAGTGAATTTGTGAAAATTTTGAGACTTTTTGGGAGTTTGTGCAGTATTGTGAGTGGACAAGCTGGAGGATCAAAGTGAAAAGAAACCTGTGGTGAAGGAGCCTGAGGATTCTGAAGAAGAAAAGCCAGAGGATCAAGAAGAGGAGCCAAAGGTTAAGGAGCCCGAGAACCTGTCCGTTAAGGAGAAGATCCGGAAGTTGAGCAATACCGACGGAGAAACCGACACCACCAAGCCTGGGAAGAAGATGACGGATTACTCCATCCTATTTGACGCCAAGCTCCATAATCTCAGCGATGCTCGTATGGAGCTGCAAGAAGAGTTGGCAAAGGAGGCTGCGGATGCTCACGACTGGGACTACAAGTGGGCTTACTACATAAAGCTCCATAAAGCTGCAGTTGATGCTGGGACTTAGTTTCAGGATGCCCTTTTGAAAGAGAAAAAGGGTAAGGAGCTTCAGGAGATCAGCAACAGTATTGCCCGATTGGAGAAAGATTTGTGTATTTATGAGTGTAGTGTGCCGCCCCGTTTACCAGTCTCGTCCACCTCTTCAGCTTCCTCTTCATCATCAGCAGCTCCAGTGTCCACAGCAGAATCCTCCCTGAAAACACGCCTTCCCAAACGAGAACTACCACAGTTTTCTGGAGAAGTAAGGGAGTGGCTAGCGTTCTGGGCAGCCTTTGAGGATATCCACAGTGACTCAAAGTTGACAACGACAGACAAGTTCCACTACCTCCTTCAGTCAACGAAGGAGGGTTAGCAGCAAAAATACTACTGCAGAGTTTCCCATTCTGTGCAGCCAACTACTCTGCAGCAGTAGACAGTTTGAAGGAGAGATTTGGGCGTCCGAAAACTCTTGTGAAAGTTTACGTCCGTGACCTGCTTCAGTTAGTGATTGAGGCGTCAGCAGGCAAGCAATTGGACTTTGCCGACCTCGTCACTACAATATCTTCCCAGATGCGGAATCTGGATACGCTGGGAGTCACACGAGACAAGTGTGAGCAGGTACTTTACCAAGTCGTGGAAGCGTGTCTCCCAGCAGATGTTTTGCAGGCCTAGCAGCGTAGCAGAGACTACCAAGAAGAGATCGAGCCCCTCATGAAATTCCTCCAGGAGGAGGTGAACAATTTAACGGACCGGAGCCTGGCCCAGTTCACCTTTACTAGCAGTGGAGGAGATAGCAACAGCCACAACAAGAAGCAGAAAATAAAGAAGGAAAAGGAAGGGATGCCCACATCATCATCACTTTTCCAAGCAGTCAGTGGTGGTAGCGGAAAAGGAGGAAAGAGTGCAGCTACAGGTGGAGGAGTAAAAACTTAAGCAAACCAGCCTTGGGAATGAGTTTAGAACAGAAGAAGGCCATCCTAACAAAGAAACATTGGCTTCCAAGGCCAGCCTTGGAAGAGCTCATTCCGGAAAAAGGTGCAAAAATATGCCCAAGTGCCCCTTGTGTCAGCAGTACCACGTGGTGGTCATGTGTCCCAGTTTAGACAAGGCTCAAGGGAAAGGGAAGTCAAACCCTTGTCCCTCATCATCTTCCTCAACAGCAGCGGCAGCAACCGTAGCAGATGCACCTCCGCCACAGCAGCCAGAGAAGTCCACCACCAGCATGACTGTGTATAACAGTTCACCGGATACGCCCCTCCAGTCCCTATACGTTCTCATTCATGGTCCAGAAGGAAGAGTAAGAAGAGTCCGTGGTGCAATGGATGGAGGTTCCCAAAAATCCTTTGGGTTGACCACAACAGCAACGGAATTGGGAGCAAAGCCAGCTGGTTTTGACACGTTCTGTCAGCAGGTCTTTGGAGCAAAAAAGACAGGGCCACAGCAAAAAGAAAAGGCCATGTTCTTCGTCTCGGACCTGGAAGGAAGAAACATGTGCGATTTCGACGTGTATTTAACAGACGGAATTGCCAGTGATATTGCCCAAGTGCCAAGTGGTCCCTGTTTGGAAGAGTTTAAGAAAAATGGGGTCACATTTAGTGACTTGGATGGCAACCCAAACGACCCCATTGAGATAATATTTGGGAACGACATCGTGTCCCGACATTACACGGGTAGGATCCTAAATTTGGAAGGTGGTCCAGCAGCTATAGAAACAGTTTGGGGCTGGGTATCATCTGGAAAGTTCCCAGTTCCCCCTAGAAGACAAACGAGTTCCATGCTCGTCAGCACTTCCCTCCTCCATGTCGAAGGAAATCCCCTCTCAGCGCTATGGAGTCTGGAGGCGATTGGCATTGAGTGCCCGACGGAACGAGAAAGCAAGGAGGAGCTGGAAAAAGCCACACAGGAGCATTTTGATAAAACTGTGGCACAGCTGGAAGATGGCCGATACCAAGTTTGCCTTCCTTGGATAGTAGGGGCAAAGGAGAAACTATCTTCCAACCGCTATGCAGCTGAAAAGCGGTTGAAGGTGATGACGAAGGATCTCCAGGCGAAAGGTTACCTGCAGCAGTATGATGCACTCTTCAAGCAGTGGGAGGAGGACGGGATTATAGAGGAGGTGAACGATGAAAGTCCATCATCATCATTCACTGGACACTACTTACCACATCGAGCTGTGGTAAAGTTGAGCAGCAGCACTACCCCCATCCGGCCTGTTTTTGATGGATCTGCAAAGGCCAGGGGTAAACTGTCCCTTAATGATTGCCTTGATAAAGGCCCTAATCTTCTGAAGCTCATCCCTCCGATCCTGACCCGTTTTCGCCTGAGGAAAATTGGAGTGTTGGCGGACATTAAGAAGGCTTTCCAACACATCGGTATCCAAACAGCTGACAGGAAGTTCCTGAAATTTTTGTGGTGGGTAGATTTGTCCTGCAAGCTTCTGAAAGTGTATCAGCATTGCAGGGTCGTCTTTGGAATTAACTGCAGTCCTTACCTGTTGGCGGCGATCCTGCGTCATAATTTGAAAAAGTTCAAAGGGAAAGAAGCAGCAGTAGCAGAAGTTCTCCTCCGGTCTCTTTACGTGGACAATACCGTTGTGAGCTTCGACACGCTGGAGGAGGCAAAAAATTTCCAGCGAGTAGCAGTTTCACTTCTTCTTCCAGCGCAGTTTGACCTTAGAGGGTGGGAGTTTGGACCTCTGGATGAGGAGGAAGATGAAAAAGTCTCATCGGTGCAGGGGCTGCTGTGGAACAAGAAAGATGACACGCTGGCGTTGGATGTGACCAGCATAATCCCAAAAATAGCAGCAGAGCCCACCCTCCGTCATTTTTTTTCACTGGTCCACTCCATCTACGATCCCCTCGGATTCGCCTGTCCATTTACTCTAGGGGGTAAACTACTTTTGAGGAAGTGCCACGAGCAGAAGCTGGGAATGGACGCAAAATTGGATGAGCAGTTGAGAAGCGATGTCCTTAAATGGGCTGCTCAAATTCCCCAGCTAGCAGAACTGAAGGTGCCCAGACATGTGGAATTCGGAGGAGGTGAAGGGTGCAGTTTGCACTCATTTGGGGATGCTTCATCTCTGTCAACAGCAGCAGCGGTTTACCTCCGTGTGGAATGTGGCGGAACAGTGAAAGTGTTCCTTCTGGCAGCAAAGTCCCGTGTCTCCCCTAAGAAGATACTCACGATTCCACGGCTGGAGCTTGTGGCATGTGTGCTGGCGGCTCGTCTACTGAGGACCGTTTTGAAGGACATAGGAAGCCCCAACTTGCCCATAACCCTTTGGTCAGACTCCTCAACAGCACTTGCCTGGATCAGAGGGGCTGGACCATGGGGAGTTTTTGTAAGTAATGCTGTGGAGAAAGTTCGTGCCATTTCCGAAGTAAGCAGGTGGCGGCATATTCCAGGGAAAGAGAATATTGCAGATTTGCCGTCTCGTGGCTGCTCAGCCAGAAAGTTGATTGAATCGAGATGGTGGGAGGGACCTAACTGGTTACGCTGTCCCGCATCCAAGTGGCCGAGTGCCGAAGAGATTCCTGATGACGAGTTGGTGGACAAGGAGCGGAAGAAGACAGTGACAGCAGCTTTGGTCACTACAGCGGATGATGATGTTGTTTTGCGCTTCCTGAGGAGATCCAGCCATATAAAAACAGTTAGAGCACTTGCAGTGCTCATTCGACTACAAAAGAAGATTAAACAAAAGAGGGGGACAGCAAATTTACCAGATGTGGATTTACCCCAGCAGCACCAGAAAGGAAAAGTGTGTTTAAAATTGAGTGCTGATGACCTGACAGAGGCGGAGAAAGCTCTCTATTAATTTGTACAGGAAGAGCTCCGGCAGAATCCAGAGAGGATGAGGAAGTTGAAACCGGAACTGGATGATGAAGGGCTTCTCCGCACCCGCACTCGTTTGTCCATGGAGGACGACGAAGAGTTTACCTTTCCTGTGCTGCTGCCCGACCGAAACGAGTTTACGAGTCGGCTGATACGATGGGAGCACTTCCGGAACTGTCTTGCGGGTACCAACACCTTGCTGGCGTTGCTCCGTGAACGATTTTGGATTACAAACGGCAGAAGAGCCGTCAGGAGCGTTATCACCAAGTGCTGGACTTGCCGCCGCTACTTGGCTAAGAGAAGTATAGTGCCTGAAGCTCCACTACCGAAAGAAAGGACGGATTTGGGGGCCCCATTTGCGGTGACTGGTGTTGATGCAGCTGGACCGCTGATTTTGAGAGGAGGTGAAAAGACGTGGGTCCTTCTTTTCACCTACCTAACTGTTCACCTTGAGCTCGTGGACACATTGTCGGCGGATGGCTTCCTCCGAGCCTTCCGGCGTTTTATATCAAGAAGGAGTAGACCAGAGGTGATCTACTCCGACAATGCTCGGGGATTTGTGGCGGCAGCAAAGGTGTTGTCCAGTACCAGCCTTGAAAAGATGATGGAATACGCAGCGGTGTCTAGGATCCAATGGCGCTTCAATCCCCCAGCTTCTCCCTGGTGGGGGGGTTGGTGGGAGAGACTAATAGGACTGATGAAGCAGCTCCTCCGGAGGATCCTGGGGAAAAGAGTGGTCCACCGCGCCGAATTGGAAACTATGCTGGTGGAGGTGGAGGACTGCCTCAACAGTAGGCCCCTCACCTACATATCTGAAAACGTGGACGATCCGTTGCCTCTAACTCCCAACCACTTTGTGCGCTCATGTGGGAAACATCTTCCTGAGGCGGATTTAAGGGACTCAAAGGCAACTCGAGCAGCTTTTAGAAGGCTGCAGAACCTTAGGGAGGCACTCCGGTCCAGATTTTGGAAGGAGTATCTGGGGTTCCTTCGTGGTGAAATGGGGAAAAGGCGCACAGTGGAGCTAAAGCAGGGAGACATCGTCCTCGTGGAGACTGAGAATGCAAAGCGTGTCGACTGGCCGCTTGGAGTTATCGAAGAGACTTTGCCCAGCAGAGATGGACTAGGACGCCTTTTTAGGGTCCGAACGAGGGCTGGAGTAACCCTGAGACCTGCTCAACGACTTTACGTCATGGAGCAAGAGGTGGAGGGGTGAAATATACCGGCTCTCACCGTCCCAACTATAAAATAAAACAAAAAATGAAGCAGTTGAAATCGGCTATCGTCTCTTCCCTTTTTTGACCTCTCACCATTTTGCCTTTTGGAGCCAATCAGGACCTACGGAACTTGTTTGGCTGGTGGGAGTATATTGCAAAATTGGCTACTTTTTGGGTGTTGGAACGGTGGTGTTCATATTGCCTCAGCATTAGCGGAGGGATTCAGTTTTAAAATTTGGGAGACATGTGCTGAGCACATCCAGCAGCAGCAGCAGCAGAATTAACACCCCAAAAATATCATCCTCATCCTCGTCTGCCGGAGCAGCAGAGCTCCACCACCACCACCAAACCCACTACTACCACTATCCTTTCTACCTTGCCTTGAGCAAGTTTGTCTATTTGTCGTTGTGCCATTTTGGCTATTTAAAATTTGTAAAATAATAAATTATTCCTAAATAAAGTTGACGAAATAACTGCTAAAACTGTCCCGACAAGTTACTGAATTATTTTCTGGTTTCCACTGATCCTGAGATCCGAACCTTTTCTAAAAATAGTGTGATGCGACTGATTTTGGTGCATAAAAATTTAGGCACGCCCATACTCATCAAAATTAACTGTTGAGCGCCTGAAAACGCCCCAATTATCAACAGTAACATTTCACATTATTTTGTATATGTCTCAGAGAAGGTGTTGTTGAGCGCTAAGCTGTGGTGTGTGCAGCTTCGCCACTGGTTAAGCTCTAAATGACATGCTTTCACTTTTTCTTGCTTCTTATGGAAGAATGCCGAAAAGGGTGGACTTTCTTCAATATTTTTCCACATTTTCTTATATGCCACGCTCCTTCAGGAAAGCTCCTGGCCTTAAGCTTACTATTTGCTATTTGAGCGATGAGTACATGCAAAAGAACAATGCACATCAAAAAGTCAGACAGAAGAGACCCATCAACATCAACCGGAACACTCCGTAGATATCATTAACACTGGACCTCATAATATTATTTTATCTTTTATAATATGTGAACCAATTTATAAAAGTAATGTAGTTCCCTTTTTGCTTTGTTTTTTCTTGTACAGATTTCTCCTAAAGAAGATTACGACAAGTATTTTGAAAGCTTGAGATTTGTAATAAACTAGCAACCTTCAAATCCAAAAATGTCTACAGTTATGAAAAATTGTATTTGATTTTGGAATTAAACAGTGGTACCAGTGCTTGTGGTTAGTGGCATTCTTTTCAGGAAAATGAGGTTCGGTAATTGAAGCAAAAGCTGGTAACATATACTGCTTTTTATCATAAATTTCAAAAATTACACAAGATTGGTAGTTTATCATAAAAACCTGGCAATGTATGAATAAATTTTATTTCAACACGATAAGAAACCGTAACCTGGAAAAAATGCCTGATACTTGACTTTTCTGTTTAGCTGCATTTTCGAATCATGCTTCAACTAATTGCACAATTCATATTTTAGAAGTGTCGTTATGATTCTACATCATACCTATATGCAAACCACTTCAGATATGTATTGAATACGTATCATTTTTATCATATCAATCATAATTACAAGTTTGTTTTAAAACACATCTATCTATACGTCTACAACGCTGAATTATAATAATATACATAAACATCACACACAATATGCATAAATTCTAAGTGGCTTTATTTTTGAGGGCCCAGCAGAACTTGTTAAAATGTAACTTCGCATGACAAAAAAATACATCTGAAGCTTAAATAAATCGTAATTTTATTCTTGCAACTTTACCGATATAGAGAAAACAGCTCTACTGCATGATTTCACTGAAATATCAATGTATTGTATTATCTTCAAGTCCTATAACTGAGAGAACAATACAAAATAATTCCTTAATATAACAATGTCATTCGTGTAACATGAAAAAATCACAATATTTAGAATACCTATATGAGATTATTTGGTACAGATAATTTTTTTGTTTGATGAAATTTGAGGGTTTTTCGATAAGTAGAAGCTCGGGTTACACGAGCTGCTTACTTCATGTTTTCTACACGCAGAAGCCCTATAAGCCGTTTAAAGCTTTTCAAAGTAAAATTTCTGCTCTTGAATGTATTGAACGACACACGTGGAAAAAGTTTCTACATCAAATCAATTTTATTTTTAGACATAAATAACCTTCGAATATCTGTTTCACTTTACAGCATGTGACAAAAACACCATGCACTTTCAGTTGGCTACCCAGTGATCTAGCTGTTTTAAAAGAGAAAGCACGACGTGTTCTTGTCCTGATTTTCATTTTAACGAGCCCCAGTCTAACGTCATTATGTCTAACATTAGTGACTACTTTGACACTGATAAAAATTATTCATTTAATATAAGTGACGTTGTTCTCACATCCACATGTCCATTTTATAAGTTTAACAATTTTTCTGATTTGATTTCATTGCTTTATAACCAAAGCTGCTACAGGCATACGTTTGCGTTTACCATCTTTCTGTGTGTTGCCAATTTGTTGGTTTTCCTTTTTGGAATTTTTGGAAATATTCTGGTATTGCATGTAGTTATACGTCGACTAAAGCTAAAAACGGCATCGCATGTATTCATAATAAATTTGGCAATTGCAGATTTATTAGTGATACTCTCTTGCATACCAGCAACTTTACTAGCTAACGCGTTTATTCGTAAGTCATTTTAGAAATAGAAATTTGCGTGTAGAAAACAATTTCAATTTCAGATGTTTTTGAAATCTTAAGTAATTTTGTTTTACAGCTTGGATTTTTTCTGAAGCTACGTGTAAAGTTGTTGCACAGAGCCAGCGTTTATCCGTGTTTTGTTCCGTGTACTCATTAGTGGCTGTTTCATTTGACAGGTGGGTAGCATACTCTAAAATTTTATATCCAATTTAAAAACCTGAAATTGACAAATTTGTTTTTAATTTAAGTGTTGAAGTGTTGTGTATTGGACACCATTAATGCTACCTGATATGCTTGAATAACCTTTTATTGCACACATTATTGACGTAGCACTGAAAATAAAGTTGAATCTTGAATCTTTTAGATGCAGAGTTATGCAATCAGCCCCAGAAACAACTTCAAGCATTTCCAAGACCCAAGGTTGCAGAATTGTACTTGCAATTTGGATTGTTGGTTTTGCAATTACTCTTCCCTGGGCACTTTTTAAAGATTCACCAGATACATCATTGCCGCAAAACTTAGAACCCGAATTTTGCGAAGAAATCTGGAAAACAGCAACACACGAGGCAGCTTACTTTCTTGTGATTCAAGTTGTAGCGCGATTAGCAGTGCCATTTACACTTATTACGTTTTGTAGTGTATTTGTTTGGAAGAACAAGCCACCAGTTGCTCCTCCGCTGCTATTAATACCAAGCTGTATTGCAATTCGAGAAAATCAGTGCAAGCGACACACAAGAATTGTTATAACGTTTACCATACTAAACTTAGCATTTATTGCATTTTGGTTGCCGCTTTATATCATCACAGGAAAATTTAACTTTCTTCACGAACCTGTAAAACCCCAACTGCAACACTATCTTTCATCATATCTGGTTCCTATTGCTCAGTTGCTGGGTACTTGTAACAATTGTATTAATCCCATATTTTATTGTTATTTAAGTAAGCCGTTTAGAGAACCACTTTTAGCTATTTTGCAATGTGTAACCTGCAATCAAAGTCGTGTGTTGAGAAGACATCGCAACGTCACCGAATTGGAGACTGCCGTATAAGTAGTTGTTTCTCTTGCCTAATTTTAATGGCAAAAAAATATGTGTACCTAGCAAACAACATAGCGTCCATACCATCTCCAGCAAATCCTTTTGTTTCATGTTACCCTTGCGTGCATTAAACCATAAAAAATATTATTGCTAAGTTAAAAGGATTTGTATTCCATCAAGGATCACGTAGCACTTAAAAACCTTTTAAGGTTAAAATCGAAACAGCAACCTAGAAAATATAATCGACATTTTTAAATTCCCTTAGTTTCTTAATGGAAAATACTGTGAGTATTAAGCTTGATGTATTTAAGCATGGTGAAGGGGAGTACTTTCCAATATATACATTTCAAATCCATGGATTATTATAATGGACGTACATAAAATAGTGTAATTGAAAAATAAACGTACATTATGTATGCAATGGAATCAAGTATGATGACCTTTAGTATTATTGTCAGTAGGCTACTTCACTTTTGTACAAGTACTTCGGGTTTTTACTTAAAATTGTTAGTAGTTGAAGATACACATAGTGAGTATAAATATCAGTTGAGACGATTTGTTTTCATGTCTACTTGTTCTAAATTTTTAAATTTCCTACGTTGCTTTTAAGCGGAGATTAATACTCATCTTTCTGCGAATACTCAAAAAATGATGTGCGATAGAAAGTATAGTTGATGCTTTTGGAAATTTATAAAATCTACAGCGTGAGCTGCAAAAAAACCACTTCTACACATGCACTAGCGTATTGCAAAATCCTCTTTCTCGCATTTTCATGGCAGCTTGTTGTTGATTAACTTGGCTATGAAATCCTTTTAGGTTGTTTTTGTGATGCATTAACTTTATAATAATTTTTATACAAAGAAACCTCCACAAAGCTGTATTTGAAAGTTAAAACGGTACATAGATATTAGAGTAAATACTTAAGAAGTGGATTGAGCAATATGATTGAAAAATGTAGAAAACAAAATTGAAAAGAAATCGTATAGATAGTCAAAACAATTTGCATTTGTTGGTAAGATTATACACATTATTACTATGATGACTACCGGTTGTAAGCAATATGTTGCTTTCTGTTGTATTCACTAAGCAGTTTACAAAGTTACAAACTATATAATTACTAAGCGCAATTTCCATAAAACACTATTAATAAAAAGTAATCTTTAAGAAGTATTATAAAGGCAAACCAAATCACGAAGGATTAGCAAAGTATGTTGATATATAAGTATCGTTCTGTTTTTTGTTAGAGACTGAGTGAAAGAAACTGCCAATTAAAACTAAACGTAATGTATCGTTAACCTATGATTGCAGTGTTTATGGATTGGTTTCCAAAAATTATGCAAGATAAAACGAAATGCTTGCCATTCAATTACCTACCAAATATAGCTCAAAGTGTGATTAAAAGTTTTACAGAAAAGGTCAATTAGCAAAGTAGGCATTCAATTCACGACATAATTCCTAAGTGTAATGGTCTAAAACACTTTTTAGTGCTTTTTTCATTTCGTTTTAATTGCAGTTTTCACACAGCAAACATCATGCTTGCTAAGGAATTAGTTCAAGGAGTACTTGATGCTGCTGTCAGCAAAAGCAAAATGTTAGTATTTGATATGAAATGGCGTGAAAATGTTAATCTTGTACAATATGAATGAAAATAAATTAGTTTGTGAAAAGTTTTCCTGAATGAATGAAAAGTTGAATGAATCAATAGGTACTAAACTTGCGTCAGGGCTTCATGTTCATACTGGTGACAATTTGCAAAGTAAGGATTTTAATTGGTAATTTCTATTTTATTCTATGTTTGAGTATGCTTACGTACTATTGTTGACTCAAAAATTCAATTTAAGTTAATTGTTGAAATTCGTTTCATAAGTACACAAAAGCGTTTCCCTTACAAAAAGCTAGTAACATAAATTACGCTTGTTATATAAATTTTTACTGTGCAATTTTATCTATGCGTGCTCTTTTTTTCATGCTTTTCATTTTGATAATTGATTTGGGTTTTACAAGCATATCACATGACCCTAAAACCTCAGTAAAAGATTAGCTTGCATCGCGACTGGAGACCTCTTGGAATCGATTATGGGCCTATAATGTAACCTTTATAAGCAATTGTGGTGGTAAAAGTGAAATTAAAAGTGGTTTTGAAACCCAAGAAAACTCTTACAGATACGACTCAAAATAGCTTTTTCGGGTAGTGCTCAAGCGGTGGACACTATCATAAATGAAATGCTAAGCGTTTTTAAACTTACACAAAAAAGAAATTGAATTGATTTACGTCTTTGTTAAAAGTAAAATCCTACCAATGACGTATTTGAATATCATTTTCATTTTAACAAGTGATATAAAGCCAGAAAACGAAAAGAAAACACCCCAGTGGGATTACGTTAAAGCCGTATAATAATGATATGTATAGTTCATTGTACCGTTACTTACTTGTACATATACTCCCGGATATTGCATTAGCATACTGTTTATCTGTAAAACTGGTTTGTGATAAAGGTTTAGATAATTTAGCACAAATTTAGTTCATGAAGTTTTTAGAAACTATCATCTTTCACATCAACTATGTGATTATAAATTATCTTCATCGCGTGCAACATTTGTATGCAGCCAGCTCCGCGGTGGCGCAGAAAGCTAATCATGCATTCTGCCGCTACCGTGCTCGGGTTCGATTCCCCGCTGGAACAGTAAGTTTGTGCAGCTTCTCATATAGAGATTTATTCCTGCAGTTGTGAATGTGACTTCGTTCTCTCATTAGGTCGAAACCTAATGGGGTATCCCTGATGAGATTGAACAATGTTGTTGATTTGTATACTTGCAATTTCCATAATATCTCTCGTAAAAGCAGCACCGTGTAAAAACTGGGAGAGTCTGCAAAAATTCTACTATGGATTACGCGGCTGGGTCCTCTCTAAATAGGGGGGATTCCTTCCCAAATTACATACATACAACATTTGTATGCATAAAAGTTTGCACATAAAGAGGACATCAGCGAAAATTCAACACAATTCACAAAGATCGTTGGATATTATGTTAGTATGAGTAAACTAGCTAAACTTATTTTTTCTCTGTAAATAATGTAGATTTTGCACTGAAAAGAGTAAACGTTGCCTTTGATTGTAAACGGAAACGCAAAACGGGCTATAATATATTATTTATGACAGAAGCTAATAATCATCTATCTACTTGGTTATACGACACAGTATTTTGAAGCGTAGAAGAGAAACCGATATCTGTCAGGACTAGCAAAAATTGATGGTATACAATAAAGGAAAATGAAAGCAGCATTAATCATCTTAGAATTGCATCCGTTAAATTAATTTAAGGAGATGGGTTCTAAAACCATCAGAAACGGGATCTCTGAAAACTCTATAGTTGAAAACTGTGCAGTTTTTCCTTCTGTTCAGCTTGTGATTTCTTTCACTAAAATCTTAGTTTTCGTTCGTAAAAACCAAAACACTTTAAATGTATCTAAGCTTATTTCCGGTTGGTTGGGTAGAAATAAGGAACAGTTGGTGGCAATGGCAGTTTTTCATAAACAAGTGCTATACTTCGACTGTTCCTGACAACCTTTTTGTTTATAAAAATATCCAGGCATATCTTTTCTTGGCATTTCAAGAAACGTCGTGACCAGTGTCTCCTTCCATTTGTATTTGTAAATCATTTAAATAAAGGTTTGCAGCTATTTCGATTCACCAAAGTATTGAAAATGTATTTCCATCGATTTCGTGTTTCAACCAACAGAGTAGAAATCATTTGTAGAGTAAACGTATTGCATTGCAACAACTACAAGAATAGCAAACAAAAAATAAAAAAGAACCGCACAAATAATGGGACATTAATTATAACTGGGACATTAATGTATTGTTATAAGTTACCTATAACATTTTGCTTGTCACAATGTCGTGTAATTAGTCTTTATCATCTGCCGTAAGTTTGACATTAGAGCAAACTAGAATGGGCGTGCTTCAAAAATAATCGGCAGATAATTGCTCAAGGAAAATTTGTCGTTAGTACGCTACAATTTGCTATCTTTTTGTTAGGTTTCAATCGGGCACTATGAGATACATTAAGTCATTTGAGTAATATGGCGTAAAATGGAAACGCCTATAATTTTGACTTTTATGTGTAACCTTTCAAAAACAATGAGTTGGCAATGTTGAAAGATCCCAATTACAGCACATAGTCAAGTATATTAAAAAGTATTTATTAGTTTTTGCATGCGCCTGTCCACAATTATTAAAACGTTCTACTACATAGTTACAACTGAATTGTTGTGCTGTCGTTTCTGCAATCATTATACCGTTGCGCAAAAGCTTCAGTTCATAACCTTATACCATCTTTGCCTTCTTAGAATATTTGGAAAACAGCATTGAAGAAAATTTTTGCAATTTACATTCTATATTAATAGATAAGTAGATGCTGTGCGCGATTCTAGAAGACGAATTGAACTCCAGTATTGTTTCCCGCGAATACATATCATGTAGAATAGAATGAATCAAGTTGTACAGTTTTGTTTTAAATTAATGCAGTTTTTTGTACCAAAGGATTCCTTCCGTTCAGAAAGAACATTTCAACCATCAACCTTTCTCCATTTTTTTCTTTCATTTTTTATGCTTCTGAAAGTGTAAAGCGAACAAGATAAACATCTTCAATCTCCGCTTGGCATTCTCTGTTTCACACGCTCGGATGCTCAAAGATGTCTTTGACAACACTTCCGTTTTCGAGTATGTTTTTGAAGGTTATGACACATGTCACGACCTTATAGAGTTGTCTCCAGAGACAGATTCCAGTCTTCCAGAAAATATATGCAAATGTCCTCCTTACTGCATAGGAAAGCTTATGCTTTATACTAAAGCGTTATCGAGTAAAAACAGCTGTTACAAAATGCGCACATTTCATTTTTGCCATTGTCATCCTTTTCTTTTAAAATACAAATCTGTAGCGTACTTTCTCAAGTAGGATGTGTTTTGGCAACAAAATCACTTCAAACAAGGCAGCAGTATACAACTTCAGGAAACATTTTAACAGTTAGAGTATGAATTTCTTGTTTGTATTTATTTGGTATTGAGTTTCAAGTAATAAAAAATTAAGCCATGCTTCAATGGTTTCAATAAAGGGCAATCTAATTGCATCTCACGCTTTTTCGGAACGTCTTTCTTGTCCAGTCTTGACTAACAATAAGTTGCAACAAGCAAGCATTCACTAATTAGTTGTAGGACGTGGTGGCAATTGTTTAATGGCAGGGAAATGGTCCTCTTTCACAGAATAGAGAATTGAAACCCATCGTTAATTTAAGGCAACACAAAAGATTGCAATTTGTCTTTTTTCAATACTCAAATGTGCCATTACAATCTCAGAATGTTGCTTCAGCAAACCCATTTCTAACTAGAGGAAATTTACACACCAGCATTGTCGGCAAACTGTAATTAAATGGTTTCCCTTTCGATGCAACTGCCCTTATAAAAGTAGCTATTTGGTATGCATTGCATACTATGCAATGCAATGCATGTAAAAATGTGCATGTAAAAACCCCAAAAAACTGAACCGTGATATTCAAGTCCTCTTTGGCAGCAGCATGTGGAATATTTTCTATGAGCATAAAGTGGTTGTGCATTATGTAAGTACTGAAACTAAATTATGAACTCAGCCATGTAAACTTTAAAAATTAGTGCTCTGAGTTTTTACATAAAATTTTTTGGCTCAGTAATAAATATCAGTTTGGATAACTTGCTTTCACTCTCATGCGTGAATGTGAAAATGACTATTCGTCCATTTGTATCAGGTGAACCACTATTGACTTGCCGAGCTAACAGCAAGCATTATGTCTATTCATAAATGTCAAACATGACGCATATCATGTTACATTATATACAAACAAATCCAAAATTCAACAAAATGAATGATACAATGGATGAAGCTGTTACTTCTAAATTAGCAAAATGTGAAACGCTGTCTGTCTTTAATGCCATGGAACCGATACGTATGAAATTTTGACCAATTGCTGACGAGAAAGTAATGAATCCACAGAAAGGATTTTAGTGCTTCTCCTTGCCTAACTAATAGATATTGACCAGGTACTTACGAATTTTTATTTTTGAAGTTGATGTATTTACAATCATGTTGACTCAGCAATAGTATCGGTAAGTAATATGTTACTAACTGCTTTCTTCACTAAACTGCAAAGCCACAAAATGTTAAATTACAAAGAGCCAAATAAATGAACACTTAACAGGCATACTTGTAGTAATATGTGAGAGAAAGTATTCGAAGGGCAAGCGTAAGTGAAAGTGAGAAGAGCTTGCACAACACGCCAATATTATAGCATCAGAGAGGATTGACGTTTACACACACTTTGTAAGAATTCGTCAATTAAAACTAAAAGTATGATATCATCAAACTTTGATTCCAACGTAGTATATGCAGATGGGTTAGCCCAAAAAATTCACTTCTTGTATCTACTAGGGTTGACGCAAACTAAGTTTTCAAAAAGTGGCTACTTAGCAATTAACATTTGTTCCACGAAATAACTCGCAAATTTAATGGGCATAAACACTTAAAGCACGTTTTAGTGCTTAGATATTTCTATTTAATTGCTGTTTTCAATATATCTTGTTATCGTGCATGCAAGCAACTTGAGGTCGTTATATTATTGTGATGAATGGAATATGAGTAGATAATTTGTTGTGTCTTGCTGCTCCTAACCAATGCTAGCGTCTTTATTACCAGCAAGCTATTTTTACACAGATCATAAGAAATTATAATATGCCAATCATACACATTCACTAAAGAAGTATAGTATTTATGTATCCTAAATGGTGAGATGGTGTGTGATGGTTGATGGTGTTGACGATAAAACGGTTGAAAAGATGCCGATGGGGATGAGGAAACGAAAGACTAAACATACTTAGAAATGGCTACCTCGTTGCAAACGGTATGACAATTCATTTTTGAGCAGTATAACATGCTTTATTTGAATGTCCATGTGATAGAAAGGTGCTGAAGCAAAAATTGTAATAGTCTCTTTAAATATTTAAATAAGAAAAAATGCACACTTGTTTTTCGAATATAAGTTAGAACTATCTCATAAATACACAAGATTTCTACAGAAAATTTCGTTTTTGTTCTCATTCATTGCTCCTTACAAAGAAATTAATAAAATTTCGGAAGCTTGAGTAAAACTCCGCATCTGGCAAGCCCGTTAAACATTTATATAAAGATTTCTACAACGCCTTAAGTGAATTTCGGATTACTTATTTTGTTTTGTACTCACATTATGTTGTATTGTGTCAGAAAGAAAGTTTTGTCAAGTGGAAAAAGTAGTGCGCGGGGTACTGCGGTTGGCTTAACGCTAAAAGGTTTGCTTTGTATTTCTCTAGGTTTGAGATATAGGGTGTCATATATTATAGCATTTTGTTCCAAAGAAACTGACCTTAGGACATAACAAACAACTACAACTTTTCTTAACAAATTTAGTACTTTTTGTAGTCACTTTTTTCACGCCTAGAGAAAATGTTGTGTGAGTACTTGCACTGGGTTTTCACTTTCTGTATGTTCTATGCACGCACATTTACATTTAGTACCAAGTTCTGATAACATTTTTTGGTATAGAATTTTGTGTGAGCAATATGCAGTCATTATGAAGCATCACTGATTTGCAATGTAAATTGTTGCATTTCTACCACCTATATTTCAGTGCATTATGTTATGTGGCAAAATGCGGCGCGGGTGGTATTTTACGTGTTATGTTATTGTGAATTACCGTGCATCGGAAGTTTGTGCAAAAATCTGTTCAAACCATATTCCGCACGTAAAGTTTTCGATAGCATGTTTATTCAAGGTAGCATTTAAAAGCGTAAAACTGTGCATCCCAAAGCTTTTACCTATTTTCTTGTAGTTCTTGTATTTAGTTTAATTTAGATGTTCGCACACTTACCTGGCTTATAGCTTATGTAGGTTACATTCCTTACGTAAGTATACTGCAAATCCTACGTCAAGTGGAACATCTCTAAATCAACCTGAGATATTACTAAGGAAACGCGGAGAAAGTCGGACCCCTCAAATTATACACCCAGCTTGGAAAATAAATTCTCCTGTCGTTTCTCTCGGACAATAGCTGATTGCTCTGGTTCTTCTTCCCACTGCGTGACCTACATACATACCTTTATCCAGATCCAATACCCAAAGGCACGTTGTAAGTTGAGTAACATGAGCGCAATACCTAAGAGGAAATGAACCAATGATTTATTTTAGAAGAATTTCATTAATTTCTATCCTGTTCAATAAGCTTGCCGGATCAATGAACACGCCTTTGCACCTGAAAATAAGCTGATGAATTCCATTATATGGACAAAATTTGATACACTTTTTCATGAGCGTGGAAAATATTATAGAATTTACGAGAAGCATATATATACTTAAAAGAAATCTTTTCGGATAAATCAATAATTGTATAATGTTCGTCAGTGACTAGAAGGAATACATTTACATTGTAAAAGTTGTTTCAATTACTGTTTTGAACAAACATTGTGAAATTCACAATGTGAGTCACTGTATTGGCGCACTATTAGAGTTTCTGTGACTGTTCAAAAGAATAATTGGTGTATTGTAGACATTCAATTACTTTTTGAATTGTACTGATTTAAAACCCCTTTTAAAGTTTTTCAATTTCATAAGTACACAAAAGTTTTTTTTACCAGAAAAGGCCATTAAAATAAATTGTGCTTGTTATAAACTGATTATTGAGCAAGCTTTTTGCGCTTGCTCCTATCGCTTTTAAGGGTTTCGTTTGATACTTGATTTGAAATTTGCAAACCTGTTACATAATATTAGTCTAAAGCTTCAGTAGAAAAAAAGCTTGGTTTGTAACATGAGTGTAGACTTGGTAAAGTCGGTCATATGCCTATCAAGTTACCACTATAAGTGGTTGTGTTGGTGAAAGGGAAAGTGATTTTGAAGAAGTAGAAGCGCCAGAAAAGTCTTTGAATTTTAGCTCAAACTGCTATTTTGGGCACTGCTCAAATGTTGAACTAGCGTAGCTGGTAGCGTAATCAAATGCATTAAATGATCTGAGGAAACTTTTAACCCAGAAGAGAAATTGAATTGAATTACTTTTTGGTATAAAGGAAACCCTACACAGATGACGCATTTGAATATGCGTTTTCATTTAACAGGAAACATAAGGCTAGCTTTTATTGGAAAAACTCCGACGGGATTACGCAAATGTATGGTTTATTCTGCACGTCATATATTGTCTTATTTATCTATTTTGAACAAACTACAGCAAAAAAACCATATTGTAAAATGACACGTAATTTTGAAACTCAATTGTTCTGCAACTACCAATTTCACAATAAATTCATTCACGAACAAACTACTACTTAAAGTAAACGTTTATGACTTACTATATGCATAAATGGTACTTTGTTTCTGAATCTCTTATTCTTGTATACAAACATATTTCATTGCATAGATTATTTGTTGTGCTGTTTAACGTCAGACAACGATATATCATAAATCAAGTTAATTATCTAACAATTAAACTTAGAATTAGTTTTCAGCAAATACGCATTTTAAAATAATAACAATTGATTAGAGCAAATTGATAGCGTGCAGCGCAAAGCACCTCAGTTTTCAAATTCTTCTTATATGCTTTCACTTCATAATGCTACAACTTGTAGGACTGCTGTTACTAGTTAGTAAAATTAGTTGTGTTATACAAGACATGATGCTTTTTCAAAACTGTCTTTCTGGTACAGTTTTATACATATCGAAACACAAACGAACAAAATATCTTAAATAAACTATCTACATCGCGTGCTCACGGTCATTTGCAGAAACGTTTTAACAAAGGAAAGTAGATAAAGAATGCAGCAAAATTACTAAGGGTTTCCAGCTATATTTCGTATACGTACTTACTTAGCAAAGCTTCGTTTTTTCTCTGAAAATAATGTTAATTTTGTTTATGGAGGAACGAACAATGTAGTTTTTAGCATTAGTGAAAGCCCAAAATGGATATAGGTAGCATACATTTTGAAAGAATAAAACTGAAGATATATAGCATCACGGAAACGCATCAATAAAGTAAGACATATAAGTAGCAGTTCATTTTCACCCTTTTGGTTGTCATCACGTATATATTCCACAAGAACCTCAACATATCAGCGGAACAGCCAAACTCTTTATATATTTTGAAGGAAAAACAGAGGCCTGTCAGAAATAGGAGATATTGATGTTACGGTTACAGGAAAGTGAAAGCAACACAAATCATTTTAGTATTTTATCCGTTAAATAAATGCGATAGAAAGATGCCTTACAAAGCAGAAACAAGATAGGTTGGGCTGCGTAAACTTGTATGGAATTTTCAAGGGTGCACGTGTATTACATTATGTTTAAGTTTATTAGGGATACCATATGTATCGGTCAAAACTTAGTTTTTTCTTATGAAAAACCTAAAGTGTATAATGTACTTGATCTTTTTCTGGTTGGGTAGATAGCAGAAATTGATGACAATGGCAGTTTTTCACAAACGGTTGTTATGTTTTGCCTGTTTTTGACAACCTTTTTGTTTCACAGTTACTTTCAGACATGTAGTTGCTTGCCGTTTCAACAAATGTCGCAACCAGCATTTTTGGGGGTCTTTGTACATCATTTACAGCTTATTATGTCTCATAAAAGTTTTCAAATCACAATCTTGCCAGTGTGCAGACGAAGAAGCATTTTTACCAAGAAGAGTTTGTTGGTATTTTGATTGTATTGTAGCCATACAATCAGGAGAATTTTGATCAAAGAATAAAAACCGGACAATAGGAATCTTGTTACTTGTTAGACCAATTGGGACAATAATATATTGCCAGTACATTTTGCTTGTTAGACTTTCATGTAATTTGTCTTTATCATCTACCATACAATAGAGCAATCTAGAAAGGAGGTGCTAAAAATAATTGCTAAGTATCAGATAATTGCGCAAATTAAAATAATTGAAAACAAGCTACAATTTTTAAACTTTAGTAGCAAGAATGTGCTGTAATGTGCCCTAAAATGGTAACGCCTAGAAGTTATGTGTACAAACTTTCACCATGTTTGTTATGTTGGTAGCGTTGATAGGTTAGAATAAAACCAAATACCTACCCTAATACTGACAAATCAACGTGACTTTGTAATGATTTTTGCATGTAAAACGTACGAATAAGTTAATTATAAATGTTGTTGTTTTGTTGTATCTGCAATATCGTAAATGTAACGTTCTAAGTTTTCCCTTCTGAGTTGTTTTAATTGTTGCGTTTTAATTTAATTACAATATATAATTTTATTCTCTAGTTCAACTTCATACGTTATTTGCATAATGGCTCTGAAGGGAATTTAATTAATATTTAAATTGCATCCACAACACCTCCGACCTTATTGCTACCCAACAACTTTACTCCATTACAAATGTAAAATTTAACTGAATCTTTTATAAACACTAATTTAGACAAGTACAAAATGCTTCTAAGAAATGCTGGGCGCGTTTCAGGAGACAAAATTAAATTTCAGTAGTACTTTGTCTCCCTTCCCATGGAAAGATTTGCAGTGTAGAATGCGTCAAGTATGGAATTGTTATAAAAATGATACACTTTTTCTTGCCATATTACTTTTATTTCACTTCACATTTCACAATTTACTGCTTACTTACATTTCAAACAACAACTAGTAACTAATCCATATTCCCATTTCTCCGCATTGTTTCTTCTTTTCGCTTCTGAAAGTGAGAAGTGTAAGGATTTACACTAAGTAAACATCTTCAATCTCCGCTTGTCATTCACTTTTTCACACGCTAGGATTCTCAAAAGGCCCTTGACAATACTTCCGTTTGCAAGTTTGTTTTTGAAGGTTACGACCTATGTCACGGCATTTTGGTATTGTCTTCAGAGACAATACATTTCAACAAACCATATGCAAATATCTTATTGCTACTCAGAGGCTAAACGTCAAGCAAATGGCAGAGGGAGGGCCCGGGTGAGGGTAGAAGAAAATGGGGCCCTTTAATGTCTGATACTTTACTTTTCTGTTGCTGAGTTAGTGAATTACGGTTAAAATCCGAGTTTTAAAGATATAATGAGAAAATTTGACTGCGCATAATATGCGGAATTTTGACACAAATAATGGATGGCGAGTGTAGCGAGCCCAAATTTTTGAAATTATAAGCAAATTGTCTACAATTTTTGCTTAAATTTGCCTTTTTTCGCTTCGTTTGGGGCCCTCTAAGCCCGGGGCCCGGGTCGACTTCGAACTCTGCCACCCTCGGCGCTTAGCCTCTGTTGCTACTACGTAATATCAAGTTGTTATATAGTAACAACTGCTTTGAATACATACGCACATAACTTTCCTGTCATCTTTTTCTTTTGAAATTCAAATAAGTAGAACTTGGTTCTCAAGAAGCATATTTTCTTTTGTGAACATTGTCATTTCAACATGAGCAACAGTATGAAAGCTACGCAAATATTTTACGAGTATTTTCTTTTGGCCTTTTCTATCCAGTTTCTAGTAATACAAAAATTAATTCAGTGGCTTCCAAAGTGCACGCAAGCCTGCGAAACAAAACTGCATGTAAAATCCATTATATTCATTTTTGCAATATTTACTAAACGACGTGCTGGTCAAGCATGGTCTGGCAAATTTAATTAGTTTACTTAGGGAGCTGCAGTACCAAATAAATTTTCCTTTGTTGGATATTATTAAACGACTATTTACTAGTTATATGACATTTAATGCAAACGTTTGACTGACTATTAGAACGATATATCTTACACACGATCCCGGCTAACGGGTTGAAACCGAATAATGTATCGCAAAATAAAGGATCCTAAATGAGCTTTATTGTGCTATTAGTAATCTCAGCATGTTTCAAGAGCAAAAGCATTTCAGTTCAAAAGAAAGTAACACCACAGCATTGTCGGCCAAGTGTAATTAAAAGGTTTCTCGTTTCAATGTAATTGCCTTTTGTCAACCACCATAAAAGTAGCTATTTGGTATGCAGAAAATGTGACGCATCGGGAGCAAAGGGAAGCGTAAATGTGGCAATTACGAAAGCAGAAAATGTCACACGGTATTACGGTTTAACGTCGGGGTACATTGATTTTAGTAATTGGTTCACTTAAAGTGAAGTATCCTTCGGGAAGGAGGTCACGTCAGAAATCAATTTCTTCAGGAGCTTTCTCTAGATTTAATAAGTAGATAAAGCTGCCCACATTGCACCTGAAGATCTACTCGGTTCGGTTTCAGTGCCAATGGGAAAACTAAAAGTTACTTGAGAAACTGTCGTGACCAGTTTTTATACCACTATTTTAAGCGAATGGCATTCGCATTTTTGGATGTGCTTTATGCACGCATTTCCATTTTATTCAAGCACCGGTTTTAGTGCTAATGACAGTAACGGTAAGTAGGAGCACGACTATTGTAGAAAGCCAAACAGTCAGTGCCTAAATGAGTAAACGCAGTTGAAAAAACTTTCTACAAAATAACTGTTTTTTTGTGATTTTGTATATTATAGGCAAAAACAGTAATATTATTTGTTACATACTATTGCTCACTTGCTGGGTGCATGCAACAAATTATGTATAAATTCAAATTAATCCCATCTTTTCTGCTATTTATGCAAACCATTTAGAAACCTACTTATTTGTGACAGCTGGAAGCATAATCTGTACATCAATTTCTGAAAGACGTATATTGTGGAAAAATCGAAAGAATGTCAAAATGGAAAGAACTGTATACCAAGCATTTATACTGTATTACATTTACTGTATTTAAGTGAAAGTACGGAATGCGTGAAAATGTGCATTAACATTGCTAACAGGTATCAATAAATTTTCAACGGTTGGAATCCAACTTTAAGAAAATCCAAAAAAAAGAGCGTTAAATTACTTCGCAGACTTTCACCTATACGGAATTGTGTTATTGAGTTATAAAAATTTGTTCCAAACCCGTACACAAAATCATTCGTGCGTTAGGCTTTAGATCAAAGCACTTAGGCTTTTAGCATGGAAATACAACCGGCAATCCAGAGATGCTCAACGGCATTTTTCTCATGTTGGTGGGAAGTACTCAGTATTCTAACCTTTTATGGCTAAGATGAAGCAAGAACCTTGTTTAACATTATATTTTAGAACCATTCTAATCCACATGTTAACGTAAGTTGTTATGAATAATACTATACAACTTTATATAACTTTCTTTGTATGATTCCATAACTTCATAACTTTTTACAGGCAGAACGAAAACGTCCGCGATAGAAAACCATTAAAAAATTTTCTTGCAAAACCCTACTCGACACATTTTGTGCTGCTCTGAGGTACATAGACCAAAAACATTTAACTTTTTTCCATGATGTTTCAGCTTTAAATTTATCAATTTCAAAATGGAAAGAAGCAAGCAGCATATTTAATAAAAATGATAGATGACGGTAATGCAAACATTTGTGAAGTTGATTGAGACTAACTGGGAAATGTTGGGGAAAATTAAAGTGAAAATGTCTAACTCAGACAGTTCAGTCAAAATAGTTAGAATTTTTTTTATGGTTATGTTATATCTGACAAGTTTGTCTCAGCATTAGTATAAGGAAATCTGTGAAGATATTTGCTGCTTTCTTCACAAAGTATTAAAGCTATGTCTTATAGTATAGGCAAATAAAGAATCTGTATTCATATTTGATCAAGGCAAACCAAATTACAAAAAAAACTTTTTGTACCACGTTGATACCCATAAAGCATCAAGAATTGAGGTTAAGACTTAAGTCAAAATGAAATTGCAAATTAACACTAAAAGTTTAATGTCATAAAGCCTTAAGTATTTGCATGATGGGCAGTTATCCAACATTGTGCTTGAAAAATTGAGAAACTTTACTTTTTACCATTTACCAACTTCCACATAAAGTGCACGAAAAGTTTATGACCAATTAGCAATTCGAGATTTGTTTCAGAAAATATAATCCCAAAGTGGAATGGGCTAGTACACTTTAAGTAAGTTTTAGTGTTTTGGATATTACTTTTTAATTGCTATTGGGCAAACAAAGCACCATGCTGGTAAGAAATTAGTTTTTCGAGTGTTCACGCAATACTTGATTGATGCGAAATTTAAATGAAAATAAAGCAAAATGGCTAGAGTTAAAAGTAACTTTCACTATTACAAATTACAAAAAATAAAACAAGCAAAATACTTGAAATGTCACAATATATGGTGGTAAAGTTGCTCGAAACTGAATTGAAAGCACTTCTTAAGGCCTGAAGAGATTTTATGAGCTTTTATGTCATTTCAAATATGCTATACTGTGTACTTTTTTTATTACGGAAGAAAGTATTATCAAGTGGAGAAACGCGGTGTGTGCAGCTTTATGACTAGCAAACCATTTAAAATCATGTTAAAGTTTTTCCCCTTTCTATGGAAATGATCTTAAGAACTTTCCTCAATACTCCAACACATTTTCTTTTGTAATTCTTTCACTCTGAAAAGCAGCAAGCTATAGGTCTCTGATAATGCTGAGTTATTGTTTTCCTTTGGGCATTCTTTCACGCCTACCAAAAAGGCAGTAAAACATTTTCTCATCCCTGCATTTTCAGGCGCATGCACTTGTTCTCATAACGTTTTTGTGTGTACACAATAAAATCTCTCTGAAACATAGCTGTATACGTTCTATCACCGATACCGAATAACAATGTCTTGTGGTAAACTGCAAGGTGGGTGGATTGTTAGGTTTATCGGGAAAATTCTTTATGGCGTATTCCACACGTAAGACTTCCAATTACCTTTTTTATACAGTGTAGCATCAGAATTTGTAAAACTATGCAACGATTTATCAATTTCTTTGTGCTTGTGTAGTCTTCTTAGGGTAACATTACGCTGCCAAGCTTACTGGATTGATTCAGGTTACACATTATGAATACGTATACGTTCTATAAATCCCACGTCAAGTGATATTTCACTAAATCAATCTGATACGTTAGTACAGACGCCTAGAGAAAGCAGGTTCAATTTATAAAACATTTTAGGGGAAACGTTCTCTCGTTGCTGCGTATATAACAGCTAATTGCATTGATTTTTCTTGCCATTGCGTGACCTACATGGCAATGCCAAAGCACGTTTCAAGGAGTACTTACACGAGCGTAGGATTTGTTAAGAGTGTAGATGATCAAATGATTTATTTCGTAGGAATTTCATTAGAGCTACTATCTTGTTCAGTATGCTTACCGGATCAATGCACATATATACATTTTTACACCTGGAAGTAGTAAGGTAGTACCGAATGGGATCAAATTCTCCATTTTCTAGTGGATAAATCAATAATTGGAAAACGTGCATCAGTGGTTACTGGTTTAGATTACAGTTTGCATCGTAGAGCAGAACATTTCAAAGAATTCTCCACTGGATATAAAACACCTTTGCTAAAAAACAGTTTCCGGAAGATTCCATGACGTTTCTCTGTTCAGACTTTTTTCTCATCACATTGGACGCATTTTGCCTGTTAAACAATAAAATATATATTTTAAGAAAACCCGTCATTGTGCTTGTTTTTATGTAGCATTTTAGTAGGTGCGATGGAATATTGAAAAAGTACATACATATTTGTTTAAGTTGGCAAGCTACTGCTATTGCACATTTGCTGTCTCTTATGCTTTCATTGATGTATTTTGTTTTCTTGTTTCGTTGATCCTGACCTACAATCACTTTTTAAAGGTACGTAACGCCTATTTTAGGTCATCCAAATTGTGCTGAAAAGGTCAACAGTTTTAAGTACACCAATTCATTTACGTTACTACATGCAGATTGGAAATATAAGTAATTAGTAGTCCGTAGTGAATTCAATATTTTGCAGGGTTTTTAATGCGTGCTTTTTACCTTTTGGTCTTTTTATGTACTCCGGTTCCGGTTTGCTATCTTATTCCGTTTACATGTACGTCACGAAATACTGCTGCAAAACTTTGGAAGCTTATGCTGTAACACGACTAAAACCTTTTTAGAACCGTTTTTAAATATATCATGTACCCGTTATAAGAAATCGTGGTGGTAAAAGTGAAAGGGGTTTTGAAACAAAAGAAAATTCTTTGAACCAAGGCTCATATTGCCATTTTCCAGCACTAACAAAGCGCTAGACTATGTAGTGGAATATTACTCGGAGAAACTGAAACATTCTTCGTTCAAAGGGAAACCATACACCGATGATTTATTTAGATCTGTGTTTTTATTTTAACAAGAAATTTAAAACCAGCTTTTTGTAGAAAATCTAGTTGTGGACTATTTTTGACTGATGATTTAATGAATTGTTATTATTTTAAACGACAACTAATTAGTTTTTCCATCTCAACGCAAAAGGTCATGACTGACATATTGTTTGTAGTATTAGTATTATCAAAACCTGATAACACATATATGCTTACTTTACTTTACAGTATCATCTTACGTTATATTGATTTTAGGCTTTTATGGTGTGAGCAAAACACTTCGGCATACTTTTTTCGTACTCCGTAAGACAACTGGTTGTCTCTTGTCTCATGGCAATATTCTGTTGAATGGCAGTTCATGTGGTTTTTTGTTGCAGACCCCACTGTAACAATATAATTATGAATTGTGTGCATCGCGTGCAAACCATCATTTGCACAAATACTCTTAAAAGAGAAAAACGTTGGCAGATACTCAACACATTTTCATAAAATCTATCGACAATATTTTGCTTGTATGAACTAACCTACTTTGTTGTTTTCTCTATAAATAAAGTCTATCTTGTTTCGGAAAGTATGCACGTTGTTGTTTGGCATAGACGGAAACACAAAACTGGATATAACATGCATTTCGAAAGCATAAAACCATGTAAATAGCATAACGGAAGCGCATCAATAAAATAAACATGCAAGCTGCAATTTATGTTTTCAGCCTTTGGGTTGTCATTACGTGCCTTATAACCAGGCAAGGGTAAACCATAAAAAGCGCGCAAGAGAAGTGGAAAACTGTCAAAGATCAGAGAAATAGATGGTATACTTAAAGGAAAAGGAAAGCAGCATTAATCATCTTAGTGTTTCTGTCGTTAAATAAATGTGATAGGATCATGCCTAAAAATAGCATAAAAAGGATCGCTGGACTATCTTAATTTGTTTTAGGAATTTTAAGGGTACACATTTTTATCCCATGTTTCAGTTCAGTTTGTGATCCCTTTTATACCTTTCAAAGCTGCTTTGTTGTGCCTGAAGAAATCATAGGTCTTACGTAAAACATCTAATCTTTTTTTCCAGTTGGCTGGTTAGCAAAAGTTGGTGGCTGTGAGTTTTTTTCCAAAGAGTTCTATAGTTTGCCTGTCTTTGACAGCCTTTTTGTTTTTACGGAATGTCCAGTCAAGGTTTTTCTATAGTATCAGAGCAAGTCATAACCAGTGTCTCTATTGATGTCTGCGTACGTCATTTAGAAAAACATTTTAACTCTGTCTTAGATTGCTAAACGTATTAAAAATGAGAACACATTTTTACCAGGAGAAATATGTTTGTATTGTGCTTGAGAACAATAGTGCCTGAAAAGCAATAACTGAATGAAACCAGACACAAACTAAAGTTCATCAATGTATTGCCATTATGTTTTGTTTGCCAATATTTTGTTTAAATGGTTATTATCATCTCATGCAGCCTTACCCAGCACCAAATAGACCAATTTATAACACAGGAGAGTCAAAAAATAACAACCACGTAAAAAATCGAGGTCAAGGGTTTGCAAACACGATGCACATTTTTAGGCTTGTTGAGATAAAGATATTGCATTGTACTCATTTCAGTAATGTGATATTTTATGGGAAACGCCTAGAACTAATATGCACCAGCTTTTACCTGCTTGACTTACAATTAGTAGCGTTGAAAAGGTCAAATATTTAAACGGTCCAATTAGATCAACTTACACGTAATTATGAGTACATATAAGATATTATATTGGGATTTTACATGGCCACATGAAAAACCACTTGCCAATTACCAAACACCGCTGAACGGTCATAAAGCTTCTCATCTGGTACTCTTGTCCTCCCCTGTGTAAATTAAGAGAGGTTTTTGCTGTTGCGTTTTAATTTAATTACATAATATCCTCTCACACTAATTTGAATAATGGATCCAGAATTTAAAAGAAATTGCGTTTGCAACATCTGGAATTCGCTCATGCAAATATGTTTCTTCTTTAAGAAAACACCACATGGTACGTCGTAATACTGCCCATTGACAGAGACTACTTAGTTTATGTTAATATGATTGTGCAAATGTGTGTGAAGTGCATTTTCTGCTACACTTTAAACTTTGTGTTCATTTCTTCCAAAAATGCTTCAAACAATAACCAACTTTCTTCATGCATCAGTTCCTGAAAGCAAAACACATATAAGCTTTTGAACTAGACACTAGCTAAACATCTTCAATCTCCGCCTGTCATCCCCTTTTCACACGCTCTGATTCTCAAAACGCCTTTAACAGTACTTCCGTTTGCAAATATGTTTATGAAATTTATGAGCATGACAGATGTCACGGGATTTCATTGTTGTCTCAACAGACAAAACGTTAGAGCAAAATATAATATGCAAATGTTACATTTTCTTTTTGAAAATATGAAAGACGTTTGCACTATAGCATTCTAGTTCATTGATGCGTATAAAGAGGAATATTTAAACAACCGCTGTCACAATATATGCATGGTATTTCCTTGTCATCTTTTTCTCCAAATCTGTACCATTTATTTCTCAAGAAACACAGTATTTTTTTGACAACATCACATCAACAAAAGCAGCAAAACAAAAGTTATGCAAATATTTTTTTCTTTATATCATTCTTTTTGGTTGTTTGTGTTCAGGTAATAACAAAATAAAATCAACTGTTTTTACGACCCAAAAAATGCATTTTAAGCCAAACTGCAAGCAAAAGAGTTATTAATTGGTATTTGCAAAATTAATCACATTTTGTAAACATTAATGGTATCACATAAGTATTCCTTTGTTAAACATTAAACGACCATGCACCAGTTACAAAACAATTTAAGCTAACACTCAACTCAGAAGTAGAATAGTAATATACCTCAGCTAACGAGAGTTGAAACCGTATAATTTAATGCAATACAAAGCTTCCAAATTGAGCTCGCATCAATACTTTTGTTCAGCAAGTGTGCTATTAGTGCTCCTAAATTGTTCTCAGAGCAAATAGTTTCAGACCAGAAAATGGGAAAGTGTAATTAAAAGGTTTCTCTTTCTTTGTAATTACCCTTTGCCCACCACTGTGGGAGTAACCTTTTGGAATGCAGAACATTATGTAATGCACAAGGAACAATAGAAAGCAAGAATGTGGTAATCAGGAAAAGAGGAAATGGCACAAAGTCAAGTAGAATCATGTTTGCCTACATTACATTTTATACTACGTTGAAATATAATTGGTGCATTGATTTTCTGGAACGAGAGTTCACTTGAAATAGATAAAAACTAAGTAGTTAATGTTTCAAAGTACTATTATCTTTATGTGGAATACTTTTTTACGAGGTCACGTCGGAAATCAATTTCTTCTGAAACTGTCTATTCACACATCAAATATATAAAACTGCAGTTGAGAATCAACTTGGGTTGGATTTTCAGTGTCCCATGAAAAAAAGTTTCTTAACAAATGTCGTGACCAAGTTCTATGTCACTGTTTTAGTAAGACCTTATAGAATAGTATTCAAATATTAGGGGTGTGTCTAAAGCACACATTTTTTCACGCTCAAGCAGCGTTGTGGGTGCTACTGTAGTGACAGTCAGAACAAAAACTCTTAGGGAATGCCAAAAAGACCGTTACTGAAAAGAGTCAGGATAGTTAAAAAAGTTACTTATTTGTACGTGAGCTGCCGTTTTATTGCATCATTATATGTTTCACTCAAGCATTTTCGTAATACTGCATGACTTAGACTGTTTGGACACAACCATGAAGTTTTGGTGCGGAAATAAAACTTTTTTTTCTTTTTTATGTGACCAAATGCGTGGATTTTCATTACACATTTCATAACAAATGGCTGAAAACGTTGGTCACGTTAGGCATTCATGTTTTTTCTCATTTTCCTTTCAAAGATAGCTACCTCTTTTTTTGTCTCTAACAATAATATTGTTTCCGCCTTTCTGTAATGCACTTTGCTATTAGTGCTGACCTGATGTATGTAACCAGTGCATGCAAGGTGTTAGGTCAAGATTTAGATACAAAAACATCGTGGCTCACGATTTGTACCAGAAAAACGTACTTGAATTCTATTTATCAATCATTGTGTGTTCTTATCAGGTCAGATATAATGTTTATCATAAAATGTTGACGAAGCTGCAGATAACTTTTGTGCTTCATCAATACAGATATATGACTATATTATGTTACTTAGGTAAATATTTATAAATACTAAAGTGATTGATGGTAATGTAATGCAACAATTAATTCTCTTTTGTAACAATATGTAATAAATCATACGCAAAAATATTTTAACTTAATGACAAGAATACTTGCCTTCTATAATTTTATTGCACATTTATTTTTCTTTGAATATTGATTGGTAATATATTATTTTACTGATGGAGTATAAAACGTTCCTGGTCGATTCAAATTTTGTATACACTCCATTATCAGGACACTCTGTCGTGATAATGTATTACGCATATAAAATAGGCACTGAGTATTGTAACTTTGACGAAGTTTCAAGTTCCTAGAAGATAATCAATCAATAAGTTTACCAGACACAAATAGACTCGAGCAAACAGTTTGTCTGCTTTCAACAGGCTAAAGTAACTAAATCACGGAAAAGTTTTTTTCTTGAAAGTTTTACTGCTGTTACTATGAAAAACGGCAGGCAATAAAGTAAACTTCTTACAAAGTAAATCCAACAGTGAAAATATTGGACTTCCTTAATTCTACTTTTCTTTGAGTTGTTCCACACGTTTGCATTGTTTCTTGAAAACAAACAAACTTTTGGATAAATCACTGGCAAAGTTGTTAATAGAGTAGCTATCTAGATGAGTAGTGGCTTTAATAACTGTTCTGTATACTAAAATTGAATAGGAAAAAGTAACTACCTATTATAAGTAAATTTACTACACAGATGTTTCCATTGGTTCATTGGTGCGTAACGCGGTTGTTTTGGGAATCGTTGCTTGCTTTTTCGTTTCAGTTTTTAATTTCGGGCGACAAGTCACATATCGACCAAATTCTATCAACGGCTCTCTAAATTTTTTGCTCAAAAAGCAATAAAAAACCGGATTTAGGCAGTTGTTACAGCTTCCTAGCAGTTGTGCAATTGGAATTAGGTATGAAATCAGGCGATGTTCAAGTGTGGTCTCATCTGTACCTTCCTGTTGAAGGAAATTCAGTCTGGCGGTAATCACGTATAAAGGTAACCAGAGTAAAATAAACGCTAAGTTTAACACAGTAAACAATTTCACCACTCGTAACTTTCTCCGCTTTTGTGTGTCACGAAAGTCAATACAAGTTGGTATTAGCAGCAACGGAGCTGGAACAGAAGTGGGCAGACTTTTCCACACGCAAACACTACAAATTGTAATAAGTGCAAAGGGAACTGCAAATCGAGCAATAACTTGTACCAGGAGAAAGTAGACTGCTTCATGGGTTGATGTTTTCCAGATTTCCTGACAGAAAGCAAGTCGGATATTATTTTTGTCAAAGTCGTCGGCTGAATACTGGTCTTTGAAGAATACCCAGGGTAATGTGATTGCAAATCCGAAGAGCCAGATAATCAGCACGTATTTTATGGCTTGCGTAGTTGAAATATTTGAGGCTGTGCCAAGAGATGACTGCATAGCGCGGCATCTGTAACAAAATTAGGCCAGCCATTTAGCGAGTAATTCCATTACATCAAGAACATAATTAGCAAAACGGCGTTAAAACTTACCTGTCATATGAGATTGCCACCAGTGAGTACACCGAACAAAACACAGAAAGTCGCTGAGTATATGCAACCATTTTACAAGTTATTTCTGAAAAAATCCACGCTGTGAAACAAATTGAAGGTTATCAGAATAAAATTGCTAAACTATCTAAAAATACAAAAAAATGCTTTTTTGAAAACACGTACGAACCTGTAAACACATTTGCTACTAGAGTTGCTGGAATTACGGAAATAAGTACTAGCAGATCGGAAACAGCCATGTTAATAATAAATATACAGGATGCGGTTTTCACTTTGAAACGAAATATTGCCACATGTAACACCAGCACGTTTCCTAGAATTCCAAATAGTAGCACTGCAAAATTCGCCGCAGTCAAAAATAGCGTAGATCCCAGCCAGTGTCGATAACAATTTTTGTCAAGTATCAGTGGAAGTAAATCTGCATAATTGACTTTATTTTGAAAAGGACACGAAGTGCCATCAGCTATACTATTATTGGTGAAATCTAGCGACTCGTTTAAAAACGAGTCAAAATAAGTTTGGTTTGACATTTTTGGATGTGCTTTCACAAGCTAGTGCAACGGTACATGAAACGGGAAAAACAGTAGCAGCGTCCGTTTGCTGTGGAAGCTGGGGAAGCACTGAGTAAGATGTGGAGTCTGGCTTTCACTTTAAGCAACATCCAAAAAAGCAGAAAAGATTGCTGCCGTTCTAGCAAATGCGTTGCCACGGAGTAAAAGCTTTTACACAGAATCTTTTACACTTCACTTGATATGGATGATAAAAACGACGTAATGCCACTTAACTTGTCGTTGTGCTTTGAGTGATTGCCAGATTTGTTGAAAATGTCGAGGTAACACATTTGTATGAGGAGAAAGCGGACAAACTGGTTTGATTTGGTTATGTTGCCTGTTTGTCTTTCGGTTTGGTCCAGCAAAAACAGCAGGGATTTTAAATGATTTTGACATTTTTTATATGTAAACGTCAGCTAGGTATGAAGTAGTGAGTTTTATATCAAATCGTTCAAGCTTAAATGTTTTTCGTAAAAATATGAGGATATTTCGATAGTGTCAGAATATTAGTCAGAAAGCATTTTTTAAAGAGAATTACGTTATGCTATCAAAAGTTACGTAACTTGTGATTTAAAGTGATCCAAAACCCTAAAAACGAATGACGTGTGGCTGTTGAGGTTTTTATGATCATGATGGGTGACCTGATCTCTAGCCAGTAATCGTTCACGTCCACAATTCATTACTGCTATTGTCAGTTTTGTTTTATATATAATTAAAAATGACAAACCCACACAATTTCACGTGTAGCTTACCCACAATAATTGCCCTTTTAATTAAAGAGTGATGAAAGCACTACATTTCCAATTGTTGGTGCGTAGGTATGTCTAATGGATCTGGGACACTATCAGTTTTTATACTTTCACAGCGATGTTAATATGCTTGTAGCCAAAAAAATCTGACACGTGTACAATAATATGCTCAAAAATAATATAGGCATTCATGAAAACCACATTGGGAAGAAATTGTACCCAGCACTTAAGCCCGAGCAATTCATATAATAATATTTTTACCCTATATGAACACTTTTAAAAGCAAAATGTCAACATGAAAGACCGTTTCCCGTTGTTTGTCTTACAAAGTCGTAAAACTACAAAATTCCCGGAAAACACATTAATGCCACAATAGGGAGATTAAGCACGCTGTTACTTTTGTAAGCCTGTCTGCCAAACCAAAAAACAAAGACGTGTTCGACCGGAAAGCTTCAGTTCAAACGGGGTTCACTAAAAAATCTTTTGTCTGCTTACACTTACAAAACCAAAGGGTTACCTATTTTGTATACTGTTTCTGTACATCTCAAGGCTTTTACTTGTCATTGGAAACATGAACATCCTGCTATGAACCAATCAGAATGTGAATACTGACAACTTCCAAGGATACATTAAAGTTTATTGACTTCTATGTTGTTAACCTTAATTTACTTGTAAGATTTCCAGTAACCGTAATAGAAACAAATCTGAGGCAAATTCAAACATTGTGGGTATATCCGCCCACTTACAATCTGTGAATTCGATACTCAACTGTGGTTACTGTTTGTATTCCGCTGTGTGATGATATGTTGATACCTGAAAAGCATTATAAATTATTTTATGCGATGTATTCATTTAGGCAAAATAAAAACGTTGAATAGATAATTAAAAACATTTGAAAAATTAAAACATCCGTTGGAATAGTAGACTATTTAAAAAATAAATTTTCAAATGAAATTCAAGCTATTGCTTTATTGCAACATTTTAATGGATTCTGTCATTTCAACTTTGATTACTGTAAAAATATAAAATATCCGCAGTAACTTATGCTTGTGTAGGCGTTGAAATGCTGCAGTATAACTCTATTGATCGTTTAATACTAGAGTACAACTTTTTTAAATTGTTTGCATGCCTTAAGTTATACAATAACACGTACAGTTCTATCCAGCAACAGATGAACTATCACAGCACTTTTTCAACACATTTTATGTATTAACAATGGATCTCATTAGCATTCTACGCTTTACAAATCCTGCTTTATATTTTTGTTTCATTTGTGAAATCTAGTAAGAAAAATAAAATTCTCTTCTTCTATAATTGTAAGCAAGGAAAGCTTTGGTTAAAAATAATGTAGTTATTCACACAATAGGCATTAGTGTTAACAATTTCTTACGTTCGCAGTTTGAAGGACCCAACAATTGCAACTTCAAAGTTCAGGGATTACGGAAATAGAGCACTTATTTCACTAAAGAATGAAAAGCACGAACAGACTAGTCTTTGAGTAAATAAAGAAACTTGTAAAAGAAGTCTTGTTTTGACTGAAAACTTATACGAAGTATTTAAAAACGTTACAACTTATTCCGTTGTATGGAGAAACATATTAGAATATCTGTTTTCCTTCAAGAATGACGTTTTTGAGTTAAAAAAGAATGTTCTTTAGAATTGGGCATAAAAATATCATAGCAAAAAGCGAAATATTCCAGGAAAAAAAATTACTGGTGTATATATGGTAATAGTATATTATATTTTTTATTTATGTATATATATTGCTATATTACATGACCCCAATTTTCAAAGATGTTTTCTGCTTTTTAGAAATGTGATGCCTTTAGTGAATATCAAAAGGTATTGTGTTTGTAAGCAAACGTCAAACACACATTAAAAGCACACAAAGAACCCGGGACTGGTAATATACAAGACTATTTTTCTCGCAATGTACTGTATTGAATGTCATCTCATGAAAACACTCAGCAATAATACAATTTCCTTTTCAGTCATGTACAGCATCCACTCTCATCACGTTAGCTATATAACACTTTTTTGTACAAAACAGGACAAATTCTGAACGTGATATCTAGTGATTTCTTTGATGGAAAGGAGAAAGCACGTTCTGAACTTTTGCTCTGCGTTTTCCTCTTTTTCTAAAATATTTACAATATGCTCAACCAAACTTATTTTGAGTACGGTGCAAACAATTCAATAAATTTTACTGATTTAGTGGCAACATCCGTATGCCCATTTTATAAATTTAACCATTTTGCTGATTTAGTTCCACTACTAACCGATATAAGTTGCTACAGACATGGAGTTAGTTTCACCATATTTTTGTGCATTGCCAATTTGCTCGTGCTACTGTTTGGAATCTTTGGAAACTGCTTGGTGCTACAAGTGGTTATACGCAGACTAAAACTTAAAACAGCGTCACACATTTTCATTTTAAATCTGGCTGTTGCAGATTTACTTGTGATAATTTCTTGCATTCCGGCAACTCTGGCAGCAAATGTGTTCATACGTGAGTAAAAACAAATTAGATATAAAATTAATAATTTTTTATTTTATGCGTTCTTGTTTTCTTTTAGCTTGGATATTTTCCGAAACCACGTGTAAAATTGTAGCGCAGAGTCAACGTCTGTCCGTGTTTTGCTCAGTGTATTCCCTAGTTGTGATTTCATTTGACAGGTAGGCAATCAATTTTAAGCAAATGTGTATATTTTTTACACAAAAAGTCTGAACTGATTCTATTGTCATTTTTTAAAGATGTCGTGCTATGCAAGCAGTACCCGGATCTACTTCAAACATATCCAAAATTCGAGCATGCGAAGTTGTATTTGCAATTTGGACAGTTGGGTTTGCCGTTACTCTTCCCTGGGCACTATTTAAGGATTTGTCTACTATTCCCGTACCAGATGATATAAAGCCAGCGTTCTGCCAAGAAATCTGGAAAACGGCAACACACGAAGCGGTTTATTTTCTGGTGGTTCAGGTTGTTGCACGCTTTGCTCTTCCTTTTGTTCTAATAACGTTTTGCAGTATATTTGTTTGGAAGAATCAGCCACCAGTAGCCCCTCCATTGTTACTAATTCCAAGTTGTATCCGCATCAGAGAAACTCAGCGCAAGCGACATATACGCATAGTGATAACATTTGCAGTATTGAACTTTGCATGTCTTGTGTTTTGGTTGCCCTTGTTTGTAGTCACGGGTAAATTCAACTTTCTCCAAGAACAACCTGCTCAGCCACAACTTCAATATCATCTTGCCTCTTTCCTTGTACCAATTGCTCAATTATTGGGTAGCTGCAATAACTGCATCAATCCCGTGTTTTACTGTTTTTTAAGTAAAACGTTTAGAGAACCAATTTTGACAAGCTTTCGTTGCATACTGCGTCAAGGCTGTCAAGAGGGCCAGGGAAGACATAGACGTCGCAGGAACCCAGCTCAAATGGAATCAGTTGTGTAGCATGCTAGAAATTTGTAAGTGTGAATTTGTAATATAAAAAATCACCACGGAACTACAATGTTTTCTTAAATGTTTTTACAAATAAAAGTTTCAGAATGACTTTTCTGTAAAAATGAACTTAATAACCAGCTTGTAGTTTCACATACATAGCACCTTATTAAAAATAAACAATTAAAAGCAAAACCAAAATTCTGTCAAGTGCATGAACACAGTTGTTGAAGGTTGAAATCGTCGTCTGACAATAATATGTAGGTAATTACAATGCGTATTTTATGGCATCGCACTATACAAAATACGCTTTCTTTTTATAGCTACAAAGTCGATATCACAGTTTGAAATATTTAGATCATTCCCCGTCTTACCTACAAAATTGCATGAAAATATAAAACAGTAATTTAAAAAATGTTAACTTAGATGGCACGCGCCTTTTAGTAATAAAACGGAATTTGTAAGATTTCCAGCTTTCTAGGGAGCGAATCAATATATATTGCAGACCAATCAAATTGCCATTCAGAAATGTATTGGCTGGCTGCTGCTGTTTCCATGGCTCAATGCAGTCTACTCCATAGCTTGGCTTTTTGTTCAGCAATAAATCCACTTGACTTGAAGCTTGTACCACACACGAACATTGACAAGTCACGCAATAAATTGGATTTTGCAACAACATTTGTAACTTAAGAACTGAGCATAATAGATAATGTTTAATTTATCTATTACGTGGTTTCCAATCGATTGTACAATGTGTCAAAATAATGCGAAAAACGTTGAGAGTATTGATCAGCACTGCTAGCAGATTTAGAACTCTCTGTTTGCACCACAAGTGAGAGAGATACGTTTCAGAGATTCTGTCAAAACTGTAAAGTCGTTTTGTTAAAGTGTTTTATTGCTTGGAGAATAAACCGATAAGACATTTTATTTATTTAAAAGATTTGCTACATTTTATTTGTGGCTCCCGCCACACCAAGTCAGAATTGACATATTTCGAAATCGCCGAAATTTGCATGCATAAGTAGATAGCTTGTGTGAAGCTAAAATTAACACAAAACATTCAATGAATTGATGAATTTGCCTATCCTATACAATGAATTATGATCCCTTAAACATTAATATAGCATCACAAATTTTCAGAAATACTTGCCAAATGTATGCAATTAAAAAATCGTTGCAAACTAAAGCTAACGTGCGATATTGTAAAACAACAGCTTGAATTGCCCTCATTTGCAGTGCATTGTAGCGATGAAGTTTGCTTTTCCATTTGGCAAAAAAGAAAAGTGTTGTAACCTGTTGACGCTTTACCGCAATTTTCCCACTATCCAACATCCCACACAAGTTTGATAACAAAAAGTATACAACAGCAATCCCAATCCAGAAAGAAACAAGAAATATTATATAAATAAGGTAACCTAACTCATTAGCAGAGCCGCGCACAACAATCCACGCAATTACCACCAAAGCCCAAAATAAAGTAGTAAGTGCAACAAATATAGTACGATTAAGAGCTTGCTGGGCTATTAAAAACATAATTCTAAAACTGTTAAAATAATACACAAAACTTGAAGTTGAATGAATTTCGTTTAAAAACACGTCAATAGATTGTTTGATTCTGGACATAAATATGAGAACAAAAAGGAGAAAAAATGACATTGCCCGAGTTAGTTCAAAAAGCAAACAAAATAATATTAGCATACGTAAACTAATTACAGAATAAATTATCATAAGATTAGTAACATTAAAATGGCGCAAACATTGCGTAGAAATAAAGTACAAAATATCCACGTCAGAAAAATAACATCCAAGCGGTATAATCCAGCCTAGCAACGCCGAACCTGAAGTGAGTCCAAATTTCAAATATACTTTTATAGTTTCGAAGGTCGAAACTGAGCAACTCTGACGTTGAATTTTTTTAAGCGCACAAGATAATTTTAACAAGGCGTTAAAACCCAATATTATATCGCTATCGCACACTATTATTTTATATATAAGTGGAACTGCTATAGTACCTACACCCACGAACAAGAATATTACTCTATTTCCTAAAAAGTTTTCAACAAGTGAAAATAACAAGTGGCATTTAAAGCAAGCAACTATATTTGCAAGTCCAAAGAGCACCATGAAAGGGTACATGGAATTACTGGGAAGTGTTTTTATAAATGGACGATTCCAAACAATTTTTGTGTAGTCTTCGTCCCACTTTAGGATTAATGGCCAGACAAACCAAAACAATAATTTGTGCAATTTAATTGCGTATATTTCTGTTGTTGATAAGGTAGTGGCGGAGCTTTTTCTAGGATTGATTTTGGCGTACAGGGATTCATTAATCAACGACAGCATTTTGAAACTTGCTTCAAACTTTCAAAAAGTAGAAATTTTGTAGTAAAATTTGTAGAAATACCAGAGAAACGCTTGACGGATTGTGTGAGTGTTTCGAAAGCTATTACATTTGCATTAAGCAACCAGCTACTACTAACGCGTGCTTCGAATGCGACACATAAAACTCACGTTTTTTTGTTCTTATTTTAGACCAGGAAATCCATGCTAAGACACTAAAACTATAGTAGTCACGTTGTAAAATTGGTGAGCTTACATGACATGCACGGCATAATCTGGAATCAATACTTTAATCGATTATTGAATTTTTATATCTTGACCGTAGAATATATCAATGCTTATGTAGAGTAGATAGTAAAAAAAGAGGTACAAATACCTCGCGCGCTTCCGCTTTGATTTATGTTCTATATAGATATTGCAGCTTACAAAATTTACAATTGGTTTGAATTTGATGTCACATAGGCTTGTTGTTAAAAGCATAGTCATTGTCAAACATTATTGCAGATGAACTATTTAAAATGTAGTATGTCCGTCTATTCCTCGACTTTAGATTTGACACCAGGCAAATAATTTTTTAAATCAAGCAAGAATATTATATTGCGATAAAGATGTAGATAAGTCCGTCTGTCTGTCTTTCGGAAAGACTCTTTCCCCTCTTACAAATAAGTTTATTGTGAAAATCTTGTATTTGCACAATTTATGTTATTAAAATTAGGTCTACTGCTCGATTGAAAATATTTTCGTAAAAGTTTTTAATACTGTCATTATCAAACTGTGCTGTACCATGGAACCAGGTTACTGGTCTCTGTGCTTTCATCATCTTATTCCACATTCTTAAGCTAAAGTTTGAATTTGATCTTGTATTCATGAGTTTCCAATCTTTAATAAATTTTGTGGGCCATATAACTTGAATTAGATGTGTGCTGTAATCGTAGCATTTGAAAATGCGAGGTAGTGTCTGTCCAATTACAATATATGTTACAATAGTAATTAGTAAAAATATACAGTACAAAAAGACTGGAATAAGTTTCCATCCGGAGACTAGTATCCAAGTACCCATTACGCCAAGCAAAAACCCTATTCCTATCAAAACTCCGGCGACCCTTCGAACGCCCTCGAATTCAAACTGATTTAAACTTTGAAGAACTGTAAACTCTTTCAAGCCATTGGGACTTGCAGGTTTTGCCGCAATTATTCATAAACAGTTTAGTGTAACGTTGAATATTGATACAGCAGGAAGCAACAATACCAAAAGGGATCTGCATAGTTCAAAAGCCACCCACTGCAACATTAGCAATCGAATAGTAAGCTTTAGACCATAATCTGCTGTTGGAAATCGATCTTCGAAAACGTAGTACGCAGGATCACATCTGATGAACATGTTTAGTGTTGGCAGAACAGAACCAGCAATGAAGAGTATTACAACCATACCGTTTGTCATAAAACCGATTACATCCACAGGTTGATTTCTTTTCAATAGTTTAACAATTTCTGCAAAAAAAATAAAAAAATTGTTTAAATGACGGCTCATTTACGAATAATAAGTTTTACCATCTTTCCCGGCACGTAATATGGAGAACGTGGAGGTAGAAAGTGAGCAATCTGTCCTACTCTTGTCTTTTCTGAGGTAACGGTCCAACTTCCACAAACGTGAAACGTAGTCAACCAGGTCAGCTCCATGTGTTATCATAACAACATTTAAACATACACATAAAACAAAAAATGAAAGGCATTCCACAAACAAGTAGATTAAATACTGTGGCACTGCTTTGCTTTCATATATATAACTGTTTACCAAACGGTAGACATAAAAGGAACAGTAAACAGTTAATACTAAATTTGATAGGCAAAATAGCGCAAGTTTCCCCAAACGACGTTCAACTTTGTATGTTTCAACGGATATATCAATCCTTACTACATGACTATATAGTAATTTTGTAAATAGAGTTTCGTGTAACTCAAATGCTTTCCACGTAAGTGAAGTAGCCATTTTGAAGTGCTTGTTGTTTTAATGGTTTTCAACCAGATGTTATAAATCAATCAAGGATGATATTGTGACAATTACTTGATTTTTATTTTTGCGGCTATAAATATGTTTACTTAAATGTATATTATCTAAATCAAAGTCAATGGATATTCAAACGGCAAACCCAAGAAATTTAGTGCCTTTGCAACACAACACTTCCGTGATTAGAATTTATTAGTGTTTAGACCGCAGTTTTTAAATAAAATAGGTTCTAATGTATGTAGTATAGCACAAAAAATCCAACTGAAAACCGGCTGCCGCTAATTAATCAAGTAAACTGTTTATAATACGAAAAAAATAAAAAAATACCAGCTCTCGTTACATATTCGACTGTTGAATGCTGTACGAGCTTTTATTTGCCCCGAAAAAACTGTTATGTCCCGAGACATACTTTTAATAAAAAAGTCATGTAGTATTTTTTTAATTTGGAGTTAAACCACTTAGTATTTAAATCTCGATTACAATTTTTAATAAAATTTGACCTAAAAGTAGGTTTCACAATATAAAATAATACATAGCTGTATTATTACTACATTTCTTTTTTATATTGAACTTTTAAAAAACATATTTAAATATTTTATTTTAGAAGAACCAGCACGTGGATGCCCTCTAATACTTATCATGACATACTTATACAAATCATGACATGATGGGCAATATACAGAAGCAAATCTGAGAGAATAATAAAACTTGATATTTTCGATGGCATTATATATTTTTACTAGACAAGCCAATTTTTAAACTTAAAGCTAGAATATTTAATAACCAGGAATTGGAGACACTATTAGACTATTTATTTGCCTTTTTGCTTTGTCAGGTAGGGCAAATATATATACTCAATTCCAATATAGATTGCCCCGCGTGTTGAATTTTCCAGATATATTAAATATGAAGAAATTCTTTTGCTACATACATGGATCGTTACGCGAATATTGTTTCTGCAAAAATACACACGAGAAACTGGTTAGAACGGATAGCCAAATGATTTATGCGCTAATATGCAGTATTTTTTAAAACTTTGATTTAAAAACCGAAAACTACGTTAATAAACTTTTTAGTTAAGTTAATGAAATAGTTAATACTTTTGCCCATCTATATCATTACATAAAAAGGATGCTTAATAATTCTATATTCTAAATATGTTACTTTTTAGCCTACGTTTTACGTCATAACTGTCCATTCCATTCTATAGCAGTTTTCTAACCTATCTCACTTACTTTCCCATTAAAAGCGTGGTTGCCGTAGCGTCTACTACTGCCATAATATGCTCTAGTGCACTAGCCTCATGCACCGGGTGAAAATTCCCCATCCACATTCTAATCCTCTTGCAAGTACGCAACTGTCTTTTGTAAACCATGCTCATGTGTCGATTTTTCCAAAAGTCTAGAAATGCATCCACTTCCTTTGTAATAATCCATAAAAAGCCATAAATGATCACAGTATTAACTGCAATGATTATATTAACCAGACCAATCATAGCAACTAGCATTGCTGGAAATACGTGGTTTAATTTAACGCAAATGAATGTGGCCACTACGTTCATTAAAAAGCCAGCAAAGAACATATTGGGAACTAGTGCGTATGAAAACCGTCTAAATGATTGAAAAATCAAATACACTTTACGATATGTTACTATAGCCCCAGGAAATTGAACAGCAATTCTAACAGAAGCTCTCACACCTTTTGGCTGACTTTCACTTTTGCCAAACATATATTTCTGTATTAACTTTACAATACAAAGTAGCATATTTTTCTCTTCAGGTTTGCCTGTTTGATCATATCCCGGTTTTATAATTTTCTTGCTTTCGTATATTACCAGCACAAAAATTGTAAATAGCTGAAAATTTACAGTAGCCGAAGTAAATCCATGAACTAGCCAATAAAGTGAACTTAGAAGAATTTCAATCCACTTGTGTTGCATTAGATAATTTGGAAGCACAATGCGTAACAGGAGATTTGCAGGAGTGTCCTTGAGAATAAATGGCAGCGTTGCCATTGCCACTGGCATGATTAAAGCAATAGCGCCAATCGAATAGAGAACCAAAGATTCCACGGTTAGGTCCTTGTTTCGAATTTCTGCAATGTTTTTACATTATTTTAAATTCTAAATATCAAAAAAACTAACAATTTGTTAAGGTTACCTGCTTGGGATTGTAAAAACAGCATTTGATTAACAAACCAAATAGTGTCTTTGTTTCGAAAGAGGCAAGTCCAATAAGAGGCAATGCAAATAATTGTACAGGAAATGTACATTATGTCCATAATATAACTTTCAACTGTAAGTCCAGTTGTCAGTGCGGTTTGTTCACTGCTCTGAAGAAAAGCCATAATTCGGTAAAGACTAAGACAAAATATCAAGCAAACTTGAAAATTAGTCCAGTGAAAACAAATAAATTTATTTGGATTCAGCTTGAACCTTAGCTCCATGGCAGAGTATAAGATTGGGGTTTCAACTTTGTTTTGTAGAAACTGGTAAAGTTTTAAAAATGAGAACCACATTTTTTAGCAAGAAATATTAAACAATTGACAACTTCATAAATTTTTCGGTGTGCTCAGGTAACTCACAGAACTGGGAGTGAGATTGGCTAATAAACGTTGTACTTGTATTGATTTTAATTAATAATCCAAACATATTTTCATCAAATAATACTGTGGCGTGGAAGAAAAATAATCACAAACAGGAGAGTGGTCTTTAGCAAGGCGTATATTCTTTCCCAAAATATACAGGCCAATCCATATGTATTATTTAGATCAAGAGAAAGCTGAGCATGTTTTATTAAAATATTTGCAAAGAGAAGTTTCTTGAACAATAAAAGGTTGTTCTAGAAGCTTCTTTTTGTAAATAGTTCAGATTCAATACAGCCAATGGAATATTTTAGAATTATCGTAACGTTGGCAACCACGTTAATATTTATTCCTTTCCAAAGTTAAGCAAGAGATAAAAGCTAATAAAAAATGTACACGGCAATTTTCTTTCTTGCTTAGTTGATTGCCTTAAATTAATAATTAGCGTGCTGCTGATAAAAATTACAATATGGTTTGTGACAATAAATACAATTTACCACGGTTTTGTCAGTAATCAAAATGTTTTTCAAAAATCTTCAATCCATAAGAAAAGCCTACAAAAAAACTGATTCAATATTCATACTAAGGACAGATAAGGGAAATTTAACCGTAATGACTGAGATACCGTGAAAGAAAGAACAAGGCCGTGACAACTTGCCTACCGTTTGATATTCGTTGTTGTCATATTTCATATTTATACTGAGTTAATATTTAAATCTAGACATTATACTTTATTCCTGCTTTCTTTGCTTTAATATTCCATGATGAGTACCTGAGCTGTATGGGCAGAAACGCTGGAATAAACAAATTTTCTTTGGTAAACACTCAGGTAGACAAGTCTATAATATCCACTATTTTAATGCCCTGATGAAAATAATCGTGTGCTGGCGAAAGCTTGCCTGAATAAATTATTAACCACTTTTAATCTCATTTGTACGTTTATATTATTGAAAGGACCTTAACATATCTGTGGATAAAATATTTTGTTGTTTTAGCAAGTCTTGATGTACCTAGACAATATTTATACTTGTCCTTTCTCTACTTTCGACAATCTTTTGCAAAGCTTTTTTCCCAATAAACTTATTGTTAGCGTTGTGTTTACTAGCGACCATCTTACTAGTTTTTTAGGCGAGTAAGATTCTCGGGTAGACAGGAGTTGTACTGGAGAGCAAACATTTTTACGGAAACAGCCAAACACACCAGCATGGTGTGCTGAGCAGGCTGAACACGAACAACTTTTCAATGTAGCTCCGCATTCGTATTTTTATATTTCAATTTACATTTTTATATTCCGTGTCAGAAATTTTGCAACATTTTTGTTTGTTGTTCTTTTCACTCAGCATGTACCGGAATACTCTCGTTTTTGTGAAAGTAATAGCGTTTTGTTGAGATAATAAATTAAATTAAAACCACATAATTGCACGCAACAAACGAAACGTTTCAAAATTGTTTGTCAGTGAAACGTTGGTATTTTTTCTGTTTGGTTTTTTTTTCGAAACATAATGTATACTCCTCAAAAATTGAGATTGAGATATTACTTTTTGCAAGCAACCTCACTTTATATTTATTTTATACTTTTAATACTTATATGATCTCAATGACGTATAAACAAGGAGAAGTAAATAAAACGTGCACAGCAAAAAATTTAAGGAACTTAGACAGGAAACGAATCAGCAAAATGAAAGACTGCAATGTGTAAACTCCAATTTTACAAGCTTGGACAGATGTTAGTGGGACAGATACTTAAAGACCTGACATTAATTTTTGAGGCACTGAATCGAATAGGCGAGAAAATGTGCATCAACCTAAATATTAGTTAAATTACGTCAAATTTATGCAAATGGTCAAAATGGTTCAACTAAAAATCAATTACATAACGACATGCGTGCTGTGCTATTGTTGCATGGTGCACTAGCATAGTAGGTTTGCTTTCGGTGCTTATATAACTGAGAAAAGCAAAGGCAAAGCATCCCGTGATATTATGGAGCACTTGTGTTTTCCACAGACGCAGTACGATCACCAAAATATTTCTGTTTCAAGTTTTCTCTTTTGATAATAAAAACTGGAAGCGTTGTGTAAATTAGACAATAAGTTTATTGCAACTGGCTTGAAAAGTGAGTGATTAAATGCGTGAACGTAAGGAAGTAGGAAATGAAACTTTTGTGCAACTCAAAGTTACATAATTCAAAGTCACAAAACTGTTACTCAAGCCTTGTATGTGATTGAGTAAATCTTAATAAGAACATTCCATTCCAGCTTACATCATTCTGTTACAATACAAAATCCCTTTTAACACGGTTTTTTGCGCTGTATTGTGGGTTGAAGATAGTCGGTTGAATGAGTAAAATGAAGAAAAACAAGTACCACAAGATAAAAGGTGTTGACATGTGGCTACAAATTTTTTATTTTTGCTGCTAATGAAAAAAACTCAACTTTCTCCAACTCAAAATTATCTGTCTATTTGTAGGACGTGTTTTATTCTAAGCGTTATGACCAGCTCAGTATTATTTTTGTGTTGCTACCAGTTCCCATATAGATTCGCTTCTCATAGTTATTACGTAAGTCATACCATAAACAGGAGCAAAACAGATAACGGCAAAATACGTTTGCCAGCTTTTGCGTGCTTTGATGTAATTGCATGTTGCATAAGCAGGATGTTTTTGGTAATGATCCAGTGCACAACTGACAGAGACATGATATTATACCTTACTTTTGTAGATTTTGAGCAGGTTGCATAAAGTAATTTTAAAAGAAATACGTGGGTCTGCAAAACCATGTTTTATTTTAAGCCCTAAAGGATTGCAATTAATAACAAAACAAAAAAACGCAAGATATATTTTTCAACGCTTACACCATTTCCAGCAGACGAAGTAGAATTACCAGAACATAACTGTTACCCACTTCCTCTTTGGATAATGAAAACGAAAAAATTGTGAATTATACATTAAGCGTAATGCTACTGGATTGAAAAATGTTAGCATGATTACAAGTTTTTACGTTTAAAACCGTTTTCGGGCAAAGCTAAATTTTATATTTCAAAGTGACAAAGCTGTCACTCAAGCTTTGTGGTTGATTAACTAAAAGTTAATGAAAGGATTTCATTCTTAATATATGCTCTGTGGTATAGCTAATTTTTTACAGCGTTTTTATGTACGAAATGATTATAATTGCTATTTTGCATAACAAAGTAGTTTTTGAAATGAGTTTGATAACTGATTGTCTTGAACCATAAAATTTGCGTATTTGCAAAGTGACAAGTGACATCAAACGAATATGTCACCATCACCATTTATACCTCAAAGAAAGTTCACTGGAATGAATTAGAAGTTTCAAAAGTTTTAGGTTTAATTCACCATAAAGAGACAACACTGAATCTCAGAAATCAAAAGTTAGAAACTGAAGAACAAAAACGTTTCGCCACGCATTTAATGAAAACACGAAAACGATCACGGAATAAGAGAAAGCATTGAAGTTTCATGACTATTTACATGGGTTGCGTCAGTTGAAGATTATGGTAGAATTACTGTCTAAATGCAAGGGACATTAAGTATTTAAGGAAACACATAGAAACGTAACAAAAAGGTTGTACTGCAACACTCTACCATTCTTGAACACACTTTGTTTTGTCGTGTCGATTTTTTTATAATTTGCTTTGTTTCCTATTGTAATATTTATATATGGACCCTCCACGACAGTGGTAGGTATGCGTGTCATGTTCTGTTTGCAAAAATACGCCCGGAAACGTCCTTGACAAAGTTTGAAGGAACAAATGTATCAAAGGACGTGCAACAGGAAAACTTGAAGACATATTATGCAGTGTAAAGAACCATTAGCAGAATTATACCCCTTGGGCTTCAAGTCTTAAAGCCTAACGCTTCAATATAGTAGGTTTTACTTTTTAGAAAAATAAGACCAAAATATTACGTCTCCGATTTACATAAACAGTAGAGTTGGCTAGGAATTGATTGGTTAAATGGGTAGACTGAACAGAAAAATTTATCTGTTGATGAACTATGATGCTGATTTGAATCTGGCTCATGAAATATGCATTCATGTTTGGAAAAGGTAATTTGGTTTAGGAAAAAAACACTTGATCCAGTTTCCTGTCAGCGCCTGTTACCAAAATGCTATCTTTTTCTGTATGTTAGAGAAAGTGTGCAGCAAGAAGAGTTGTGCATGAAAATAAGTAACGTCATCAGGCTAACTAACTATCATTAACTTTGCATTAATAGCAAACACTAATCAGAAATGATAGTACGCCAAAAAGTACATAGATTTGCTAGTATTGAATACACGCATATATAATAATCATACGAGATGACTGGATTATGCTCAGAATGGGAACATTTCAAACAAATTCTCTGAAAAAATGCAAGTTCCGTCAGGAAGAAATCAGGTTCAAGATTCAGTGATAAAATACGTCACAATTCCCCTATCCTATTATTTCATGTCCACTGCAAGATATAATGTGGTAATCTTTTCGTAGTGAATACACAACTTTTGTTAAGTTTATATAATATTTCTAGTATATTGACAACGTTGATAACATACAAAAATATTTTGTCCTGTTAGACTGAACTAAACATAATTATACTTAAGTGATAGAATGATTTGAGGTTTATACTTTATATCATTAGCAGTAAACATTAGCATTTGGGTTATCAATCTTGCGTCAAGCCATCCGTTATTTACATGGTCGCCATAAAAATACAGTTGGACGTCCCACTTCCACTTTACAAAAACATACATTCAGGATTTTTTACTGTTCTGTCGGAAATCGATGCTGTTGTAAGAAATACGTGTATTGTAGTACGTAAAGATGCAGTTGTAGGGATTGCTTTTATTCCATTTTAGATAACCGATACTAAATCCAAATGCTATCGAAAGTTGAAGCTTTGTCCACAGACTTTCTTTTGTCGTTTTTTTACAGTTTTCCGTCGTTTTCCAGTTTTCAAGAGAGCAAATCAATATATTTTGCAGACACATCGAAGTGCATTGCAATAATGCAATAGTCCAACGCAGTAGCTTGGCTTTTAGTTCAACAATAATGCACCATGCACAAACATTGACAAGTCACGCAATAAATTGGATTTTGCAAAAACGTTCTTCAACTTAGAGTATAATGGATAATGTAAAATTTAGCGTTTACGTGGTTTCCAATTGATAGCACAATTTGACAAACCAATGCAAAACACGTGCAGAGAATGGATAAATATTTCTGGCAGTTAATATAACTCTGTTTCCACTACAAGAGCGAGAATTACGTTTTAGAGATTTTGTCACTACTGTAAAGACGTTTTGATTTATTGCTTGGGGGATAAACCGATTGGGCATTTGATTTATTTCAACGATCTGCTACATTTTCCTTGAATGATGTTTTTCCCCGAAAACCCCTTCACATTGCTTACAGCAAACGGTATGTACATATTCTTTTGTAAATTGGATTTGAAGGCATGCACGATTGAGATTGCAAAAGCCCCAAGCAATTCTTTGATTCACTACAAATTCAAAAGATGTGACGCGTATCACAGTGTGAAAGTTTTTAGGTTTGAAACAAAAAAAAGTTTAGGGATAGGATAAAACCCTGCAGCATATTGAAATGCATATTTATTGCCAGAGAAGTTGGAGAAAAGAAAAGACGTTTGCTGAAATAGTACCTAAATAAACTTACACAATAATGACTTACTGGTCAACTTACATCTATGCCAATACACTATTAAAATATTGGACTTGCTGACAATTTTGTGAATATAAATGCAAAAATGCTTGTAAGAAATTGATAACTACCTAACGTAGTCAATATCCTTTATGTTGCCCCTCCACCAGCAGCCCTTTTTTGGGTAAATTATTTTCTTCCAAAAACCCAAAACTAAAAAGAAGGGGTTTTGTTTCGGATGAAGTGAAGCTGTAACAGATAAGTTGGTGTCATTTGATATTGAACTTTCACTGGAAATGTAGTTTATGGTGCAAATATGCGGTGTGCGTGCAGCAGTGAATATACTAAAACATCTTCCGATCAATGGTAGGTGTTTCATTTGTCAACTCTACCTGTCAAGATCCTGCAGGATCCATGCATTGTAATGTGCATTCTGCTACGTATGCTTTTAAATATTTTTACATCAAATTTGTGTGCTTGCACTTTCTAAATCATAGCATTTCCCTTCCAAATTCAGTTCTTAATTCAAACTGGTTATGACGTTTTAACTTTTACTGCATGTGTGCATGTTATTATAAAGTGACAAATGCACATAAAGGGAAATAGCCATTACTCTGAACTTTTCTCCGAACAAGAATTCCTGTTTGCTCTGTTTTTAAGGTTGCACGATAAGTTAATGCTATAACAAAAGCAATCATGCAGTACAATTCTTTTGTGGTGTCTAATGCACGCAGTCAGCTAAATAGGCTGCATGTGTGTTTTGTCGGGGTAAAATCTACCTCTATGCATATTGTGATGAATTCATGAAATATAGTTTGGCATTTATGGAAAAATATTTTGCAACCCGTTCCTACACTTAATGACAAAACTCATGAGATTCTGAATCAAAAAGACTGCAAACTTTTGCGCATAACCTATCTACGTTTGGTTTTTTTTCTCCTTAAGACCACATTTTGCATCCATCCACCCATTCCGGCCTTGTCACTATTACATCCCAGATATCAATGCGGTGTAGCAGCATGAGAATAAAAGCAGTTTTTACAATTCAAAAATATTTCAGCTAACAAGGGAAATTATTCGCTTATGTTTATGATTACATTTTGATTGTATTACGTTTAGTAAAAATTAATTGTAAAGCTTTTAACTAATTTTTTGGTGAATTACTTTATTTTCATTTATTCAATAGATATTTATAAAGTATTACTGACAAATTTTTAATTTACATTCAACACACAGATGGAAGAATCCTATAAAATGGCTAAATACTAATTGGGCTGCTTAACTTTATACAGCCAACTTAACTTGGCAACAGTAACACATTTATAGCCTCTCCATTTACAGAGGTTATCGTGTCACCTTTCATTCGTAAATGTTGCTTCTTTCCATTCTTTATTGCGGTTACAACTACCTCGTCGTTATTGACAAACTGTCTCTTTAAAGAACATTTGGTCAAGGTCTCGTTACTAAAGTTAATTTTAACGGACTCACTGTCCACGGGTTGGAGAGTAAACTCAATCTCACCAATTTTGTAATTGCTTCCATTAATCACAATCTTGTCCACGATTTCTAGACTGACCATGTGGTGGGATGGTTGAATGTCCCGTTTTTTTATTCCAACACCGTTCCCTCGAGAGATTTTTAGGGAGTTTTCACGCGTGTTTGAAGATTGTCTGAAACCAAAATATATTAAAATTTTTACAATAAATAATGTACCTATAGTTAACACACTTACCGTGGTCGATTAATTGTATGATCTACTGTGTTGCTCACATCTGCCTCAAACTCGCTACCAGTAACAGTCAGTCTTGTGTTCCCATTAGCATTCAACCTAGCATTGTCCACTCGAATATCCAAATCTTGATTTTTATCCAAAATCAAGTTGCTGCTTCTACTAGTAGCTATAACGTCAACGTTACTTCGGGCATCAACCTTATCATTCTCGCCTCGAAATTCAAATCGAATATTGCCAGAACAATATAAATCGCCGTTTCTTTCTGCTCGAATATTGCCCGTTTGCGTATGCAATAATACCAAGACACTGTTTGCATTATCAGTTATCAGGTCAACATTATCTCGCGCCTCAACTCTATTGTTGCGACCCTTAAATTGACATCTTGTGTTGCCAAAGCAGTCTAAATTAGAGTTCTGTTCGTCAACTTTTAAATCCTGGTTTTTCTCAATAGATAGGTCGCAATCACTGACACGTAGATTCATATCTACGTTATCTCTAACGCTACCTGTATTGTCTGATCCAGAAGTCGTATATCTATTATTTCCACTAAATTCAACATTCCCAAACGAACTGGCAAACGACTGACTTGCGCTTAACAGAACTAGCGTTAAAACCGAAGGTAAAAACAATTTTGCCATAGTGCAGCTTAAATGTGATGACTAGTGGACAAATAGTGAATTGGTACTGCTGGTTAGTTTTGCATGTTGAATGTATTTATAAATAAAATTGTTGCGCAATAGCATGCAAGTTCCAGTAACAGGACGATGGGGTTTATGGGTGGATTAAATAAACTTGTGGTTTTGATCAATCAAAAATATGTATTTTGATTCAAAAGCAGCAGATGAAAAACTTGTTATTGCAATTGATCCAATGTACACAAAAGCACTTGTAAAAAGAACCATATGTTGTTTTTTGCCATAAATCATTGCATACCGTTTTGTATTATTGCATTATTGAACATAAATGGTGAAACGCATAATGCAGTTAAGTGTTCAGTCAAAACTTTTTCAATTTGCAGAAATATAGATGATTTTAACCCAAACAGATAATACTGTATTGGTTTGGTACTTCATGCACGAATGTAATTTTTAAGGAAACGAGAATACAATGAACACTAGGTTTGAAACCCATGCAAACATGCAATTCAATTTTTGTTTGTCATGGTGCATGTTATATGCATGCAAGTGATGCCTTTGACCAGCATGCGCAAAACGTAAAGGTTTTTAATATTTGGTTTATTATGAAAATCCTGTATTTACAATATTTACGTTATTAGAATTAGGTCTACGGCTCGGTAAAAAATATTTTCATAAAAGTTTTTAGTGCTGTCATTAACAAATTGTGCTGTACCATAAAACCACGTTACTGGTCTCTGTGCTTTCATCATTTTGTTCCACATTTTTAAGCTAAAGTTAGACTGTCCTCCGTTTTTCATCGCTTTCCAATCCTTTATAAATTTTCTTGGTCATATAATTTGAAGTAAGTTTGCAGTATAATTATAACAGTTACAAATACGTGACAGAGTCTGTCCAATAACTATATATGTTACAATTGTAATTAGTGAAAATAAACAATACAAGGAAACTGGAATATCATTAAATATTCTTGTGAATACTAATTATCAGCATAATCTAGTAAAGTTTTTATTTGTAAGAATAAGCTTCCAAGTCACAGAAAAGCCAGAACAGAAAGTAGAATTTTTGATGCTAAAACATACACTGATGCTTCTTTAGCAGAATGAAAACATGACAGGATATTTCCTGTTGTCTGATTTACAATGCCACGTATATACACAATACCTTTTTTGGAAAGCTAATGATCACAAAGCACTCAATGTAATATACAATGCCCAGATTACAATAAAAAATCAGAATCAGATTCTAAAAGATTACGTTAGTTCAATTAGAAAACGTTGAGCTGTCGAAGTGATCTCCTTATGACCTTTTATCATGCCCAAGTATCCGACTATAAATCTCTAAAAACGTTTACTTGTTACTATAAGTGAAATACATAGTTCTAAGATGTAAACGGACAGCAAAATATATTACAAAATATTACAATATATATGCCACTAAGGACTGGAAAACGAATGATTTCGCTGAATTCCTTTGTAAATCTAATTTATATAAAAGAAACGTAATAAGTATATGCAAGTGTAGAAACTCAGCAAAGACGAACGTTGTTTATAACGTTCGCCCACACGTTTTATATAAAATTGAAGCCAGATTAGGGTATCAAGTCGTTCTTGAGATTCTCTAAAGAATGTACTATTTTTGGTAAAAAAACGTTTGGTTGTAAACACCTACACAAATCTAAAAATAAATAAAATGCAACACAAGAATATGAAAATGTGGAAAAGAAATGACAAAATGTTGCAGAAACGGATTAAAATACTCCATATTTACAACTTTATTACAAATCATAAGTAAAATCTTACAAGAAATGTGCATGTAGTGAAACCAGAAAACTCCAGGCATTTTTGCATATCCGTTTAATTCTGGCCAGTGCAAAACTTATTATCAAATATATGTACCACCGGCTTTCAATTGCAAAACTAACAACTGCTACTGCTAGTCCACTCCTAAGCACCACAAATGTAATTAAAATGTTTCCATGTATTGACGTGCTTTTCATATTATCAACTGTCGCATCAAATTGGGTAGGAACTTTGCGCATCTCAGCAAGCCAAAGTGTTAAGGACACCCATCTTCCATCTATTCCAGAAGCTGTATATCCTTGAAGACGCTTATCCAGTTGAGATTAAAGTCTAGGTAACCAACCCAAAAAGGACTTTTGACGTGATTGAACTATAAATCCTACTGCAAATTCTAGTATGGTATCCCTACCTACATGAATAAGTTGCCGGGATCTTATTTCTGAAACTTTCTTCTTTGTTTGTATCAGTTCAGGTTCCGGCAATATTGCAGCTGCATTATTGCATTGTATTATATCTCTTACAATTAATTGTTCATTTCGTCTATCATATATTTCATGAAACTGTGCAATATTACTAACCAAGTGGGAATGCGTACCATTCCAAACAAAAAGACCGGGATGAAGTGTGGTGTGATCGTACAAGTATTTGAAATTCGAAACATTTAGTTTTCTTAAAATTTCTACTTCAGAAAACACTTTAAAATGCGCATTTGCAAAATGGTGATTACTTATTTTTGAAAAATTTTTACTCTTGAGTTCGTATGAATAATAGACCTGCCTTATGGCAACAAAAACTTTAAACGAGTTATCTACTAGCTGACTAAACAGCTTAAACTCAACTTTCCTTCGAGGGGCAACTATTCGGTTAAAATTTTCCCGCTTGTAAGCAATGTTTAAAACAATGCCACCAAGGAGTACCAAGCAAATAGGCAGTCTTAAAGCAAGATTTTTTGTAATAATTAAAGAGAAAGGGTCGCCTTGCTCTACTAGTAACTTGACGCAAGATGCGAAATAATGCACCCATGTTTTGTTATGCTTATGACTGTTGTTGCAACTACAACGATACAAAGAGTAAAGCGCAAGTGGAACAAACACTAGATATACTAAAAGTATGCAAAGCCAACTATACTTATCATAACTAGCTACTAGGTCAATAAAACCTAACGCGGTACTAGCAGAGCGGCCACAACCAATATGTTTGTACTTAGATGTTAAATATGGCAACCGTAAGGTTGTGTTGAGTATAGGACGGGATATGGTAGACACACGTATCTGCCATAAGTTGCCCTCCCACATTGCAGTGCAAGTGTCATGGACAGAAATGTTAGGCAAAATCATTTTCCACATTTGAAATCGCTGGATGTCCTGAAACAGTTTTAAATCTGTTTCTTGGAAACTACGGCGAAGTTTAAGCAAGGGAGTTTTCAGTTGGTGCAGTTTGCAATACAACTTGCCCTGGATGTTTGACCATGCAATAAATACCAATAAATTGTCTGGAAACACAATATTTCCATATTTGATTGTCAAAGTGTAAAGAAAGTTTTTTTTGGAAATGTTTGCTAATTCCAGTTTGCAGTAGACTCCTGAGCAAAAGTATAACTTTAACGTTGATGCTAGTTTCGTTTCAATTGACAACTGCCCAAACACATCATAGTTTCCAAAGTACCATTGGCCTTGACCTTTTGTTCGCTCTAACCATACGTTGAAGTGTGTGTCTTTGCTGCTTGATGTAACTAATAAATGCACGCGCAATAATGTCGACTGTGTTACTAAGAAATACGCTGACTTGTCAGTTCTCATATTTTCGTCTGCAACTGGATCTACATATATAGGCCAAAACCAGTAACTTAGTAATGGATTAGCAACTTCCTGATTTTGATAGAGGTCCAAATGTACTTCACAGAACCAAGGTTTTGCTTTTTCGGAGAATGAAAAAAAGTTTGCTTTAACGCAAAGCCCATAGAGCTTGTGTTCAATTTCTGGTCCGCCGTAAATTTACTGAGATCGGTGGCAATCAAACATTTGTTTTATTGATTGGTTTACAGAAGGTTTGTTAGATGTAGCGTTGTCGTAGAAATTTCCGTGCAGGTCAAAATAGACTTCAGGTTCGTTAGCGTCAAAATTTGTATATTTGATGTTGTTGTTTATACGTTTGAAAGACTTTACCTGTTTCCAAATTATTTTTGTGACAAGATGTCTCAGGGCAACGGGTATTGCTGGGTTAATATTCAAAATCTTATCAACCGTGGTAAATTGCACGAAACATTTGTCAAACGGTGGGAGTCTTTTGCTGATTGCTTGACTGAATGCATTTTCGAATTGGTATTGGACCCAGAAGTTTTTCATCTGGGAATTAGAATAGTGGATACATAAACTTAGCCCAAGCAATGCAAAATGCTGTAACAACATTTTGGAATTGTTGACACAACACAAGTATATTGGAGGTTGAGCAAGTCTTCCGTCTGATTTTTGGAATATTAGTTTTGACAGACTTTGTCCAAGGAAATTATTTTGACTTGTAAGAGTTAACAGGTTGACTTAGATTTTTTTTACAAATGTTAGGAAAGTTTAAGAAATTTTGTAATCAGTTTTATATGGTATATTTCCGCGATACAAAAAAATTCAGCAGAATCAAAGAAACTATAAAGTAAACCTTGTACACTTACTTACACGAAACTGAAAATGTCTTAGCTTTTAAAGTGTATCTACCTAATGGCAAAAGGAAATCATATTTTTAGAATATTAATTACTTGCTTAACAAGGAAAACGGTATCGAAAAAGCCATTATTTTTACATTGCAAGGGTTATATTAACGCTTTATGGAGGGTGGGCCCAAGTTGTTTTCTAAGGAGACAAGTACATTTTGAGACATGAGAAAGCTCTTCATGAGATTACTAAATGTGTTAGTGGGCCCACGTCCCCTTTTCGTTACTCATGCGCAGTGTCGGCCGTTTGAAGTCAGGAATTTTACACCGTTACACAGTTCTTTAGGAAACCACAGAATAATGAATAAACGTAATAGGTTGCCGATAGTTTGTTTTTTCTCTCAAAAGAGACAGAATGTTACACAGGTAATTGAAGGCTAAAGTACAATGAAAATATTTTTAACAACCTGGCTTAATAGCACATCTACAGACAACGTGAGGTTGTCGTAAGGTTTACACCAAGAACCCCTGACATTAAGCAAAGAAAACTGTAATTGTATCACAAACTGCAAATGAGAAGCACATATAATACCTTGTCAAAAGGGGTCAAATGGTTAGTTTTTATGCAGACCGGCTTAGGCTAACCCTCAATAAAGTTTAAAATATGCACCTTTGTCGTCATGTTTTTTTCTGATATACTTTTTACTCCAGGTTAAAAATATAATTAAAATTGTAAACTTACAAAAGCATACATACGTAAGCCAGCGTCTGGTAAAATAATTGCTCTAGTACTTCTTTCCGGCTGTGTTGGCGCCTATGTGTTTGAAAATAGAATTCCGAATATAACTAAATTGCTTTTGTATTTTATTGTGGAATATTTAATAAACAGAAATTGGAGCCGAAGACACTATTGGAAACTTTGTCTTTTGCTTTGTAATGAAGGGCAAAATTATTTATACAATACAGATATAGACTGCCACGTGTATTGATTTTTCCAGATTTTGTAAAAAGGAAGAATTAAAAATTTTGCTACATACATGGGTCATCATGCAAATATTCGCAAAAACGGTAAAAACACATTCAGGAGTTAGCCAAAGAAACATTACATTGCATTTCCAGCAATTTTGGTTACATGACAGTGTATTTCCTGCTGTCTATTTATAAAGGCATTAGATCTTCCTGTAAGCTAATGATAAAAAGCACACAGTTTTCTATATAATGCCCAAAAAAGATTATGGGTTACTTAAATAAGAAAACGTTAGGTCGTCAAGTTTGTGTTTTCATGACCTTGTCATCCTACGCAAATATGAAGTTATAAATCTCTAAAAACGTTGATTTTTTGCTTACGTAAAATATGAATGTAGCATCCAGAAACATGTACAGCTTAAAATTTCAATAATTGATTTATTGTAACTAATCATGTATTTCCATTGCTTACGTTATTAGAATTAGATCTACCGCACGGTTAAAAATATTTTCATAATAGGTTTTTGTGCTGTCATTATCAAACTGTGCTGTACCATAAAACCAAGTTACTGGTCTCTGTGCTTTCATCTCTTTGTGCCACATTCTCAAGCTAAAATTTGAGTTGCCTGCAGTATTATTAAGTTTCCAATCCTTTATAAATTTTCTAGGCCACACAATTTGAAGTAAATGTGTGCTGTAAGCATAACATTTGCAAATTCTTGGTAAAGTTTGTCCAATAACAATATACGTTACAATTGTAATCAGTGTAAATAAGCAGTATAGCGAAAGAGGAATAAGCTTCCATCCCGAGAAAACGATCCAAGTACCCATTACTCCAAGTAGAAACCCTATTCCCATCAAAACCCCAGCAACTCTGCGAACGCCCTCGAATCCAAACTGATTTAAACATTGAAGAATTGTATACGTTTGTATGCCAGTTAGATTTGCAGGTTTTGCCGCAATTATTTTTAGACAATGGAGTGTAATGTTAAATATTGATATGGCAGGAAGAAACAATACCAAAAGGGATCGACATAGTTCCAAAGTCACCCACTGCAACAATAACAGTCGAATAGTAACCTTTACAACTGCCGAAATTTCTGGGAACAGATCTTCGAGAATGTAATATGCAGGATCTGCGTGGATAGGAATGTTCAGTGTTGGCAGAACAGTGCCGGCAATAAAGAGCATTAGAACCATACCATTTGCCATATAACCGATTACATCCACAGGTTGATTTCTTTTTAACAGCTTAACAATTTCTGTAAAAATTTTTAAATTTATGAGTTTAGAAGGCAATCAATTATTCAAACTTAAATTTAACTAAATAATTACCTGTACGTATTAAGCTGAACGACGAGATAGAGAGCGAGCAACCTATTTCACTTTGGTCATTTCTAAGACAACGGTCCAATCTCCATAAACGTGAAACGTAGTCAACCAGCTCAGCTCCATGTGTTATTATAACAATATTTAGACCCACGCATAAGCCGAAAAATAAAAGACATTCGGCATACAAGTAGAGTAAATACTGTGGCACTGTTTTGTCTTCATAGACGCAACCCTTTACCAAACAGTAGACATAAAAGCAGGTGTATACTGTTAGTAGTAAATTGGTTAGGTAAAATAAGGCAAGTTTTCTTGGACGACGCTCAACTTTGTACCATTCCATGGAAATATCAATTCTGATCACATGACAATACAATAATTTTGTGAATAGAGTTTCGTGTAGCTGAAATGCTTTCCACATAAGAGAAGTTGCCATTTTTAAGTGTTGTGGCAAGAATCAAAGTAATTGTAAACAAATCTAGTTTAAACTGTTTTCAATCAATACTTTTTAATAAATTACGAAACGTGTCGTGGTATATATTTGTAGACGTGTAGTTTTCAGTTCTGTGACTACTACAACGTTTAGGTAAATGTAAAATATTTATATTCTGCTAAAAAGAGAAACCCAAAAACTTTAGTGGCGTTGAGGCAAGTCGCTTTTGTAACGTGAGATGTTTCTGGTACAATAAATAAAATTTACGGGAACTAGAACAACAACTTATTTGTTTTTGGATCACTGTCTTTTGTTATTGTAGATACTAGTGTATGTTGATTAGCTTAAAAACTGAGCTTAAAATACTGCTATTAATTCCATAAATAAACTGTTGTTAGTTAAGAAAAGCAATAGCTGCTCTGGTTACAAAGTCAAATGACATTTGAGCTTTGGTTTGCCCCGACACTTCTAGTTAAATATTCATGTAGTAATAATAACAAATTTTATAAAATAAAAAACAATTTGAAAACAGCGTTGGCTAAACAATATAATATCACATTTCTGTATTAATATTAATTTTCTATTTATATTAAACTTTTAAAAAACAGGTAAAAATGTTGTAACGGACAAAAAAGCAGCACGTGGATGCCCCACATTACTTATTCTATACAAATCATGGTAGGAACAATATGTGAAAGCAAAGCTGAGACGGCATTACAACTTGGCATTTTGGATGACATTACATATTTTTCGAGACAAGATATTTTTTAAATTTAAAGCTAGAATATTTAATAAGCGGGATGTGGAGACACTATTAGACTATTTGTTTGCCTTTTTGAACTATTTGGAAAGTAGAGCAAAAATATTTACGCAATACTAATATATACTATAGACTTCCACGTGTGTTCACCTTTCCATATATTTTAAAAAGAAGAATTTATAATTTTGCAATATAAATGGGACGTCCTGCAATAACTGATTCTTCAAAATTAACCAAGAGAATAAAGGAAAATCACAAGCACATATCTGTAGGCTTGAGAAATTTTAGTGCAGGAAGATGGATGGCTGACAAGTTTATTTTATTTTGGAAATGAGACTTTATGGTGGTGTTAAAGTCGCTTGTAAAAATCAGGTATTTGTTTAAAGGTAGGCCGATGGGGATTTGTTTGAAAGCTTTGTTGTAGGTACATGATAGAAGAAAAGAATTGTAGTTTGCGTTTACTTTCAGGACTGAAGACTGGTTATGTACTCAGAAATGTGAGATACTACTCTCATATTACGGAAAATCAATATAACGTTGCATGCAAAATATTTTCTGCAAACCTTGCATTGACATAATAATATGAAAGCGTTTACACTTACTCTGTACCAGTTTGCTTGATATCAAATTATGATTAAGGGTTGGTAAAAACTGCATTTTATTTGCAAAAAAGAATTTGGCAAATCTTTAAAAAAAATATGTACATATTTTTGTAAATACTAAATATTCGCAAAAACGTTCAAAACACATTCTGGGCTTGGCCAAAGAAACGTTACGTTGTTTTTCCAGCAGTTGTGGTTACATGACATGTATTTCCGGTCGTCTGTTTTACAAAGACATTTGGTCTTCCTATAAGCTAATGATCAAAAGCGCCCAGTTTTATTTACAACGTTCAAAATATATTGCGAAATAGTTATATCAGAAAACGTTGGGTCGACAAATTTGTATTGTCACGACGTTTTTATCATACGCATGTGTAAAGTATTAGTCAGAATGCAAATAAATTACATAATAATCAAACGTTTGATTTTGTAAAGTTTTGTCTGTAGCAATTCGTCAATTACAAAGCAAACGTTTTTTGCATTGTTCTTGTAAAGGTTAGCTTCCTTATTTATTGCCAAATGACACCAAATTCGATTCACAAGTCGTTTTACCATATTATTATGAATTGTATGTGGTCCCAATTTTCAACGATTCATTCTATGTTTAAGTAATGTGATACTTCTACCAAGTAACGCAAGTATATTAACAAACGTCGTATGAGTACTAGATGGAACGAAAGCACGTGGGCGGGTAATATTCAAGGTTATTTTCCTTGTCGGGTAATGTATTGAACATCATCGTTACAAAATCACTCAGCAGTTATGTAACAAGACTTGAATAGCATTCTCGCTAACTATTACGCAATATTTCCAATACAAAACACGACACATTTTGTACGTGATCTTTGGGAATTTGGTTGTTTCAAAAGAGGAAGCACGATCTGGTAGCTTCCTCATAGGTTTCTAAAGATTAAATATATTCCAGTATGGGGAAGTTTTGAATTCAATTTGCAATAATGTTACATTTATTACATTTTACATGCAGAAGATCCAAAATATTTCAACATGCTAACCGTGAAACTGCAAGCTATAACCTGATTGAATATACAATCAATGCATATCATAAGGTTAATACATTATTAGATGCAGTTAAGAAGTTAGGCTACAAAATACACATATATGCACAGGGTTTCAAAAATGTAACGTTGTGCATATAAATAAAAATAAATTATGCTTGTAGGCAGCCCAAGTATCCACTAACGTGTTTACTTTTTAAAAAATTATACACAATTGATACAAAATGCAAAATCCAAAGCTAGACGGGCTTTAATGAATACGGCAATCAAGTAGAAAACAGGAAGCTAACAATTTGTAATATGTGTCACATGCTTAAATTTTCTAAGCCATATTTATATTTATAGAATGTTTTACCTGTACATAACTCGACATACATTTTGGTCTACTTTTCAGCTTGTAAAAGACTCCTTTTGAAAGACTAGGCCTTTTTTGCGAACCCAAGCGCTAGCTTATTTAAAAAATGTACCACCTGGTATTATCTGTTCAAGAAAGGGAAATTGGGGCTGCCAGATTATTTTCGCTGGGACACAAAAGCTTATTCAATTAAATCTTTTATGATGATCTAGAACCTGCTAAAAATATGAATTCAACTTACAGGAGCACACAACGTCGTACAAGGGTTCTCTGGAGCAACATTTTACGTGCACTACTACGTTAGCCGCTTTTCTGAATTTCATGCTAATACATGATAATGCGGGCAACTCACAGATTTACTGGGCGGTAGTGAAAGCAGAACAAACACTGCGGGCTTCCTTTATATAAACCGTTGCAAATTTGACGTTGCTTGCTAGTGATATTCTTGCAGGATCACGTTTTTTTGTATGCGGTTACCTGGCTTAATAATATACAAAACATTTTCGTATAAAATTGTTCCATGAAAAATGGCACATATTAGTTTATAGCCTTCAAGTTTTTTTTATAAAATATACACGCACACATTTTTAGAAGATATCTTACGTTAAGACCACCAACGTGTGCAACGTTAACAAGCACCGGGCGTTTTTAATGACTTGAAAATGATACAATGATACGATGACGCAAAATAGTGTATTTTACAATAGCTACTACTCCACGGGTACAAAATGATTTTGCCTGGTTTGTATGTACGTTGTCATTGTTGCCTCTCTGTCATGTTTATATGCGCGCAAAAATTATCATACAAAAGCTATCTTAAAAATCTGTGATAAGCTGTAGACTAAATTTTGCAGTCTCTTAGTTAAAATCATTTATTCAAAAATTAGAAGAACAGTTTAGCAAAAAAACGTTTCCTCTTTTTCTATATAAAAAGGCCGGCATGAATTATGTAATGTCAGGCAATTATTACATACGTTAAGTTTATATCCATGTACCTGCATATCATGCCTGGGTAAATGTTGAAATGATCCAGAGAAATCCCGTTGTAAAAATAAGACCCCTGCAGCAGTGGAGAAGGTAGAACGGATTAAACTTTTAATGAAACTTCTAAAGCCAGCGGTGTTGTGCTTTCATATATTTGTTTCTGTTTTCAGGTATAATCTGTTATACGTAGTGTTTTTTCTATATTGCTTTTAAAAGTAATTCCAAACTGCCTTTTATGCTTGGCTAGACTTAAACTCTGAGAGAATGGTAGAAGCAAAAGTGTTAATTCCAAAATTCCTGGCAACTACGTACAATGTTCCTTGTGCTTTTATACCAAACTTTTATTTTAAATTCCCTTTTAAAAGCACAGCGCTAGAGCATTTTATTGCAGGCATATTATTACAAGAGAAAATTATAATAAAATGTTTCCTAGTTGGAAAAGCATGAATATAATTGCTCTGGTACATATGTACAAGGTTTAAACTCAACGCTTGCTCAAACTATCGTTTCATCTATGCTTTGTGCATTACTTATAATTTTATTTAGTTTTAATGCTAAAACGCCACATGCTAATTTAAAGAACAGACTGTATTGTCCAGCTTCTGAACTATTTTCTGGTGTGCCATTTTTGGACAACCACTCAAGTTTTATATCCAAAATTGACAAATGAATTGATGTCTAGCTTCTTAGCGAAACGGCTTTAAAAAAACAAAGAATAAAATTGTTTTCTTTCATAGGAATCGAATATGTTAATTTTCAAGTGTTACTTTTTAAAATTCACAGCTTTATTTGGAAACGTAATTGTGATTCTAAATGTAAACTCTTTGGAAAAAGTCTATCTTTAACTGTAATCTTTAGAATTGTTGTGTTTGAAAAAATACACATGTGCAAAACATTTTGAAATCGTTTCCACACCGGAAGTGCTAAAGCACATCGTTGGATTTTAAGGTCAGCAGGACTTTCATTTTTATGGAAGCTTAGCATATTGTCCAGCATAATAACTATATAACATGTTTCATGCACTTAATATATACTCGTTATATGCATTTTGTTTTCCCTTCTGTTCAAACAAATCTAGAAGCGTTTAAGGAGTTTGCGTGTGTATTTGTTTTAACTGAGATTCATGTTTGCATGCATTAAACTTTCTTCTCATGGTTGTAAAATCTAAGTATACTCTGCACCATCTGTAGCTGAGACTTAACGCTGATGCTTTAAAGAGGTTTATTGCAAATTGAAAAACAAAATTCAGTATGTTATGAGCTTAGAAATTGCTTAGAAAACGGCAACAGCATATTACACAACAGCACACAATACATCAAGGGAAATACTCTCATAAAGGAAAAGCCATTATCTATCCATGTCACATGTGGCAAATGGATTATAGGTTTCAGATTTTGGGCACTTTAAAGAAATGGTTGGTAATTTTGTATTGTCTTTGAGCAGCATGTTGACTACGCAAGATATGTGGTTAGTTGATGGAGTTTAGTGTCATTTTAAAGATCCCAATAAACACAAGGACGTCATGCAGCTTAGCAAATCTTTCATGCAATGAATACGCAATATTTCTGTTTTGGTTATAGATTGCACTTGACAGTGAATAAAAAGACCTGAGCATATCCGTGAGACAAATATCAAAGGCTTTTTCCAACGAAATATTTTCCACCGTGTCCGTTAGCCGCCGTTTTTTAGACCAGTACAATTCTCTTGAATGTGTTCTGTAACGTTTTTACAACTGAGTAGAGAGTATATTTGCTGGAAAGCACACAATTTCGCAGAAGCAGCCAAATAAACCTGCGTGGTGTGCTGCACTAGCTAGACATGAACGACTTTCTCCTCTTTTCATTCATTCAGTAGTCCAGCATCCGTATTTTTACATTCCACTTTCTTCAATTAATTACTTGCCATGTTCATAAATTCTGCAGCTTTTTGGTTCTTGTTCCTTTCACTAAGCATCCTTTAGCGATAGAATAATGTACAGGACTATTTTTGGTCTTTATGAAAGTAAAAGGATATTCTAGAAGCTAGTAAATTAAAACCACATAAATGCACACAACAAACGAAACCTTTCAAAGTTGATATGTAATGAAAACTTTGTCATTTTTCTGGTTTGGTGTTTAAACTACTTCAAGGAATTTTGTAACTCAACGCACAGTATCTTTTGCAAAAAAAAAACATGTTGCAAAACCCTTATCAGTCAGTACTCCAAATATATGGAGCTTTAGTTTTAATTGCTTCTATGCAGGCAACTTCACGTTCTATTGTTTTAATTATTACGTGTACACTATGTTGTAATAAACAAGGTTAAATAAAAAACCTGCACGGCAAATAATGCTAGGAATTTTGATAGAAAAACAAATCCAATCAGCAAAATGGACTGCATGCGCTGTGTAATTATCAATTATTTTTTACTCACAAACTTCCACGTCTAGACAGATAATTTAATCCAATTGGCAAGACAAAATGCACGAACCAAAAACCGTTAAATTGTATCAAATTTACGCATATCTTCAAAACATTTAAAAAACAATTTAACGACCTGAAGTTATGTATAATTTTTTCAAAAACTTGATGGCAAATTGACTTCCATGACATAAGGGAAGCTATTAATACTTAGACTTTTTCTTTACTGAACGTAACACCATGTCGCACGTGCTAATGGAGAGAAATTCGACTTTCTCCAGCATATGGAGCATATCTTTTTGTAGGATGCTTTTTACATCAAGTGCGAAGATCAGCTATCGTATTGCTGTGTTTACACAATATCTGAATGCTCGTGTTGCCACATGGTCCCAAACGTATTCCTTCTCCAGAGAAATGCGCTTTCTCATTGATGCAACTCAGGGCATATTGAAAACAGGAGTAAAATACGTACCTGCTGCTTTTTGCGTGGTGTGCTATTGCATATTGCACCAGCAGAGCAGCAGGCATTTTTCCGGTACCAGTATGCTTTACAACTGACATATGCGTGATATTACCCTACTTGTGTAGATTTTAGGAGCTGCATAAAGTATCTTGGAAAAAGTGATAATGCTCTGTGCAAGAAATTTTAAACCAGAATAAAAGCCTAGAAGGATTGCAATTAAGGTCAAGGCAAAGCTTCATGTGATATTGTTGAACGCTTATGTTTACTACAGTAGGATTCCTAAAGGATTTCTCTTTCAAATTTTCTCCTTGGATTAAAAACTATGTTGAAATGTTGTGTAAACTTGACAGTAAGCTTATTCCTACTGGATTGAAAAGGGTTTGCGCGATTACAAGTTTTAACGCTTAAAACCAGAAAACAAAGTTTTCGGGCAAAGCTAAAACGCATTGTTCAAAGTGACGAAGCTGTCACTCAAACTTTGTGAGTGATTGACTAAACGTTAAGGAGAAGATTCCGTTCTTATAACACATACGCAGGTATAAGTGATCTTTTTACTAGTTTTCACAACGCCTTGATTATATAACTCAATGATCATAATTGCTATTTTGCATAACGAAGTAGCGTTTTCAACAAATGAGTTTTACAACTTATTGCCTGACAAAGAAAAATTGCCTGCATATTGACAAAGTGACATCCAACAAATTGGTGATTATCACAATTTCTACTTCAAAAGGAGCACACTGAGATAAATTAGCTATTTGAAAATGTTTTTTACTTTGAAGAGACAAAGCAGAAATTAAAAATCAAAAGCTGTAGTGCTACACCTTATTATCTATGAGCATTTTTATTCAAAATCTCCAACATTTTTCTTCATACTCTCAAAAACGTGCCAAATTTTCAGATTAGATAAAAGGTCATGTAAAACTCCTAAAATTGAAGTACTATCCCGAGATGATGCCATAATTCGAAAAAATCGCAAAACCACTGAAAATTTTGAAACGTTACAGCAGAACATTTCTAACTTTCTTGTCTTTTGGAGGAAACCAACCAAACTTTGCATGCTTAAACACAAGTAAATAAGCTATTCTGACGCGAACTATCAAGTAGCTCCATTGGCCCCAAAGAAAATTATTGCAGATTTTGTGCAAAATTTTGAATTTTGTTGCAAATAAATTGAGCTTAACAGCCAATAAAAACAATTATTTTGTAAAACTGAAATAATGACCAGAATACCACTAATATAGTGTAACAACTGCCGCAGGTCGCTTGGAAAAATATCAAGCCAGTGTGAAGATATCCGGGGTTAAGTGCTGAAAAACGTTAAATTTTGCTGCATAATTTTGGCGACTTTTTTTGAAAAGTGTCTGAAATTTGGTTTCTTTAGGTTAGGTAATTAAGCAAATCGTGGTGTATTGTAATCTGAAAGATATATTTGATTTGGACGTTTAAGTCAAAAGTTATGGCATTTTGAAATTTGCTTGCTGCAGAAGACAGGTTCACTAGTTTTGAAAATTCAAAATGTCATAACTTTTGACTTAAACGTCCAAATCAAATAAATCTTTCAGATTACAATACACCACGATTTGCTTAATTACCTAACCTAAAGAACCCAAATTTCAGACACTTTTCAAAAAAAGTCGCCAAAATTATGCAGCAAAATTTAACGTTTTTCAGCACTTAACCCCGGATATCTTCACACTGGCTTGATATTTTTCCAAGCGACCTGCGGCAGTTGTTACACTATATTAGTGGTATTCTGGTCATTATTTCAGTTTTACAAAATAATTGTTTTTATTGGCTGTTAAGCTCAATTTATTTGCAACAAAATTCAAAATTTTGCACAAAATCTGCAATAATTTTCTTTGGGGCCAATGGAGCTACTTGATAGTTCGCGTCAAAATAGCTTATTTACTTGTGTTTAAGCTTTGTGTTTAAGTTTGGTTGGTTTCCTCCAAAAGACAAAAAAGTTAGAAATGTTCTGCTGGAACGTTCCAAAATTTTCAGTGGTTTTGCGATTTTTTCGAATTATGACATCATCTCGAGATAGTACTTCAATTTTAGGAGTTTTACATGACCTTTTATCTAATCTGAAAATTTGGCACGTTTTTGAGAGTATGAAGAAAAATGTTGGAGATTTTGAATAAAAATGCTCTATGCACACTATTTTTTTCTAACAGATCTTTCCCATAACTTGTTTCACTTTCTCCCATTCTTGATACACGGCTTTCCCACGAATCCTATAAATACGGTTGTTGCGTTAAATTCTCGCATTTACGGAATTAGTTTAGTTACATGCCTTTAAGTTATCATTGAGCAAGTTTGAAGAAAAATATACATAATAGAATCTTGTAACAAAAAACTTTTAAACTTGCTGAAAACCTAGCTTGCCTACACATATATTGTTAAGGGTAAGGTAAGGATTTAATTTTTAGAATTTAATTTTAAACCCTCTAATTCAGTGGAGAAAAAGTTGGTCCATCTCTATACAGAGTTTAAAAACCATATATTCAGTATAATTTTCTAAAGGTTTCAGTCAAATTATATTATGTGACATAAAGTTAACCTTTCACTAAAAAACTCAACTTTCTCCAACGTATCTCTCTGTATGGTGTCGGCCATTTTAAGTGTTATGATCAGCTCAGCATTATGTCACGTGTGTTTGTATATTCTGAAAATTCCGTGTAGCTACATGTTCCATATTCCATCATGGAGTCGTTTCTCAAGAGAATAGCGTTTTTCCACAGCTGCTACTTAAGTCATACAAATATCCCATAGATGCAAAACTTTTGCTAGTTTCTTGCGTGTGGTGGTTTTATTGCATGTTACATGACCAGGATGTTTTTTTGGTAATGATCCAGTGTGCAACTGACGGAGACATGATATTACCTTGTGTGTTCTTACTTGTGTAGATATGAGCAGATGCAAAAAGTAATTTTGTAAAAAAAACTTTTCTCGGGAGATTTTTTTCTCGTGGGTATGCAATACCGTGTGTTGTTTTAAATCCTGCAGGATTGCAATTAATTCCAAGGTAAAAACATGTGATGTTTTTGAACGCTAACATCTTTTCAGTAGGCGCAGTAGGATTACCAAAACAGGTTTCAAACTTTCTACTTGAATAATGAAAACTGACAATGTTGTGTAAATTCGGTTGGATTAAAACGCATTTGACTAAACCTTTTAACCTACAAAACCAGAAAAGTTTTCGGGCAAAGATTCATTGTGAGAAAGCTGTCACTCAAGCTTTGTGGGAGATTGACTCAACGTTAATATGATTCCATTCTCAGCATTAATATATCATCGTGCTCCAAATTTTGTACAACGATTGGATCTGCCAAATGATTATAATTGCTATTTTGCATAACAAAGTAGACTATTCAATAAATGAGTTTTCAAATTCATTGCCTGAAAACAGATAATTTGCATACTTGCAAAATGACATCAAACAAATATGTCATCGTCACTATTTCTAGCTTAACGAGTACACAATGGAATAAATTAGCCATTTGAAAAGTTTAGTGCTTACTATATAGCGAAAATTTGAGATCAAAAGTTATAAAAGAACTGAAGGACGAATAGAACAAGTATGCAATAAGCTTCAATGAAAATTCAAAAACGTGCATGAAAAAAGAGAAAGCGTTGCTGTGTCATGACTTAGAATATATGTTGCGTCAGTATAAAGTTATGCTAAATTTGTTCCAAGCAATGCATGCTATCTCACTTCAAACAGATTTTTCCATAATTTGTTTGACTTCCGCTGGTTCTTTACACACAAACTTCCCACGAATATTGTGCGTGTTACATTCTCAGATTTGCAGAATTACTTATACGCCCTTGAAATCTCCTTGAGCCAGTTTGAAGGAAAAAATATATAATAGATATGTAGAAGGAACTCTTAAAGACAAATGCATGGGGAAGTAGAAACTAGTAGATGTTTGACCGTATAGCTTCAAACTCTGCAAGTTTCTCCGATTTAAATAAGCAGTAGCTGGAATGCGTAAAATGAAGAGGAACGTTTATCAAATTTTGATGAAAGATGATGTGATCCAGTTTATGTCGGCTTCATGAAATATACATACCTGCATGAAACGGTAATTTGATTTAGGAAAAAGCACTTGTCCTGCTTTTTTGTTAGCACGTTGTTACCAAAAGTTCGTCTTTACCTTAATTTACAGGTATTAAGGAAAGTGTGCAAGAATAGTCGTGCGTTTAAATTAAGTTAACATCATCTGGCTAAATTGAGTTAACCTTTTAACTTTGCATTATTAGGAAACATTAACCTAGAAAGATGGTGCACTTAAATTAAAATAAAATGAAGTCTAAAAACATGCATAAATAGTCATGAGCAATAAGAACTAATTGGATTAGTAAAAACAAACTACCAAAGAACTCCAAAGTCTCAAAATGCCAAAAGTTCAAACTTGTAGTAAAAACGTGACTTTGTTTTTCAGGAAACTGAATTTTGCTAAGTAAAACACATCTCAGAAGAGAACTAAAAAAATGCGCATGTTGCGACAGGTATAATCTGGTACCGGATGTACTCTCTAACTTAATGTTAATGCTTTGTAGGGGTTTACTGCAAATCAAAAAATATAACAGAATATATGCTATTTGCTCAGAGGTCGTTTACAAAATAGAACAAAAAGATAATATAAACATTACATAATATATCCCGGGGGATAATGTCTCAAGAGGAAAGTCCATGTGGTGGAACGGTTTAGATTGCAAAATGTGTTAGATCATATGGTGAAAAAGCTGGCAGTAATGCTTTGTCTTTGAGTAGCTTGTCTGTTTAATCAATTTTGTTCTTAGTTAGTTAGAGTCAAATGTGGTTTGCAAAGTGTTGCACTAAACTCAAGAGCGTTAATGCAACGTGGCAACAACAACAAAACATCCATTTAATGATCTCGGCCTATGCTTTTTTTTATCACAAAACAGGCATATGCACTTTTTGGTTTGTATTCCCTTAAAACCTATTTCTAAAGCGTTTTAGCAACATTCTTTAAACCTTGGGTACATGTCCATTAGTGCCCAATTATTCAGACCAGCAGGATCATTATTATACTGCGTAGTAAGTAGTAAATCTATAATGGTTGAGAAGACAATTTGATTCCTGGAAATCAATACTTTTTGGAAGCAATCAAAAACACATGTACGGTTTGCTGGACATCAACGTCTTTTTGCACTCAATATTCATTCAAACTGTGGTTGTGGAGCATTGTTTTCCATTTTCCAGGTATTTGTACTTGTATGTATTCATGCACTTGATTTTATGGAACCAAAAGACTCAACTTTCTCCAAGAGACAGAGTCTGTGTATTTATAGAGGATACTTACAACTGACATCAAGTGTTACGATCGACTCTTATGCTGCTGTGTTTACATGTTTTCTGAACGCTTGTGCTCCAAAAATGTGCTTCTTTTTAGAGGATAAAGCTTACCCAAAGAGACTGCTGAAATCATACTGAGAAAAATGGTGCGTGTAGGACTCACATCTGCAAAATTATTGCTACTGTTTGTGTGATATATTAGTATTGCATGTTCCACGAATAGGATTTTTTTGAACAAAATGATTAAGTTTACGACTGCCAAGTGCATGTTTTACCCCAGTTTTGAAGATCTGTTGATAAATTTTCTGTAAAAAACTTTCTCCTTGGATAATGAAAACTGTCATTGAAGTGTAAATTTAACGTAAGTTGATCTGATTGAAAAATATCCTATTAAAAGTCGAAACGTATAAACAAATAGAAAATAAACTTTGCAGATCAAAACTGCATTACTTAAAGTCACAAAGCTGTCATTCAAGCATGCAGTAGTGGGAGAGTAAAATATAATCACAAGACTTTATTCTTAGCATCTGGCATTATACTTTGTTAAGTAACTTTTTTAACCAAATGAGTTTCACAATTTATTGCCTGAGAACACAACAATTTGAATATTTGAAGTGTCTAGAAGATCAAAGAGCATGCGATTTTCATCAATAGTTCTACTTCAAAGAGACAGAGTGATACATTAGCTACCTTAAAAGTTTGGAAATCAAATTTGATTTATTCTAATGAGACATCAACAATACCAAGTTAACTGACAGACAAAAATGGGTAAGCATCACGCTTCAGTACACTTATTACAAAAAACGTTAAAAGGAAAAGTGTCCTATTGCAAATTGTAACCGTCTCATGGTATTACTTTCACATTGAATATTATATATCATGTGTCAGTCTAACACTCAGTATGTCAGTATTGCTGATTATGCTGATTGCTGTAAATTTATGCTGATTTTATTGTCGAAAAGTGAGCAGACCTTTCTACTACCGTGATACGCATGAAATGAACTACACTTTAAAAACGGTTTTACTGCTGCACATTATAATCCATTTCACACAGCAGTTCTTTATCTCTTCTCAAACAGATTTTTATTTTATTTCCGCTGGTATGTTCACACGAATAATGTTGAATATCACATTGCGGGTTTTACAGATTTAGATTCATGCCCTTAAAGCATGAATGTGTAAGCATTTTAGAACGTGTTGAAGACGTATGAATATTAGTAAAGTACCGTTAACAGAGATATACTCTTAAGGGTTTCAAAACCTATAGTACAACGTTTCAGTAGTAGGATTTATTCTTAAAAGATGATAAACTGGAACCATTACATCCTATATATAAGCAAAAGATTTGAGAGCTAGAAAATCGGAGCTATGTAGTCAATGGATTGTGCCAACAAACTGATACTTAGCTTTCTCCAACTTAACTATGTTTTATGTAGTGTTCAAAAATATGCTGGTTGACAGAACAAAATGAAAAGAAGCATTTATCAAATCATAAAAGATGATGCTTCTGGTTCATGTATTATTCATCATACATGCTGGCTAGAGTATATTAACGCAAGAAAATACACTTCTTTTCTGTTACCAAACGTCCTGTTTTGCTACAAATAAAGTCATGCATTTAAATTAAATTAACGCCATCAGGCTAATTCAATTACTATTTTAACTTTAAATAAAGTAGCAACCATTAACCTGAACAGATGGCACACTAAGGTCAAATTAAAAACATGTATAAACTGTCCTGAGAAATAATTGGATTAGTAGTAAAAGCAAACTCCAAAGAACCTTAACGTTTTACAAATCTAGGCCAAAAGTTCTAAGTTGGAGCAAAAATGTGATTATGTTTTAGATGGGAAAACAGGAAACAAAATTGGGCTTGAAAAAGGAACATCTCAAAAAAGATCTCAGGAAATATGTATGTTCTGACAAGGAGATTTAAAGCTCAAGATTCAGTGATAAAAAAGATGTCGCAATTCCCCTATCCTATTATTTCATATCCTTTGGCAAGATATATAATGGAGTGATTTTTACAGTGAATACAAAAACTTTTATTACGTTTATATATACCATTTTTTACTCTATATTTACATTATCAGCGTTGACAAGATAAAAATATATTTTGTCATGTTTAGCTGAATTAAACATGATTATACTTATTTGACAGAATGATTTATGAGGTTTACACGTTATATCATTAAAAGTAAACATTAACATTTGGGTTATCAATCTTGCGTTAAGTCTTCTGTTGTTCATATGGTCGTGACTCATAAAAACGCACTATTTGTCAAACCACCTTCATTTCATTCTTTTTATAGGTTATAAGCTTTCAGGATTTTGTACGTTATTAAATGTTTGTATATGAGATTATTCCTTTGGTACGATATGTTGTTGCAGTTGTATTGGTTGTTGTACTAGTTTTCAAACTTTTTTGGTGATTCACACAGGATTTAAATGCTGTCTGAATCATTTTTTCAAAGATTTTTGGCAGATGCGCTCAAAAGGTATCCAGAGAAAAATAAAAGATCACACATAACGGTTCACAGAGATGTTTCTGATGCTTTTATGTTTCCTCCAAAAAGTAGGTTAACTCACTGTTCTCTTTTGAAACTCTTGCACAATTACAAGTTCAATGAAACATTGTACTTTATGACTTCAGGGATTAAAACATTCTGAAACTTTCTGAAGCAAGAACTGTTAGATGTACGTCACTTGTCTGTCAAAGCGAAAACACTTGTATTAGCTTGTACGCACCTTGGTACCAAAAGTTAAAAATAAAAAAACTGAAAAACAATTTTTCAGAAGTTGACGTGCTCATTACACCGCAGTTTCCACGCACTCAACAGTTTTCATTACTTTTTCTTTAGAAGGTTTTGGTGGCCGCGATATAACAGTTTTTGAGTCTCTACGACACAAACAGCATTCACGTAGTTGAATAAGCGGCTCTCGAAATTTCTTGCTCAAAAAGCAATAAAAAACTGGATTCAGGCAGTTGTTACAACTTCCTAACAGTTGTGCAATTGGAATCAAGTACGAAATGAGCTGGTGCTCAAGTGTGGTCTCGTCAGTATTTTTTTGCTGGAGAAAGTTCAATCTAGCCGTTATCACGTACAAAGGTAACCAGAGTAAAATAAATGCTAAGTTCAAAGCAGTAAACACTTTTACAACTCGCAACTTTCTCCGCTTTTGTGTGTCACGAAAGTCAATGCAAGTTGGTATTAGCAGCAATGGGGCTGGAACGGAAGTGGGCAGACTTTTCCATACAAATATACTACAAATGGTAATCAGAGCAAAGGGAACAGCAAATCGGGCTACAACTTGTACCAAGAGAAAGTAGACTGCTTCGTGAGTGGACGTTTTCCAGATTTCTTGACAAAATGCTAATTTTGTATTGTCTTCATTTGGGTCATTGGGAAAGCTTCGTTCTTTAAAAAATACCCATGGCAGGGTAATGGCAAATCCAAATAGCCAAATTATTAGCACATATTTACGGGCTTGTGACATGGTAAGATTGGACGCCGTGCCAAGTGTAGATTGCATTGCGCGACATCTGAAATTTATTAAATAAATTTAATTTAACCAAATCAACTAAGAATTAAAAAATTATAATTGTTATTCATTTGCAAATTTCAATCCTACCTGTCGAATGAAATTGCTACTAGGGAGTACACAGAACAAAACACAGATAGACGCTGGGTATATGCAACAATTTTGCACGTTGTTTCTGAAAAGATCCATGCTAATACACAAAAATGGAGCAAGATTAGTTAACTGTTTGTAAGTAAGCGTTCAATGAAATGTTTTTGAACGCGTGAAACGCGTACCTGTAAACATATTTGCTACTAGAGTAGCTGGTATACATGAAACTAATACCAGCAAGTCTGAAACAGCCAAGTTGATTATAAATATACACGACGCTGTTTCCACTTTCAAACGAAATATTGCCACTTGTAATACTAGCAGATTTCCTAATATTCCAAACCACAATACTGCCAAATTTGCCACAAATAGAAACAAGGTAAACACTAGTGCATGCCGGTAACATTTTTTGTCAAGTATCAGTGGAATCAAGTCTGCATAATTGACTTTGTTTTCAAAAGGACACGAAAAATTGTTGGATACACTGAGGTTTTCAAATACGAATGAATCGTTTAAAAAGTCGACAAAGTAAGTTTCTGCAGACATTTTGGGTTGTTCTTGTGTTCATGCCAGTGCGTGAAAAATGACTAGGTGTATCCAGGTATATCAGACAGCACAAGAAGCAGCATGCTTTCACCGTCAACACTAGAGAATCACTGAGAGCAAAATGAAAGCTTGCTTTTACTTTTATGTAGCATCCAGGAATAAAACCCAAGACACTATGGCAAACCATGCATTGAGTTGGAAAAGAAGGTTTTTTGCAAGGCAACATACACTTTACAGAAGAGCGAGGTTTTCCAAAAGCCAGTGTAGTGTTACTTAATCTGTAGTTGTGTTTTGATTGATTGCTTTATCAATGCAATAGGTTGTGACAACGCATTTTTCAAAGGTGTTAGTACAGAAGATAGTTACTGTTGACGTAATACAGGTTTTATATACATTATGTAGAAATGACTAGGATTTGCTTCTACAATTATATGCCTTTGACGTCAGATGTGTCAGTTGGAGCAGTTTTTACGTCGGAAAAATGAAAAGCATAAGCACATATGTAACTCGGCGTAACACAAAATTTGATGGGTAGTAAATTTATAACGTAACTGCGAAGAGGATGCATTCAAAGTTCCAAACCTAATTAAAAATTGCTAATTTTACAGATTTGTGTTCATTCTCTCTTTTATTGTGTATTAATTATCCTAGTTTCAATGAAACAGCTATAACTATGGTGATTGTGGCTATGTTCTGGGAATCAGAATCAATCAAAAGTGATAAACCTACCCAGTGTTGTTTCGTAAGTATATGGCTCATTTAGAACGAAATGAATAAGTTTTTCTGTAGCGCACTCTTCGCCCCTTGCAACCATAAAGTGAACATTTCATTCCGATACTACGTCCCACGTGTAACATTTAACTATGAGCAAACATCCATGATGTTGTAAGTAGAATTAAGCTCCAGGGTAAAGGATTATAATATGTGAGAACGGTTGCATGGTTTTCCAATTGTACAAACTATAAACTGACATGTATTCGAGATTACGTTTGTATAATCACATATTATACTACGACAGGAAGGACCAGACTAGTTACGCTAGTCACTCGTTTTATGTCAAAGGTTAAAACTAACTGATGAGTCAAGTTGGTAAAAATGATGATGATGATGGTGGTGGTTGTGTGGCTTTTTGGTGCGATAAACAATGGCAAACGAATAAAATCAATGCTGGTTAAACACAAAGTATTACGGAAGTCAAAAGAAAGGTTTAGTTATTATTAAAACTGCTGAAACCACAATTAGCGTTTTTTAGTGGTCAGCTTTAGTCAATTAAAATGTTACAAAGTACGGAGAGTTTTACAGCTTCTTTTAATGCTAGAGCTCCATCACACTTGGAGCGTAAAAACGGACTGGGCACGGAGAAATGGGTACACTTTTCTTTTATAATATTTTTTCTTTCTGCAGCTAAAACCCAATATTCCACATCATTGCCACGTAGGTAGTTAGCGGACCATGCTTTACTTTTTACAGACACGCCTACGAGATTCTACCACAAAATGTATCATCATATCACATTGGCTAACATATTTCAAACTTGTTACAACTCATAATATTGGCTTAGACTACAGATACATTCATATATTCTGCTTAGTAGGTAGGTGCACACATTCTCAAAATGATAAAGATCACACGCATAAAAAGTACATCACACAAATTATGAATACACATTTCTAAGTATTTTAGGTTAAATCATTTCACAGATTACAAATAAATAGCCAAGATGGCAGCATTCATCACATTTTTATAAACCGAACAAAGTCAAAACAATATAAGAAAGAACATGACAAAAAGGTTCTTTACAACGTTCTAAAACAACTTTCTACCTTTCAATACTTCATACAGTGTAGTAAAAAGTTTATTTGCAGTGTAAGTGCAAAAATTGATTAAAGTGTAAAATAAATTTTTTTAAATACATTAGTCAGTCAGGTGTGTTATACAAAATCATCTACAACAACTTTACTAGATTTAACAGAGAACAAAATTTAATTTAATATATGCAATAGAGAGAAAGCAGCAGTATGTGTTTGCCTTGGACACAAAAGTGGTACTGAAATAGGCTTTGCTTTAATTATTACGTGAAATCCGGTAAAATAAAAAAGAGCCATGGAGCAAGAGCGTGACTTGAAGCAGAAGGTTTTATACAAAGCGGCTTTTTGCCTTATTTAACGTGACTAAAAAAATGCAGGCGATTTAAGCCCGCTTTCTATTTTACTCAACGCTTCCATTTTTCACAAGGTAATTAACCATATTTTTGGGATTATACGGAAGAATGAATGATTGTGCAAGTTTTGCAATCATTTTGCATTTTATTACGCTCTAGATACACAAGAACAGTTCAGAACATCCAATATATGATTTGAACGCAGATAATTTGAATAAACCTACCAATCAGTATAATGTTGCATCATGTGTACTTTGAAGTTGCAAGCCATAATTTGATGAAATAGCATTACGGATACTACAAAAGTCACTTTATTTGCTTAGTAATAAGTATTCATCCGGAAATTCGCTTTGGCTTTTTACTTAATCTTATAATTTGTGTAGCAAATAATATTACGCGTGTACGCACTTACAGATTTTCTGGTTACATGGTTCAGCTTGTAAAACTTTATGCTGTGTTTCTGCAACCCAAAGCTCTGGGTTATGTCAACAGAGCTAACCTGGAGTCCTCGAGTGGAATCACAATGTGTGCATAAAGCAATTTTTAAAGAGCTGTACTGACAGTAATGCAAATAAATGTTGATGTGAGCACTACATATTTAACAAGCGTAAAGTGAAAGTAGAATCAGCATTGCCGGACTTTTATTATGTACTTTACAGTTTTGGATTTGACGTTGTGGGCTCACCCTGTTTGGCACGTTTTGTTGTTACTGTTTTATTATCCTTTAATTTTACAAATTGGTATGTAGGTGACTATAAGGGAAAATGTGACATCTTTAAACTTTATATAGCAAACGGTAAAGAGTGCCACTAGTACCAAAATATTTTCCTCTTATTCATACGCTATAATATGCTAAACAGTATTGATGTGGGTGGTTCTGTAAAGTTTTTAAAACGAATAAAGTTATGAAGCAATTTAAAACATAAAAAGAAAGTTTAATTATTATTTCATACGCAACAGTGTTTAAAGGCTGGTGGCTTAACTGATGATTTCCTTTTGTTATGTAGTTTTAGTTTGTTTAAATACAGCTTGTTTTCATGTTATTGTATTGAAAAATGCTGCACAGGGCTTGAGAAATCCCCTTTGCCTGAAAACAAACCATGAGTAAATATGAAGAATATGAAACGTGAAACGGATTAAACTTTTAATGAAATAAAAAGCCTTTGTTTTTGAGCATTTTGTATCTTTTGCTTTTTTAGGTATAATCTGCTACCATTACTGTTTTTGCTGCATTGCACTTGTAAGGTAATTCAAATTCCAAGATTACAGAAACAAACACATCCTTCACCTAAAATTCTAAGATAACCAGTAAAGCGCTTTTTCATGTGTTTGCCCATATTTTGGTTTTCCTGGTGCTGGTAGGACCCTTAGTAAGTCCTTCTAGACAATAGGATACAATTAAACTCATGATTGTTTAGGTTTAGTAGCACGACATAGTTGCCTAATATAGCATTTAATTATTTTACATACAAGCGTGCTGAGAGAGTATGTAAAAAGATTTAAAGCAAACATAAACTTTAATTTTATTGCGGTTTATGTTTGCGTACATTGTATTTCCCGTTGATACATATACACTTTGGTTGTTCATTTACACTAAACTCTAAATAAAATCTGTACCCCACCATCTGGGTCCTAATATTGATGTTTTTGAACGGCCTTAATGCAAATTGAAAAGCAAAGCGGAATACATCAAAATGTGCTCTAGATCGCTTTGAAAATGATAGCGGGATAATAAACAACCACATGTAATGCATTCCAGTTTCAGAGAAAGTAAGGCTTAAGGAAAAGCTCATTATATATTATACATGCACCGGAAAGATTTATGTTGCATAATGTCGCTACTTTCAGAAAATGACACACAATTTTGTAATGTTTTTATGGAAATTGTATGTTTAAGCAAATCTGTGGTTCGTTGATTGTGTTGGGGTGACAATAGCAAAAGAGCATTTTTGAGATAATCAAAAAATATGTGTTTGTGATAACTTTCCAATCAGAAGGAAAATGAGAAGACGTTAGCGTCTTTATACCGCAAACATTGTTGCATTGGAGCATTGATGTTTTTAAATAGTCGGGTAAGAGTCCAGTTTTTACAGGAATGCGGCCCATTTTAGAGGGCGACTGTATGGCTATCTATACAACATTTTTCTGTAAAACACATTTTTTACAGAAGTAGTCAAGCGTGGCTAGACTGGCTAGGCATGAACCAGTTTTTGCAATTTTTATATTTATCAACCAAACACACTAAGAAATGGAGCCATGCACAGAAAATATATTTTTAGGTAATTACTTGATGTGCACATCAATTTTGTTTCTTTGTGTTTTGAATGGTCAAAGGACAGTGTGCCAGAATGTTTTTCGTTGTTGTAAATGTGCCAGATTTTTAATATGTATCCAGCTAGGGTATTAAAACGGCATACATTACTCACTATAAATGAAACTTTTCAAAGTTGAAAAATGAGCACAATATTTAAGTTCAAGACAAATTCTGGTGAGGGTTTAACGCTTAATTCCATTCAGTACCGTAGCAATTGCTGAAAAGCATGAACATTTTCTATTTAAAACTTTCTCTTTGCATTAAAAATTGATAGCCTTGTGTAAACTAGAGTGTAAGCTTATTGCAACTGGAAACGTGATTGAAAAGCATCAGATTAAAAGCTTGGAATTATAAAACTAGGCAACAAAGCTTGTAAAATTATCAAAGCTTTTACTCAGGCTTTGATTGTGATTTAGCAAAAGTTAATGAGAAGATACAAATTTCTATTTTGTATAACAAAGTGGCTTACTAAACAAATGAGCTTAATAATTCACTCCATGATAGTAGACAATTTGAAAGCAACATCAAAAGAATGTGTGATCATCACAATTTCTACTTAATTTGGAATGAGCGGAATAACATACCTACTCATTTGCATAGTTTTACTTCAAGTTTTATTAATTCTATAAAAATTACATTATTTACATCAAAAGTTCCAAATGACAAGAAAGTTACGTAACAGTTCATGGAAAGGGGTAAAAGACGCAGTAAAACAGCAGTTTCGTAAGTATAAAATTATCTGGAAAATGTTGTAAAAATGTGAGCAGAACTACTAGTATCAAGAAGCGCATAAAATGTATCAAGTGTAATAAACGGCTTTACTGTTGCACATATTAACACAATGGACACTATCTCTACTTAAAGAGATTGTTCACGTAATACAGTTCGCTTCCTCAGGTTTCAGGCATCTTTCCTGTGATTGTACCCCAAGTTGTGTTGATATATATGCGTGTCATATTCTCAAATTTACAAAATTTGTTTTGCGTCCTTGGAATTTCCTTGTACGAGTTTGAAGAAAAACGCTAACAATAATCATTTTTAAACACGAATTGTAGAAGTCGTGTGCATAATAACATACTATTACCAGAAGAGTATCTTTTTGTGTTCACACCATACTACCTAAAGTTTCAGCAGTGATTTTTTAAACGAAGCATACATGCTATATTTTACGCCATGCAAAAAGGTAAACGGCGTAATAAATCAGTTGGTTAAAGTGTATGGATGTAGCAGCAGACTGGCAGGCTTTCTCTTATTTAAATAGGTTTGTTGAATGAACAAACTGAACAGCAAAATTTATCAAATAATGAAAGATGATGTTTTTTTCAGTGCGTGCTTTTGAAGCCGTACCTGTGAATGCATTTGCCACTAGAGTGGCTGGTAAGCATGAAACTAATACGAACAGATGTGAAAGAGCCGGTAAGTTTGGTTTGACATTTTTAGTTGTGCTTTCACAAACTATTGCAACGGTACATGTGACGGGAAAAGCAGTAGCAGCGTCCATTTGCTGTGGAAGCTGCAGAAGCACTGAAGAAGATATCAGGTTTGACTTTCACTTTAACCAACATGCAGAAAACCACAAAGATTGCTGCCGTTCTAACTCATGCTTTTCTGTGGAGTAAAAAAGCTTATACACCGAATCTTTAACACCTCACTTGATATGGATGACAAAAGCGGCGTAATGCCACTTAGCTTGTCGTTCCTTTTTGAGTGATTGCCAGATTTGTTGAAAATGTCGAGGTAACACAATTGTCAAAGGAGAAAGCCGATAAACGGTTTTCATTTTGTTATACATTTTCTGTTTGTCGTTTGATGTGACCAGCAAAACAGAAATTTTAAAGATGATTGGCATTTTTGCTCAGCTACGTACGTAATAGTCAGTTTTTTATAAATCTTTGAGGTGTGGACGTTTGTCGTGAAAATATGAGGATAATTTGGTGGTGTCAGGTGCATTTGTTAGAAAGCGTTTTTTGCGGCAAATTACGTCTTCCGTTGCGTCTTCATTTGTTACGTAACTTAAGGTTTGAAGCTATCCAAAACCCTGAAAAGAATTAATTATAGCTGTTCAGTAAAGGTTGAGGATTTTTCGGATATGGTGGATGACCCAAACTGTAAGCAGTAATTTTTCACGTGCAATTGTAGTAACTACTTATAAAAGCGTTAAATATCACTAAAAAACAATGAACCTATCCAGTTTTGCGCTTAGAAGTACTCACAATCCGCAATTACCCCTGAAATTAAAGGTGACAAAAGCCCTAAGTTTCCAATTGTTGGTGTGCATGTACTTTTACCAGAGATGGCTCGCGGGTTAAAATCTAGGCTGGGTTACCCGTGTTTACCCGGTTATTCACGCGCCCACCCAGTTACTGGTCGGGGTGGGCTTTATGGGCAATAATAAATTCCCAAGTTAAATTTAAATCCGACAACGTCGCCATTTTCTATGGCTTCGTATATATACATGTACAATAAAATAAAACCTGTTAATGCTCATTAGTAGCCCTTAAAACCTGTTCTCATCCATTTAATCTCAACCTGGCGAGTTTAACTGTGGAAACCTGGGGGTTTAGCCATCTCTGACTTTTAGTGAAACTTACATTAATAAAGTTGTAGGCACCGTAGTCCGACTAGAAGCTGTGTTTTATGTGGGTACAACAAAACAATTTCTTACACGTGTAATATATTATGATCCCCAATAATATAGGCATGCATGGAAACCACAGTGGAAACTAAAATGTTATCAATTAGTTAAGGCTTAGTGTCCAGATATAATACCTACCATATAAATATAATACTATTTTCTGTCCTTAATACAAAGCAAATGTGACAATTTTTAAAAGCAAAATGTCAACAGGAGAGGACATTTCCCGTTGTTTGTCTTGAACAAAGTCGTGAACTATTAAATTCCCCGAAAACACATTAATACCACAAAAGAGAGATTAAGCAGGCCATTACTTTTGTAAGCTTGTCTGTCAAACCAAAAAACAAAGACGTGTTCCACCGGAAAACTTCAGTTACAATGGCACTAAAAATGGTTTTGTGCTTATATAATACCAATGTTTTTCCTTTTTACTATAAAGTATCTTGTACATACAAAAGCTTTTAGTCGTCCCTCGAGAGATGATTTTCCTGCCAAAAACAAATCAGAATGTGAAAACTGACAACTTTCAAGGATACATGCGAAAGTTTGTTGGCTTCTTTACAGTTAACCTTAATTCACTTGTAGGATTTCCAGCACCCGCAATTAGAAACAAACTGACGTAAAATCAAACATTGCCCCCACATCAAACATTCTCCGGCTTATATAGTCTTGTAAATTGGAGACCCAAACCTTAGATTACTGTTTCATTCCGTTGTTTGATGGTGTATTGATACTTGAAAGCATTGTAACATATTTTTCCTTTGTAACATTTTATTCAACTTAGGCGAAAGAAATACGCTGATCAAGTACATATATTTCAATGCACGCGTTAGAAAATATTGATATTTATAAAAATATAATAGAAAATAGAACAGATATTGCGATTTGCGTTGACGTGGGACATAAAATAATGCTAATAAATTTTCATCTGGTGTAACCAATAATCTGTGCTTTCATCTAGCAGCTAATAATACGTCTCGCTAATTTGTAACACCCTTCACACATTGACAATACAACTCATTAGTATTCTACACTTGAAATGACAAATACTTTTTGTAAAACCCAGTAATATGAAACCCATTTTACGAGTTATATATATAGCAAGTTTAACCATTTTTTGCTTGTACCTAGGTACGTAGATACTCCTGAAGAAAATTATGGCTCAAATTTTCTGTAGTTATTAAAATAATAAGCGTCAATATCATGTGTTGCCTTTGAAGTATGGAAGATCCAAATTTACAACTTCAAAGTTCAGAGATTACGGATATTGTGCATTTTCTTCCACAAAACAATAAACTGATTCTATACGAACTAAAAATCAAAGCGTAAAATGCTTGGAACAAAAATGTAATAATATTAATATTTATGGCAGCCAAAAATACAAAACCTTAACATTGAGCATAAAAACAGTAGAAAAATTGAGTAAAATTCTAGGATGAAAAAATAACTGGTATTAACTTAATAGTAGTATATTATGTTTTTGCTTTATGCTTACACATATATGAAATATATATGACCCCATTTTTCGAAGATGTTTTCTGCTTTTGAGAAATGTGATACCATTAGTGAATATCAAAAGGTATTGTGTTTATAACCAAACGTCAAACACACATTAAAAGCATAGAACAAACTTGGTGCTGGTAATATCAAAGATTATTTTCCTCGCTATGTACTCTATTATATGTCATCTCTTGAAAACACTCAGCAATGATACAATTTCCTTTTCAGTGGTGTACAGAATCCATTCTCAGTACGTTAGCTTTACACACTTTTTTGTACAAAAGGAGACAAATTCTGAACGTGATATCTAGTGATTTCTTTGATGGAAAGGAGAAAGCACGCTCTGAACTTTTGCTTGGGCTTATTTTTTTAAAAAATATTTACAATATGCTCAACCAAACTTACTTAAACCAGGGTGTGAATTATTCGATAAATTTTACTGATTTAGTGGCATCATCCGTTTGTCCATTTTATAAATTTAACCATTTTGCTGATTTAGTTCAACTACTAACAGATATAAGTTGTTACAGACATGGAGCTGGTTTCACCGTGTTTTTGTGCATTGCTAATTTGCTGGTGCTTCTGTTTGGAATCCTTGGAAACTGCTTAGTGCTACAAGTGGTTATACGTAGACTGAAAATTAAAACAGCGTCGCACATTTTCATTTTAAATCTGGCTGTAGCAGACTTGCTTGTGATAATTTCTTGCATTCCCACAACACTAGCAGCTAATGTGTTTATACGTGAGCAAAAATAAGTTTAAAAACAGCATTGAACAAATAAAGGGCCATATTCCCAACCTTATGGAAAGTGGGCCCATGATGCTCTGCAATAACATATAATATACCATTCGATAGCTTTTGATAAGCTTATTAAAAGGGCCTGTGTAAACTTTGATCAGTATGTTATAACTTGTCAATTTTTAGACATTATCATTTGTATTCTTATTTTTATTTTGGTCAAAAACTGTATCGTAGGATTTGCATGCAAAACTTTGCTTATCCGAAAGTGCTAATGGATCACGTTTTTCGGAATTAACCTCAGCAACACTTTGGGTTCATCAAGGGATAAATGGTATATTATGTGCTATTGTAGGGCATGGTTGGCCCATTTTCCATAAGGTTAGGAATATGGCCCTTTACTAATTTTTATCTTACAGCTTGGATCTTTTCCGAAACCACGTGTAAAATCGTAGCCCAGGGTCAACGCCTGTCCGTTTTTTGCTCCGTGTATTCACTCGTTGTGATTTCCTTTGATAGGTAGGTACTCACATTGCTTTAAAACCTAAGTATTAATACAAGAATTGTAATAGTTCTAATTGTCATATATTCAAGGTGTCGAGCTATGCAAGCTGTACCCGGATCAACGTCAAACATATCTAAGATCCGAGCATGCGAAATTGTATTTGCAATTTGGACGTTTGGGTTTGCCGTTACCCTTCCCTGGGCACTTTTTAAGGATTCATCTGATATTCCAACGCCTGACAATATAAAGCCTGCGTTCTGCCAAGAAATCTGGAAAACGGCAACACACGAAGCGGTTTATTTTCTGGTGGTTCAAGTTGTTGCACGATTTGCTGTTCCCTTTGTTCTTATAACGTTTTGCAGTATATTTGTTTGGAAGAATCAGCCACCAGTAGCACCTCCATTGCTACTAATTCCAAGCTGTATCCGCATCAGGGAAACTCAACGCAAGCGACATGTACGCATAGTGATAACGTTTGCAGTATTGAACTTTGCATTTCTTGTGTTTTGGTTGCCCTTGTTTGTGGTCACGGGCAAATTTAACTTTCTCCAAGAACTACCTGCTCAGCCTCAACTGCAATATCATCTTGCTTCTTTCCTTGTACCAATTGCTCAATTATTGGGTAGCTGTAATAACTGTATCAATCCAGTGTTTTACTGCTTTCTAAGTAAAACATTTAGAGAACCAGTTTTGACAAGTTTTCGGTGCATTCTGCGACAAGGCTGTCAGGAAAGCCAGAGAAGATATGCCAACCAACGAAGAAACCCAGCTCAAATGGAATCAGTAGTTTAGCATGATAGAATTTTTTAAATGCAATTGTATATTATTATTTTACACTGTAACCTCAATGTCATCGGAAAATGTTTGCAAAAATTAAAATTTCGGAATGACGTTTCTAAATAAATGAATAAAATATTATCCAAGTTGCAGTTGTACATACAAAATGCCTCATTAAAATACTAAAAAACGTTTTGCATCATTAAAAATGTTGTTTACTACTTACGCTTAAAAGCGTGCTAATATTTAGAACTGGTTTACGTATTTCGGTACGTGTTTAACTGTTATAATGATGCAATATTATATAAAGCATATAGGCTCTAAAAATAAGCAGTATAAAGTAACAAGCAAATCCAAAATGCTGTCAAGCAAATGAAAAACAGTTGCTGAAGGTTGAAAACATTGTCTGAAAAATAGACGTTATTACAACGGGTTAAAATCAATTAATGTGCAAACTATTTAACTCATTGCGATTTCACCCTAAAGGCCCAATGCAATTTACTACATATTAAGTAAAATTATGTCTAGTTAGATGGTGTACATCTTTTAGTGCCAAAATTGTAAAATTCCAAGTTTTTACAGGACCCTTATATATTTTGCAAACTTCTTGCAATATTTATTGTCTTGCTTTGGTTCACGGCACAAAATCTTATCAATAGGTTAGTTTTCAGTACAAGAAAACTCTGCTTGAAGTCCAACAACATACGCGAGCAATTGACAAGCCACGCATTAAATTGGATCCTACACCAAAATTGTGAACTTACTCTGCACAATACATTGTATACATCTTATATATCTTATATGTGATTTCCGGCTGAATCTCTTATTGAACAAAATAATGGGAAAAATATAGAGTAAAGTAGTAATCTGAGGTGCTGCTAGAATAATAGCTTTTTGCCCGCACAACAAGAAAGGGATAAATTCTAAAGATCTCAGTACCGTCAACACGGTTTTGTAAAGTGATTTATTGCTTTGGGGATAAACCGCGTTGGCATTTTGCTTATTTCAGCAATCTGATATATTTTCCTTGTGTGGTGATTTTATGTTGTTTAAAAAAAATCGATATTAACATATTGTCTTTTACATTGCTTTGCAAATCGTATATGGTATTGAGATTGCAAAAGCCTCAAGCAATTCTGGGACTCGATCAAACGAGTATTAGTGTGAAGTGAAAGCTTATAAGTTTAATTTCTAGAGGTACGGGTTCAACTCTGCTATTAACTTTGTTACAATTTGAAGAAATATGGATGATTTTAACCCAAACAGATAATACTGTATTGGTTTGGTACTTCATGCACGAACGTAATTATTAAGGAAACCTGAGCACAATCAACACTAAACAGGTTTTTAAATTCAATTCATTCAATTAAATTTCTTTGTGGTGCCTGATACATAATGTACATGATGCTTGCAAGTACCCAACAACAATGACCAGCACGGACAAGTTTTTCATTAATTGATTTATTGTAAAAATCCTGTATTTACAATATTTACGTTATTAGAATTAGGTCTACGGCTCGATAAAAAATATTTTCATAAAAGTTTTTAGTACTGTCATTATCAAACTGTGCTGTACCATAAAACCACGTTACTGGTCTCTGTGCTTTTATAATTTTGTTCCACATTCTTAAGCTAAAGTTAACCTGTCTCTCACTTTTCATCACTTTCCAATCCTTTATAAATTTTCTGGGCCATATAATTTGAAGTAAGTTTGCACTATAATTATAACAATTACAAATACGTGGCAGAGTCTGTCCAATAACTATATATGTTACAATTGTAATTAGTGAAAATAGACAATACAAGGAAACTGGAATAAGTTTGTATCCCGAGACTAGAATCCAAGTACCCATTACTCCAAGTAAAAATCCTATTCCCATCAAAACTCCAGCAACTCTTCGAACGCCCTCGAATCCAAACTGATTTAAACATTAAAGAATTGTATACTGCTTTATACCAGTTAGATTTGCAGGTTTTACAGAAATTATTTTTAAACAGTTTAGTGTAACGTTGAATATTGATACGGCAGGAAAAAGCAATACAAAAAGCGATCGGCATACTTCAAAAGCCACCCATTGCAAAATTAACAGTCGAATAGTAAGTTTTAGACCAAAACTTGCTGTTGGGAAAAGATCCTCAAAAACAAAGTACGCAGGATCACATTTAATAATCATGTTTACAGTTGAAAGAACAGAGCCGGCGACAAAGAGCATTAGAACCATGCCGTTTGTCATAAAACCGATTACATCCACAGGTTGGTTTCTTCCAAGCAGTTTAACGATTTCTGTAAATAGTTCATTGATTATTTTATAAAACGGCTACCTATTTAAAATTAAATTTTTTCTAAGCTTACCGCTGCGTAGTAGTTTGAGGGTAGAGGTGGAGAGGGAGCAACCTATTTTACTTTGGTCGTTTCTAAGATAACGGTCCAACCTCCATAAACGTGAAATATAGTCAACAAGGCCAGCTCCATGTGTTATCATAACAATATTCAAACATACGCATAAAACGAAACAAAATAGACATTCCACATGCAGGTAGATTAAATAGTATGGCACTGTTTTGTTCTCGTAGAAAAAGATATTTACAAAATTGTATATATAAAAGCAACAGTAAACTGTTATAACTAAATTAGATAGGTAAAACCAGGCCAGTTTGCTCAAACGACGCTCAACTTTGTACCACTCCATAGAAATATCAATCCTTACTACATGACTATAAAGTATAGTAAATGCACTATGAATGATCCGAAGAATAAAATAAGTGGCTGTTCTATTCGATTCCCAGGGAGTAATTTTGAAGAAGAGAACTTTATTGAAACCAAACTAAAAACCGAATCTGACTTATCAGGCGATAGCGCCTCTATTTATACCCGAACAGAGTGGAAACCTTACATGCTATCTTATCCCATAGTTACCCATCTTTAACCATAATTGTTCATTAAACATCTTAACATCTAATACGCAGTAAAACAACATTTCCATCTTTTGGGAACCAGGGGTTTCCAAATACTAGTTCCATTTCATGGGAACGGATGTACAAGTTCCCACACGTCATTTACAAGTTTGAGTTTTGGATGTAGCTCGAAACATAGTGATTATAGTCATAATCACTACAATATCTTCTTCCTAAGAAAAATAAAGGTGACATTGGAGCTATGCCAAAAATCAAACTTGACAAATATTAAAATCATACCATTAAACCAAATCATACATTTAAGAATTACTCATCGTATATACCTAAAAATAAATCGTATAATAAGTTGAACAATAATAACTAAGTATAGGTTAATAGTTATCCAATACAGGAGATGTAATACTAAATCCATAATGAATATACTATTGACCTATTATATCTGTTTCATACATCATTATGTTTTATAACCTATTTATAATATGAAGAGGTTCAATCATTCAGTGAATGTCAATCTCATCATTATACATTTACATAAAGTTTACCGTACAATTCCATCTTACTTTAAAATTCATTCAAATAATATCCCATATAAAACCAAGATATGACATATTTTCATAATTCATATATCCTCATATTCAATGGATAAGTTTATGTGATTTCTTTATTATGTATTTTAAATTGTATTATGTACACTCTTTACCCTCTGTGTGTATTGTGAGTGTGTATGTAAGTTGTATTGTGTTTTACCTAGGTTTATATAAAGCCATGTTATACTGCCATGTAAACTGAAGTGAAGGATGCACGCAATTTTATGATGCAGCTCTGGTGTTGGCTGTTGATTGGGTTGTAGTGTCATCCGTTACTCGGCCGAGAGTTTATTTACTTTCAAGTTCAAGGGTAAAAGTGCTGGTCAGTGCACTAGCAGTAGGCATATTCTAAATTTCCATGACCATGTCCAGCTGGAATAGCAAACTTTGTGTTTGTTCAATGTGTATCAACGTGTTGCGCAAATTTTATTTATTCATACACAAATCAGTGTATGTGTGATCACAAGGGAGAATTGCTGAATTTTCACTTTTGTTTCTGAATAATATCTGACATTTTATATCTCCCAATTTCTTTATACTCGAGTTGATTGCTGTTGAATCACTCCGTTTATTTCTTTTATTTTTTTTCTTGTTTGAGAGCTGAGCAAACGGAACGTGATAAGTGCCTGGAGTACGGCGTACGTCGATTTTATAAGCCTTTTAGCTTTAATTTTTATTTTATAGTCGACTTCATATTAATAATCATTGATAACTGCCCTGTTATTATGAGTCTGGTATCCCCTCAGCGCCTGAGCCTGAGTGCCATACTCTCCACGAGCTGGCTGGGTGAAGGAGACGTCAGGTCAAACAGCGAGAATCCAAAGGATAACAACCCGTCTTAGGTTAGCCAAAATTATTTTGTTATCATCACTTATAGTTTTTGTTATAGTATTGGGAGTACATTTTCTTTCCATTATCCTTATTTTGTGATTATTCGTTCCAGAGTTCATCCAGTATTTTACAGCATAATATTCACGATGTGCATTGTAGAGATGGCTAGGAAATCTATTCCATGTATTTCGCCAATCTCGGGGAGATATATAAATCCGGGAGAGCAAGAGGTTCAGTTATTAGTATCCTCTGTTTTTTCTTCAAGTTATATACTTTTTTAAAAGTTCCTTACGCTCTGCGCAAAAGTTTTTGATTTCTACCATGATGTTCCTCATTCTAGCTCTTGTAGCCACGGGTGGTTTATTGAGCCAATCGTCAGATTGGGGTAGTGTCCACCAGGTCCTATCCACGGTGACTTCAACGGTTCACTCCGGACTTCTTCATATCAAGGAGGAAGTGGAGGAAGAAGGCCAAAAAGTAGTCACTTCATTGAAAAGGTAAATGACTAAGTATTATACAATACTTTGCATATTGTAAACATAGTTTTTGGTGAACATAAGCTGATAGTATTGATGTGTTGTTTATTTTGTTGTTGTAGTGAAATCGACCAAATACTCAATGAACTTCCACATACAACGGCAATTACTCCAACCATGTTGAATGATCAGCCTACGAAGGAGATTATCCTGGATTTTCCCGTAGAGGAAACGCTTCATCCCTTAACGGTGTATACCTTGCCTCTTGGGCGTCAATATTTGTGTTCCCTTTGCGTACATGGCGGTGACGTTTTAGTGGGGTACATTCTTCCCCGGAAACCACGACAGATCGATGTTTTTATGTGTCTAACGATGCTGGAGATAGCGGAGATTGAGTCCGATCCCCATCCGCTGGAATTTGCAGTTGTCGTGTATACTCATACAAATGAGTGTATGTCCCCTCAGACTTTACAATTGATGGACTTTAGACAAAAGAAAGGTAAATCTTGATCTGTTTTCAATGTTAATATTCTTTTTTTTTTATCTTATAATTAAATTGTTAAGTGGATAATCCCGGTTTTCATATCATTGTTTAATTTATTACAGTGCTCCCCTCACTGCTCAAGGAATTTGGCACCGTCAATCACTTGACAGACGTTATTGCTTGGCGTAAACAGCAATTGGCCGGACTCCCAACGAGGATTCCTTGAAGCTCTGGTCGTGACTCAGCTCTACATATTTAGGATTCTGCCGACATCAGCAATAATTATTTTATCTTCATTTCGTTTCTTTTCCGAAATTCCTGACGATTTTTGTTTCCTTTTAATTTCATTTTAATATCTGAGGTTTTTTCTTGTGTATATGTATACTGGATTTTTCCCTCAGTTTCAGCAATCACACACAAAATTCTTTATTCTTTATAACTCCAGGCGTGTGTAATTTTCTCCTATACCATCTCATTATACTTTCTTTGTAATGCTGATGATTTTTGAGTTCAAATAAATGAACGTATCTTCCTGATCCTATAACTGGATTTTGTTTTTATCTCTCGTTTATTTCTTCGTTCTATAGTACCATGGATTTTGTTTTTAGAGTGGACTTCGAGAGAAAGGTTTTACCATCAATTCTAGATCTATTTCACGATCATAGAACGTGGAAGGGCAGGGCGCCATTTTATACTTCAATTTATTTAGGCCATTATTTTCTTATCACTTTGTATGATTTCTTCTTTTGATTAATTACCATAATCCATACAGCGTCGTCAGTAAGGTTTGCATTGTGTAGTTCCGTTGAACAAGTTAAATTCCATAAACATGCCAGGAGATCGGTATAAATTTAGCTGGTTTCGGTTTACTTAACTGGTCATGTTATGAAGTAGGTGCTGTTGGATAGATACCCGTAGACGGGAGAACAGTAGGTGCATATTCTCTTTTATTCTGCATACTGTTTTTATATTGGTCCAATAACCCTGGCCCGCGTCCACGACGGTGCACAGGAGGAGTTTCAACGCTGACATTATAACACACGTAGCCGGATTTCTTTTTTCTTGTAATGCAATATATTAACAAACAGGAAGATACTGCAAGGAGGACAATGATCGTTATTATTATTCCAAAAAGAAGTACCTTATGCATCAAAAGAGCAGGTAGTTCAGCGCAGGTTGGGGGTGCCACACTTGAAGCATGTACTGGAGCAGCCATGTACATTGCTGTAGTCCCATTTGTAAGTTTTCCCAAAATATATAGTAATAAAACACTGATAATTAGATTCCAGAGGATGATTCCATACGATGTAAAAATATCATGATGTTCCACGATGGTGGATGACCAATGCTGGTGCGTTAAGTTGATTTGTCGTTGTGTGGTTATGGGTGGTTTGATAGCCGAAAAGTTTGTGTACAACTTACTATCCCGTAAAAGACTGTCTGTAGTAGGTGCAAATACGGTGATAGCCTCATGTTCACTATGCCACAGTGGCGGTACGATGAGATGAATTATATTCTCAATCGGGGAGTCAAAACATGGAGATCCATAACTGATTAGAATGTGTCCGTTGTCTTCAAACCGGCATCGACATGATAAACGGACGTTCCAAATTCCAATAGATAAGTGTTGTTGAAGGAGCTGATTGAAATGCGTGCTTTCTTCTTCAGTATTACACTTGATATAACTTGTTGGCCGAATATTAGTAATGAGATAATCACGATGATTGATCTCTTTAACAAAAGGTATGTCTTGTGTGATTGGTGTACATTGTAACCTACAAGTATCTTGCAACCTTTCAACCCTCATTCCCCTTAGCAGACCTAAAAGACAGGGGTCGGAGTGATATTCACTAAGATAGTTTGGATTTGTGTTGCATAAACCAGTGGTAAAATCGCATATACGAGCTTTGTCTGTAAATACTATAGGATTTTTGTTAATTTTTAGTACGAAATGTTCGAAATTAGGTAAAGCACAAAATGTTTGTCCTAACTGGAATGGATAAGAAATTATCTCAAATAGTTCAGTTGCCTGAAAATAAGGTATTACAGGTAAATTTATGTGAACGGTAAAGGTCTGTTTGACTGGATTGTAATTGCAATTGGCTAATTTAGTCGTGTAATACTTTGTCATATCTCTGTACGATATCGATAGAGAAAGGTTATGCTTATTTAGTACAGGTTGGAGTTTTATTAGTTCCTGGTGTAATGTTTCTGGAGAAATAAGATTAATAGGGATGTGATTATGTCGGCAAGATTGAAGTATGTCATTAAACTGACTATATTCTAACATGCGAGCAAATAAATTTGTTAGCACATGTGTTAACAGTAAGTGTTTAGTTTCAGCTTTTGTCACATGATTCAAGTATCGCTGAAATTCTACATCATTATTGGTTAAATTAAATAGACGCATATTTATACTTTGAGTAAATACCTTAAGGTGATCTTGTTGAAGTTGGTCGAAATGCTGAATATCCTTAATGGAATCGATGAGGTCGCTCTGTTGATTATCTATTCGCGAGCGGAGTTCCGACAGAACTTGGGAATACTCCGGGGCTCTTCCGAACCATGATGCAGATGCGATTCCTCCAAATAATAAGCCTGCCAGCATAAGTGCTTGACGGCGTCCTCTGGGTGGGACCGTGGCCTGCGTAACAGCTTGCATCATTTCTTCTGAAGAATCTGGTTCTGAGGTTGTAGATAAACTCAAGTTGGAGACTGGTAATACAATATTATGTGTGACCTGAGGTTCCAGTCCATGGAAAAACGTATTATTGGCTAACCGAGCAAGTCTGTTGTCCAACCTATTGAGAGTATTTTGTATTTTAGTGATTAATTCGCATGACTCTCCTTTATTACAATATGTTGAAAATTTGTCAAAAACAATATTATATTGAGCGCTGGTCTTAAACTGAACAGAGAAGAGTTTCACAACAAACTTCTCATAAAAGATCATTGAAGACGGGTACTGTCGCAGGATTATCCCTGGACTAGTTTTTATTTGGACCTCCGCGGCGGCTACTAATCCCAAAAATAGTGTTATATTGTATATCCCTTTAGAAGTTCTCATGTTGCCCCCGTAGTAATAGTTATCTGTACTGAAATAATACTCAAAGAAACTTTATGTAATAGTTAGCACCACAATTGTTATGTATACAATAAGGAAGAATACAACAGACAAATAGAATTCACAAAGAAAAGAAACCTATTTTATATACTGAAAATTGTTTGAAATTATAGGTAGGTAGTAGTTGGTAGGGTGATTGTCTTGTTGGTTTTTGAACTTTTTAATCTTCCATGAGCTCAGCTCTAAAAGCTGTTGAGCTATGAGGTTTAACAACCTTTTTAATTTTCATACGAGGTGCATTTGAAGAAGTTGAATGTGCCTTTCTGACCCTAGCTTGTTTTCTATTTTTATACCTTTGAACTCGCTTTTCACTGCATTGAGTGCATATGCAGCGCCGCAGAAATTTATCGACTTTTTCTAAGCTGCAAAATTGTGTTGCAACAAAATGTTCCAGTATTTCAGAGTATGTGTATTCAGAGAGAGACAATGAAGCCACAATGATTCCATAGACATGTTGAGTATGTCCTTTCAACCTTCTACGCAGATAACCTAGTCGTTTCTCATTACTCCAAGTTTTTAAATTAGCATACGTGTTATAACAATGTAAAAATTCTGTGAGAGAGTACGAGGTAGTCCCTGTTCGAGGTGGATACGAAATCCTGATACCTTCATATGGTTCTTTTGAAGAACGTGTTTTTTGAGTTTCACTGGAATTAGTACTCATGATTTTTATCGAATAGATAATAAAATAAAATCTCGACTTCGGAAAGACTCGGCAAAACTCGACTCTCTAAATATGCTTGAAAATATTCCCTAGCGGAACCGGTTAGGCTATAATAGAACTGGCGGAATGAATTGACGTCAGACCACCTTCTCTGGGAACGGATATAATGAAAAATCTCAAAAAATCTACGTGACGGGGAATTACCTGAATAAATGAGCATTTAAATTATGAGTGTAGGTGGTGAGATGGATAAAATGAACAATAAGCAATTCTGAATAATAATAATATGAATGACGATCTCACGGGAATTCTCAGGTTACCCAAACGGCGGATCTTAAGTTACGAATGTGATGTGGTTTAGGTTAGATGAACGACGGATCCCCTGATGTCTAAACGGCGGATCTCAAAATGATAAACGGCGGATCTCAAAATGATAAACGGCGGATCTCAAAATGATAAACGGCGGATCTCACGTTGGAAGTGTCGGATCACCGATGGGGCGAGTCAAGACTATAGCTGTTAATGCAAAGACAATGATGAGGAATAGTAACGTGATAACAAAAAGTAATGCAAGTATTATGCTGTGGTTATATAAATCTGGAAAACGACTAGGAGAAGGAGCACTAGGTGTAATCTCAGCCTGTAAACGGCGTCGGAGAGGTATTGGTGGCGGCGGCAGTAGGCGAGGACGGGGTGAAGTGCGACGACGGCGGAACTGTGAGCCCGTACGATCCTCTTCCCCCATCAAAAAAGAGTCGGCACTGGAGGCAACGGGGTAATCGAAGAACCACAAACCGAAGAAGTTTTCGTGAGTCACCACTTTATAGTAAATGCACTATGAATGATCCGAAGAATAAAATAAGTGGCTGTTCTATTCGATTCCCAGGGAGTAATTTTGAAGAAGAGAACTTTATTGAAACCAAACTAAAAACCGAATCTGACTTATCAGGCGATAGCGCCTCTATTTATACCCGAACAGAGTGGAAACCTTACATGCTATCTTATCCCATAGTTACCCATCTTTAACCATAATTGTTCATTAAACATCTTAACATCTAATACGCAGTAAAACAACATTTCCATCTTTTGGGAACCAGGGGTTTCCAAATACTAGTTCCATTTCATGGGAACGGATGTACAAGTTCCCACACGTCATTTACAAGTTTGAGTTTTGGATGTAGCTCGAAACATAGTGATTATAGTCATAATCACTACAAAAGTAATCTTGTGAATAATGTTTCGTGAAGCTCAAATGCTTTCCACGTAAGAGAAGTAGCCATTTTTATGTGCTTGTTTTCTGCAAAGGGGCAAGGAGTAATTGTTAATAAATCTATTTTAAACTGTTTTAACTTATCTTTCAAACTTTTAAAGAAAGATATTGTAAATTATGTAAATAAAGTTTAGGTAACTTTTTAGTTTAGGACTAATAAATGTTAAAAAGGCAGACTCAACAAGAAATTCAGTGACTTTAGAACAAAACAATTCCGTAATGTGAGATGCTTCCGATGTAGTAATTATATGTAATTAGTAAAACTAGAACAACAATTTATTTCTTTTTGGGTCACTGTCTTTCATTAAAGTAAGTGCTAGTGTATTTATATTAACTTAAAACAGTTTAAAAACCGCTGCTACTAACTTCTCAAATAAAGTGTTTTTTTTAATCTAGGAAAGCAATGCTTGCTCTGTTTACAAAATCAAATGGCATATGAGCTTCCCGACAAATTGTTGACAAAATGTCCTGAGACATACTTGTAGTTAAATATTCATGTAGTAATAAGTTTTATAAAATAAAAAACTAAAAAATACCTTAGTATTTTAATTTTGATTAAATTTTTAAATACAATTTGAAAGCAACGTTGACCGGACAATACAAATTCACATTTCTGTATTATCATTTTTATGCTATTTATATTGAAAAAAACATTTATAACATTGTAACGGAGAAAAAGCAGCACGTGTATGCCCTCAAGTGCCTATTTCATAAATACTATGGCATGGATAATACGTAAAAACAAAAACTGAGAGGATATTAAAACTTGGCATTTTGGATGACATTTTATGTTTATCGAGACAAGATATTTAAAGCTAGAATATTTATTAAATAGAAATTGGAGACAAATACACTATTAGACTATTTGTTTACCTTTTGATTTGTAAAGAAAGGCAAAATAATTTCCAAAATACTAATATAGACTGCCACGTGTGTTGACTTGACTGCCACAAGATTTTTTGAAAAGGAAGAATTTTTAACAAATTGCTACATATATAAGTCGTTGTGCGAATACTGTTGCTTCAAAAAATAGCAAGAAAGCAGATTAGAATATAAGTAAGCAAATCGCAAGCAAATATTATGTAGGCTTGAGTAATTTTGATGTCAAAAGATGGATGTTTGGCAAGTTGAATTTATTCTGAAAAAGCAAAGTTGTTACTATTGCTTGTAAAAATCAGGTATTTATTTAAACGTTGGTCGAAGGCAATGTTTTCGGACGTTGGGATTTGGAGACTGGTAAGGTAGTATTAAAAATTGAAGTGAGATCGTCCTTTCGTTTTTACGAAAATTCCAGAAAATGTTGCATTGTAACTTTATTTACGTTATTATGTTACAGTAATTAGATTGTTATACGAAAAAGGAATTGCTATTCCTTGATTAGTTTTATGTATTAAGGGATAAATCATTTTATTATATAAGCAGTATATTATACTACTGACTGCAGTCGTTCATTAGGCCAGACTTCAACCACATGCCCACCACCACCGTACAGGAGGTCCACCGTCGCCACCACTCGGAGGAGTCAGTCAGAGACAAATACATTCTCACATATAATATCAATAATCCCTTTCTTATCATTTCTAAATAAATAATTAAATTCATATTTTTACCACGAATTCCTTTTCAAAAATTCCTGATTTTAATCAAACCCGTTACAGCATATAACCTAACCTAACCTAACCTCGCTTCCACTACGCTTTGAAACTTAGGCACTGAGGCACTTATCAGGCACATTTCCTACCATTCAGCTTCCTAGAAGGCCTCTTTCTACCTAGTACCTGTGTGCCTGTGTGCCATACTTGAGCAGGCTTGAAGTCACAAAAATGTTCAATTTGCGTGCTAGAATGAGAGCATACATAATAATAAGAAAACAATGTAACGTAACCCGCATATATACCCACGTACACTTGGATCACCTTACTTATTTAATATAATGTTGGCAAACCCTACACCGACCTCATTTGTTAGCTCTTACACTAAATCTGTAACACTTTGAATGACTCAAATTATGCTTAAAAAATTATGTTGTTAGCAAAAACTGAGCAAATTACTAAATATATTTATTTTTGTGAAAACTACATGCACGCAAAACCAGTAAAAAATGCTTGCGATAGAGAAATAACGTCTCCTAATTTTCCCAGCAATTTTGGTTCCGTCGTTCTAGCAATATTCTGTCGTCCGTTCAATAAAGGCACATACACATTAAGTTTTTCTGTAAGCTAATTATACAAAGCACCCAGTGTTCCATGCAATGCTCATAACAGTTTACCCAAGTAAAAAACGTTGAATTTATGTAATCCCATGAGTTCATCCTACGCAAGTATATAGTTATAAACCTCTAAAGAAGTTGACCTGTTGCTTTGATCCTAAAGGAAGCAATCCAAATGCAAAAAAATAGAAAATTGTAACGAAATACTGGGACTGGGAAACTTTCATTTTGTAAAACCAAGCGTGTAGAAATTCATCAATTAAAAAGCAAACTTTTTGTATAACGTTCCTTCACTTATTTAATGCCAAATGATACAAAAACTTAGGTAGTCAGATTGTTTTCTAAAATGTGGATTGAAAATAATGCTAGCGCTAAAACGCAAATAAATGTATGCCTGCTGAAAAGTGTCTATCTAATCAAACTTCAGTAAGTATTCGTGGGAGTTAACGTCCCCATCACATAAACAGCAGGTCCTTTTTAGATTATAAAACAGCAAGATCTGGTTTCACCTGATGAAGACGCGATTGCACCAACCAAGCCCTTAATGAATTCCATTGCTTTATCATCCCAGCGGCAATTTTTTCTGTAGGATAAACTTGCTATATATTTAATGAGTTAGTAACATTGTTTCATCATAAATTATAATTTTCTAGATAATCTAATGCCTTGAGCGTTCACGCATCATCTACTTTATGTAGTCATATTGTTTTGTAAAAACAAAATCCGCATGCCTAATGAGTATCCGCCGGTAAAAACAAAACATGCAGTTTAATGGCGTCCTTAGTTTTAGGTAGGATATAGTAAAACGAAAAGTTTACTTTACTTTCCTTGAATGCTTACGTGTCCGTGGGTGCAGACGACAAAGGTATTATATCCTCTCATGCACTTTAATGTTGACAAAATGCATAATTCATGCATTTTATAACTCAAGCACTGTTGTTGAGGCATTTTAGCCCATTTGTTACAGCCTTATAATAATTTTATTCAAGCTTTCATGTTTTCAAGTATTCAGCAAAACAAGTTTCGGGGTTTTCACACAATATTATTATGCGTGGGAGAGAAAACGTTTTGCGTGGTATATTCACAGTGTAGCTTCGTTTATGGTGTAACTGAGAAAACTCGTCGTTACCCTAATCTGAAATGAAAAAGGCTCAAAGCCTCGGTTGTCTTGAACATTTTGCAACTTTTTTATGGTAGCCGACTATAAGTTGGAGTAAAAAGCTATCCTTAGGCTAAGTACAATGTGATGTAGTAATATATGCCTTAGGTCTATATAGGTTCTTAAATCGAAAGACTGGTACTTATACTTTCATGCCTATAATGGGAAAATAATTTTTGTAACTCTAAGTTTTTTAAGCTTGTTAAATTAATTGCGGATTTCAACTTTGAATAATTTTGTTTGCATATTGTATTACAATTTGATGTAAAATTTCTTTATTCTGTTTCTTTCCAATAAAGATCGTAATGTGCTATTGGGATAAACTTATGTGATAAAGACACCAAATATATTTTCAATAAACAAAAGAAATTAAATTCAATGTTTTTCCTAGACCTGTCATGAGTACGTATGTCAAGCTATTGTTTTGCATTGCTTTCTACTAAACACATTAAATCACCAGGTTTTGTGAGAAGGCCCCTCGGCGATCTTGGCAGAATAGGATGAAGCAAAAAAGGATTTACTCCGTACGTCTTGGGATATATTTCTGGTGGTATTACATTCCGTTACAGCCTACAGCTATTGCAGCATTAAAACGAAAAACGGAAACAGAGCTTAACTTAAAATAAAATGCCCACAACGGCCACAACATTGTTTCGCCGTAAGCAACGAAATTACTACTTGTTTTACCAGCATTCTACTTACTTCTTTTAAACTAGTCCTGCAAATATCAACCTCTCGTAAATTTAGTTTACCACATAATACATTTCGAATTACAGTAGCAGTCATTACCAAAAGTAAAAGTACAGTCATTACCATCATCTTATATTATGCTATATTTATAATTTCCATGATGCCAATAAAATGCTGAAAACGGAAAATTCCAAAAACGCCAAACCAAGTACACATTTAATTAGATAGCTTCAAAACAATATAAAAATAAATATAAAATAGCATAAAATCTGCGTAATCAATGCTACGTTAAAAGAAAATATTTTTGTGTAAGTACAATTTATCAGTATAATGTAGTAAACATGTTTCGTGTTAGAATAAGTTTTTAAGCCAAACCACACACAGAGAAGCCACAATGTGAAATTTTCTCTAAAGTAAAACAAACAATGATGACTTCTTGGCAAAATGATTACATGACAGGACATTTCCGGTTGTCTGCTTCACAATGCCACATATTTTGATGAGCTAATGATCACAAAGCACTCAATGTACTATACAAGATACAATGCTCAGTTTACAATAAAAAAATCAGAATCAGTTCTTAGAAAATTACATGTTTGTTGAATAAGAAAACGTTGGACTGTCGACGTGGATTCTCATGACCTTTTATCATTCCCAACTATCAGACTATAAATCTCTGAAAATGTTAACTTGTTACAATACGTTAAAATCATACATCTAAGATACAATCGGACAGCAAAATATATTACAAAATATTACAATATATGTGCTACTGAGGAATGGAAAACGTACGATTTCGTTACATTTCTTGGTAAACCAAGTTTTTATGAAGAGACATAATAAGCATATGCAACCGTAAAAATTCACCAATTCTACAACAACGTTATTTGAAACGTTCGCCTACTTGTTTTATATCAACTCGACGTCAAATTAGTGTAAAAAGTCGTTCTTCTATCAGCAGATATAAATAGAAAACGTGGTTTTTGGTAATAAAACGTTTGGTGGTGAATACCTAAACGTATACCTAATCTAAAAATAAAGTATGCAGTAGGAGGATAAAGCGCAGACAATCGTAACATATAAATTACCTTAGCGAATGCAATTTCAAATCAGGTCAGTGGTTTCAGGAAACTTGACATTTGTACAAAAATATTTTAGCAAACTAAACGATTTAAAAATATTAGTCGTAAATAGAAAAACGTAAGCATAACGACTTCTTCAGCGACCAAAGCAAAATGGTGGAATATGTTTACAATCCATGCAACAGTCGGACTGAAAACTTTTCAAGATAATTAATACATTACTACAAAACGGGGCAGTACTTTTTATACTTTGTTTACACTCGTAGATTGATATTTGATCCCCTGAATTATATATGTGAACCTGATTTTCAACGGTTCGTTCAGTTTTTGTAATGTGATGCTCTTTTCGAGTAATTTAATATTATTGCATATACAGTCAAATTGCAAATACACAGAAAAATGCGAAGAAAAAATAGGTAGCGCCACTCCAACTCCAACTACATACTACTAACTAACTAACGCAAGACTACATATTTGCGTTGCTATATGTATTATATTTACACTTTCTTACGTACGCAGATATTACATGTGTTTCGGCGATTTCAAAATATATCGTTCTTGAGTTGGCGTGACACCATCCAAAGCAAGCAAGCGATTAATATTGAAGATTATTTTCTTTCCCATGTAAGCTATTGAATATCATCTTTACAAAAATACTCACCAATGATACGGCAGTCATTTTGCTGTCCCAGAATCATTCAATATTTCCTACAGAAAACACGCCATTTTTTCTGAACGTGTTCATTAGTGAATTGACAATTTCAAAAGAGAAAACACGGCACGGATTTTTTGTCAGAGATTTTTACAGTTGACCGTAGTTAAACTAATATATCTAGCATTTGGATATGGCCAATCGTAGTAATTATATCTACTATGATAATTGGAGTTATTCAGAAAACTTTACCGACCTTGTGGTACCATTATAGTTGTTATTTTGGTGGTCGATGTCGCTTTTATGTCTCTTAATATTTTTGGGCGTTTTTCCCGTTGGACGTGGGAATTTAAGAGACATCAGGGGAATTGGTGTAGTTTGAGGGGTCTTGTTGGTGGTTCCCATCGATGTAGAATGGTTCCTATCTGACTCCAACCCGCACCTCGAAAGGCCGGCTTCGGAATCAGGTAGGGCCAATCCACATGCACTCTCCTCCCGTACTTCCAGTCTGCACCCGGTTGGGCCGACTTCGGAAGCACCGCCAAGAAGGGTGCTTTGATGAGTAGACCCTACAGGTAGACGCCCATGCCGTGACACGGACACCTCCTGCTCTACACCAACGCCAACAGGGCTAACAAAGCTGGTATTGTCAGCCTGAGATGAGTTCCCATGCTGCACCATGGTAATCATCTCTGAAGAGGAAAGTCTATGCAGCATAGACTTCCCCTTCTTATGATGTTGGTGCCGATGCTTTAAATCCATAGGCTTCGGTGGGTACCTTACAACAGCTAATAAACCTGGGAGACCTTTCGGAAGAGTCAACAAGACTTAGTGTAGAGGATCCTCGATGTTCCCGTTTTTACCTGCTGCCCAAAATTCACAAAGTGAATAACCCTGGGCGGCCAATTGTCTCGGCTTGCTCGTGTCCAACAATGCATATTTCCTCATTTGTGGACCTTCACCTCCAACCGTTGGTACAAACAACGCCAGCTTTTCTGAAGGATACCACAGATTTCCTGCTTGGCATCCAGGATCTAACATACAATGTGGAATTTACGCTAGTCACGGGAGACGTTGCTTCGTTATACACCGTGATTCCTCATAGGGATGGTCTAGCTGCTCTCAGGCACTTTCTGGATCAACGAACCGACAAAACCCCTCCATCGTCCTCCTTGCTTCGTCTAGCAGAACTAGTTCTCACGCTTAATGCGTTTGAGTTTAACGGGGAGTTTTTCCAGCAAGTGTCAGGAGTGGCAATGGGGACGAAGATGGGACCGTCGTATGCCGATCTTTTTATGGCATACCTGGAACACAAGTTGTTCCAGACAGTCACACCTACGTCTAACACCAAATATAGTAGGTTCAGAGATGATATATTTATATTTTCTCCAACCAACTTAAATACTATGCAACCATTCCTGGAATCGCTAAACTCTATGCACCCTAACATCAAAATACAGTTTCAACGAGGCAACTCACTTCCTTATTTGGACACAATAGTATCAGCGTCAAATGGACGTCTCCATACGACAATATACTACATGCCGACAGACTCGCACTCATACCTGCCTTACACGTCCTTCCACCCACAAACAACACGTGACGCAATTCCATATTCTCAATTTCTACGATTGAGAGGGATTTCCTCAGATGACAATGACTTCGCTAATCGTTGCCAGGAGATGGCAACATTCTTCCGGGGTAGACTTTACCCCGAAAACATCATTCAGAAGGCCCTGTCGAGGGTGTCAGCTGTTTCTAGAGTTGATGCCCTGACTAAATCCTCGGCCAAAAATAGCGAAGTCTTGCCATTTGTTGTCACGTTTAGTAAAGCAGGGCAACAAACAATGAGTGGTATAAAAGGCCTCTTTGGCGAAACGATCTCTAAAACACCGGAGTTGGTCAACATCTTTCCATCTCCTCCTGTTGCAGCCTTTCGCAAACCGAAAAGCATTCGGGATATTCTAGTGCGAGCACAACTAACATCGGTGCAACCTAGAATATGTCACCCAAGTCCGGGTACAATCCCATGCAACGTTGGTAAGTGTTTAACATGTAAACACACTATTTTACAAAAGGAGATCGTGGGACCAAACGGACGCCTAAAGGTATGGGAACAATTTCACTGTAAGAGTGAATGCGTGATATACGCCATCGTATGTATGAAATGTTCAAAATTATACATTGGGGAGACGAAGCGTAAGCTTCGTGATCGCTTCAGGGAGCATCTCTATTGCCTATCACATGGAGAGCCCACTGAAGTCAGTGAACATTTCACCAAAATACATACACGAGATGATATGCGTGTGACAGCAATCCAACTGGCTTCTTCTAACCAGATGAGTCGGCGGGAGCAAGAAGCACGCATTATTCATCGTTTAGGTACTCTGGCACCAATGGGACTTAATACAGAGTTCACCTATATATAGAATGAAAACGGGGCCATTCTATCCTCAAAAGTTCAAAAATCAGGCGTAGCTCCCACCTGAGGTGGGAATTTGGGCAAGATCTCATCACCATCGAATTCCTCGTCCAAACTTTACTACCCCCTCTGCCAGCCCCACCAGAAAAAATCTCAAGCCCTGAAAACCTAAGGGTGTCGAGATATTTGGCCCTGAAGGTGGGACGAACAAAAAATTTTTGAGGTACTTATATAGGTGAACCTTAGTATAGGCCTCATTTGCATATCTATTGGATATGCAAATTAGGCATATGCTAATTAGGCATAAGCAGGGTTCAAAAACCTATAAATACCCCTGCATCTCCAGCTTTTGCCTCAGTGCGTTTTTGGAAGTTGAACTGACAACATCTCCAGAAACGCTTACCCTGATGAAGGTGACTTGCACCGAAACGTCGAGTTATTTTCTCACCATGCCCCCACCGAAGCCTATGGATTTAAAGCATAGGCACCAACATCATAAGAAGGGGAAGTCTATGCTGCATAGACTTTCCTCTTCAGAGATGATTACCATGGTGCAGCGTGGGAACTCATCTCAGGCTGACAATACCAGCTTTGTTAGCCCTGTTGGCGTTGGTGTAGAGCAGGAGGTGTCCGTGTCACGGCATGGGCGTCTACCTGTAGGGTCTACTCATCAAAGCACCCTTCTTGGCGGTGCTTCCGAAGTCGGCCCAACCGGGTGCAGACTGGAAGTACGGGAGGAGAGTGCATGTGGATTGGCCCTACCTGATTCCGAAGCCGGCCTTTCGAGGTGCGGGTTGGAGTCAGATAGGAACCATTCTACATCGATGGGAACCACCAACAAGACCCCTCAAACTACACCAATTCCCCTGATGTCTCTTAAATTCCCACGTCCAACGGGAAAAACGCCCAAAAATATTAAGAGACATAAAAGCGACATCGACCACCAAAATAACAACTATTTTAGCAGTCGCTTGCGCACACAATCTAACAATTTTTGTGGTACCATTACCTTGCCAATTTAAGAAATTCAACAATTTCTCCGATTTATCTCACATATTCTCTGTTGAGAGTTGCTACAGACATGGGTTTGGCTTCACTGTGTTTTTGTGCGTTGCCAATTTGATAGTATTTTTGTTTGGAATTCTGGAAAATTGCTTAGTGCTACAAGTGTTTATACGCAGACTAAAACTAAAAACAGCATCACACATTTTCATTTTAAATCTGGGCGTTGCAGATTTGCTCGTGATAATATCTTGTACTCCCGCAACATTGACAGCAAATATGTTCATACGTGAGTACGAACAAACTAAAATAAAATTTATGAATTTTAATTGCGCATTACTTTTTTCTTATAGCTTGGATCTTTTACCTATCTCGTTTGATAGGTAAAAGCAATGGATTTTAAACAAAAAATGAATTTTAAGCACAAAAATAATCATGTTGCCATTTTTTAGATGTCGAGCTGTGCAAGCAGCTCCCGGCTCAACTTCAAGTATTACCAGAGTTCGAGCATGTGAAATTGTATTAGCCATTTGGACATTCGGATTTGCAGTTACTCTTCCCTGGGCACTCTTTAAGGATTCATCTACTATTCCCCTACCAGATGATGTAAAACCAGCGTTTTGCCAGGAAATTTGGAAAACAGCAACACATGAAGCAGTGTACTTTCTTGTAGTGCAAGTTGTTGCACGATTTGCGGTACCATTCGCACTTACAACGTTTTGCAGCATATTTGTTTGGAAGAACAAACCACCAGTAGCACCACCGTTTCTACTAATTCCCAGCTGTATCAGAATTCGGGAGACTCAGCGCAAGCGGCACACTCGAATAGTGATTACGTTTGCTATATTAAATTTTACGTTTTTAATATTTTGGTTGCCTCTGTTTTTGATCACGGGTAAATTTAACTTTCTTCAGGAGAAATCTTTTTAACCGCAACTTCAGTATTACTTGACGTCTTTTCTTGTTCCAGTTGCTCAATTATTAGGAACCTATAATAACTGCATTAACCCATTTTTTTATTGTTTTCTAAGCAAAACATTTAGAGAACCAGTTGTGACGAGTCTCAGATGCATTTTATGCCAAGAGTTTGAAAGTGCTCAAAGAAGTCGTGGCAGAAATTCAGCTCAAATGGAATCAGCAGTGTAAAATTTGATACGTAACGTAAAAAAATCGGATGAAATCCTGTGTTTTATGCCACTATAGAGAGAAAGTTGTATAATTCTACATCCCACGCGGATTATTATTATTGTGAGCAAAAGCTCATGTAGAACTAAGTTTCAAGATGAAGGATTATAATTTTATGATATGTCGGAAGGTGGTGTTCTATTCGTACAAAATATAGACCAACCTGTATGGAAAATATAAGTGCAGACTTTTTGATCAGATTAAAATATACCGTACACATTTTATGGTGTCCTAGCTGCTTAGTTCAATTTTACAATTGCAAGCATTTTATAAACATATTTAACCAAGGTAGCACTAAAGCTGCTCAAAAGTTTGTGCTTTTATTGTTGATATGTTAAATTTGCATACATAAATTAGAATACGAACTATGTCATAGAATATTTGAAAATGGAAAAGAAAGTGTGTGTATTGTAATCTTTAAGGTTTTGATGTACAAAACGCAATTTCCTATCTTTTAAAAAGCATACGTGCATTTGTAAACAACTAATATATACTGACTGTAAACTGAACAAGCTATATTGTATTTAGCTAAGTTATGAATTGTTCATAAACTACGATTGTGTCAATATTAGAAGAAAACATTGGATAATAAGTCGGTGGCTGCTTGTCATAAACTTAATTGCAGGCATAGAAAGCAAGGAGTCACGTAAAACATCAAAGAAAGCAAAGATTGTATAGGTAGCAAAGCAGAGAGAAAGTGAGCAGCAACGTGCATTCACCTTGAGGAATAGAGTGGTACTAAAAAAATATGGGCTTTTGCTTTCACTTGTAGGGGAATTCTAGAGGAAGTCAGCCAAACTGTAGCCAGAGTGGAAAGGCATGCAAACAGCTAAAGAAAAGCTTTCACCGAAAATCTGCTACACTTCATTTAATATGCATAGTAAAAACGCCGTAACAGCTTTAACTGCTTGCTTCAGATGTGAGTGCATGCATACTATTTAAAAAAAGTTTAAGCCCACACAATGTCTAAAGTGCTTGCAAACTGCTCTTTACTTTATTGGCTCTATTGGTAAAGCATAGTAAAGAATTTTTAGGGTAATTCTAGAATTAAGATGACTTACTTGAAAAATGTATAAGTAAAACAATTTATTCCAGTTCCTAAGACATTTTTCTGATAATCAGATTCTGATATACCCGTAAAAAAATATAAGTTAGAATATACGACTTCGCAACAAACGAAATTTATCTTAAATTATGTTTGAAAGGTAAGTGCTAAAACGTCAAAATCTATTATCTCCACTTTCCATTCTACTAATCTCTGCTTTTCTCACATACGAAGCAACTTGTCACGGGATTACATGCTACAATGATTTATAAGAGAAAACAAGTTCTGGAATCCACTTGCAATAAAGTGTTACATTTATTACGATCAATGGATACATGCATGATACAATAAAAATATTAAAATCTAGTGGAAAGAAAAAGTTAACAACATGTGTTAGATGTTTAATATTTAAATCCGTATGTCTAAAACTTTTACGTTTGCAAGCTCGGACAAACTTTTGGTCTACTTTTCGGCTTGTAGAAAGCTATAAAAGCTGTGGCTTGTTTTTCTTGCAAAAGTGGTAGTTTATTTCAACAAAGTACTACCTGGTATTATCTGATCAAAAACGGGAAATTGAGAACGCTAGACCATCTTCCCCGTGACACAAAGCTTATTCAATTAAATATTTTATGATGATGTAGAACATACTATAAATATGAATTCAAGTTATGCAAGCGCATAACGTCGTACAGTAGATTCTTGAAGCAACATTTTACGTTAGTTGCCTTGCTGGATATAATGCTAATAAATGATAATGTGGACAATGCACATATTTACTCGGCGGGTAGTGAAAGAAGAGCAAACACTGCGGGCTTTTTCTACAAGCCGTGGCAGATTTGACGTTGCTGGTTAGTGATGTTTATTCTTGCATGATCACGTTTCATGGTACGTTCCTGCAGGCTTATTAATATACAAAACATTTTACTATACAATTTTTCAATGGAAAATCGGAGATACTTTTATACTCTTGAAGTTGACACTTTCAAAAGATGTCTTACATTGAGACGTTAACAAACACCGGACATTTATTTAATGAGTTTATCAAAAAGTAATTTCTATTATATACCAGTGGGTTACTTTGCAAAATGCACAGGTGCAATTCCATTCGTCGTTGGTATGCACGGTGTATCATAAATTATAGTGCTATTCTGCTAGTAAAAAATATCATACAAAATGCTTCTTTAAGAAGGCTGCGATAAGGTGTAAATTAATTTTTGAAATAAAATGAAAATATTATTTTTCTTCTATGACTTGCATACATTTAAAATTCTCATGGTAAAATTCATTTATTAAAAAGTTGAATGAAAATTCTCGCAGAGAAATGTTCCATGTAAAAAGGATTACACGACGTGTGTAATAACATAGCTTAGGTTTTTGCACATGTATTGGCATATTCTGACTTAATACAGCTTTGAACTGATCCAGCGAAATCCTGCTTGGCTTGGGAGAATAAGAAGCATGCAGATGTGGAAACGGTTGAATGGATTAAACTTTTAATGAAACTTCTAAAGCCAGCGTTTTTTGAGCCGTTAAACCAAACTTTTATTTTAATTGCACAGCGCTAGATACTTTTATTGCAGGCATATTATTACAAAAGACAATTATAATAAAACGTATTCAAGCTTAAAAAGCAGCAGAATAATTGCTCTGGTGCATGTGTGCTCAACTCAACTCATGTTCAAACAATTGCTCCAATTATGTTATGAGCTTTACATATAATTTTGTTTAGTTGTAATGTTAAAATAGTGCATTCTAATTAAAGAAGCAGGTTGCATTGTCCCGCTTCTGTCCTTTTTTCTAGTTTGCCATTTTTGGACGGCCAACTTTTATGTCTACTCGGTTTGCTGTGCGAACTGAAATTTTAGTGTAATGGCTCAATAAAATTAGCCGACAAATGTCTTGCTTGTTAGTAAAACTGCTTTGAAAAAACACGAAGAAAAAGCTTGCTTCTTTCAGAATCATTGAACATTCTACAAAGCAAGTGTTGCTTTGTAAATCCGATACCTGTAGTTTGAAAAGGCAGTTGTGGTTTATAAAATGCGAACAATTGGAAACTTATTTCACAGAGACATATTTACTTACACGTCTTAACATATTTTGTGTTTGAAAAAATAAAGATGCAAAAATCTTTAAAAATTGTTTCACTTCCAAACACGCCAGAATACGTACTTTGACTTCAAAGTCTGAGAGGCTTGTAATTTCATGAAAGCTTAGAATATTACTGTTCAGCAGACAAGCTTTTGTCATGCAGTCATGCACCTAGTATGTACTCGTTATATGCATTTGTTCCGTGTTCTGTTGAAGCAAACCTAAAGACGTTTAAATTTGCGTGTGTTTTTGTTTTGACCGAGATTCATGTTTGTATGCATTGTATTTTCTCTTAACATATTGGTTTACCCCTTGTGGTTGCGCTATTAAATTAAATCCACATAGAATCCGCACCATCTGTAGCTAGAGCTTAATGTCGATGCTCTAGAGGGGCTTATTGCAAATTGAAAAACAAAATTGAATATGCTATGAGCTTGGAAATCGCTTAGAAAAAGGCAACAGCGTACTAAACAACAGCACGAAATACATCAAGGGGTGATAACGTCTCAAGAAAAAGCCCATTATGTATCCATGTCACATATGGCAAATAGATTATAGGCTTCAGATTTTGGGTACTTTAGGGAAATGGTGGGTAATTTTGTATTGTTTATAAACAGCATGTTATGTAGTTAGTTGATCGAGTTGAGTGCCATTATAACGATTCCAATAAATAGAGGGAAAGTCATGCAGGGTGACAAACACCCATGTGATGTTCACATAATATGCACGTTTTGGTTATATATTGCACGTGGTAGTAAATGAAAAGACCTCAAAGTATTCGCGAGACATTTTTATATAGGCTTAAAATCGATGTTTAGCAAGTCTTGTTATTTCTAGACATATATATATATAATATGCTTTCGACATTTTTGCGCAGCATTTTTTTCAAAAAGGTTTCATTGTATCTATTAGTGACCGCTTTCAGATCAAAAGAAACCTCTTGAAAGTATTTTGTAACGTTGTTATGGCTGAGTAGACAGGAGCTTTCCTGGAGAGCACACAGGTTTGCGAAAGCAGACAAAAAACATGCATGGTATGCTGCACTAGCTAAACATGAATGACTATTTTCACGTTTCATTCATGCAACCTAAAGTAGTCCAGCATCTGTACTTTTACATTCCACTTTCTTCAAGTAATTACTTGCCGTGTCCATAAATTTTGCAGCTTTTTGCTTGTTGGTCTTTTCACTAAGCATTTCGTGTAGCGGTAACCTAATGTACTGGAATATATTTGGTTTTTGTGAAAGTAAAAGCTTTTCCTAGAAGCTAGTAAATTAAAACTACATAATTTAACACAACAAACGAAGCTTTCAAAGTTGATGTGTCAGCAAAAGCTTGGTATTTTTTCTGTTTGGCGTTTAAACCACTTCAAGGAATTTTGTAACTCAACACACAGTATCTTAGGTAAAATATTATGTTGTAATGCTTTTATCAGTATTCGCAAAAATTTGGCTTTTCTTTTAATTGCTTCTATGCAGAAAACCTCACGTTCTGTTGTTTTAATTATCAAGTGTACAAAATGCTACATAAACAAGGAAAAACGGAAAAGAGAAGCACAGCAAAGAATGCAGGGAATGCTGAGAAAATACAACTGCCAGTTGTCAACTGGAATCAGCAAAATGGGATGAGTGCACTGTGCAAATTTCAATTGTTCTTGCCGACAAGCTTGTACGTCTAGACCGACAATAGTGCAGCAGATACTTTAAGACCAGAGGTTTTAACTTTTAAAATTCTGATGTACAACTGCTGAACACCATAAATAAGAATGTATGAATCAAACAGAAAAACTAATATACTGCATCAAAATTCTGCATCCATTCAGAATATTTAAAAATCAACGACCAAACATTACGTATGATTTTCTAAAGCTTTAAGGTAAATTGGTTTCCATGATACAAGTTAAGCCTTTAAAACCTTCACAGTGACGTTCATACTGATATAACCCATATGTCGCACGTGCTATTGAGAAAAAACTCGACTTTCTTCAAGCTATGGAATATATCTATTTGTAGAGGTGTTTTTCAAACCAAGTGGTAAGATCAGCTTCTGTGTTGCTGTGTCCATACACTTTCTGAATGTTCGTGTTGCTACAAGTTTACATGTTCCCAAACGTATTTCTTTCTCCGGGGAAAACCTTTTCCCACATTGCTACTCAAGTTATACTGAGAGGAGATGTAGAACACACAGCTGCAAAACATTTTGCGTGCTGTGTTTTTATTGCATGTTGCACAAGCATAGCAGACCTTTCCTCGATATTAATTTGATTTACTACTGACATGTGCATGATATTACCCTACTTTTGTGGATTTTGGAGATGCATAAAAAGGTTTGTGAAAAAAGCGGTAATGCTCTATGCAAGAACTTTCAACCCTGAATAAAAGTCTAAAAGAACTTAAATTAATTTTATGGCAAAGCGCCACATGATATTGTTGCACTCTTACGTTTTCTACAGACGCTGATTATCAATAGGTTTCTGGCTCAAACTTTCTCTTTGAATAATGAAAACTATTTTGATGTGTTGTAAATTTGACGGTAAGATTCTTGCTACTGGATTGGAAACTGCTTTCATGATTACAAGTTTTAACGTTTAAAACCGAAAAAACAAAGTTTTTGGGTGAAGCTGAAACGCATTACTCGAAGTGACAAAGCTGTCACTCAAGCTTTGTGGATGAGTGACTAAAAGTAACTGAGAAGATTTCATTCTGCGGTATAACTGATCTTTCTACAACGCCTTGATGAACTCTATGATCCTACTTGCTATTTTGTATAACGTAGTGCCCTTTTCAAGAAATGAAGCTTACCATTTATTGCCTGCTAACAAATATTTGCATAGTGACATCAAACGGATATGTCATCAGCATTAGTTTTACTTCTAAAAGAACACACTGAGATAAATTAGCCTTTTGAAAGTTTAGTTTATTGTGAAGCGACAAAGCAGAAAATTACAAATCAAAAGCTTTAAATGAACTGAAGGACAAAAAGGTTACGGCGTTTGATGAAAATACAAAAAACGTTCATATAATAAGAGATAGCGTCGCAGTGTTATGACTATTTATAAATGTTATATAACTTTTCAAATTATACAAGGAGGCACTACAGATATCACAAAACATGGAATGGATCACTCTAATCCCTAAAAATGACAATATTGCTTTACATTATGCACACTATCTTTTCTGAAACACATATTATTTTTATATTCTCCCATTTTTGATACATAGCTTTTCCACGAATATTTTATAAATATGCGTATCATATTCTCACATTTACGTAATTAGTTATTTGCCCTTGGATTATCCTTGAACAAGTTTGAAAAGAAATATACACAATAGAATTTGTAACAAAAAGCCTTTGTAGAAGCTCTCTGAAAACCTGGTTTCTCTACCTAGGTACAAATATATTGTTAAGGGCTAGACCGGGATTTAATTTTTAAAATTAACTTTAAACCCTGGAATTAGGGAGAAAAAGTGTTCATCAATCTCTTCAAAACGTAGAATCTTCAGTATAAAGTATAATTTTCTGAAGGTTTCAGTCAAACTATATTATGGGATATAAAGTTAGCCTTTCACTGAATAAACCCAACTTTCTCCAACGTACAGAGCCTATCTCTTTGTATGGCGTCGGTCATTCCAAGTGTTATGATCTGCTTTGTATTATGTCACGTTTCTATGTTCATATATATTTTGTCTGAAAAGTCCGCGTAGCTACATGTTCCAAATTGCCATATGGAATCCTTTCTCAAGAGAATAGTGTTTTCCCACAGTTGCTACTTTGCGAGTTTCGTGCGTTATTACATGGAATGTTGCTGTTGCATGACCTGGATGTTTTTGGTAATGATCCAGTGTACAACTGACAGACATATGATATTACCTTGCTTGTGTAGATTTGACCAGATGCATAAAGCAATTTCGCAAAAAACTTTTAAACACGTAAGTCTGTTAAACCATGTTTTATTTTAAGTCCTAAAGGATTGTAATTATTTTCAAGGCAACACATCACGTGATATTTTGTAATGCTAATATGTTTTCAGGAGACGCAGTGGATTACCAAAAGGTCACTGTTTCAAACTTTCTGCTTAAAAATGTTGTGTGAATTAGACGGGACTGAAAAAGTATTTGACTAAAAGTTTTGATGCGTAAAACTAGGAATCTGAGTTTTCGCGCAAAGCTGTCACTCAAGCTCTTCGTGGCTGGCTGACTAAAAGTGAATGAGGAGATTCCATTTTCAGGTTACATCATTGTGCTGCAAATGAATCTTTTTACAAGAAGGCTATGATCTACTGAATGATTATAATTGAAATTTTGCATTACAAACGTAGCCTATTCAAATGAGTTTCATAATTCATTTTCAGATAACAGACAATTTGCATAATTGCAAAGTAACATCAAACGAATATGTCATCATCACTATTTCAACTTCAAAGGGAGTAGACTGGAAAAAATAAACCATTTGAAAAGTTTAATAATAGGTTGAATTCGAAAGACACAAAACTGAAAATTAGAGATCAAAAGCTTCAAACGAACTGATGGACAAAAAATTTTCGGTTGATGAAAATTCAAAATAGCGTCCACAGAAACAGTGAAAGCGTTGTAATTTCATGACTACCAATAAATTATGATGAACTCATTGTCGAAAAGTGAACAAAATTACTGGTATAATGAAACACACGGAAATAGATCACAAATAAAGATAGCTTTATAATGCTGCAATTACCATTCTTCTTTACTATTACTATCTTCTCTTGTGGTATATGTGCTATGAAATGATAAGGCAGGTTATCATGAAGGTAGCGTAGTTTCTTTGCCTCAGTGAGGTATTTATTTCAGTAAAGATACAGAGAGAGAGAAAGGGAATATCTAGCTCTGAGAGAGTCGTAGAGTAGTCTGAGGTGGAATCGTGGTCTCGCTGCTGGTATGGTCCGAGGGCTTGGGGCAGACTAATTGGTAGCAGAAGACTGTCGGCATTAGCTGTCTGAAAGCCAATTGAGCTAATGGACACATTACCATATTTGCATATGCCACATTTCCTCCCTTTCATTATTAAACACAATAATTTTACAATGATCAACACAGAGAATTAAGGAAAACATCGAGATAGATTTTTTAAAAGAAACTGATATGAATTAATTGCCCGTTGAAGCGTCGTACAGTACACGGGGCTGGCGGATACGTCTGGAGTATCTCGGCTGCTGCTGTTGATCACGTGTTGGTGAATGCCGAGGTGGAGGAAGGGGCTCTGCCACTGGGCTGCATGGCGCTGTTGATGCTTCTCTAGCTTCTCGAACTGGGCTGGCCGGTTGGCTTTGCTGTTGAGGTGTAGCGGGAGCTTCTTGTGGTGTCTCCACATCCTCATCATCATGATGAACGGTCTGATACCGTGTTGCTGCTGGGCGAATCTGGTCAACATGGCGCTTGATGCCTTTACCGCTGACATCCACTAAGTAGGTGAGGGGACCCAGAATTTGGGTGATACGTCCAAGAGACCATTTCTCCTCGTTCCTGGAATAGGTCTTGACCCAAACATCCTGATTGACTGAAAACTGTCGTTCCCTAGTTCCATTGTTGTAGGCTGACTCCTGTCGAGCCAGTGCTTTGATAACTGATGACTGGACGTTGGGTTTCACCAAATCCAGGATGGTGCGTAGCTTCCTCCCCTGTAACAATTCCGCAGGACTCGTTCCGGTGGTAGAGTGCTGAGTAGCTCTGTACTGCAGCAGGAATCGTTGTAACAGGAGCTCACTTGGAAGGTTATCAGACTTCATGGCTTTCTTGAAGGTCTGGACAAACCTTTCTGCCTCCCCATTAGACCTAGGATGATAAGGAGAAACGCGAACATGCCTAATACCATTATCATTGCAGAATTTTGTAAACTCAGCTGACGTGAACTGACGGCCGTTGTCAGTCACTAGCTGTTCAGGTAGACCGTAACGGGCAAATGTCTCCACGAGCTTCAGGAGAACTGCTGTTGTTGTGGTGTCGGTGTTCATGGTGAACACTTCAGGCCATTTTGAATGCGCATCAACTAGCAATAGATACATCTTCCGGTTGAGAGGGCCTGCTAAATCCATGTGAAGCCGCTGCCAGGGACGATCGGGGAACTGCCATGGATGAAGTGGGTTGCTTGCTGGATTGTTGGCATGCTGTTGGCATTGTGTGCAGCATTTGCAAAGATTTTCAATTTCCTCATCAATGCCAGGAAACCAAATGTGTTGTCGGGCTAAACTCTTCATCTTAACAATACCAAAATGAACTTCATGAAGAGTTTCTAGCATTTTCTTACGCAATGTTGATGGGATTACGACTCTTGAACCCCATAGTAGCACATCCTGTACTATTGTGAATTCCTCGCGGCGAACAAAATACGGCTGGAGGTGGTTTTCTTCTGCGGGCAGGCGTGTTGGCCATCCACTTGTGACATAATGCAGGACACGGGATAAGACACGATCCTTTGCTGATGCTTGTCTTACTGCTGCCGCTGTCACTGGTAAAACTTCCAGGTTTTGAGTGACCACCAGGTTAACTTTAGCTTCGGTTTCTGCTAAAGTTGTGTCTGCTGATGGTGTTGAAGAAGGAAGGCGACTGAGAGCATCTGCGTTTCCATGCTGCTCAGATTTCCTGTACTCCACTGTGTACTGGAACTGGCTAAGAAAGATACTCCAGTGGTGTAGCCGAGTTGCTGCGTACACTGGTAACTGAGACTTTGGACCAAAGATTGACAATAACGGTTTGTGATCTGTGATAAGAAGAAACTTACGACCGCACAAGTACTTGTAAAACTTGTTGATGCCAAAGATGATGATGATGAAAGATGAGTATCCTTCCTTATCGATTTGCGAGTACCTCTGCTCCGTTTTAGAGAGGGTTTTGGAAGCGAAGGCTATTGGGCGTTCCTTGCCGTCTGGATAACGATGAAAGAGGACGCTTCCGATTCCTACAGAGCTCGCGTCGCAGCTTACTCCAATTGGAAGCGTTGGGTCAAAATGAGCAAGTATCGGACTGCTTGTCACTTTCCGCTTAACCTCTTCAAAAGCCTGCTGGCATTTCTTTGTCCATTGCCACGGCTCGTCTTTGTGAGTTAACCTGTACAAGGGTTCGCAGGTATCTGAAAGTTGAGACAAAAACTTGCCATAAAAGTTAACAAGACCCAAAAATGAACTAAGTGATGAGGCGTCTTGCGGTGGTGGCATTTTCAAAATGCTCTCAGCTTTCTCTGGAGTGGTTGCTATTCCCGTTGCTGAGATACGATGACCAAGAAACTCGATTTCTTTCTTCATTATCTCACATTTTTTCATGCTGAGCTTGTAATTGTATTTTCGGAACCTGTAAAAAATCTGACGGAGTGTGAGGAGGTGCTCTTGCTCCGACTTATCCGATGACAAACAATCATCAATGAAAGATCCTGTGCGAGGAATCCCACGAAGCATGAAGTCCATGTACTCCTGGAAAATGGCTGGGGAACTTGCAATGCCCTGTGGGAGTACGTTGTAGCGGTACAGCCCACGGTGGGTGTTGATCACCAGAAACTTCTTGCTTTGCTCCGCCACCTCGATCTGGTGGTAGGCATCTGGACCGTCAAGTTTGGAGAAAACATCTCCACCGTTGAGTGTCGAGAAAAGGTCCTCCGGCACTGCAAGAGGGTATTGCGTAATGTTGAGTTGGACATTCACGGTACTTTTGAAGTCACCGGTGATTCTGACTCTACCATCCGGTTTCGGTACAACCACGAGTGGAGAAGCCCATTCTGAGTGTTCAATCTTTGTAATGACACCCCGGCTTTCCATGTTAGAAAGTTCCTTGTCGACCTTCTCACGTACTGCATATGGAAGGGGGCGTGCTTTTAGGAACTTTGGTTGCGCTTCTTCTTTCATGTAAATCTTAGCTTGAAACCCCTTGATCCTGTCCGTTGCCGTCGGTGGCCTGAAAATATCCTCATATTCACGGAGCAAGGCATCAAGATTATCATTAGCCTTTTTAATAGCATTGCATTTAGATTGTCTTTTGATATCATCCCAATCGATATCAAAAACCTGCATTAAATCTTTACCGAACAGTGATGACCCTTCGCAGACGGCGAGTGTGACCTTCTTCCTTTGGCCGTTGTACTCGAGCTCCGTTTGAAGATTTCAGATGGGAGAGAATACTTCTTCACTGTGGTAGGGCTTGAAGAGTGTTGATGACTTTAGTAGATGATGATGTGCGAGATGGGTTTTCCAGAACACATCTCCTAAGATAGTTTCCTCACAGGCAGTGTCAAACTCCATTTGATGAGGAATCCCGGCTATCTTGACATTGACGATGATGTCCGGCTGTTTCTGTGTCTTATTCACACGCGAGACAGTGTGAATTTCTCGAACCGACTCCACATCCATCATGTTGACCGTCTTTGGCTTGCTGCGACACTTCCGAGCGAAGTGACCTTTCTTTGAGCAGTTGTTGCAAATTGCATCCTTGTGGGGGCACTCTCTTGCTGTAAAGTGCTTATGGGAACCACAGTTAGGACATTCTTTATGACTATCATTTGTGTGACTGTTTTTACCCGTATGCTGCTGCTCAGCGTTACCGTTACGGTTTCCTTTCCTCTGCTGTTGAGACCTGAACTTGGAGGTTTTATGGACGGCTTCTGTCTGGAGTGGTTGCGAACTACGAACCATTGCTGTAGAAATCTCTGCTGCTTCATGAGCTACTGCCACAGACAACTCATCTGCCAGGGGAACGCTATCATTTTTAGTGAAAAGCCGACGCTGCGCTGTTTCACTGTTCAGTCCAAAGATAAACTGATCCCTCAGGCTTTCCTCCAAGTTTGTAAACTTGCACGTTTTTGCTAGCGTCCGTAGCTCAGCCAAAAACTGCGTAACCGTCTCGCCGCTCATCTGTTTCCTCCCCATGAATTTGAAGCGCTCTGCAATGGCCTTGGGTGGGGGCTTGAGGCGGTCCACCAAGGTTGTCTTCAATTCACTTAGCCTCTTTGCTGCAGGGGGATCCGGGGAAAGCAGATTTTTCAACAGGGTGTAGGTGGGGAGTCCAATCGATGAGATGAATAGCGACTTTGCCACCTCCTCTGCTGCTTTCTTGGCCAGTTTCTCTTCCGGCGTGCCACTGGGAAGCAATTTGGGGTCGAGCTTATTCGAAAGTAGATAAGCCTCGAAAGTCTCGTACCAACACTCGAAGTCGTCAGTAGCACTATCGAATGGTTTGAGAACCCCAATCCCAATTGTTCCGGTGGCCATGATAGCCAGTCTTCGGTTCAAAACCTGCTGTTGAACTGGATGAGAATCCCTGAAAAAGAAAAGACTTTGTGTTGTTCTTTGAGCACGCGCAAGAGAAAAAATTAGGCTTGAAACTGGTGGTGAGAGAGAACGGAGAACTGGGGCGAAGTGAGACTACTCTTTTCTGTGTTATGAGTTGCCTTGTTTGTAAGCACAACTCAGACTGCTAAAATGACTTTTAGGAACTTGAAAATTTCTGGAAAACTTGGCTGAAATTTCACTGAAAATCCTCGTCGCCAAATGTGGTATATGTGCTATGAAATGATAAGGCAGGTTATCATGAAGGTAGCGTAGTTTCTTTGCCTCAGTGAGGTATTTATTTCAGTAAAGATACAGAGAGAGAGAAAGGGAATATCTAGCTCTGAGAGAGTCGTAGAGTAGTCTGAGGTGGAATCGTGGTCTCGCTGCTGGTATGGTCCGAGGGCTTGGGGCAGACTAATTGGTAGCAGAAGACTGTCGGCATTAGCTGTCTGAAAGCCAATTGAGCTAATGGACACATTACCATATTTGCATATGCCACATCTCTCAAACAAATTATCCCAGTAATTTGCTTCATTTCGTTCTTCATATTTGAATTTATTGTATTCTAAGTAGATATGCTCGTCATATTCTCAAATTTGCAGAATAAGTTATACGCCCTTTGAAATATCCTTGAGTGAGTTTGAAGAAAAAGAAAAAATAGAATATGTAGCAGGAAATTCTGAAGACATAATATGCGCATTGTGAAGTACCAACAGCAGAAGTAAGACTTGCTTCTAAGACAACCTACACATCTTATACACAAGTAGAGATTGGAACTGAAGCTTTCTCTAATTTACATAGACAGTGTGGCGGGTTAGAAATAGACTGGTTGAAAGAGTAAAATGAACAGAAACATTTATTAATTGATGAAGGCCGGCGTTTGTTTGAATTTGGTTATTAAAATATGCAATATGCATACATGTAGGGAAAAAGTAATTTTGTTTAAGAAAACGCACCTGTACCTTCTTTTCTGTCAGCACGCGGTTTCCAAAATGTTTTCTTTTCGTATATATTTAGGAAACTGTGCAAAAACAGTCGTGCATTCAAATTAAGTTAGCATCGTCAGACTAATGGAATTACCGTTTTAACTTTGCATTATTAGCAAACAGTAAAGATGTTGCATCTGTGGTATATGAAAGCAGGTTTAGTCAAAAGCATGCATAAATAGTCATTAAAATAATTAGATTAGTTAAAGCAAACTTCCAAGAACCTTAAACTTTTAGATATTCGGATTAAAAGTTCAAAGTTGGAGCAAAAACGGGATAATGTTTTAGCAGTAAACAAAATTCTTCTCTGAATTCTGCAAACTCTGAAAATAGCGAGAGCAAACTGCCAACATTCACAGAACGTTTTATATGTGTGCAAATTTTCATTTTGCGGTTTAATTTGTAGTTGTACTAAATTAAACACAACATTTTAGTAAAGCATTCTGGTGCATGAATTTGTCAGAAGAATTAGAGCAGCAAACAACGCTGATTGTGCTCCAAGTTGTAGTGTGTTGTCACAACGTTAGAAATGCATATAGAAGAAAGTATTAAGCGTTGCATTTTAATTTTAATTTTCAGTACATATTTGTGCACATACTTTCTTTTAAAATATGGATTTACTCCTCGTAGTTGTTCGATTAAACTAAACCCAGATAGAGATTGTGCCATCTGTGGCTTTATGTTGATGCTTAGTACTAGTTATTTAAAACTGAGAACAATGCAAAAGATGTTATGTGCTTAGAAATCGTTTAGAAAATGGCAATAGCGGAATAAACAGAGCATCCTTTTTCAGACTTCGTTTACCGTTTAGCTTACTTGCATCAAATGTTCCCACGTTACTTACCCATGCATCTCAGAAAGTTTGACTGTTTCTATGCATGAGAAGGCATTAGGCATGCGGTTTCAAAAAAAAAAAAGATTTGGACACGCGCAAATAAGCACTATATATTTGATCATCATTTTAATGAGTTTCTTAGTCTTAAATCAACTTTTAGGCCAGCGCGTGGCAGCTCTTAATGTTTTAGCGTATAAAGTGCTTTCTACTTTCATGTGTTGTGTGTGGAATAAGTAACAACGCCTAAGTTTGTTTTTCAGAGAATGACCATTGACTTATAATTACTAGGTAATAAAACGTGTTTTCCATAAATCAACTTTTAGTTTTGTGGCTACACAAAATTCTTTACTTAGACAGCAAAACCATATTAATTATCTATTTAAAGTCCCACGTAAAAGTATTTCAATGCTGCTGTTTTTTGTTGAGTGCGCGTGCTACAATTAAAATAGCTATTAACTGACAAATACCTATTAAAATAAGAGCTTTGAAACTTAACTGCCTGACACATGATTGAACGTTGGGTGCCTTCGGTCAGTAATTAAAGTTACTTGAAGTATAGGAGGTCGTATAATTATGCTAATGGTTCTTTATAATTGCACTGCCTTATATTTAAAATGTACAATTTTGCTTTGTGGACTGGATTTAGCTACTTGAGACCACATTAATGATTTACGTGTTCACTACTTTATGAAAAAACTACTTTTAACTATCGTTAAAACGCTTAATGACTTTTGGCATATTTTTTGTTTGTCATTCTATGACTTTCATTTTCACGATACGTACCACAGAGTACTAAGCGTTTCTAAAAACACTTTTTAGAAAACATGCTGCAAAATCATTACAATTTTCTAAAGTTTGCCATTTGGGTGGCCAAGTCCACCAACAGTGTACTGCTGGGCTGGAATGCCAAGGAAAAACAAGTTGTATTTATCGATGCAAATGGGACAGAAACGCCGAAACTTAAATTCAAGTTACTTGTACACACGATTAGTTTAATTCTTTACGCTTTGGTTGGTTTCTACGAATTTTCCGTTAGTCAAGCTGCAACAGCAAACCATACGTCGCTTTTTGTGTTTCTTTTTAATATCGTGATTTACTCTATGGGACACTTTGTAGCACAAGCCCTTTGTAGCAAAGCTTCAGTAGTTAGTGTCTACATCAACAGACTTTTGAATTTTGAGAGAGTCAATTACAATCCTTTAGGTGTTGACGATCGCGAGAAACGCAAAGCTAGAAAGCTGAATGTAACCGCTTATTTCAGCATCTTATCTGTATTTGTAATTATACCAATTTTTTTCATCTACGGATTTCACTGGTTAAATCCATGCACCCCAACCTTGCTGGGTTACCATATCATTCCAGAATGCTTCATTGAAAACAAGTATCTGAAATCCGTTTATCTTGGGACAGTAGCAAATTTTTGTATTAAAATAATTATGCTGCTAATAAACCATTGGATGTTTTCATTTGGATTAAACACAGTACCCTTTGGAATTTTGGGTATCCTGACAATTTCAGTAACTGCAGTGAAAAGCCAGTTGAACATGTAAGGCATTTGCTATTCCAAAATAAAAGTTTTGGTTTGCTTAAAGATAACGATATAATTGATATACCCCGTTCTTACAGATTCTCAAACAACATTGCGCAAGGAAACTTTGTTACGTCAAAACAATTCATACGCTACAGGATTTTGCAACTAATTGGTAAACTTATGAACGAGGTGATACACATACTGGTTTTAGGATTGAGTACGTTTATGGTTGCATTTCTAAGTGTTGAGCTATTGCTTTTAATTAGAATGCCACTTACAAACGACAACTTACCCTTGTATATATCCACAGCTGTATTTACGGTTAGGACAATTTCTCATATTGTTTTGCCTCTTGGTAACATGAGCAAAATTCTTTCGGGATCTGTTCTGAGCTTGGATTTGCTCAATTGGCGTTTGAATACTGAAAACGGAAGAAAGCTAAAGGAATACAAAAGAGTATATAGAAGTTGTCGAAGCATTAGTGTGCAGATGGGTCCGTTTAACTTTGTTGATAAATTGACTCCACTGGTTTGCTTGAACTTTTCCGTAAATCTAACACTCCAACTTTTGCTTATCCAATAATTTTATCAAAATGGTGTGATTGCCCACCTATGAATAACAAGATAATATTATGTATGTAAATCTAAGTTATTAAAGTTTTCTGTAGTGTATAGTGTAAGACTACCTATATAGCAATTATTTATGTAATTCTACAGAGTTCCCTAGCCCATGTTTTAACAGATTAATGTAAATAGCTATGATAACAACATTTTTATGCACACGTGAGTAACATATTATGCTGATGATATTGGAAAGGCATGTAATTTCTCATCCCTAGAAAATCTGCATTTTTAACCTTGATTTTTGTAGTTTTATCCAAAACCGGAAAAAAAGAATATTCATTTATCCCAAAATGATTTTCCAGGGATAAAGTAATAGTTTCATTTAGGGATAAATAATTATTCCGAAATGTCAGCATATTATTATGGGTAAATACCAAAACGTGCATGTAGTCTTAATGTGTTCATTCTGCTCAGAAAGCCATTCATATATTCATTCAGCTAGGTATTACTCAATTGGTTATCTGTCAGATACACAACTGTAAGCAACAAAGCAACCACATTGGATACATGGGGATTTGTCGCATGGGGCGTATTGGGATAACTGCTGAATGAATAACTTCAATGGAAAATGGTCATAATTTTCTAAGAAACTTTACTCCTAGACTAAAAGAAAAACGGAACATACCGAATCAAAATTTGCGACGTAGTTTATTTTTACTATTCTATAAAAACGTATTGCAAAAAAAACTTGGAAAATAAAAATGAGTATAATGGAGTTGTGACCGTGCTCTGTAATGGTCTGCCTTTCAGTAATCATCAGAAATCTGTCCTTGCATTAACTGACGAGCAAAGAAGAACTTCGAAGTTCGAACAACATTTTAATAATATTTAGTTGACTGATTTTAGCGCCACGTGGTACAAAGATATCCTATAATCCCATTCCGTAATATTTGAGGTCAATAAGTTGGTCAAAGGTCAAAAGCTATTAAAGTAGGTGATGTAATTGTTGGAGTGAATAAGAATGGTAAATTATCTGGACGTTAAGCGCAAAAGAGGATTAATTTGCCTGAGGAATGGACAAAAGCATAAGTTAAATAGAAAAATTGTAGCTTGCTTTACAAATTTTAAGAAATTAATTATGAAAATCGGAATAATTGTTTATCACTCAGAAAATCATCTTGGGATAAATGAATATTCTTTTTTTCCGACTTTGGATAAAAGAATGAATTTTTCGTAGATAAAAGTTGTTTTTATGACGCCTGACAAAAATTTTGCCTATTGGAAAATGAATTTCAGGTTTCACAGTTTAACCAAATCGTTACGCTCAATAATGGAGGGAGGGAGTAAGTATGAAAAATTACAGAGAAACGGAATGAGCAAAAGGTTATTTAACTTATTTATTTAGATATTGGTCATTATAATAAACCGATGCTTCTGTGTTATCATAAATGAATGGAATTTAGTTCTGTGTGATAAATGAGGAATACTAAACACGCACTCCAGATTTTATAGCAAGTTAACCAGATATGTTCATTTGAGACAATTGCACATACATGCAGATGAAATGGTTTCACATTTATTTGAAGTACTTTTGAAATGCATTCCTAATGAGTGGTTTTCTAATCGCCTTTGCACTCATAGCCCATGAATCATAGGCTAGGAAATATTTTACACTGGTCTTTATCTATCAGGTTTACTTACAGGAAATGCCATTGGCTTATTAATAAGGCATAATTCAGTTACCAGTGTTAATTTGTACGAAAACTCAAAAAAATTTATAGAGCGTGAGTGGCCAATGCAAATGCACAGAAGGATAAAACTGTATAGAATGCTGAGTGGGAAAGCGTACATGAGAGAAATCAGAATGCAAAGGCCAATAGTTTACAAAAGTGGTTCTATGGCAACATTGGATAAACCTACGGTTACAAGCTAACTTCACGTAATACATGCCAGGGTGATAATGTCTCAAGGAAAAGCCTATTACATATGTATTCAAGTGACGGAAAGATTTGGGCGCAAAATGTGTTGGCTCATCTGGTTAAATATCTAGCAAGTATGGGTTGTCACTAAATATAAAAAACATACATTTCGAAAGCTGTCAAACAAAGCCACATGGTTTACTGGACAAGCTGGACTTAAACGCCTTTTTGCACTTTTCATGATGCATTCATCTCTCTTATATTGGTGCACGTTGTTTCTTTCACTATAATCTTACTTATTGTTCTTCAGCCATGGGATAGTGCATTGTTTGTGATTCTTTTTCGGTACAAGTAGCTTTCTAATAAGGCTAGACTCTCAGAACTACATGCGTAATTGCACCCAACAAACAAAACCTTTCAAAGTTCAAAAGGGAGGACCACCATTGTGGAATTTTTTCCTATTTGGCGTTTTAAAATACTGAGAGTGCTACAACACGATGCAGCGTATTTTGTTAAAGACGTACGGTAACCCACAAGCATTTCGTTTGAAAAATTCTTTCATTCTTTCTTTCGCAAGTTTCGTTTTAATTAGTATATAAGTACGCAATGCTTTATAAAGGCAAACAATAAGAGTGGACAAAGAGTAGGATTGCAAGAAATTTTAACAGCAGAAACAAGAGGAATCAGTAGATCAGGATGAGTGTTGTGTAAATTTGGGATGTTTATGCCGTAGAGTTAAAAAAAGTAAATGTGTGCATCACACAGAATAATGTCAAACCGGGTCCGAATTACGCATAATGTTCTTCGTTGAACGTACCTGTAACCAAGGTTGCAAAAAGCTCAGCACTTTTTATGGATAAACTAAATTTGGGGCAATAAAGGGCGTTTTTACGCCAACTCTTACACTGCTGTTAAAACGTTTTCTGAATGTCCGTGTTTCGAAGTTTACTTCTTCTCAAGAGGATAGAATTTTTCCTAAACTGCTGCAGAAGTCCTTATGATATGTTGTACACAAAAATGTGAAGTGTCATGGCTGTTAAATCTTTGCTACATTTGCGTAATATGTCATAGTATGGCATGTTGCAAGAGAAAGATTTTTTGCACAATTATGTGGTTTACAACTGAAAAATGCATGATTGTTTGGAAGTTGCTAGGGCCGGAAAGACATTTTTTAGAAATAAAGGAGGACTATTGCATTTGAGCAATTAATTTCACGATAAAATCAACCTGGTGCTTTTTAATGTTTACAGCAGATGCAGTAAAAGATAAAAAACTATGCACATTTTCTGATAAAATATCCATCTTGGATAATGAAGATCTGAAGTGAACAGTAAATCTAACAGTGATTGGAACTGCTTGAAAAGTAGTTGATTAAAAGTCGGAACCTACACACAAATAAAGTTTAGCCTTTGGACAAAACCGAATTGCCTAATTTAAAGTCAAAAGCTGTCATTCAAGCATTTGAGTGGGAAAGTAAAAGTTAATGAGAGGAATGCCTTCTCAACATGTATCTTTGTGTTGTAACTGATATTTTTATACAGGTTTGATAAGCTGAATAATTGCTAGTCTGAATAACAAAGTAAATTGCCACACACTCACAACTCATTACATTAGAATAAATAATTTGAATATTTGCAAAGTGCCAAGAAGATCAAAGAACGTATCATCATCATCGCTTATATCTTAAAGAGATAGAATGATACATTAGTCACCTTAAAATTAAAAAAACCAGGTTGGGTTCACAACAAGGAGATGAAACAAAATATTAGAATCAAAAGTTCTAACTAAATTGAAGGACAAAGAAGCTCTATGAGCAGATCAATAGCATTTCTAGAGAAGTAAAATTGACTTATATTAAATTTTAGCCGTTCAATGGTACTACTTTCACATTGACTATTTTATATCATGCGTCAGTATAAATTTATGTAATTTTATTGTCAAAAAACGAGCAAAACTCCAAGTATCTGGATACAAATGAAACGAACCACACTTAGAAAACGGTTCCTGACATTATCATTAGGTACACATTATTACAATACTATCTCTTCTCAAACAGAATTTCTCATATTTTTATCTTATTTCCGCTGGTTTATTCACACGAATATTTTAGATTCTCACATTCCGAATTTTACAGAATTTGTAACATGCCCTTGAAATCTCCTTGAAAAATGACATGTCTAATCATTTTTAGAGCATCTCGAAGACGTCTGAATAGTGAAGTACCATTAGCAGAAGTATAGCTCTAGGGATTTTGAATTGAATAGTGTAACGCTTCAGTAGTGCGGCTTATTTTTCAAAGTGGAAAAACTGGGAGTACTGGGACTATTACATCATACATTAGGCAAAAGGTTTGAGAACTGAAAAATCAGTGCACTAAAGTCAATGGGTAGCTCCGTAGAAGCAGACCGCTAGTGTAGCTTTCACCAATGTTATATGTAGAGTTTTTAAAAATAGGCCGGCTGACTTAGCAAAATGATAAGAAACATTTATCAAATCATAAAAGACGATGCTTCTGGTTAATGTATTATGCATACGTGCTGACTAGGTAATTTAGTATGCGAAAACGCACTTGTCCTTTTCGTTCCTGTTAGCACGCTGTAACCAAAAGTCCTTCTTCATCTTCAGATTAAGAAAAGTGTGCAAGAAGAATCGTGCATTTAAATTATGGTAACATCATCAGACTAATTTAATTAACGTTTTAACTTTGTATTAATAGCAAACATTAACCCAAAAAGATGGTACATTAAGGTAAACTTAAATGGGTCTAAAATATGCATAAATTGTCATGAAAAATAATTGGATTAGTAGAAACAAACTCTAAAGAACTTCTTTGTTTTACAAATCTAGGCCAAAAGTTCAAACTTGGAGCAAAATGTGATTATGCTTTAGAAGCAAACAGGAAACGGAATTGCGTTTAGAATGGGACCATCTCAAAAAAGATGTCAGGAAATATGTATGTTCTGATAGGGAAAATTAAGGTTCAAGATTCAGTGATAAAAAATAGGTCGCAATTCCCCTATCCTATTATTTCATATCCTTTGGCAAGACTTAATGTCGTGATCTTTTCACAGTGAATACCAAAAGTTTTATTACGTTTTCATAGCAGTTTTACTCTATACACATTCACATCGTTGACAAGATACAAAAAATATTTTATCATGTTAGACTGAAGCAAACATTATCATACTTAAGTGATAGAATGATTTATGAGGTTTACATGTTATATCATTAAAAGTAAACATTAGCATTTGGGTTATCAATCTTGCGTTAAGCCTTCTGTTGCTTATATGGTCGTGACTCATGATAAACACATACCATTTGTCAGGTTACCTTCGTTTCATTCTTTTTATAGGTTGTAAATACTTGTATAGGAGATTATACATTTGGTACAATATATGGTGCAGTTGTATTGGTTGTTGTACTAGCTTTCAAACTTTGTTGGTGACTGATTTGTCACAGAATTTAAATGCTGTCGGAATCCTTTTTCAAAGTTGGTAGTCCATACTTTCCAAGTAACAGTTATAAAATCTCTTCAGCTGCGCTCAAAAGGTATCCAGAGAAAAATAAAAGATCACTCATAACAGTTCAAAGAAAAGTTGGTGATGCTTTTATGTTTTTTCTAAAAAGTAGGTTAACTCACGATTCTCTCTTGAAACTTTTGCACAATTAAAACTTCAATGAAACATTGTACTTTATGACTTGAGGGCTTGAAAAGTTTCTGAAGCAAGACACGTTGCATGTGTTGCAAAAAGAAAATATTTTGTAGTAGGAAAATGGTCAACTGGATAGTAATAAATACAAAAACACTTTTTCAAAGCCCACGTGCTCATTACACCACAGTTTCCATGCACTCAACAGTTTTCAACACTTTTGTTGTTGGAGGCTTTTTTGGCCGAGATAAAACTGTTTTTGAGCCTCTCCGACAGAAACAGCATTCACGTAGTTGAATAAGCGGCTCCCTGAATTTTTTGCTTAAAAAGCAATAAAAAACTGGATTCAGACAGTTGTTACAGCTTCCCAGTAGTTGTGCAATAGGAATCAAGTACGAAATGAGTTGATGTTCAAGTGTGGTCTCGTCAGTAGTTTTCTGCTGGAGAAAGTTCAATCTAGCCGTTATCACGTACAAAGGCAACCAAAACAAAATAAATGCTAAATTCAAAGCAGTAAACACTTTCACTACTCGCAACTTTCTCCGTTTTTGTGTGTCTCGAAAGTCAATGCAAGTAGGTATTAGCAGCAATGGAGCTGGAACTGAAGTGGGTAGGCTTTTCCACACAAAAATGCTACAAATGGTGATCAGAGCAAAGGGAACAGCAAATCTTGCTGCAACTTGTACCAAGAGAAAGTAGACTGCTTCATGGGTTGACGTTTTCCAGATTTCTTGACAAAACGCTAATTTTGCATTGTCTCCATTTGGGTCATCGGAAAAGCTTCTTTCTTTGAAAAATACCCATGGTAAGGTAATCGCAAATCCAAATAACCAGATGATTAGCACATATATTCGGGCTTGTGACATTGTAATATTTGATGCTGTGCCCAAAGTTGACTGCATTGCACGACATCTGAAATTTTCATAGTATCAAGCAAACCGTATAAATATTTATAAAGATTTGTAAAAACATTTGGGTCTTTATAGCGATAAAATCTACCTGTCAAAAGAAATCGCCACCAAAGAGTACACGGAACAAAATACAGAGAGGCGTTGAGTATATGCAACAATTTTGCACGTTGTTTCTGAAAAGATCCATGCTAATAAAAAATATAGAACCACTTTAGATAACTGCTTTTTCAAGTTGATATATCAAATTTCAAGTTATTTATATTAAAGGTGTACCTGTGAACATGTTTGCTACTAATGTAGCTGGTATGCACGAAAGTAAGACTAACAGATCTGAAACAGCCAAGTTGATTATAAAAATGCACGATGCTGTTTCCACTTTTAAACGAAATATTGCCACTTGTAATACTAGCAGATTTCCTAATATTCCAAACCACAATACAACCGTGTTTGCCACAAATAGAAACAAGGTAAATACTAGTGCATGTCTGTAGCAATTTTTTTCAAGTATCAGTGGAATCAAGTCTGCATAATTGACTTTATTTTCAAACGGACAGGACAAGTTGTTGAATACACTGAGATTTCCAAATGCGAATGAATCGTTAGAAAACTCCAAAACGTAAGTTTCTTCAGACATCTTGTGCTATTTTGTGTTCAGACCATTGCGTGTTAATACAATAGGTATATCAAGCAGAGAAAGTAAGCTGCATGCGTTCACCGTCAACACTAGCGTACCACTGAGGGCAAAGTGAAAGCTGGCTTTCGCTTTTATGTAGCTTTCCGAAAATAATCCAGACACTGTGGCAAACCATGCATTGGGTTGGATAGGAAGATGCACGGCAAAACATCAAACACTTCATAGGAGAACGGGGCTTTATAAAAGCCCGTAGTGTTACTTAATCTGTCGTTGTGTTTTGATTGATTGCTTCATCTTTGGGATAGGTTGTGACAACACATTTTTCCAACGTGTTATTACAGGAAGATAGTTACTTTTGATCTATTGTGGATATTATATCAACGGAAAATGTGAAAAATACTAGAATTTGCGTCTAAAGGCCTTTGACGTCAGATGTGGCATTTAGGGCGATTTTTACACCGGAAAATTGAAAAGAATAAATGCATATCAAATTCGAAGTAATGTGAAACTGGATGAGCACTAAATTTATAACGTAGCGTTGATTTGTACACATTTAGTGTTTCCCAATGTAAAACTAGATGGTGTTCCACTTTCCCCTTTGTATTCTCCTGTTTGCACTGAGCCAGCTATAATTATGGTGATTGCGGCTATTTTCTGTGAATCAGAATCAATCAAAAGTGATAGACCTATCCAATTTCACGCTTAGTTACGGAGAATTTCCTGCTTTAATTTGAAGCTGGTGACAGTACAACACATACCGCTTTATTATTTCTGTCGCTGAACCACGGCAGATTAATGCGCTTGGGGATTCCTGTTCTGTCCTGGTTTTTTGGCATCATCAATTGTGTGGTGTTGCCAAACGAGATATACCTTACATTACCAGATAAAGGCTACTCAAAATTGCGTGGTCGCTTATTAAATTACGTATTAGTCAGTACCGAACAAAATCAACAATACCTCTCTTCAGGACAACTTGCTAATATATGAGGTTTTATATCATGCTGTTTATTTTTATCGAATCAATACGCAAAAACAATTTCTTGGATAATACAAAATAGCAAACAATGCGATGGCAGGTTCTGATTATGAAATTTGAAGTGTCGTATGTGGGTGTAGGAACGTACGATGGAGGAAGTAACTGTGTGAAAACTGTTGAGACTTATGGGACGTTCAAATTGTCCCATCTGGATAGCACTAGTGGCGGGAATTCCCTTCCTTGTGTTGCAGTTTATTAAGTTTTTTTTTGTAGAAGAGTGCATTCCACTTTTTTCAGGTTATTACTTGTCGTGTTCATAAATTTTGCAGCTTTTTTGTTTGTTGTTCCTTCCAGTAATCATCTTCATGTAGCGATAGAAGATGTACCGGAATATTTTGAGTTTTTGTGAAAACGAAAGCTTTCTGAAGAAGCGAGTAAATTAAAACCATATAATTTCACACAACAAACGAAATCTTTCAAACTTGAACTTGATAAAAAACTCAGCAAAATTGCGCGCTGTGTAAATTGTGGTAAATGCGTTGTGTAATTTTAAATTGTGCTTACACACGGACGCCTGGTCCAATAAAAGCGCTGTAGATACTTCAGAACCAGATGTTAACTTTTAAGGTTCTGGCATGCAACTGCTGAATTCAATAAAAAAGAAAGTATGCGTGAAGCCAAATATTGCTAAATTGCATATAAATAGATTAAGCGTGTATTTAAAATGTTTAAAAATCAATTCAACGACCTATTATTACATACAATTTTCTAAAGCTTTAAGGTATATGATTTCAATGGCACAAGGTAAGCTTATAATACCTAGGCTTTTTTGCTTAATGATAAGACCCACGTGCTAATGGAGAGAAACTTTACTTTCTACAACGTATTTGGGAGTATATCTATTTGTATGGCGCTTTTTACTTCAAGTTTTATGATCAGCTTCTATATTGCCGCGCTTGTGCAATTTCTGAACGTTGGTGTTGCTACAAGTTTACATGCTCTCAAACGTCTTTCTTTCTCCAGAGCAAGGCATTTTCTCACAGTTGCCACTCAAGTTATATTGAGAGTACACATTATGCAAAACTGTTGCTACATGTTGCCTGTGGTGTAATTATTGCATGTTTTACAAGCACAGCAGACTTTTTTATACTAATGTGCCCTCAGCCGACATATATGTATAATATTACTTGTGTAGATTTAGGCAAACGCGTAAAGTATACTTCATAGTGTGGGAAGTAATTTTAACCTAGGATAAAAGTTTACAAAGATTGCAATTATTTTAAGGCCAAACATCACGTGATGTTGCTTAAAGCATATAATTTTCTGCTGCAAAGTGCAGGCATAGTAAAATATTACACAAATCGCTTCTTTCTAAAAATTTCTTTTTGGATAATGAAAACTGAAAGTGTTGTGAAAATAAGACAGTGAGTTTATAGCAACTGCACTGAAAAACATTTGATTAGAACTACTAAAACAATATTGTTTTGCATAGCTAAATTGCATTATTCAAAGTGACAAAGCTGTCAATCAAACTATGTGGATGATTGGCCAATAGTTAATTAGAAGATTACATTCTTTTATTCTATTTTGTTTGATATTTCCTACAACGCTTTGATGTGGGGAATGATCACAATGCTATTTTACATAACAAAGCTGCCTATCAAACTAATTAGTTTCATAATTCATTGTCTGGGAGCTAAAAATTTGCATACTTGCAAAGTGACATGAAACGAATTTGCCATCACGACTCTTTTTACTTGAAGGAAAGAACATCAAAATAAATTAGCAATTTAATAAAATGGCATTTAGGCTAACTTACTATAAAAAGACAAAATCGAAATAATGGATCAAAAGTTTCAAACGAACTGACGGAAGAAGTTACGCAACACGCATAATAAAAGCCAAAAAAATCATAAAAACCGACGGCGTTGCGGTGCTACGTTTAGCGTTCAACGACCTTACAATTATTTCAGTTTAGATTTATGCTGAATTTATTGTCAAAAAACGTGCAGAGCTACTGTTATAAAAAAGCAACGAGAATGAACAACACGTAAAGAATGGCTTTATTACTACACATTATAATTCATGCACACTATCTCGTCTCAAGCAGATTTTTCCCATATTCTGTTCTTGTTTCCATTGGTTCTTTATGTATGAGCTTCCTACGAATATTGTAGATGTGTGATTTTCCGGAACTTTCAAAATTAGTCATACAATATACATACTCCCATGAGGTCTCCTTTAGCAAATTTAAAGGAAACAATAGACAATGAAACACTTACGAGGAAATTTTAAACACGTATATGCATATAAATAATTACCATTAGCAAAAGCACACACCTAGGGCTTCAATCCTTACAGCATAACGATTAAGCAGTACTATTCACTTTAAAAAAATGTATATAGGAAAATGGTTATGTCTTATACAAAGTTTCAAGTTAGAAAGCAGTCGTGCATGCATACATAAAGCCCTCCTCGTAAATCTGGAGACATTTTTGCAAACATGGATAAAATGCAAATGAAGGCAAGAGATAAAAAATTGAATGCATCATGCGATAGCTCATCCTTCGGGGGTTATATGATGCAGTTTTTGGCTTTTTAAAATATACGCATCGTCATGAAATCTTGGGAAAAAGAAACGTTTTCAAAGCGGGCTATATCCTACTTCGAAAATGTCGCCTTTGGGTCAACGATTAAAGCAGTGAAACATTTTGTAGAAGCAGGTAAGCGCCATACAGGTATATACAAAATTATTCGGGGATATAAAACTACAAAAACATCAGGGTACAGGTTCTCTGAATAACGTATTGCAACGGTGACTCCCTTAAGAATCTTGAAGACGACTACAAAGTTGTTCGACGAGGAGCCCTCCACTTCATTTAGTGCTGAGGCCAACAAACTCAACCTTAGTCTACAAGCGATAGGACAAATCAAAGCTTAGAAGTTGGGGAACAAAGCCTGCACTAAGCCGGAAGCACCAACTAGCAGTCAAGGATCTGGAGAAGCGAGCAAAATCTAGACCCCGATTTCTTTACAAAAATATCTTTCTAAGGCCCAGGACAAAATCAAAACATGCTCCAAATATTCTACTGGTAAGAGGCATCGAAACTTTTTGGGATTCATGTAAAGCAGGGTAATCCAATCTACAAAACCCACACAGTTTGCCCCAAGGTTTCAGTACTATTTGGAAAAATATAACCACTAAAGTGGCAGCATGATCGGGAAAATCGGGATATGGGGTTCTAGCGTAAGCCGAACAAGAACTTTACAGCACTGGATACAGAGGCACTAATGAACCTTAGTTTATGTGAATATTGTTAACTATTTGTTGTACTAAATGGTAAAAAACATTGCAGTTCAATAAGGCTTAAATGTTCCAAAATATCAGGATTTCAAAAATGTCTCCGGATTTACGAGGAACCCTTTAGATACATAGTCCCAGCGTTGTAACAGAAGAATTCAGCTGCAGCTTTTTTCAATATAAATAGCCTGCTTGAGTGAGTAAAATGAAGAGGAACATTGATCAAGTTATGAAATATGATGTTGGCTGGAACTTGCATGAAATATGCATACCTGAAGAAAAGACAATTTGGTTTAAGAAACAAACTTGCCCTTTTCTCTGGGGTTCCCAAAAAGCCCTTTTTGAAGGTTTTATTAAGAGAAAAGTGTACAAACAAAGTGTTGCATTATAATCAAGTATACATCATCAGGCTAACTAAATTACCGTTTTAATTTTGCATTATTAGCAAACATTAACCTGAAAAGATGATTCACAACGGTTGCATAAATTGGAGTATAAAAACATGCATAAATAATGCAGAGATATAATTAGATTTGTAAAAGGAAGTCCCAAGGAACCTTTTACAAATCTAGGTCGAATATTCAAACTTGTAGTAAAAATATGACTACGTTTCAGCAGGAAAAGGGAAACAGAATTACACTCCGCATAAAAAACATCTCAAAAGAAACCTCGGGAAATATCTTTGCTGTGATATGTATAAGTTAGAAACAGTATTGTTTTTGCTACCTTGCCATATACAAAATATATCAGCAAGTTTAGGAAAATCACTTGCACGTTACATAATATGCGTATTATATAAAACATTGTTTGCGCTTGATTTGTTGCGTGTTCTGACATTAAAAACATTTATTTATATAATAATAAGCTTTGTGTTTTTTGTGCCTATTCTTTTAACATTTTTGTATGCAATATACTTTCTTTTAAAGCATGGTATGCTCTTCAGGGTTGTGGGATTAAATTCAATCAAATAGAACATGGACCATCTGTGGCTGAACGTTGATGCTTTTGAGTGGCTTATTGCAAATTGAAAAACAAAGCATAATATGGTATGGGCTTGAAAATCGCTTAGAAAATGGCAACAGTGGAATAAGCAAGAACACATATTACATCCCTGGATGAAATTTTCTCAAGGGAAAGCTTATTATGTATCTAAGTGAAGACTTAGGCGGCCAAATATGTTGACTTATCTGGTTATATAAATAGATACCAATTGCAGCATTTATCAAATCAGAAAAGATGATGTTTCTGGTTCATGTATTATGCATACATGCTGACTAGATAATAAGGTTTAAAGAACAACACTTTGACCTTCTTTCCTGTTAGCACCCTGTCCTTCCTCACCTTTGTTTTAAAGAAAGTGTGCAAGAACAATCGTGCATTTAAATATAAGTTAACATCATCAAGCTAATTTAATTAACGTTTAAACTTTGCATTAATAGCAAACATTAACTTGAAAAGATGGTGCACTAAGGCAAAAGTAAATGGGTTCGAAAACATGCATAAATAGTCCTGAAAAATTCTTGGATTATTAGAAGGAAACTCCAAAGAACATTAACGTTTTACAAATCTAGGTCATAAGTTCAAACTTAAAGAAAATTTTTGGTTATGGTTCAGAAAGGATCAGGAAACGGAATTGCACTCACAATATGAACATGCCAAAAAAACGTCTCAGGAAAAATGTTTGTTCTGACAATGTTGCTACACGAAATATTTATAGACCCTAAAGGTTATCCCTGTTGTCACTTTCAAAGTTTCCCTTGATAAGACGGTGCTTTAGGCGCCCCAAAACGCTAGAAAATTCACCACAGCCCCAACCACTAATTCCCACGCCTAGCCCTATTTGCCACGAAGGAATAGCCAAATTGGTGGAATGATGACTAACTAGGTAAATAATTGACCTCTGACAGGATACGGAAGTTTACTTTTAACAGACTATGTCACCCTTTATTAACGACAGAACTTTAATTTACTTTTAACAATTTCTCAAGAACAATTAACAGAGCTTTTTCTAAAAGAGACCCTACTCTGACCAAGTCTTGAGACCAACTAACTTGAGCCGATGCTCACTGCTCGCCAGCTCAAACCACTCTAAAAAATGACTACTTCTCTACCTACTAACTAAACGTAGTTCTCCTCGCGACGGCGACCAAGTTCGAAGTCCCCTCCTTGCACGCCGTCTTCCTTGCTGCTCTCGAGCCTCTGGCCAATCAGAGCGCTGGTCGAAACGTCTGGAATTTTCCTGTCTCCCCTTTCCTCGCTTCTTCTTACTTTGTTCAGCGACATTCCGACCCCCAAATCAGGGTTAAAGCCCTGATTTCCATTCCTTGGTCCTGACGGGCAGTTTTCATGTACCACCTGCTACCAGGTCTTGCTACCCGCTATCTTGGGTTCGACGACTCGAACTTGTCCGCAGCTTCTGGGGTCCATTTCGTTATCAACTACTTCCTTCCGGTAACTGCTGTGTGCCTGGTCATCCGAGGACGGCACGACTGCTTCCACTTCCGGTTCCAGTGGCTCAGCCTCACTGTGCCACTTCTTTCGCTTTGCCAACTCTGGCGTGACCTGCCTTGTCCCTCGGGATCCTCTGGCTTTCTCCAGTCCTTTTCCTACTGGCAATTCTTTTAAATTCTTCTGCTTCTGCCCCTTGGCCCATGTCAACGCACCATGTCCTCCATGTCCAGGAACTCGTGGTCCATTGTCTTTTTCGTCCTCGCTACGAATAGGCAAACTGTGTCTTCCTTTTCGGGGTACTCCGTTAATCCTACTGCTGGAGCCTCCAGACTTCACAGTCCCGCTTTGCAGGGTTGTTCCTCTGCCATTGTTCTCACCAACAGGTAATCGTAGCTTCTTTGACTCCCCGGAGTTCCTCTGTTCTGGACGAGCAGGCTGCTCTTGGGCCCACTGCATGCAATTTCCGCCTTGTTTCCCCGTTCGACTTATCAAAACGGCTTCCTTCTTTGTTCCGTCTTCCTCGGTAACGCCAATGTCCACCAGCTTGGGATCTGGCTTTCCAACGCAAATAACGTCGTTCGAGCTGCAACCCGGCTTTGTCACTGCTGCCTTCGCTTCCTGCAACTGACTCCTCAGCTGCTCCGCTTCACGCTGACTAGCTTCCAGCTTTTTCTTCAGCGCTTCCAACTGGGCTTCGGGCTTCCTCCGGGGATCCATCGACTGGTCGACATTCTCGTCCTCCTGGACTTCGGTTAGCATCATGGAGTTTATCTTTGAGCGCCGGCTCCTTGAGTTGGCGACTTGCTTTCCTGCCAGTACCCATCCCAGCTTTAGCCTTTTCGCCATGGGTTCTTCTTGTCCACGCTCCAAGATCTCTCTGTGTGCCGTGAGGAAAGGGTGATCCTCCCCAATAACCATTTGAATCCTTACGTTTTCGAACGCCTTCAGCTTTGCCTTCCTCAGGTAAGCGTACTTCGCCTTCAGAGCTGCAGGTGACTGGGTGTAACTGCCTAATCCAAGGTCAACGAGGGTACTTACTTTGTTGACTTTGTAGAACGGGGCATCCTTCCAGGCTCCTGACACTTCAAAAGCTGCTGAATCCCCTGTCAGCTGGATCTCGGTCCCTCCAATCCCAAGACACTTCGACTTTACTGGTCGTGCTGTGATGCCCAAGTCTTCACAAACGTCCTTCTCTATGGCCGTTGGATCACACCCACTGTCGCACAGGCAGTACACTCTCCTTGTACCCTTTGGTCCCCGCACCTTGATCTGGACCACCGACATTGGCTTCGACGGCATCTTTCTCAGCCAGTTCATCCTAGCTGGCTGTGTCTCCGCTGAAGTTCCACTTCCCTCTTCGGAACTGTCACCATCCGAAGCTTCGGCTTCTCTGCTGGAAGTCCTCTGCTCTCCTTGACGCCATGGTTTACCCTTGTAGTGCAGCAGTGTGTGATGCGTTGCCTTACAATCGTCCTTTCCACACACACGGTCCGAGGGGCAATCCTTCTTCATGTTACCCCCTTCCAAGCACCGGAAACAAAGCCCATTTTCCCACACGAACTTTTGCTTTTCATCCAGCGACAAGTTCCGGAATTTGAAGCACCTCCCAATCTTGTGCTTCCTTCCACAGCATGGACACTTCTCTGCTGCGTCACTGGCCGTCGGGCTGCTGCTGTCTTCCACTGTGTTACTGGTCTTCCGGTCACTACTGGCTTCCCTCGTGACATGGATCCTTGCCGACCCCCGTGTCCCACGCTGTTGCTTCTCTGTGTCATCATCCTTGATGACTGGTGTCACAAACTCTGTGCAGACTCTCATTCTTTCTTCTAGCCATTCGCCGAAAGCTTGGAGGTTACGCTCCTTTGAAGGTCTCGCCAGTAACCAATCCGCCCACTGAAGCTTGTACACGGCAGGTAACTTATCCGTCAATTTCTTAATCAGCATCATATCATTAAGATATGCATGTTGAATAATGGACTTTGCTGTCTGAATAAGGAACTACATTGTCGTTCCAAATGCGATGAACGATTCCAATTTGGTGGGGTCTGGGCTTTTGCTCTGCTCCGCCTTTTCAATAAGTGCCTGCATCACAAATTGGGGTCGCCCAAAACGCTGCCTCAGTGTGTCCATAATTGAGGTCACGTTTCCGGGTTCATTCAGCAGTCCGATGACTGCATCCCTGGCACTCCCTTTCAGTGCCTTGCGGAGACGGATTAGACTCTGGGAAGAATTAACCTTTCCCGTTGGAGTCGTCCGCTCAAACTCATTGTGGAATAAAGGCCAGTCCTCTGGCTTTCCGTTAAATGTCTGAAGATCTCTGTCCCAATCCTTATTTGTCATCTGCGAGTCCTGGAATGCTTCCGCGAACGCCTTCGAGAAGATAGCAGCGAACTGTGTCAAGTCTCCTGCAGGGTTGGAAGGTGTAGGCTTGGTCACTACTGGGGACGATTTCTGTGTTTCTATTCCTGGGAGTGCTAGCGGTACCTGGTGGACTCCTGGTTGCTCGGCTTCGGCAGTCTGTGTTCCAAAGACTGCAGCGAGTGGGTTGAAGTTAAAAGGGGCGTTCCCTCCGCTGGTACCTACAGGAGCCGCTTGTCTAACTGTGATCTCCCTTCTTTTGGTTACAGGGGTACGACCTCCAACTAAATCCTGGTAAAATACTCCAGGTCCAGGGCTTTGATAAAATGAGGGTGGTGCCTGGTTATCCAGCCAAGCGCTAACTCGTCCTGCTGATGCGTCGTCGAACTCCTCATCAAGCCCTTGTTCTTCTTCAATTTCCGCAGCTATCTCGTCCTTGTCAATGTCCTCTCGTTCTTTGATGAACTCCAGCTTCGTTTTCACTTGTTCATCACCGTCCCTTATGGTGTCCTTCAAGTGAGCGACCTCACGCGCCAAACGACTCTTCTCGGCCTCGTCTTCCAACAAATCCATCTCTTTTTCCATGTCCCGGATGGTTGTGGTTATTTTGTCGCGCGTCTCCTGCCATGTCTCACTAATCTTCAAAGATTCCCTCCGGGCCTTTATTTCCACCTGCTTGCTACGGGACGCTGCCGATGATGCCGTAACTGGTCTGCTGCGGTTACGCAATCCCGTCGGGGTACTGGTCGCCGCTTGAGCACGTTCTCTGTCCTGGACGACCTTTAGCGCCTCCTTCAGCAACTTCAAATTCTCCGTGGCACCGGGAATTAACTGTCTTGCAGCGCTGACGTGAGGCTTCACTGTGTCCCACTCCTCCAGCTCCTCTGCTGTAAGCTGATCCCGGTCCTGGCCACTGTACTTCTTTTCGAGCCCCTCGTTCTCGATTAGGCATCTCTCTGCTGATGCCTTCCACCCCTCATTCTGCTTGATCTCCTCCAGGATCGCCTCCTTCGGGAGCTCCAGGTACCGGTTACGGGACATCGGTCCGGGTGGTGACTGTGCTGCGCTGTTCATTCCCAATGTCCTAGTGGTACTGGTAGGATTTCCCAACTCCCCATACACGAGACGATTTACGGGCATTGTCATCCTTCTCTCTCTGGCTGGTGGAGTTCCGTCGGGGTCTGGCATCTTTTTTTTAAAGAATAAACTTAATCAAAACTGTTCCGAAATAAATGTAATTGGAACGGACTAACCGTGAGTGGAGGGACACTGAATACCCAGCCTCCCTCGTGGCTGCAGTATGTTCTGCTACACTAAAGTAGTAGCCCACTTTTTCCCACTGGAACTCGAGGGGTTGACTTTGTCATCCGGTTCGGGAATGGTCCACTCACGTCGGTGACTGTGTCTCGGATGGTTACAGTGGTTACGGCTTTGTTACAGCGGTTACAGCTTTGTTACAGCGGTTACAGCTTTGTTACAGCGGTTACAGCTTTGTTACAGCGGTTACAGCTTTGTTACAGCGGTTACAGCTTTGTTACAGCGGTTACAGCTTTGTTACAGCGGTTACAGCTTTGTTACAGCGGTTACAGCTTTGTTACAGCGGTTACAGCTGCCTATCCGTTGGTACCAAGCCTTGTACCACTTTGTACCGTTGGTACCAAGCGTTGTACCACTTTGTACCGTTGGTACGAAGCGTTGTACCACTTTGTACCACTTTGTACCGTTGGTACCAAGCCTTGTACCACTTTGTACCACTTTGTTCCGTTGGTACCAAGCCTTGTTTCAATGCAGCAACTTATCTTTCCTGAGTACACGCTGCTACCGCTGTCCTGTCTCCTGCCGCAATCAGCTCCGGGATGACGCAATCCACCCACTGAGTTACACTTCCGACGGTCCTCTGTCTGGTCGCAGGCCCCAAATCCGCCTTATCCACAGTTTCGGCACCACGTGTTGCTACACGAAATATTTATAGACCCTAAAGGTTATCCCTGTTGTCACTTTCAAAGTTTCCTTTGATAAGACGGTGCTTTAGGCGCCCCAAAACGCTAGAAAATTCACCACAGCCCCAACCACTAATTCCCACGCCTAGCCCTATTTGCCACGAAGGAATAGCCAAATTGGTGGAATGATGACTAACTAGGTAAATAATTGACCTCTGACAGGATACGGAAGTTTACTTTTAACAGACTATGTCACCCTTTATTAACGACAGAACTTTAATTTACTTTTAACAATTTCTCAAGAACAATTAACAGAGCTTTTTCTAAAAGAGACCCTACTCTGACCAAGTCTTGAGACCAACTAACTTGAGCCGATGCTCACTGCTCGCCAGCTCAAACCACTCTAAAAAATGACTACTTCTCTACCTACTAACTAAACGTAGTTCTCCTCGCGACGGCGACCAAGTTCGAAGTCCCCTCCTTGCACGCCGTCTTCCTTGCTGCTCTCGAGCCTCTGGCCAATCAGAGCGCTGGTCGAAACGTCTGGAATTTTCCTGTCTCCCCTTTCCTCGCTTCTTCTTACTTTGTTCAGCGACAGACAAGGAGAATAAGGGCTCAAGATTCAGTGATATAAATACGTCGCAACTTCCGTATCCTATTATTTCGTTTCCCGTGGCAAGATATAATGTCGGGATCTCTTCAGTGAATACAAATACTTTTAATACGTATTCATAGCATTATACTATAGTCACATTCTCAGCGTTGACACGATACAAAAATATTTTGTCATGTATAACTAAAGCAAACATTATTATACTTAAGTGATAGAATGATTTATGAGGTTTACACGTTATATCATTAAAAGTAAACATTAGCATTTGGGTTCTCAATCTTGTTGTCCCATTTTGGTTTCAGTCTTCTATATAGGCTATGTACATTTACAATTTTTGCTTCAACAACTGTTTTACCCTAGATTATTACTTTCGTGGAAAATATGTATCAAAATACAATGGTTTGGGTTGATGTAGTTGCTGGAAATAAATGCTTGCTGGTAATCCTTTCCTCAATTTTTCTCTTTTCTACATACCCCTGTTTGAAGTAGATTTCTTGAGAAAAGTTTTGAAATCTCAACTCAGCCGATGCGCTCAAAAGGAATCCAAATAAAGATAAAAAGTCACACTTAGAAACGAGTGGCATACATCTGAGAAAACCTTTTGATTCTTTTATATATCTTGTACAAAGTAGGTTAACCCAAAGATCAATCGAAGACCAATTCAAAGTTCATCAAAACATTGCTTTTTTGTACTTCAAAAGTTTAGAAACTTTCTAAAGCAAGAAATCTGAGGTATATATCACTTGTCTAACCGAGACAATAAGATATTTACCTTTTTTGCACCTTGGTTCCAGAATTTTAAAATCCAGAAAAAACGGAAGCACACTTTTTCAACTTTCACGTGCTCATTACACCGCGGTTTCCATGCGCTCCACAGTTTTCAGCATTTTTATTGTAGGAGGCTTTTGCGGCCGAGATAAAACCGTTTTTGAGTCTCTACGACAGAAACAGCATTCAAGTAGTTGAATAAGCGGCTCCCTAAATTTTTTGCTTAAAAAGCAATAAAAAACTGGATTCAAGCAGTTGTTACAGCTTCCCAGTAGCTGTGCAATAGGTATCAAGTATGAAATGAGTTGGTGTTCAAGTGTGGACTCGTCAGTAGTTTTTTGCTGGAGAAAGTTCAGTCTAGCAGTTATCACGTACAAAGGTAACCAAAACAAAATAAATGCCAAGTTCAAAGCAGTAAACATTTTCACTACTCGCAATTTTCTCCGTTTTTGTGTGTCCCGAAAGTCAATACAAGTACGTATTAGCAGCAATGGAGCTGGAACGGAAGTGGGCAGACTTTTCCACACAAAAATACTGCAAATGGTGATAAGTGCAAACGGAACAGCAAATCTTGCTACAACTTGCACAAGTAAAAAGTAGACTGCTTCATGCGTTGACGTTTTCCAGATTTCTTGACAAAATGCTAATTTGGTGTTATCTTCATTCCTATTATTTTCGGGTAAACTTTGCTCCTTGAAAAATACCCATGGTAATGTGATTGCAAATCCAAAGAGCCATATTATCAGCACATATTTACGAGCTTGTGTCATTGTAATGTTAGCTTATGTGAACTGCATAGCGCGACACCTGAAATTGCAATGGGTTTAAAGCCAACTGGAAAAATATTTGAATTGAAAATATTTTAGCGTTAACATTTACCTGTCAAAAGAAATTGCGACTAAGGAGTACACTGAGCAAAATACAGATAGACGCTGCGTATATGCAACAATTTTGCAAGTTGTTTCCGAAAAGATCCATGCTAATGAACACAAAAAAGATTCTTTAGCTTTTTTCTATAAACCGATCAAATTAAATTAAACGAAACATTTTTGAAGGCGTACCTGTGAACATGTTTGCTTTTAGAGTAGCTGGTATACAGGAAACTAGCACTAGAAGATCTGAAACAGCCAAGTTGATAATAAAAATACACGACGCTGTTTTAGTAACTTTTAGCCGAAATATTGCCACTTGTAATACCAGCAGATTTCCGAATATTCCAAATAGTAGTACTGCCAAATTGGCCACAAATAAAAACAACGTAAACAGTAGAGCATGCCTGTAACAATTTTTTTAAAGTATTAATGGAATCAAATCTGCATAATTGACTTTATTTTCAAAAGGACATGAAAAGTTGTAAACTACACTAACATTTTCAAATGGAAAAGAATCGTTTAAAAAATCTACATTGTAAGTTTCTTCGGACATTTTGGTTTTTTTTTGTGTTCATGCAAGTGCGTGAAAAGTAGTGTGTTTGCACTATCTGACAAGCAGCAGCAGCATGCGTTAACCTTCAGCACTAGGAAAACACTGAGAGCTGAGTGAAATCTTGCTTTCACTTTTATGTAGCATCCAGGAAAATAATCCAGACATAGTACCAAGCCATGTAGTAAGTTGAAAAGAAAAGTTTTTACAACGCATCTTACAATTCACTTGAGAGAACAGACTTTATAAATGTCCATAGTGTAACTTAATCTGTCGTTCTACGCTTCATCTTTGAGATAGCTTGTGACAGTGCATTTATCTGAGGTGTTGGTGCAGAAGATAGTTGCTGTTCATCTTATACAGACATTATATCAAATGCAAATGTAAAAATGACTACGATTAGCGTCTAACGGCTTTTTACGGCAGATGTATGTATTTGAGCAGTTTTTATGCCGGAAAATGAAAAGCGTAAATCTGGTGAAATGCAAAACTTGTTGGGTAGTTATTCTTTAACGTAAAAATGTTGAAAGGATACATTGAACGTTGTAAACGCAAAATAAAACTGCTAGTTTTGCAGATTTGGACATTTCCTTTGCTCATATTTTGTTTGCCAGCAATAATTATGGTGATTGTGATGATGTTCTGCAATTCAAAATCAATTAAAAGTGATAGACCTATCAAATTTCACGCTTACTTACGGAGAATTTTCTGTTTTAATTTGCAGTTGGTGAAAGCAGAGTAAATTCAGCTATTTTTGCCACTATAGGACGGCAAATGAATGTGCTTGGGGATCCCTGTTCTGTCCTGGTTTTGGTAATACCAATTGCGTGGTGGTGCCATAAGAGATATATCTAACATTAGCAAAAGCAGATTACAAAAACCTGCGTGGTCTCTAATTAAATTACGTACTAGTCAATGGGAATAGCGTGTTATTACTTTATTCACTACTAAATTAAATCAACAGTTCCGCTCTCCAAAACAAATTGCCGATAGATGAGGTTTTATATCATGCTTTTTCAGATTTTTTTATCAATTCCAAAATATTTGGTGCTACGGCATTATTTTTAAACCATAAAAGGTTAATAGAAACATGAAAGTTTATACATGCTGTTTGAGTTTACTTTTATTTTTTTGAAATTGAGGTTGCTTGACAAAGCTGTTTACAAAGATTGGCACTTGACATTTTATCCGTGTTGTTTCTATTTTGAAGACAGAACCGTGATTATAAACCTTATGCACGGTGGTTATATGAATCATATTGCACAATCATTTTTGAAGTGATTTGTTAAACACATAAAGTGACTTAAACTGATTGCTTTTACATACTTGTAAAAAGCCCACATCTGTCAGTATAAAGGTAAGTACAAAATACCCTTCTGCAGCAGTACTATAAAATAGAAAAATATTAAAACTGGTAAAAACACATGCGTAACCTCGATTTTCAGTAACGTTTTCTTACTCGCTGTAAGTTGATATCATTGTAAAAAAACAAGCACTTTAAAATCATGAACAACATCCGTGAAAGTTTATTCAATGTGTAGGAAGAAAGCCTCATTTTTACATGTACCTTCTCATTTTCTTGCAATTTAATGTATTAACTGTCACGTCTTGAAAGCACTCAGCAACAGCAGAACTTACATACGTATTTAGTATTCTTACAATTTGTCTGGATATTTTTTACACGTATCATCTTCCTTTTAGTTCTGTCTGGGCATTAGTGGAGAAAGCATTTCTAGTCTGGCTTCAAGATTTCTTTACAAAGAAAATTTCCGAATATGTCTAGCCATGAAAACTTTCACTGTAGTATAAATTGTTTGCTTAACATTTCTGAAGAGGATATTGTAGTTGTATCCGTCTGTCCTTTTCATCGATTTAATCATTTTTCTGATTTGATTTCTTTACTTTATGACACAAACTGTTACAGATATGCATTTGGTTTTACTGTGTTTCTTTGTGTTGCCAATTTGCTGGTACTTCTGTTTGGAGTTGTGGGAAACGGTTTAGTATTACATGTTGTAATACGCAGACTAAAGCTGAAAACGGCGTCACATGTATTCATATTAAATTTAGCGGTTGTGGATTTATTAGTGATTATTTCATGCATTCCGCCAACCCTAGCAGCAAATGTGTTTATACGTAAGTAGTAAAGCCGAACATTAGCTTACATAATGTTTAAACTCATTTTAATTTTTGCGTTACAGCTTGGATATTTTCGGAAACTTCGTGCAAAATTATAGCACACAGTCAACGTCTCTCCGTATTCTGTTCGGTGTACTCCTTAGTGGCAATATCGTTTGATAGGTAGGTGCAAAATTTTTAATTTTTAACATTGGTTGCATAAATCGAACCGAGAAATTTTGCAAATATTTTTAGATGCCGAGCAATTCAGTCAACACCCGGATCTTCCTCAAATATTTCCAAAACTCTTGCGTGTGAAATTGTACTTGCCATTTGGACAGTTGGATTTGCGATAAATCTCCCGTGGATACTTTTTGAAGAATCTTCTGTTATTCCACTACCAGACGATGCAATTCCATTTTGCCAAGAAATCTGGAAAACAGCAACACACGAAGCAGTTTATTTTCTTGTGATTCAAGTTGTAGCCCGATTTGGTGTTCCTTTTGTGCTGATAACATTTTGTAGTGTATTTGTTTGGAAACATAAACCACCAATAGTAGCACCTCCATTGTATTTAATACCAAGTTGTATTAAAATTCGCGAAAATCAACGCAAGCGTCATGTAAGATTAGTGATAACGTTTACTGTTTTAAACTGTGCATTTGTTTTGCTTTGGTTACCTCTTTATCTGATCACAGGAAAGTTTAGTTTTATTTATGAAAAGCCTTTAGAGCCTCAGCTACAACACTATCTGACTTCCGTTCTTGTTCCCGTGGCTCAATTACTGGGAAGTTGTAATAATTGTATTAACCCGATATTCTACTGTTTACTCAACAAAACATTTAGGGAATCTTTGTATAATATTTTGCACTTTGTGTGCTGTTATCGTTTAAAAACTAACACTTCAAACCAACAAAGGCAAGTGTGTACGGATAATTTGCTGGAAAATAATCGGATGGAGTCGTCTGTGTAAAAATATTCTAAATTAAATAATCTTTAAATATTTATGTATCGCATTTTAAGAATTAAATTACTACGGAATTACAGAACTGTCGCTAATTGGATAACTTTTATAATTTCATACTTTAATATTTGAAATAAAATATAAATTTGCCATTTTCAAACTTACGCTCTGGATGATGTAAGAAAAAATGCTTTCAGTTCTTATATTGAAAAATCGTCGACTAGATTTTTTCATATGCTTCAAGCAGATAGCTTTCAATAATTTATTAGTAATCGATTTTATTTCCACAATAAATTATTTTAATTTCACAAATTTACAGAAAATATTTTAATATATTTAAAAAAGAAAAAAATCGCCCAACCTTCTCCATGTTTTAATACCTATTATGTAAATGGAATACAGTTACAGTATCATCATTCCATGTAATAAATAGTTTGCAGAAGCACTTTTGGTATATCTAAAGCAGTCGTTATTTTAGCTTGTTTGAAATAAAAACCTTGCGAATTCTCACTTTTCAAATTTAAAATGAGGTTTCAAATTTCTGCTTTTGCTAACCCAGTAAAGGAGTCTAGGCATGCTGCACTTGTCCGTTTTTGGAAAAATGGCCAAATGCTGGGTACTCTTCCCATCCGATACGACTCAAATTTACAAATTCTTGAAGTAAATCATTGCTCCTTCCAATACATTTTCTATTGGATTGCTTTCTTTGTGCTCAACGTAGACATTTTGTACTTAATATTTGTCTCACCTTCAGTTACCTTAGAGACAGTAGACGAGCAAGAATTTATCAACTTTTATATTCATCTAATAGGCCGAATTTTAGCTTCAGTTCTCTGTACTCTCAACTTGATTAGTATGGACAAGCTAATAAGTTTTAACAATACGCTGATTGCTTTGGACAAACAATCAAGTTTGGATAAATCTTTTAACCGCTATGTGTCCGCAGGATTGACATTTGTTTTCGTCCAACCAATTTTCCCCTTGATTCTTCATTTGCAAGCACGACATAGTGCACGGTATTGGCTCTCAAAATGTTTGAGTAGAGCGGTTTACGATCATCCTATTGTATTTGTATTATATGCAATTAACGACACACTATTTTCAGCAATTGGTATATTTGGAACTCTGTTTGCCATTTCTCCAATAATATGCTACAATGTGTTTGCCCTGAAATGGATATCGATTTTGAGGTAAGCATTTATATTTCTGTTGGATTTAGAGCCAATGTTAATTTGAGTACGATTTTTCTCCTCTTTCACAGGTTAAAGCTAATTACCAAACTTCTGACATTTCGACAGGCGCACATGTTTTATAAAAAGCAACTCGTTTTTAACCAAATTTTTCTAACCACTTATTCTGGTTCCTTTATGCCTGCTATTATGGGCAGTGCGTTAATAATTCTGATTTTGCTACTAAGTTGCATCACAGCTACTCTTAAGAACCTACCATTGGCAGTAATTGGAAACTGTTCGGTTGCCAGTGTGCTAATAATGATTGCTTTAAAGTATGTTTTTGAAAATGGAGGTAGTATGAATAAAATTTCGGAGGAAATTAAAGGCTTGCTTATACAGGGTTATGTTTTGGAACTACGGCTTTTAGACTTTGAAGTGGTTTGTTATGGATCGAAATACAGAAAAAGAGTAGCCAAAGCGTGTAGAGCATTGCGTATTGAAATTTTAAATAATTTTCCATCTACAAGTAAAAATTTTCCTGTATTTTTAAATATTGTGCTTGTCCAAACCGTAAACTATTTACTAGCAATTAAATAAAGGGTACTAAGTTTGCGGTATGAAAAATAGTATAGTAATATGTAAAATATTGTAAGTTATTCTTTCATTATGTTAAGAGAGAACAAATTTAATTAAAATGGAAATGCTATGTAATGGGAATTCAATGAAATTCATTTGTAAACCTCTTTGGAGAAAATAAATTACCTAGTTCATGAAACAAAATGGAGTACGCAAGCCTTGCTTTGTGAACGTATTTCCGTTCAAGTATTCATTTAACTTGAGTAAATTCCAGCCATAAACACACACAAATTCCTTTGGTTCTTTCGCTTTTATTTTATTTGTATAAATCTGCAAACAGCAATTATTTGCATTTTGATGACCCCCGAATTGGACTTGCTTTCCATGAATTCCTCAAATGAGTATTTCAAGGTTTATTATGGCTTTAGCAATAGCAACAAAGCTGCTTTTATTTAATTGTAACGCAAAAATTCGTACACATAATAAATTGCAGCGAAACGATAAACTGGTAAATTTGTAGATACCGCAAAACAATCCATTATGAAAAGAGTTTGCCGTTCTTATGCACGTCCGCAGGATTTCTCGAGAACCGTTATGAATTTTCAAAAACGATTTTCACCAATCCAATCCTCGTCTAAATTTTCTCAATAGCTCTCCGAAGTTCGTTGATGGGGTCAGTGGGTCAACGGCAACCGTTAGAAGCCGTTAACCGAAATACTGCCATTTAAGTAACATGCAGAACTAGTTATGAAATTTGATATTGGGATTTTGCATGTTATAACGTGTACTCCGATAAAGAGACATTAAAATACTGACAAGGGGTTTCAATGGAAACTTAATATGTTCCTTGGGGTTCCAACTGAAACAAAAACTTTTCCAAATGAATAAGGAACTATATTCGTGGTCAATCCGCGCTACCTAATTATACTTTTTTTAGAACGGTTTATTTGTTAGCCGTAAAGAAAAATCAGAATATCGGGTACTTAACCCTTATTTTGATAATTTGATATACATATATATATACAATGTACAATGTAAAATGTTACAAAAATAGTTGTGTAAAAATATGCGTCGTCTGAAAAAGTAATGTTGAGCTTTACTGTACAGAAATTTCTTATACGAGACTTGCTTCTGTATCCTGTATCTGTATGAGAATAGTAAATCTGAAATATTAAATGCTGTAATGATCTTCGTTAACAATTAAATTTTGGGGAATAACTTAACGACTCTCTCATCACTCTGAGTGTGATCATTTCCTCGCCTTAAATTTGGGTTCCAGATTATTAATACCTTGAATAAGGTTTATTATATCTTTCGGTAATAAATACAGGCTTCCATATCATCGGTTTTTTAAGGGGTATTACTTGATAATAGAAAATGAGTAAGAATTTGAGACATTAAGTGTTTTAGTTGCAGAAGCAAAAAATTAAATGGTGTAATCATCTTTCAAAAAATTATTACAGAATTAGAAGCACCAAATTTTATCATCATTTAGTATAAAAGATTTTTGAGATTTATTTAAATACAAAGTCAAATTTGGTATTGAAAATAAGAAACACACAAAAGGCGGCTGGCATATTTCCATAAGTAATTCATTTAAATATACATACGTAGAATATACTCTAATTGTATCTGACTGTGTTGAATATGGTTATATCTGAATAATGTCTGATATCTTCTGTTTTCCAAGAAACTGTTGGAAGAGTATAAAAGGGGCTTACGTATTATACTACCACAAAATTTGTTTTTGGTGGAGCTTAAACAATCGATTAAAACGAAGTGATCCAAAAATCTCTATAAATTTTTAATTTATAAATTCAATATAAAATTTGTTGAACATATTTTCAAAAGGTTTTATTACACGCGCGGTAAATTATGCATGCATTAATACCACAGAACTACGTGCTTTGTGATTTCTTATTTTCCATGACCTGTTTTTGCGTAAAATTTTTTTTAAATATAGCAACAGTTCTGGTATTGGAATTGTCCGAATAAGTTTGTAAAGCTTAACTTTTCTAGATTTGAAGCATTTATATTGCATATTTCAAAATGTACACTTCACACTGTTCCACAACATTTAGAGAGCTTGACAGGCTCTACGGAATTTTAACCCTATTAATTCCTCTGCCATTTAAATGGGATCATAAGCAGCAGGAAATAACAAGCAAGGGAGCTACTCATTATCGCTACATTCCATGGTATATTGTAATGTACTTGATTATAGGCTTTGTAGGCTGTGGATCATCTTTCTACGACATGTACAACCGTCCAATAGTTTACGCCATAATCTCCTTTGCATTCGCAGTAGGATCCATATTTTGCTGGTTGTCAGCCACAGTGATAGTTTGTAATTTGGATGTGTTCATTTCAGGAATTAAATCAGTATCAAATCTAAAATTGGCTTTGGAAGAGTGCAGCTTGTCAATCAATTATAGGCAACTGAGACATGGTCAAACTTTATGGAAACACATAATCTGGTACTTTTGTATTCTGCTAAAGGCAACATGTGCTATAACAATAGTATTTCCTCCTGCTGGTGTTTACTTTAAGATTGATCCCTTTGCTACTTTGGTATCAAAGTTTATCAGTGGAAAATTTGAGATATTGTTACTTCGGATGATTTTGTCGTTTATTTGTATGATAGAAGCAGGAAGATTTGGACTTTACTACGTAACATTTATGCTGCATATTTGCGAAAATGCGTGTATGATTTTATTCAGATTGTTTGATATAGCAGTCTCGGATCCTATTTTATTAAATAGATGGTTACAAGCGGGTCACATTTGCTTGAATATTTTTCAGGAGCCTTTAAATTTACTTATAATGGTTCTAATGGCTACCGGTTTCATAGGTGTTGTTACATATGGGGTTGTAGCGATTAAGGTTATCAATGTTTTACCATTAAAGATATTTTGGTTTCCTATGGCAGTTTCTGTTATGGCATTGTGTACAATTTGTATAATTCTTCCGTTAGGTATCCAAATTTCTGAAATGAATGCAAAGCTTGTGAATAAGTGTCAACATGGTTTGCGACATAATCGAGAACAAGTTTTTGCAAAGCGTAAGATCCTAGATATACTTAGAAAAAACGACTAAGGCTCTACATATTTCATGTGGGCCATTGTTTGCTCTTAAAAGAGGGTTGGAAGTGGATTGCTTTAAATGCATTCTGGACAGAACTGTTGATGGAGTTATGCTCCCGTTTCTGGAAAATTTTGCGTTTATGTCTAATGTCGCCTGACTTAATGTCTGCAATATTTTCTGATAACTTACTTAAACCTGTTGACAAAACAAATTTGTGTAATAAACAGAAAAAGCTTGAAAATAACAATTTTGTATACTTTGCTGTCAAATACTATGACCAAATTGAACTTCATTACAGTTAAACGTTTTAGTTTGGAACATGTTTCATGCACACCGCGATACAAACTCCATGATTTTAATATATGCTCAACATAAATAGCATAAAGATAAAATATTAGTCGTTCTATTCCAAAATCAAGAGAAAATTATGTAGTATATTAGTAACAAAGAGTATGCAATCCACGTTCAAATCTAGTTCATTCAAAACATGACCGCAAATTGCAAGTTTTGCTATTTTGCTTAATCATCCTTCACTTTGGTTATCATATTTGCTATCACTTAACCAATGTTGTGGAGGTTGTGGTTATGTTCTGCGTATCAGGATCAATGAACTATCAACTTTGTGTACAATTTACTCCTATAAACCTCACACACAGGCAACCAGATATACTTTTTACACGTGTTGAATCTTGCTACTATTCCCTCTACACATTTGTCGCATACAGTACTACCCGATTTTTACGTTTTCTTCCGGCCGCTGATCAGAACATGACTTGCTTTCTCATCAAGATTTCTGTATTATACACTTAAAATCCTGAAGTGCGTGAAGCCATAAAATGATCACTCTTCTTTGGCTAGTGGCTTATTTTTTTTCAACGGGGAAACATATATATGAAGCATTACAACACATTGATTTCACTTAGCAAAGCAAGCAATCAACTTGAAAAAGAAAATGGTATAAACTATGTAACTGCTTTTTATCCGTTGAATTGACATTTATTACTACACAACAAAGTCTTTCAATTATTCTGCATTTGGAAGCATTGACCGTCAAAGTGCTTGAGTAGAACAATTTACTACCTTCCCATTGTATTTGTATTGTATGCAATCATTGACACACAATTTTTTTCTGCTTGCATTTGCAAAACCCCGTTTGCCATTTCCCCAATGACGTGCTACAATGTATTTGCATAAAATGAATGTAGATTTTGGGGAAAGCATCACCCTTACTACGTTACATATCATATCTTGTATAGTTATGTGATTCTTTTTTGATACAGATTAAAACTATTTAATTAACCAGCTCTACAAGCGCACATGCATAAATATTACTATGAAAATGGAGGCAGCAAGATAAGAGAACAATTACTAATGTAATTTAGAACCTGTTGATTTAGGGTTATGTTTGGAACTACGACTGTTAGACTTTGGAGAAATGTTATGGATTATAGAAAAAGAGTAATGAGAGCGTGTAGAATACTTCGTATTGAATACTTTGCATGTTCAGATTGTTAACAATTTACTAGCATTTAATAAAGAATTCTGAATGTACGTCATGAGTAACTACTTTGGAATTATATATGTATGTACCACTATAAAGTATTCAACTATATTATTGTGTTTAATTATGTTAAGAGAGAACAAATTTAATTAAAATGGAAAGGCTATGTGATGTGAATTCAATGAATTTCATTTGTAAACCTTATTTGAGAAAATAAATTAATTCATGTAATATAATAGAGTGCTCCAGGTTTGCAATGTAAGCGTTTTTCTTTTGAAGTATTCAATTAAACTTGAGTGTACTCAGCAACAAACAAACAAACATTCCATTGGTTCTTCCTCCTTTACTTTATTTGTAGAAATCTGTAAACAGCAATTTACATTTTGATGACCCCCGGGTTGGACTTGCTTTCCATGAATTCTCCAAATGAGTTTCTCAGGGTTTATTATGATTTAAGTTACGAAATTGCTTTTATTTTATTGTAACGCGTAAATTCGTACAAAGAATATATTACAGCGAAATGATAAACTAATAAACTGGTAAATTTGTAGACCAAATACAACAACAAATGAATTCTCATAATTTATTTCTGTTAATAATTGTGCCTGATAGAGGTAGTTTATTATAAAATGTTGAATGGTAACATCAAGTGTAAAGCACTTTCAGATAATGTAATATATAGTATGAATGTTTTCCATACATCAAAAACTTCGAGTCGAGCTCTCTGAAGAAAGTTGAATGGTTTATGCATGTTTTATATAATATACTGTGTGGTAACACTTTATAATACCGCAGTATAGATTAACGTATAAGCAATGTTGCTCTATAATCTTTGTTTTAGTTTAGCAAACATAGTTGTAGTGTCTTTGTGCCCCACAAATACGTACAACATTCAAATGTATGTCCATGAGGTGTGTTGCGTGTGTATCTTGTCTTTTGTACGAGAACTCTCCGTTCTCTTTTTTCATTCTTCTCTTGTCTGTCGAGAGTTGAGACTTGTGAAAGTCATGTCACAATTGTACCGTCTTATTTAATTGAAGTAAAGTTAAGTGTGGTAGCAATAATTACTGTCGTTCGTCTCACATAATTATTCCGCATACACCACACATTTTGGCGACGAGGATGGGATCCCAGTAAAAGTCAAAAGCGGATTCTCATCAGTGTCAAGTTGTCCGTTGATCAGTACACGATCAACCCGTCAGACAGTGTGTCGTGCAGTCAGTTTGAAGTGCAAGATGTCAGTCATTGGAGCGATCAAAGGTTTCGAAGCCGCCTCCGACGACTTTGAAGCATGGGTCAAAGTGTTTGAAAATTTCCTCCTTGCCAACGCCATTGACAAGACGAAGGATGCGGATAGGTGCCGTGCCATATTTCTCTCCAGCATTGGGATCAACACGTTCACCATGTTGTCTAACTTGGTAGCACCCGCCGACCCAGCCTCCAAGACCCTCGCGGAACGCTACAAATTCGCCCACCGCCGTCAGCAGCCAGGTGAAACCGTGTCAGCATACTTGGCGGAGCTCAGGAAGTTAGCCACGACCTGTAAGTTCACAGATCTGGACGAGCGCCTCCGTGACCAGTTCATTTATGGCCTTTCCAGCGTCCAAGCGCAAAAAGCATGTTTTGCAAAGGAAGACGATGTCAAGTTGGACAAGATTGTGCAACTCTCAATCTCACATGAAGCAGCGGTGTCCAGCACAGCTTTAGTACATGGCCAGGCCAAGGTCAAGCAACAGGAGGAAAACGTTCACAAAGCCACCTTTAAGTCACGCAAAGGTCGCAAACCGGGTAAAGGTGCCTCCTCCTCATCCAACAGCAGCAGCTCCAAGTCGGACTTTCAACCGTCGTCATCTTCCAGTCAACAGAAAACCTGTCCCAACTGTGGTTCAAATAAACACACCACAGCAAAGGAGTGCCCTCACAAAGACGTGGAGTGCCGTTACTGCCACAACAAGGGTCACTTTGAGCGATTCTGCCGAAAGAAGCAAAGGGAGCAGAATGTAGTTGACAACCGCCATGTCCACCAAGTCACACCCTCCTCCGAAGATCCACCCATCATGTTGGATGTCGAGATCGCTGGTCGTCGTCGTCACCAAATGGAGCTAGACAGCGGCTGTGGCAAGGGAATGGTGAACGTTGAAGTGTGGAAATCTGCCGGGTCTCCGAAACTGTTAAAGTCAAAGTACAGGTTTCGTACGTACACTAAGGAGATTTTCGACCCAATCGGAGACTGGATTGTCAAAGTCAAGCATCGAGGGATGGAGGTCACACAAAGGATTCCAGTTGTCAAACATGAGTCCTTGTTCGGACGTGATCTCATGCGGATCTTCAAGTACCCGCCCTATGACGAAGTTAAGAAGACTACCGCCAGCAGCAGCAGCAGCCTCACGCTGGAGCCACTTCTCATAGAGTATGAAGATCTCTTCTCGTCCCCAGTTTCCAGAATTCGTGGATTTAAAGCGAAGATCCACTTGAAGGATGATGCAACGCCAAAGTTTCTGAAGGCTCGCCCCTTACCTTTCGCTCTACGTGAAAAAGTTGACCAGGAGCTTCAGGAAATGGAGAAGGCAGGCGTCATCCAGCGCGTGGAGTCTAGTGAGTGGGCTTCACCAATCGTTGTTGTCCAGAAGCTGAACGGCAAAGTTCGCATCACCGGGGACTTTAAGTCGACTGTCAACAGCCAGCTGCACGTCTCTCAATACCCACTGGCTACCCCGGATGAGTTGTTTTCATCTATTGCTGGAGGAGACAAGTTTTCCAAGTTGGATGGTGTCAACGCTTACCACCAAATGGAAGTGGAGGAATCCTGCAAGAAGTGTCTCGTCATCAGCACTCACCGTGGCCTTTACAGGTACAACGTGTTACCTCAAGGCATCGCCTCCTCCCCAGCAATTTTCCAGGAGTTTATAGATAAACTCATGGAAGGGATTCCAATGTCCGGATCCTACATCGATGATGGTTTATGCAGTGGCCAATCCGACAGCGATCACCTGGAGTCACTCAAGTCCATCTTTGATCGTATGCGAAAATTTAATTATCGCTTGTCAAGGGATAAATGTGAATTTTTGCAGCCCAAAATCGAGTATTTCGGCCACGTCGTGTCGAAGGATGGTATCCACACCAGTCCAAGGAAAGTCGAGGCTATCTAAGCGATCCAGCGTTCAAAGGATGTCTCCGACGTGCGCTCGTTTCTAGGCCTCATCACCTTTTACGGAAAGTTCATGCCCTTCCTGTCAGATGTATGTGAGCCGTTGTACAGCCTCACCCGTGACAACGTCAAGTGGAACTGGTCCACTTCCTGTCAGCAAGCTGTCGACAAAGTCAAGTCCATGCTGTCGTCTGCCAAAGTTCTCGCTCATCACGACCCGAAACTGCCAATTGGGATAAGCTGTGAAGCAAGATCTAACGGAATCGGAATCGTCCTATTTCACCGTTATCCCGATGATTCTGAACGTCCTATTGCGTACGAAACCAAAACTCTTACGGAAACGGAGCGGCGCTACTCTCAGATCGAGAAAGAAGGTCTAGCCATCATCGTGGGAGTCAAGAAGTACTTCAAGTATTTGTGCGGACGGAAGTTCATCCTCGTCACGGATCATCGTCCTCTCCTGGCCATCTTTGAAAACAAAATCAACCTGCAGCCGTCGCTACGCGCCTCCATCACTGGTCATTGTATCTCAGTCAGTTTGTGTACGAGATTGAGTATCGTAATACAAAGGATCACGGGAATGCAGATGCTTTGTCACGTTGTCCAGCGTCATCGTCCGACCTGGAGGTTCTTGCGGAGGAAATGGATTGCAAAGTCAACTTGATCGCAGCCGAGCATCAAGCAGTCCTCCCAGTCAACGCTAAGGCCATCGCTGCAGCAACATCAAAGGATAAACAGTTGTCAGCTGTCTACAACTTGATCCAGTCCGGTTGGCCAGAGTACATGTCCAAAACTGACGAGTTGCATCCGTTCTTCCTGCGAATGGAGGAAATGTATATTCTCCAGGGAGTCATCATGTGGGGTATCCGAACCGTCATCCCTAGCTCCCTCCGTCAGAAGCTGCTTGCGGAACTTCACTCCAGCTACAGTGGTATCGTCAGGATGAAGTCCCTTGCCCGTCAATACATTTGGTGGCCAAATATTGACAACGAGATCAAAAGTACCTGTAAACAATGTCAGCAGTGCTGTGAAACCCGCAACAGTCCAGCATCTGCTCCTCTTCACCCGTGGGAGTTCCCCAGCAAGCCATGGCAGCGTATTCACATGGATCTTGCAGGCCCCATGCACGGAAAAATGTGGCTCATCATTGTGGATGCTCACTCAAAGTGGCCAGAAGTCTTCAGCTTAAACAGTGACTCCACATCAGCAGCCGTCATTGGTCGTTTTCGTGAAGTCATGTGTCGGTTCGGCATTCCAGACCAAATTGTCACCGACAACGGCCGACAGTTCACTTCCAGCGAGTTGGAGCAGTTTTGTGCCAACAACGGTATTCGTCATACCACCAGTTCAGCTTACCATCCACGTTGCAACGGTGAAACTGAGAGGATCGTCCAAACCTTCAAAAGTACCATGAAGCATGTCACTGGAGATCTAGAGTTCAAGTTGCAGCAGTTCCTGTTCACCTACCGTGTCACGCCACACGCAACAACAGGAGTGCCACCCGCTGAACTACTCCAGGGAAGGAAGTTGAAAACGTTGATGGATTGCATTCGTCCGGATGTGAAATCCAATGTTAGCAAGACTCAGCAGCAGCAGTCAAAGGACTACAACAAGCGTGTCAAGTCCAGAAGTTTTCAAGTTGACCAGAAAGTCTAGGTCCAGACTTTCTCCAAAAATCAGCCGAAATGGTCATTGGGCAACATCGTCAAGTCTATAGGTCCTGTTACCTACTTGGTATCATGCAACGGATTTAAGTATAAGCGTCATGTCGACCAGATACTGGAAGCCGACCCGTTGCTACGCCCAAATGCACCAGCACAACCGGAAATTGAAGTCGAAGTTCCTGTAGATCCCGGGGATGCACCGGAAGTACACGATCCAGTTCAGCAGCCTCAAGCGGAACAGCGAACTCCTACACCACCACCTCAGCAGCGCCGGTATCCTCAACGGAACCGCCAACCAACAGATTTCTTTCGTTTTTAGAATCTTGTTATGTCAATGTCATGTTAATTGTTTTTAAAATCAGGGGAAAGTAAATGTAGTGTCTTTGTGCCCCACAAATATGTACAACATTCAAATGTATGTCCATGAGGTGTGTTGCGTGTGTATCTTGTCTTTTGTACGAGAACTCTCCGTTCTCTTTTTTCATTCTTCTCTTGTCTGTCGAGAGTTGAGACTTGTGAAAGTCATGTCACAATTGTACCGTCTTATTTAATTGAAGTAAAGTTAAGTGTGGTAGCAATAATTACTGTCGTTCGTCTCACATAATTATTCCGCATACACCACAATAGTAAACCAACATTGTAGGTTTCCCACAAAGGAATACTATTCAACTAGTAAGTGTTTGATATTTTTACAACCTTCACGTCTGTTTCTTTTGGTATGCTTGTCACCTCTTTTATCTGTGATATCCTTTACCTTCACTGACAGAATGCGTTGTGAGTTTTGTCAAAAAAAAATCTTACGCCAACCAATCTAAAAACATGATTGTATTTATTTAACCGCAACTCAACCAAAAAACTTACAAGTTCCTCTTTCAGCAGAAGTGGTTTTTATCGGTAACGCTGTATTTTGCACGTCTTTTTGTGACAGAAATAACCACTCAACTTGAAGTAAGTCTGTTGCTTTCACCACACATATTCTGGCATTCTAGATTCACGTAACCATTTGACATTTAAGCCTGGGAACAAGCATCATGTAATGAGCTCATTTGTCCATATGAATCAAATCAAGCATGTAATAAATTTGTAACAATGAACCATTTATTAATAATCTTTTGTCGGTGTTTCCCAACCCAACAAATTATGTTGAGAAATCAGAAAACAAAAAAGGAAGTTGTGAAAGCGCGGAAGGAGGTAAGCAAATATATGGCACAACCAAAATTCAATTTATTTTCTGGAAATAAAAGTTTCAATGACGTTGCTGTTGCGTGATCTCAAATACATCTCAGCATTTGAGTTTTTTATTTGTCTCTTTGATAAAATCCCGATGCGCTTACAGCTTTCTCTTTAGTGAAGTGGGTGACTCGGACGAGATAGCAGTCTCCTTTCCTAAAGTTTTCTCTCTTTTCTAACTCCACGTCACTCATAATGTCTGACCAGAGCTATTTCACACAAGCTTTTAATGACTCATTTAGTTTTATTAACGATACTAACGTTTTATCTCAGTCCTGTGTTTTTCAAAGGATAACCCGTTTGGTCAATTTGGTTGAATTACTTCGTAATGGAAATTGCTATCGTCATTCGTTAAGTTTTAGTGTGTTCTTGTGCGTGGCAAAATTTGCTGGTGCTGTTATTTGGAGTACTGGGAAATGCACTAGTTTTGTATGTTGTGATAAATACTCTACAGTTGAAAACGGCGTCAAGCATATTTATGCTAAATTTGGCCGTGGCGGATTTGCTTGTGATTGTTTCCTGTATGCCGGCAACTCTAGCAGCAAATGTGTTAACACGTAAGCAAAACATTGGAATTTGTATAAAAAAAAGTTGAACGGCGTTAATATTTGCAAAGGACGATATCCAAATAGGGCCATTTTTGGCCCCAAAATTAAAAGTCGAGTTTTTGCTTTAGAATCATAAAACAACCAAAAAGAATTATTTTAGTGAAGGTTTCACGTTGATCTGACCAATACGTCAAAAGTTATGAAGTTTTAAAAATGACGTGTATGGTGACCTGACTCCAGCTAAAGGTCAGCAACTGGATTTTCTTAAGTGGCCATAACTTTTACACTACGGACCTGTCCTCAAAGGTTTAGGGGTCATTCGAGAGACTAAATATCAGCAATTACCATCCACATTTAGTTCTGTGAAAATGCTGTTCTTTCCATGATTTATGGGTGACCCATCATACATGTACACCGAAAAAATGCAGGTGTACACATTAAAAATCAATTTGCACCTAAACGGTAGAAGCCACATGTCAGCAAGGTACATCAAAATGAAACACTAAAGTAGGGCTATTAGAAACTCAGTACCCTTGACAAGACTCCCTAGGACTACAGAGAACGGACCCGTTTTTCTCAAAAACTATGCCAAAATTGCACAAAAACCTCCATATTTTTTAACGTACAGGAAGTCTCGTCAGTGGTACAGAGTTTCTAATAGTCCTATTTTAGTGTTTCATTTTGATGTACCTTGCTGACCTGTGGCTTCTACCGTTTAGGTGCAAACTGATTTTTAATGTATACACCTGCATTTTTTCGGTGTACATGTATGATGGGTCACCCATAAATCATGGAAAGAACAGCATTTTCACAGAACTAAATGTGGATGGCAATTGCTGATATTTAGTCTCTCGAATGACCCCTCAACCTTTGAGGACAGGTCCGTAGTGTAAAAGTTATGGCCACTTAAGAAAATCCAGTTGCTGACCTTTAGCTGGAGTCAGGTCACCAAACACGTCATTTTTAAAACTTCATAACTTTTGACATATTGGTCAGATCAACGTGAAACCTTCACTAAAATAATTCTTTTTGGTTGTTTTATGATTCTAAAGCAAAAACTCGACTTTTAATTTTGGGGCCAAAAATGGCACTATTTGGATATCGTCCTTTTAAATACAAATATTTGAATTTTCAAGCTTGGATCTTTTCTGAAGCAACTTGCAAAATTGTAGCGTATAGTCAACGCCTCTCCGTATTTTGCTCTGTATACTCTCTAGTGGCCATTTCATTCGACAGGTAATTTTTACTATTTAATTTTTTTGATTTTTTATATAAATTCATAAAGTTTGCTTATTTTTTTAAGATGCCGTGCTATGCACTCATCAGTTGCCACAGCACCAAACATTACCTAATCCCACGCCTGTAAAATTGTTTTACTAATATGGATGCTCGGTTTTGGGATCACTCTCCCTTGGGCTTTTTCCAAAGAGCCCGCAAGTTCTCTTGGAATGGATGATGAAACTGACAACTTTAAACCCGCATTTTGTGAAGATATTTGGAAAACCGCAACCCATGAAGCAGCCTACTTTCTTTTGGTTCAGGTTCTGGCTCGATTTGCTGTTCCCGTTTTGTTGATCACACTTTGTAGCATTTTTGTGTGGAAAAACATGCCTGATTCTGTATCAGCTCCGCTGCTACTTATACCTACTTGCATTGACTTCCGGAGCACACAGAGAAAAAGAAAGTTGAGGATTGTAAAGGTATACATTGCTGTGAATCTGGCTTTTATTTTGTTTTGGTTACCTCTGTATGTGATTACGGCAAGACTCAATTTTTCTCAAAGTGAGGAAAAGGAAATTAATGGAACAAAATTGGAGAGTCAACTTGCATCCTTTCTGATACCTATTGCACAACTTTTAGGAAGTTGTAACAATTGCATAAATCCGGTATTGTATTGCATTCTGAGTGAAAAATTTAGGGAACCGTTGATTTCAATATTTCGATGGATAAGGTGTTTCCGTTTGCCACAGTCACAGGAAACTGTGTATTCAGTATCACGTGATAGTAATGGATTTAAGGAAAATAAGGTGGGTGAAACAAACCAAGTAGAAATTTCTGATGCATAGATTTTAGACACAAGGGAATGTTGAAGGGCTGTAGAGAAAATAAATTGAAAACACTATCATATAACTTATACTTGTACTTGTAAACCAAACTTATATTATATACATTATGTACCCCTCACCATTTTCAATAACAGGCAATCATTAAAATTAATTAAAGCCTAAAAAAATTAGATAATCGTATTGTTAGTTACCAAGGCTGAAATAAACTCTGGATTTGATATATAAAGCATTCTTTGTATTATAGTGATAAATCAGTGCCTTTTTCATAATATCTTCTTATCCAATTTTTTGCATCAACAAATTACTATTATTATTAATCCAATTAACACTGTTACATCAAAATATTAACAAAAATTCAGTTAGAATTCCGAGCAGATAATATACCTTAGTGTGTATATATATATATATATGACCTTGCTTCCTGGGGTCTAGGCTATTAGCTCCCAAACCAACTAGCTCCCGGTGGTCAGTAAGCTCCCCGACCGACTTGCTCCCAGACACATTACCTCCCCGTGCCATTTGCTCCCAGATACATTAGCTCCCCGCGCCATTTGCTCCCAGGTAAATTTGCTCCCATAACCACTAGCTCCCGGACCACTTGGCTCCCATGCCATGTTGCTCCCTGTTCAATTTGCTCCCAAACTATTTGCCCTCTAGGACATTAGCTCCCAGGCAAGTTTGCTCCCAACAATTTACCGAACAGTGCATAGCCCTTGGGATACAAGTTACAATTGAAAACAAACAATTCTAAGAACATAAAACCGTTAAACTTACAATTCATACCTTTAGTTGAGGCTTTTCATATAGTTTAGTTGATATTCTTGCACATTATATTTCTACTTGTTTGTTTGAGAGCTTTTATTACTGTATTTATAATATTTTTTTACAATATTCAAGCTTATCTTTAGAGCTTAGAAAAAAATAAATTTAAATTTAAAGCAAATGAATTAGATTTATCTACTAAATTTTTGTATGATCATAGTTTTATAGAAGGAATGTCCACAGAATGTTGCAGGTTTTGCTAGCTGCTGTCATTGTTCATTGCTCGAATGTAATGTCTAATTGTAAAAAAACAAGGCACACAAGTATAGATAGACAAACCATGAAGCAAAAGGAACGGGACACTGGATGACTTTAACTAAAGATATGAAACATAAGGTTAACGGTTTTATGTTCTTAGAATTGTTTATGTTTTCAATTGTAACTTGTATCCCAAGGGCTATGCACTGTTCGGTAAATTGTTGGGAGCAAACTTGCCTGGGAGCTAATATCCTAGGGGGCAAATAGTTTGGGAGCAAATTGAACAGGGAGCAACATGGCATGGGAGCCAAGTGGTCCGGGAGCTAGTGGTTATGGGAGCAAATTTACCTGGGAGCAAATGGCGCGGGGAGCTAATGTGTCTGGGAGCATATGGCACGGGGAGCTAATGTGTCTGGGAGCAAGTGGGTCGGAGAGCTAACTGACCACCGGGAGCTAGTTGGTTCGGGAGCTAATAGCCGGTTACCTGCTTCCTGAATATAATTTCCGTTTATTTTCACACGTCAGTGGTTCTTTGTTAGTTATCATGACACAAAATAAATCGCTGATTAGATTTTGATCATCCGGAAAGCAGAGATGGTTTTCTTTCGAGGTAATTGAATACGTACTTTTTGTGGAACTCGGGAAGTGCTACATGACGTCTTACAACAAAAAAGGAAAAATGTACTGCTTTAATGTTCACATCATAAGGTGTCTGGTTGGTAGAGCTTTTTAATGGTGTAATTTGATAGCTCTGCAAACACTTTTCAGCTAACTTATATTTCTAAAATGGCACTCTATAGATTTACTTCATTTACCCACTCATATTTCAAATAAAAAAATAATTGCGTTATGTCCTTGTCGCAGCTACAAATTCATTATCACTGTGCTTATATCTGATAATATCAGACTGATATGTAGAATATTTAGAATGGTGGTTCATTTGAAATCAGCAATCGAGTCAAACAGAGTTTTTCATACGTCAATTCATTCTCACAAATCTAAGAATAAAAATGTTTTCTCACGATTTTTCCTTTTACATTGCCTAGTTGACAAACTGTACACAATATATCAACCATACAAACTTCAATGCTTTTTTCTGAAAGAATCAACCGTTTTTCACGTTTTTAAAACATGTGGGTATCAAGCACACTTCATAAAATAAAAATCCTTTAGCCTCACTACGAAGATTTTAGCACGTTTTAACGTGATTATGGTCCGCGTCATCATAAACTATGATACCAAGTTCAAACAACATTTTTGCATTTCAAATTCTCAATACTTTAGTTCAGCTACCGTTGTTCGTGATGGAGGGTGAATCCGTTTCTTAAATCAAACCCAAAGAGAAGGTTCGAGATTGAGAATTGGTAAGCCGTTTCATATTTTCTCAGAACAAACTTGCGTAGACCGTAAAAAACAAAAACCATAATCCTTGATTCTAACCAAATGACACGAGCATTTGAAGAAAATTTCCGTTGCTTGTCTACTATAAGCAAACTACACCGATATCAATGAACCCTTCAACAAAAGAACTACCCAATTCTAAAAATGTACTTTATTCAAAATTTCAAAATACACAAAAAAAACGTTGCAACATGTTTATGCAGCATAAGCATAATGTACTGGTTTTAGAAACTCGGTGAAAGTAAATGCTGCATAAAACGATTATTCTTCTGATTTCATTTTCAGATAGCCTAGCACAAATTTTTAGAACTTTTTTGTTTGGTGTATGTGATAACTTATAGAAAGCAGCACTTCAGCTAAAAATTCAAACAAACCAAACAGTTTCAGAATAGCTATTTTATTAAAAGGCTACTTTTCCTTGAAAGGCCTGCTGGCATATATCCTACACAAAAGAACTACATGCATATTTTATGAAACTGCGTATAAAACTCTGTAATGCTGATATACTATATAGGTATACATATATTAGTCGGAGAAAGCATTCCGTTGATCTCTGGCATTCTGCAACATGTACATGTTCCCACTGCTATCATAAAACCTACAAAATCCTACCAACCAACCACGTCCTACTCTGTGGCGTAGGTTAGTGCACCGTCTTTGTTCCTCCAAGCATCTTCTCCAAGCCCACAACTGCACGCTTATTTCTAGAACATATATAATCCGATTATACTTGCAGTGAAAGTGTTTGCGTGCGTAACTTGGCTCGGCTTTCAGGCAATGCACCACAACCAACAACAATCTTGCTGATTTGTGTTCGGTGTAACTTTCAGTCCAGCCGGAACTAATATTGATTTTGTATAGAAAAGTCTATAAACTAAAAAACTCTCTCTGGCATGCAGAGAAAGCCTAAAGCCGGGCGAAAGCAAAAACATTTTTCCCACATGAATTTTAAATCTAGAAAAAAACGTTTATTCTAACTCTAACGTTAGAAGAAAGAACGCAAAGGATCAATATTTTTTATACACTCTGGAGTTTATTTAGTTTGCATGGCAACTCCACAGAGCAAACAATATTTTACGCTGGAGCATTGCGGTTGTGATTTTGTGTAAAAAAATGTACCAAGTTTGGAGCAAGAAGTGTAAGTTCATTTTTCAAAATAGTTTATACCCGTTCTAGTAAAACGCAGGAAACAATTGGTATAATTTGATATCATATCCGGTAGTATATCATACATACATTTCAAGGTGAAAGTCGTTACGCTTCTTAAGAAACAAGCTTAGAGCAGTGGAGAAAGCTGTAGGTGATTAAAAATGAAAAGCTTTTCTATTCAGCTGGATAATCCATCAGAATCATATTCCTCGGGGGAGATGGTTACAGGACGTGTTGTAATCGAAAATGAAAAACCGATGATAGTTAAAGGTAAGCAAAATAAAATTCCACGTTTATGTCAAAATTTTATGATTTTTTTTTTGAAATTTGCAGAAGTGACGTTGCTCCTTGAAGGAACCGGAAGAGTGTATTGGTCCCTAACCGAAACTTTCACCGTTGATCAAACCACCACCGTCGATGGAAAACCTAAAAGCACTCCCAAACAATCCAGTCATCTAGTCGCCTATAGTGAAAACGAAAAATATATTTTTAAGCAAATTAGTTTAGCTGGGGATAACAATAACACTATAACTTTAAATGAAGGCATTACTACCTACCCATTTGAATTCCGTCTTGTTGAAAACCTGCCCTCTTCTTTTGTTACAAAATATGGTTACGTTGCTTATTTCCTGGAAGCTGAGCTAAAACGACCAGTTTTAAAAAGAAATATTAAAACAACCATGTCCTTTGCAATTAATGGAATGTTTGACTTAAACGCCGAAGCTGGCGCTAGACAGCCACAACAAATGCAGAAAACCAAAGGATCAAATTTACTGGCGTGTAGATCAGGCCAATTGAGATTTATTTTGAGACTACCTAAAAGTGGATTTGTTCCTGGGGAAATTTTAGACTTTTCTGGGGAAATTACAAATAATTCAAATAGAAAAATTAATTTGGTTAAAGCGAGTCTACAGCAGGTTGTGCAATTTCAAGCTAAAATGATAACCAAGGAGATAAGAAGAGATATTTGCACTGTAACCGGACCCGAGATTCATACTGGAGATCATACGGTGTGGAAACCAGACAGTATTGAGATTCCACAGTTACCTCCCACGAGATTAGGAGGAATGTGCAAGATTATTGATGTCCAATATTTTTTGAGATTTGAAGCTAATATTTCGGGTTTGAGCAAAAGTTTGTTTGGTGAGCTTCCTGTAATGATTGGAACAATGCCGTTGAGAAGTTCTACAAGTGGAAGTAGGGAACAAGTGGATACTCCAAGAGAAAAACGAAAATCAAAAAGACATTCAGTGAGAAATAAAAGCAGTGTGGCGGGATCAAGTGGAAATGGAAAACAATTTACGGATATTTGTGAAAAGGCAGCGGAGAAAAGTTCAGAATAAATAAATTATTTTTTAGTTGAGTTTTAGGTGAGATAACATTTATTCCCGAAATTTATTTTGTTAAATTGGCAATATTTTCAAGAACAACGAATCTTCCTCTGCAAATTTTAACAAGGCCGGTTTACAAGGAAGCACGCAACAATGACAAATTGTTATTTTATTATCTATATACTCCATCAGGTTGTAATTCAGAAGAAAATAAATTTCCTCTAGAATTTTTCCACATGCCATTATACATACCTTAACTAGCTATTCTAATAGCTTAACATGTCCAATCACAATGTATTATGCACGAATTAAATAGTTTTCAAAAAAATAAACTGTGTCTAAAACTATTTTCCTGAACTAACATTCCATGCAATAATTTCTGACCAAGTGGAACCAATTGACCTATTTAATGTACCAAAATACTAAACATTCTATTTCTCGAAAAGATTAACATGCTCCCATTTAACATATCTTAAAATATTTATAAAAAACGACGCTCAAGTTTCTCAAAACTTTAAATTGCAGATTTCGTTGTCTTCATTATATTATTAATATATCTATCGTTTTCTAAACAACATTTCTACCTAAATCTATAACATTTTGAGAGTTTGTTTATAATATATGTATACTTGTATGTATATTTTATAACATTTGAATTGTTTTTTAAATACTATTTATATTTAATTGCTCAATTTGTCGTGCTAGCTGTTAATTTGTCAGTATTAAATAATTCATCTGAAAAGACACATTATTGCTAAGCGTTATATTTTATTGCTACAACGGTTCTATTATCTGTTTTCAAAAATAAACAATTTTCTTCTCTTGAGAAACTAACAACACCCAAAAATAGCGACCAAATTTAATACAAAGCTACAATACGATATTTATCTGCTATAATATAATGTAAATTAATCCGAAGAAAAATATCTCAAAAACCATTGTACCCATAACAACCTCAAACTTTGTTAAGTATTGTCAGCAATAATAAATATTTTGAGTTTAAAACAGTTTCTCTATCTATTGGCGTCATTCATACATTCTATTCTAATTTTTACAAAATGCTGTCTGCAGAGGTAACACCAGTTTCATCATGCACCACCTGGCTAGCCTGGTTATCAAATTGCTCGTATTTTTCATAGCCCGCATTTTCAGGGCCCTTTGCCAATGGATTAAAACTTCCAACGTATTTTGTAGCATTTGTCACCTCGCCAAGAATGGAGCCAAGCACGTTTGTTGATGAATCACTTTTTGCCTAAAATATATTAAAATCCAAATATTAAAAACATTTGCTTTACAAATTTTTGTTAAAAATAATTTACCTGTGTGCTAAATCCCGTTCCATATCTCCAAAAAGTACAGTAGTACTCACAATTGCGCACGTCTTGCTCATAAGGCACCAACTTGCCTTCGTAGTACTTCGCCGCCTTAATGATTTCCTCAGGAGATCTGGGTGTGGCTTGAAACTCTGATGCGGCCAAAGTGTCATGATTCCTTACACGAACTTTAGCGCCATTGCAAGCTTGTTCCAGTGTACGCTCAGAAACACGGGCTTCAGAAAGTGCGTTATCTTCCGCATCCACTGTCATAACAATGCCATCTCCAAGATAAACGGCGTAGTGGTTATAGCCCTTTCCTTGAATTTCAATCAGGTCACCAGGTAATGCGTGGTCGAGCAACTCGGTATATTCCTTAAAGGCTGCCATGTCACTGACAAATCCTAAAAATAATTTACATTTTATTAATATTTTTCAAAAAATAATTTTAAAGTCTGACTATAACTTGTTTACCTTTAACGCCACGCATAACGTTTACCATCAAGCCGCCAAAAAAGCCACCTGCCTTTCCAGTAGCACCGGCCACATTTTCCTGCAAATTATTCATTTTTCTCTTACGCACAATTTACACAGTTGCCAATTTTTAACAACTATTTTATTCCACTAAATCAACTATTACGACTTTCACAACTTCCTTGGTTGCTGGCTAAAATTGTAGTGTCGTCTGTCATCCGTATTTTTATTTCATTTTTTTCTGCTGAAAGGGAAAAGCAGAGGAACCCATCCCAAAAAGGAAGCTTTCGGCCAACTTTGTTGCAATAGCTACATATATATAAACACAACAGCATTCTATGCAAAAAAGAGAAAGTAGGGTATGGTATATACAATATAGCGCCAATGGCTACTATGCATTCTCAAGATAGTAACCGTTTCTCCACACCAAAAAATCGATAAATGAATGTATATATAGACCATGGAGCAGAATCTGCACTGCGGACAAATGACTTTTAAGCAAGTTGGAAAGTCAAACCGTTTTAGTGTTTTTTTGTAAGGAACAAAGTCTGTGGTAGCTATAGTGCCAAGTAAAAATACCAGGCATGAAGAAAGGCTGACCGTTGCCTGCAGTCCTTTTTAGGGTTTCTGTGCTTAGTACCACGCCATTTAAAGCTAAGTATTTGCCATTTTGGTACTGGTTACTGGTTTGGATATTTTGCTTAAAATGCAAGTGTAGCAAGGACACATATAGAATGCCAATAGAGTGAAAATTTAATTATATGAGGGAGTGGTATAATGTTATTGGGTATAATGGTGTAATAACCTAAAATTACGTAATATTGTTAACCGCATTAAAATGTTGTTTACGTTCCATAAATATAAATGCTATAATGCCCTGTATATTCATAATGCATATAAACATACATTTCCCCACATGTTAATACAACGCATAAAAGAAATACCAGAGAAAAGCTAAGGCCATATTGAAACCCGGAATTGGATGCATAGAAGCGAGATATTAAAGCCATAAATCCTTTATACGGCTATATTAGTTTTGGTTCAAATGTCGAAGAATGCTTAGCTTGTCAAGCTTCTATTCTGAAATGCATTTTGCAAGCTCTTTCAAGTTCAGGTTTATGGTCATATTTTTATTGATTTTTTTCTGCAGAAATGTTAGTCCAGCTCTAGCTTATAGCTTGTGTATTTACCTTTTGTTTGCTTATATTCTTACCTTGTCTTGAGCAAAATAGGCTTTTGTGGTGGTTGTCGCTTGTTGAGTAGGTCGTGAACTGGATTGGATTATGAACTGAGAGCAAGCAGAAACGTTTTTAAACGTTGTCGCTTGATGTCATTACAAAAACGATGTTGGGGTTTTTGAAGAGAAAGCATGGAATTTATAACAGTTTGGGTTGGAATGTGAACAATATCAGAACTGAAAATGGTATTGACCAGAAAAGATTTAAGTTTGTTTACTGAGTTTATGCAGTTTAGTTACTTGTATTTAATTTAACCTATTTGATAAACATCAAAGTTGTTTTAAATTTACATTCTGAGAAAAAATAGTAATTTGTAGTTTAACATTTTGAAAGTTTGTTTTGTTACCATGTTAAATTCACAAGTAATTTATCCTTTTGAAAATGGAACAGATAGCTATGATGAAATCTGTAAGGATCTTATTGTCGGGGTAATTAGAGGATTTGCAGGTAAAACTATTTAATAGATTTTATTCACATAAATTTTCATGTCATTTTTTTCTAAATGCAAATATTGTTTTTTCTTAGGTTTGATTTCCGTAATACTAGTTTTCCAACATCTACACCAAATAAATAATCCAGCACAGCCTGACAACCTGGTAGAAATGCAAACAGTATTTGGCTTCTATTGTCTGTATGCTCAGTGGGACGATGACGATGAACAAAGCAGAATTTCAAGACAGCAACATTCCCGGGGGACTGATTTGCAGAATATGCGGACTGAGTTGATTAATGCAAGCACTTTGTTTCAGCAATTAGCAAGGAGACTAGACGATGAGGATTGTACTGAAATGTTTGTGAATGCCAACGTTTCTAATTATCAGCGTGATTTCCCCAATGGTAACTTTTATAAAAGATTTTAGAGTACCAGTTTAATTTTTTAAATCTTGTATATACATAATTTTTTACAATTGTTGCAAAATATAGGTGGCAAACATAACATCAGCTATGATTGCTATAGTTTTCAAGACAGCCAAAAAAGCTTTACGGATTGCTGGGGTTTTTAGCCAAACCAGAAGAGACAAGTCTCAGACTGAAAAAGGACAATATAGCTGCTTACATTTAAATAAATACTCTATTTGCTCTATTGTAAATCTTCATGCTATATTTGAAAATATTTTGTATTTTGTGTGAATGATGGTGTAATAAAACTCAGATTTATGAAGAGATAGCAAGAACTTAAATATTTTTATTGATTTTGTAAAGCTGTACATGTGCACAAGTAGCATATGGAAAGCTTAGCGATGCGTTGACGACAGGGGGTAACCGTGGCACGTAAAAAGACCCAACGAAAGAATCCCCAATTTTTGAGACCCAACGTAAAAATCCCCAATTAAAATTTAGAGTTCATACAATACCCAGCATGAAAGCAAGTAAGGTAAACACTAATTGGTAAACACATAGACAATATTTCGTCACAAAAAGTTCCAACATGCAAAATATCATAATATCCTAATGTCTTGTCCCTTAATTTGCATAAAAGGACAATACATGAATCTTTCTGGTCATTATCAACTACACATATTACCACAAAAAATGACAAATGCTCACATTTCAAGATTACTTGCGGAACGCATCAAAAAATGGTTTATATACTTAAAGTCATATTAGAGTCATACATGAGCAGTGAATCAGTTTCAGTTGGGGCGGATTTGCAATTTTGTATACTTATGAAGGTAAAAAGCTTGTTGTGCGTGGGGCTGGGCATGCACGACTACCTAATAGTGTTAAAAGTTTAAGAGTAGTGTTATTGTATATTGCATTAAATAAATACTTGAAACTTTTAAAAATATGACTTTGTTATGTAAATATGAAGATAATATATGAAGAGTCCGAAAACTATAAGGAACAATTAAATAGAAACCGATATTTTGAATATGTGTTCACCAACTATTGTTTAACCTACTTGCTTTCATGCTGGTTATTGTACGAATTCTAAATTTTAATTGGGAATTTTTACGTTGGGTCTTTTTACGCATTGTGGATTTTTACGTTTGGGTCTCAAAAATTGGGGATTCTTACGTTGGGTCTTTTTACGTTGGGTCTTTTTACATGAGACCGAGGTAACGTATGCATTTGACAAAACATCTTGCCATAAGCCGAACGATGAGTGAAAGTGGGAAAGCAGCTTAAAGGATTTTTCATTTTCACAGCATTTCATGTTCAAGGTGTAATCTGGAGCGATGAACTCAAGCAGTAAACTTCCCGAACGTTCTAGAAAGTTCCAAAAAGCTGCTTAAGGATCAATAAAGTGCTAAAATAGATGCTGTACGTACCAAAAAATTGAGATGTAACATGGTATACATTAAGATCTTGCTCTATACATTTTTTATACTGGCGTAATTGTCAACAGAAAATAATAATACGGTTTTAATTTTTATGTTCCTATAAGGTTTGGCTTTAATAATTTGAATTTAATTTTGTTACATAGTTTATTTTGATTTACAATTAATTTAGAGAAATGTTTATGAAGGATGTGTGAACAGCTTGCACCTTTTTATGTTGTAAAGCAAACATTGTAAATCTTGTTAACATGATAATTATATTGCTATTGTTAATGGTAAACATTGTTTTAAATGGTTCTTAATATTGGAAAGCTGAATGTCTTTTTATAAGTGAATTCAAAATATATTAAAGATGTAGAAATATTCAAAATAATCCATTTCTAAAATGTTTAAAATAACTTTATAAAATGCTGTCTGAAGGTGCAATGACGGTTTCATCGTTGGCTGAACTGACACGGTTAGATGAGGAGTTTGCCAAGTGCTTATACTTGACATACGCATCTCCCTCTACAACCTCCAAAGGTCCGTTCACAGTGTCAACATCCTTTAAAGTTGGACTTGTGCTTGTACTTTCTCCAAAGAACGAACCAAACATGCTTGACGACTGCTGCGCCACCTAAAAAATTTCATAAAACACAATTCAATACAAATATTTGTAAAATATTAAATTTCAAGTTTTTAACAACTTTTTAAATACCTGAGTACTAAATCCCACTCCATATCTGCAAAAGGTGCAGTAATATTCACAATTGCGCACATCCGACTGATATGGCACCAACTTTCCTTCGTAGTATTTTGCAGCTCGCACAATTTCATCCACAGTTCTTGGAGTCGCCTTAAACTCCGTTAGGGCCAAGTCATCATGATTTCTTACACGAGCTTTAGCACCATCGCAAACTTCTTCCAGTGTGCGAATACTAGCACGAGCTTCAGTAATTGTGCTGTACTCATCAGCGTCAATATTTAAAACGTTGCCGTCTCCCAAATAAAGACAATAATGACTATGTCGCTTTCCTTGAACTTCAATCATGTCGCCAGGTTGTGCATAACCTATTACAACTTCGGCGCGTTGAAATGCCACCATGTCGGATGCCAAACCTGCAATATAAAATAATTTTTTTAAACAAATAAATAATTAATTTGCTTATTTTACGTTCTAAAACCATATGCTTGTTTGTACCTCGTACTCCACTAAGTACTCCATTGAAAAAGTTGCCAAAGAAGCGACCACCTTGATCAACTAAACTGTCGCTTTGTGCGTTTGCCATTTTAAATTATTTCACTTTTTAAACCTCTTTGTTCGTATATATGCTACCGTACACTAAGGCGTTACCTCAACTACTACAGCAAAACAAAGAAATTTTTGTTGAGCAGAGCAACTCGCAAAAACGTTTTGCGCTTGAATTTCCTTACGCGGGCAATACTCTACTGTGGAGAAAGCAGAGAAAGAGCCGTCGAACCTGAGCAAAAACATTGAAAGACCTACCAAGCACATATTACCATACAAAGTAAACTTGAAGGTTTATAACTACTTATTGCGTAACTTGTATGACACGCATACAAAAACCCTCTAGAAAGCATTCATCTAATGCAATTATTTGTTAATGTGGAATCCTAGGTCAGCAACAAGGTTGGTGGTTATTTTTAATGAATGTTTGTGAACTTATTTAAGTAAATGCTGAGAAAGATGCATTAAAAACTCAAAAAATCTTTCTTGCTTGAACTATTTGACGTTCTAAAAATACACACATATTTTTTGTTTTTGTTTTAGTAAATTTGACAATACAGCATTTCTTATGTGTTATGTAATATCGATTTTGACAGCAACAGTAGTAAAGCTTTATACAGATGTTGGCTAGTTTTCACTTCTATCTCTCTGACTTTTCATCCTTTTTTCTCTGTTTGTTCTTGTATACATCCCAAGCAACCTTGATGCATTTTGTAACTGATATATACACTCTTGCTTCTTAGAATTGAAGGCTTAGTCTCAGTTTTCATAGCAATGTAAGCATTGTACAACAGATCTATCAGGGAATGTTGGCACAATTCCAAATTCATGTCAAAGAGAAAGCAAATTCTTTGTAGGTTTCTGTTGGAAGTTTGGTTGGGATTGAATGACACACATTTTTTATACCTTAGATAGTTTATAAGTTTTGCGGACATAGAAACTTTTCCCAAGTAAACATTGTTCTTTAAAAAACAAAAAGTATTTGACTTTGAAACTGAGCTTTGAAGTAAAATGAAACATTTTTTCATCGAGTTGGATAAACCCTCCCAATCTTATTTTTCCGGTGAGGTCGTCCAAGGACGTGTAATTATTCAGACAGAATCATCAAAAGAAGTTAAAGGTAAGCTTTAACGACGATATTAAATTTTAATGCACAATTTATAATTTTTTGTAAAAAAAATATTTCTATTTTTTTCAGGAATAACTTTGCTGCTTGAAGGAGTAGGCCGAGTTCAATGGTCTATAGCAGAAACATTTACAATAAACGACGATAAAATAGTCGACGGTCGAACCAACAACATTCCAAAAAATTCAAATAGAATAGTAGCCTATAGTGAAAATGAGAAGTACATTAGTGAAAAAATATTTTTGGCTGGAGATAACTACAACCCAATGACCCTACCAGAGGGCACCTCCAGCTTTCCCTTTCAATTTGTGCTTCCACCCAACTGCCCTTCCTCATTTACCACAAGATTTGGCCACGTTTCTTACATTCTGGAAGCAGAGCTACGACGTCATGTACTAAAACGGAATAAAAGAACAAGCCTTTCTTTCACTGTAAATGGAAGAGTGGACTTGAATACAGAACCAGGAGCTAGGGAACCCCAACAAATGCAAAAATGTAAAATTTCTAACCTTCTAGCCTGTAGAACAGGCCACTTGAGATTTGTTTTAAAACTGAACAAGTCTGGTTTTGTTCCGGGAGAAATTTTAGATTTCTCTAGTGACATAACAAACAACTCAAATAGAAAAATCAATAAGGTGAAAGCCAGTTTACAGCAAGTGGTGCAATTTCAAGCGAAAATGATAACTAAAGTAGAAAGAAGAGTTATATGTACTATTGTAGGACCTGAGGTACATACGGGAGAGAATCAAGTGTGGAAACCGGAAAGTATTCAGATTCCACCGTTACCCCCTACAAGACTGGGGGGAATGTGTAGAATAATTGATGTTCAGTATTTGCTTAGGTTTGACGCCAATATTAAGGGATTGAGTAAGGGTTTGTCTGGAGAGCTGCCTGTTATGATTGGAACAACGGCATTAAAAAATGACGATTTTGAGATAAATAATCACTCAAAATTACAAAATCAACTTTCAAAAAATTCACCAAGACAATCAATTTCGTCACGTGAAGATCCAAACGCGTGATATATTACGCAACAAATTAAGGTTTCCATAGATTACCCAAATGCTTACGATTTAGAAACAATCATATCATCAATTATTTGTAAAATGTATGCAAAATTAATAAAAATGATTAAATAAAACCTATTTTAAAATTTGTTAAAGCTTTCCACCATTTATTTTAGTTTGCGCTAAAAACCATGACCAAAATCAATTATTACAACTAACAATTATTTTCTACCAGCATTAAAATTAATCACAGAACCGAAACCTGCATAAAATACATACGTGCTATGGTTACCAAGTACATAAGTAAATTTCATATAAGTTCATATATAAAAAATTCCAAAAACGAACACATAGACGAACGCAAGCCTGTTTTCATGCTCAGCTTCCATTTCCCATTTCCCAGTTCAACTTTATGCCCCATTAAGTCCCTACTACATTTTTTATAAACCTTTCTCATTACTTAGTCTACTGTAACCAAAAAATGTAAGCTTCCAAGCCTCCAAGCCAGAATATTTTTTTTACCACTTGCCAATTGTTTTTGGTAGATTTTGGTAGACAACCAGGCACTTGTACTTGGCATGCGGTGAAAGCAAAAAAGAATACTAAATTATGTACTAGAAAGAGAAAAAAGCCATATACATCTATTTTGGTTACACACAAGCCTTTTGGTTAAAATTTATAATTACAAGTAGTAAATCCAATACCCTAAAAAACTGCAGAGAAGCACGCTAAAAGCTGGTATAAATTTCACAATTGGCCTAGTAGCTAATGAATATACGCTATACAGGTTTTTAAAGTATATAGCATGTACCCTTGTAAGCTTCCTGCTTGTGTTTGGCAAGCTATTTCTATCTTCTTTCTATACACAGTTCAGTGTTCAGTATTCCAGCTTCTTTCTCTATTTCTATCGATTTTCAGCTTTCAGCTTTACTACAGCAGCCGGAAACCTGTTACAAGAGTACTAGTGCTACTACTGCTAGAGACAAACATGACCAGATTCGGAATTTTGGGTTTTGCTTTCTCTCTCTCTTGGCTAGTCTCAATGTTGAAAACTGTTTGAAGGGTGCAGTCTTGCTTTCTCTGTGCAGAAACAAGCTCAGCACACAACACCAACTTTTTTGTCCTGCTTTTGCTTTTTGCATCAGAATAAGAAATAGTATAGAGACTCACCTTGGCAAAATCAGATGCAGAACGGATTTGATATTTTTGGAAAATTGTAATCTGATTACCGCCTTTTTGGGTTGAACAACTTGACTTAAGGAAGAAAAATAGACTTGTTTGAGATTTTGTATATTTTTTGTGTGTGTTGTATTTTAAAGCCGTAAACTAAATAAAAAGATTGACAAAATGATAAATTTTCGCATTGACGTGGATAATCCTAGTTTAACCTACATTCCTGGCGATACGGTTCAAGGACAGGTTGTAATTGAGTGCGACAACCCAACAGATGTTAAAGGTAAGTTAAATATATTTTAAAATTGAAAAATTCAAATTTGAGATTTTTTTGAATTTTTTTGTTTTATAGAGGTAACGTTGCTCTTTGAAGGCATAGGAGAAGTGCAATGGTCCTTAATAACCCCGTTTATGTCCAGTGATACCAAATGTCCAAGTGATAGCACGGAAAAGTCGAATCGCTATGTACTTTACAGTGAAAAGGAGCGCTATATAAGCCAAAGGGTAACTCTGTGTGGAGATGAATACCAACACTATATTCTGTCAAAGGGCACTACTACATACCCCTTTGAGTTCCAACTCCCTTCAAACTGCCCCTCATCCTTTAACTCCAAATTTGGCGGCGTTTATTACTACCTGGAAGTGGAAATCAAGCGACCTATGCTAAAGCGCAACCAAAAGGTTAAAGTGCCGTTTACCGTAAATGGAAAGTTAGACTTGAATACTGAGCGAGGCACTAAACATCCACAGCAAATGCAAAAAGCCAAAGTTTCAAATGTTTTGGCTTGTCGCTCCGGACATCTGAGACTGGTTCTAAGACTTCCCAGGAGTGGATTCGTTCCCGGGGAAATTCTGGAATTTTCCAGTGACATAACCAACGATAGTAACCGGAAGGTTAATCAAGTCAAAGCGAGTTTACAGCAGGTGGTGCAATTTGAGGGGAAAATGATTTCAAAAATGGAGCGTCGAAATATTTACACGGTGAAAGGGCCTCATATTCATATTGGAGATCAGACTACGTGGAAACCCGACAGTATTCAGATTCCACCTTTACCCCCCTCAAGATTGGGAGGCAAGTGCAGAATTATTCATGTGCAGTATTTGCTCCGGTTTGAAGCCAGTATTTCGGGGCTGAGCAAAGCGCTCTTTGGAGAGCTGCCTGTGGTTATTGGAACTACGCCCTTGAAAGAGCATAATTTGAGAGAGAGACAGCCATCTTGTGACAAGTAGTAGAAGTTGAGAGTGTGTCTGACTTTCTCTTTTTAAGTTCATACTACTACTACATATTTACACATATAGTAAATATACTGGAAATTAATACTGGAAATTTATTTGATTTTGCAAGAGCGTTACGTCGTACGATATAAAATATAATGCGCAAAAATTTAGAGTTTACTAATGTTTAAGTTAATTTTAATGTTTATTTAAAAATATGTTGGTGAAAATTTTAAAACAAAAAATATATAATGTGTAGTTTCTACTCAAGCCTACTTAAACTAATACAATAATTATTGAATAATATATTATATACATAGTTCTGTAATAACTAATGGTTCTGTTTTGCTAATCAATCAGTATTTAAGGCAAAATAATAAGTTGTATGCCGTTGTATTGATGTAAAAAGGTGGATTTTCGAAGAAAAGTACAAGGCAAAAAAGCTGGAGGCTCCCAAAATTACTTTAAATATATTTTATTTGTTGTTAAAATCTTATGCAGTTTTTATATACAAGACGAAGATAATCAAATTAATTTACCTGAAAATAATTTTTATGCACATTTTTCTAAAATGTTATAATTTTTTGTAAAAATCTTCTAAAGCTATACAAACCCTGATGTATACTACGTTTAATATGTTGCTGCACACAAATTATGACTGTGATCCATTACGGACAAAAATAGGTTATATACTTTCTCCGGCTTAACTAAAATAATTTGGGCCTGATAAAAAATATCTATTGATGAAAATGAGATGCCCGTGATGATTAAATGAAACGACGGCCTTGACAAGTGATTAAAAACACTTAAATCTAAAATATAAGAGGCAATCATCCTTTAATATAAATTTTTGTGTTTGACATAAGTGCTACTCAAATTTTAAGTGAAACTTATACGCTGTCAATGTTTTAAAATTTATGAGATTTGAAAATTGTTTTAACTTTAAGATTTAAAATATGTTATATTTACAAAAAAAAAAAATAGTTATCCCTATTCCTGCAACATATCTCCTTTTGCAATAGAGTAATTAAGGGACAATAAATTCTCACCTGTAAAACTTTTCTAGTGCACACAGTATAAAATTTTTAGCGGTGTTTAAAAGCTGCAAATTATCAACAAACAATGCATAATTATTATTTAAGATACAATAGAAGCACATATTATTCAAAATATATTGAATTGCATTGTAAAATTCTGAAATTATCGCCAAAAATAAATAAAAATCAGTTTGAAAATAATTTTTCAATATAGTTCTTTTCACATTATTGACGTATAACCTAAGCATAAAAAATTACAAATGAAAATATATGCGCATAAATTTGTAACTACAAAATATCATGTACACACACGCACAATAAAACTTGAAGAAAGTAAACAGCGCAATCACGCTTATTCCAACTTGACTGCTGCGTAGTCTCAGATTTACTTTAGTAGAGCTTCATTTTATCGATTTTTCCCCACAGCAATACAACAGCTAGTTAAACACACAGGCTTAGTACTTATGCTGTGCTTTACTTTGCTTTACTTTGCTTTCAACTGACTTTCTCTTTCTGCTTTGCGTTGAACGAAATATGGCAAGCTATGAAAATCTCGTACTACGTTTGTGAAACGTTCCATGTTTATTTTATGAAGCTTCAAGCTTCCCGTGTTGGCTCTAGTTTTAGTAGGCGCTTGAAACCAGAAGACAGTATGCTGTGACAGGTTGACGCTAACAGAAGTGGAAATTGTTTGCGTGTGTTAGAAAATATCAGATTGCTGGTGATTTATTGAAGGAAAGTGTTAGGGCTAAAGGTTATCAATAAATTAGTGGAAAATAGCGACAGTTTATTACTGTTTGAAATTCAAACCATGTGTGTGAATACACAGGCACGTGATAGCATGACAAGTCCAAAGATTGTCGTGGTGTCCCAAGACTGTGAAGTTGATAGTCAGGAGAGCAGTGATTTGTGCCGGAATGTGATGATTGGAATAATTCGGGGATTTGCTGGTAAAATAAAAGCATTCTATAATCTACTTTAATTCTTAAAAAATTATGAATATCGATTTTACAACTTGGCATGTTTTTTTCTTCTTTTGAAGGTCTGGTTTCAATATGGCTAATATTTGAACACCTAAAACAAATTCAAAATCCTACTGAACCTGGTGACCTAGCAGAAATACGTCGACGGTTTGGCTGTTACAGCCACTATGCTGTTGTTGATGCAAAACACAATACGGATATCCAGGACCAAATCAGAGAACGCATACTGGAAGATGTTTGCAACGGATCCAAGCAGATTTTACACACTTTTGCAGATGTGGGCTTTACACAATGCCAGACCTCACCCAAACCTGTTGAGAATACTATCTGTGTTGCTAAATCTTTCAAGGAAAAACATTTCATAAGCCATTTCGATTTTTGCAGAGGTATGAAATATATGACAAACAACTTACAATAGCGGTCAGTTATATAACATATTGATATTTTGGATTGCTTTTTTTAAATTTCAGACAAAAACAACTTCAGCTGCTCCAGTTTCCAAAAACATTACTACCGCTATGCTTCAGCTACTCACTTTTGAAAGCTTAATGAGCTTTTGTTAAAATTTAGAAAGTATAACGGCGTTGCAAAACTACAGAGAAACAAGAATGATTGGCTATATTACTAAATTAAGGAATCGGGTCTTTTACAGTGTCATATCAAACTGTTTATAAATTATGCTAACAAATAATTATGAATTTTATGATTATTATATCTACGGCTTACAGCTATAAAAGTATTTGAGCTATTAGGTTTGTTATCATTGTTTGATTGCTAAATATTTGTTGAGTTAATAAATCAATAAAAGTTGTTCAGTTCAATTAATCAATAAACACGCTGTTATGTATCTGTAAACTAACTAATTTGCTTGATTTAACCCTCATTCAATATTCAACTGCACGCAATGATGCAACGCATACTTTGTCATAGAGGATGTATCGTGTTAAGCTGGTAATGAAGAATACACTCACACATCCACGCAACCATGACCACACTCACTCCCAATTTGCTTCGTGCATATAAATTCATATATAGAACTGTAAACGTATATATCCATACTCGTAGAGAATAAGGCATATATGTTTTGTACAAAGTAAACACACTGAATAATAAATGAAAATGCGAAACAATCAAATGCCAACAGAGTCAGGATATAATCCTGCACAAAAAGCTTCCAGAGTTTGCCAGAATGTTCTATAGGGCATATGAAGGTTAACAAAATACTAAATTTTATATCAAATATGCTTTATGATATATAGAACTGCCAAAGCTATTTTGCTATACTTGATTAGCCCATTTTATAAGCCTAGAACAAAGTGTACGTAGGCGTTGTACTTTTACGAAAACAAGAGCAGCCCACTATAGGAAAATTGGTATGACCTATTTGGAATTTGGATGAATACAACCAATTTCAGCCAATTTAGTTTGTAAATAGCTGTAGCAATTGAAAGGTTTTATGGTTATGTAACAAGCTTAAATTACATGAAATGTTGTTACTTGTTAAAAGAACATGATTAAGCGGTTTATACATCATCATATAAAACACGGAAATGTACATCGTTATTTATTAGTCATATGGCACCACATAAATCTAAAAAAGTTTTTTGTAGTTTGATTGTAGGTTAGTTCCAAGGCTTTGTTCATCGATTTTTTCCAAGCGACAGCAGGCCAGCAATTTTGCAAGCTTGTTCCTATAGCTGGGCTTCGCAAACGCTGCTTACGCCTTATTTTTCTGCTTTCCAGCCCAGGAAGGATGGGGTCATTGGGTACGTTGGCACTTACTTAAAACGTTTTGTGCGTTGTTATGGTCTCACGTCACAAAATACAAAGCTTTGCTGTGTGGGTAGGGGTTCCGATGAAATCAAATCCAGTATGGGACTTACTCTTGGCAGATACAGAAAGCAAATTGGATTAGAAGCATGGGCTGCTGATGTATTCAATAAATTATTAAAGGGCGACTAACAATGTCAACCAGAAAAAGTGTTGGTTCTTATAGAAATAAGAAGGACAGTGAGGAAGACGAAGATGTCAGCTTTCACCTGATTTGGGTAGGCGCTATACGGGCATTTACGGGTAAAATTACATACGTTTTTTTTGCATTTTATTTCAAGTTGGAAATTCCAACTTGGAATATAGTTTTTAAAGCCATGTGTTAATTTCTCGCAGGTCTCATTACAGCCATGCTGATTTTGGAACACATTTGTCAACACGACAATCAAATTAGCTCTGATGAGCTGATCAACGCCAAGCAAGTTTTCAATAGTCGTTTTGTTTTGGATCTGGGAAGCTACAAACTAATGAAAAGGGATAATGAAGATAGCACAGCTTTTTTGGATGAACTGGTTTGTGGACAGAATATGCTGCAGAACGTGTGTGATGAATCAGATGCTGTGCTCTGGAGAGATGACATAGAAGATTATGCGTGGTTCTATGAGAAAAGGCTGGATTCATATCGATTTGAAATTTACAATTTGAGTATTAGCAGATCCTGCAGAAATAAAAAGGTAAATGCAATAAATATTTTATAATTCATTTAATAATTTACTTTAACCCAAAATATTTTGTAATTAATTTAAACACATAAATTCTTTTTTAATATTTAGAAACCAATGCCAACTGAGCGAGCTGACTCTAGTGAGGAAATGTAATGACACTGGTCATATATTATAGATGCCCATATTCCTTTGAACTCGCGACAGGTGTAACTTTCCCCGCATTTGTGCTGCTATATGAGTGTGGTTTAGCAAATATTAATTAATTAATAATGCGCTTACTGTACAATTGTTAGTGCTTCAAACCAAATGTATTTTGAATGCTTAGGTTACTCATTTGTGCAATTTATGTAATTGTTCAAACTTCTGGTATATTTTGGTGCGCTTGTGCAAAACAATAAATAATGAGAAAAAGATTATGATGTATTATGCATTTTCTGTTTTTATGAAAAAAATATGTTATTGGTCTAATATTAATCACGGCGGCGTAAACTAACATATTATGATTGAATCTTATTGTACGGCTTACATTTATTGGCCTACAAGTGCAAACAATTTCTCTGCTTTCTTTCCAGCGGAAGCATAGATTGCTCTAAAAAGGTTTGAATTCAACCTGCCGCACCTGGAGAAAGCTCGAGAAGCTCATCTTGAAAATCGTTCTGAAGTTGTCCTAAAAGAACCTCCAGGTGGCCCCAGATCTCCCCAACTTGAGCCTCTGTAAGAGTTTGGTGTCTAATGGCAGCAGTGGCTTGAACAAGTGCCGTAGCCTTAACAGAAGCAGCATATTATTGTTCCCCAATACTGCTTGAAGCAGTATTGGGGAACAATAATATGCTTCCCACTTTATTCATCATCGTTGCTTGTAATGGTCTTGATTTTCAGAACGGCATTACGAACCAGAGTTTTGTTTCTTCTAGTTTGGCAGCATCTGCTTGGCAGTTGATGGCAGTGGTGCCCGTTGAAAATTTTGAAACAATATTTTTTATTTGAAATATTATAATTATAATCTCAGTTTAAAGAAAAATCATTCACGTTGAGAAGAGTAGACTATAGCCACAAAAGTCACAATAAGAATCAAAGCAGAGATTGCGTTCATATTTTAAAAAGTATTATTTGATAGGATTTTCTGGAATTGCTCATATGCATAATCTTCATGTCTGAAAAAAGCAGCACAGAAATTTTGTCATAATTTGTTCGAAAAAGTTCCAAACGAGTTTCAAGAGTTGCGTAATATATGCCACAGGCGCATATGTAAACGTGCCAATTCTGCTTTATAGCAGTATAAAATGCATTTTTTAACATTTTTCATTATAATTAATAATGTAAATTCAATTGGCTTCATTCAATTTAAAATCAATCATTATTTGTGAGCTTAAAAATACTGCAAGTAAATTCCCACTACAATTTGCCTTTTTTCAGTAAATATTTACATTTTAAACACGATAACACTTGAGATCGGAGCATAACATTATTTCATCATAAGCACAGGTGACAAGGCATTTATTACCAGATCTTTTGTTTAGCTCTGATGTCTGATCCAATTGTTGCATACCGCCCAAAAAGAAAACAACATTTCATAAATACCTTCAACACTACATTAATTAATACATACTTACTAAAATTTACCTATGCAAACTTTTATGAAAGAACTTGAAATACATTTCTAAAGAGAGGTCACATATTTTATCTATTCTTTTTTGCTTCGTCTTCATCGATTTAGTGCTTCTTTTGCAAGAAACAAGGCACCTTTCGCAAACAAGGTGTATATGAGTTTTTATTTGCTTCCTCGAGCTTTTACCCTATGCTTTCATGTATTTACAGCAAATCTAGGTGTATATAAATTGCTTCATGATTTCTTAAAACAAAACCAATAACGCTCAACCACTTCCATTTTGTCTGGAATTCAACATCAACAGGCTTGCTCTAATATCATACAGTTCCCAAGTACATTTGTGAAAGAAGCATCTTCAAAAATGCCCACAAATCTTGTTGTGTACTTCAGCTAGCTATACACCTTACTTCTATCGATTTTCTATTTAAAGATGTACGAAATAGGAGTGAATATGCTTCTCACCATTCAACCGGAATCTTCCCACTTTTGCCATTTCGTTTCCCTAAGTATTTTCGTGTGTGGAAATACTAGAAATTCATTTGGTGTACTGTTGCTCTCAAGAAACGTTTTGGAAAACGTGATCTGCTCACACGGAAGATAGAAGATACAATAATATTTTGTCCTTTTTGCAATTTGCATGCATGTGAAATATGAAACAGTAGGTAATAGAATCTTGGTAAGAGAAGATTGCAAAATCTCAAGGGAAATCTGAGGTCTCAAGTTCTTAACAATTTGTTATTGAAACCTGGCACATTTCCCAAAATATTGCAGAGTACACAAACACGCTTGTCAAAACATACATATAGTTTAAAGGTCACTGATATTTCTGGAATAAAATAAATTAAGTTAAAATGAGAAACTTTTGCATTGAGTTGGACAAGCCTTGTCATCTCTACACATCGGGAGAAATGGTTCAAGGCCGGGTTATCATTGAAACGGACAAGCCAAAAGAAGTTAAAGGTCAGTAACTGAATCAAAATATTTAAATTTGTAACATATTTACAATTTGTAAAATTCAACGCCGCTTAAAATTTTAATTTTGTGTTTTTTTTTGCAAATTAGAGATAACCCTGTTGATGGAAGGCTTAGGCCGTGTGCAATGGTCACTTCCCGAAACTTTCACCGTCAACCAAATAGAAATAGCCAATGGACACACCAGAAACGTACCCAAGAAGCTGAGACGACTAGTCGCTTACAGTGAAAAGGAGAGATACATTTCTCAACGTATTACTCTTGCTGGAGATAACTACAACCCAATAACTCTACCAGAGGGCACCACCGTGTATCCATTTCAGTTTGTTCTTCCTGCAAATTGCCCTTCTTCATTTTGTGCAAAATTTGGTCACGTTTCCTACCTTCTTGAAGCTGAGCTACGACGTCATGTACTAAAAAGAAATAGAAAGACTACAGTAACCTTTATGGTAAATGGCAGATTGGATCTAAATTTGGAACCAGGAGCTAGGCAAGTACAACAAATGGAAAAATTGAAAGGAAGAAATTTATTGTCATGTAGATCAGGCAAGGTCAAATTTGTACTGAGGTTGCCTAAATCTGGATACGTTCCTGGGGAAATTCTAGACTTTTCTAGTGACATAATAAACAACTCAAATAGAAAAATTGTAATGGTGAAAGCAAGTTTGCATCAAGTAATACAATGTCATGCAAAATTGATAACCAAAACAGAACGAAGAAATATTTGCACCGTGGAAGGACCGCAAATTGACTCAAGAAATTTGCAAGTGTGGAAACCAGATAGTATAAGAATTCCACCTTTACCTCCTACAAAACTTGGAGGAATGTGCAGAATTATTGACGTGGAATACTATATCCGGTTTGAAGCTAAGGTGGCAGGGTTGAGCAAAAGTTTATTGGGAGAGTTACCTGTTATGATTGGAACCACGGCTTTAAATACTGATCCTCAAATTATGCATCAATAAAATCAATATCAATAAAACCTAATAAAAACGTACTACATATTATGTAAATAGCTCAATTGTAGATTTTGTTGAAAACGGGAAATATATCAAATATATAAGCACATACTTTTTTAATAAAAACAATATTGTAAATACAACACTGTGTTTTTATTTCAAATTTTCACAATGCTTTTTAACCCTGAAAAAATACATAGGTATTTAGGATTTCACAAGAATGGCAAGAATGCACATGTATAAACAAACAAAACATACTTGCACAACTTTCTAGAATATTCTGTAACGAGATTCTCTGTCAATAAACCTGACTTTTTTACACAAAGTTGGAAAACAATGTTCGACATCCTTCTTACTGCGTTTTATTTACTGTTTGAGTATCTGTTGTTATACATGCATAAGTCTCCAAACTCTTCTCGTATGTTCGAATTCCACATCTATTGAAAGTTTTATTGGATTTTTTTTGCAACACAGAAAAAAAGAAGGCATTATAGCAATCTAATAAAACCTTCTCACATTACAAGACTTTTTAGCATGTTAAGGCATAGGGGCTGGCTATTTTGTAATTACATTTGATCACCCACACACATGCTGTTTCTCCCCAGATGAAATTATCACCACATAACAGCATCCAACTAACTGACAAACAAAAACAGTCATACATTTTCATTAGATGCTTTTACATGGACTTTATTTTCTTTCCATGTTCCACTCCTACGTTGTTCAGAGCAGACACGCAGACCCCAGCACATTTATTGTACATTGTACTTGCAAAGCCTATAATATTTTATTACATGAGGTGAAATGAGAAAACTTTGTGTGCATACTGCTGGGATTTTAAGCCTGTTCCTACATCTTTTTTATACGCTTCCTCTCACTGATACTTGCACCGTTGTTGACATGCTTGAATTTCACTAGATATAAATGTTATGAAAAACAACGTTTGCTGACGTTGCCTACATTTGTTTTTATAAAACAGACAATCTCCTTGGCTTGGTGAAATGTGCATGGAGCAATAGCAATGCTCATGGGAATACTGGCGAAAGCAGAAGCTCTAACTGAACTATAGTAGTAAGCGTGCGACCTACAACTTTTTTTCTGTGTGAGAATACTATTTGGCGTGCAATGTGGTTTGAGTGTTTGGAGGATCAAGTCATTGAACCAATTTATGAGAGCTTGATAACTAATCTTTATTAGACCATAAATCTTGAAAGGCAGTGAGAGTGCTTCAAAATGAAAAACTTTTGCATAGAATTGGATAATCATTCAAATTCCTATTTTTCGGGTGAAGTGATTAAAGGCCGTGTTATAATTGAATGTGAAAAGCCCAAAGAGGTTAAAGGTGAGTAAAGTATTTTGCATGAATCAAAAATTTAGAAAAATTCGTAAATGATCGTACTTTATTTTCAGAGATAACTTTGCTATTGGAGGGCATTGGACGAGTTCAATGGTCTTTAACCGAAACTTTTACTGGAAATGATTCCAAATCCTCAACTGCATCTAGTGGCTTGACTGTATACAGCGAAAAGGAAAAGTATGTCAGTCAAAAACTTACTCTTGCTGGAGACAACTACAATCCCATGACACTTCCGGTTGGCACAACAAGCTATCCATTTGAGTTCGTTCTACCGTGTAATTGTCCATCATCCTTTAGCACAAAGTTCGGGCACGTGGCATACTTCCTTGAAGCTGAGATACACCGACATATACTCAAGCGAAATAGAAAATCTACCAAGTCGTTTACAGTAAATGGAAATTTGGATTTGGATTGTGAGCCAGGAGCAAATCAGCCACAGCAAATGCAAAAAACAAAAGGATCAAATTTATTAGCTTGTAGATCAGGGCAGTTGGGATTTTGTCTTAGGCTTCCCAAGTCTGCTTACGTTCCTGGGGAAATACTAGATTTTTCTGGAGAAATTACAAATAATTCAAATAGAAAAATAAGTGAGGTGAAAGCTAGCTTTCAGCAAGTTGTACAATGCCAAGCTAAGTTGATAAGTAAAGTAGAACGAATAGATATTTGTACTGTGCAAGGACCAGAGGTTCATACTGGAGATCATTTAGAGTGGAAACCAGAAACTATACAGATTCCACCTTTACCTCCTACGGGTCTTGGGGGTATGTGCAAAATCATTGATGTCCAGTATTTTTTAAGGTTTGAAGCAGAAATCTCGGGTTGTAGTAAAGCGCTGTTTGGTGAGTTGCCGGTGATGATTGGATCAACCAATCTAAGATACACTAGTGAAGGGATAAGGGATCAATCGGAAATTTCAACGTCGTCTAGTGGGACTACAATTAAAACGGTTTAATTTTTTTAGAAAAAAAACACGCAAACTATCTTGGAATTAAAACCGTAGATATAAAAAATTTGTTTGTACAAAATCGTACCAAATATACTTTATAAATCATACTAAATAAAGTTAGAATAAAAAAAGCAGTTCCTGTAAGCAAATCAAGGAATACGTTATTTCCCAATTCTAATTTTGCATAAATCTGATTTCATACCATATATATGCCTTGCATAGTAAACACTCCCTTTCACCGTAAAGAAGCTACACGTTGCTCAACTTTTCAGCGAGGATTATTGATTTTTATGGCTATCATCTGGTAGTCTTGTGTTGTCGTTGCATTCCTCGCTCTGCTTTCTCCTTTTTTCTACCGTTTCTGGCTAAAAACTCGTTGGGAATATTTCAAGAACACCAAAAACGTTTTGTAAATTTCTCCCATGTTATTGCTACTGCCTGAAAAGCAAGGGAAAAGTAGTCTACGCTTGGAACTTGGAATAAGCAGAAGCACTAACACTATCATCTGGATCAAATTGACAATAACGATAACAATGTGAGCAGTTACAAAAGTTTAAAGTAGAAATTTTGCAAATGTTTTAAAAATAAATGTGAGAATTCAACTTTTGAGTAGTCTGGGTTTAGCGTTGTACCATTGATAATTGGCAGTATCAAACCAACAATTATAATGGCCAGTTCACACAGTGTTGACTCTGCAACGAACAGACGCACACAAAAGAATGAAATGCTGGAAAATATATTTAATGGAATGATCCGTGGAGTTGCAGGTAAGCTTTTATATTTAAAACTTACTTAAATTTAAAAAAAATAATAACAAATTTCTTCCTCAAACACCGTCTATCATCACTTCAACAACAATCAATACATTCATTCTTATAATTTGTTTTAAAAAGGTGTGATTTCGGATATGCTCAGTTTCGAGCACTGTGGCAAAGTCAGCAAACAGGCTCATCCAGGTGACCTGATTGAAATAGAGCGCAGCTTTTACAGCCACTATGCCCTCTACCTGGGAAATGGTTTGGTGATGAACATTGACGCCGAGGATAATACCATTACCGAAGCCAGAATAAGAGAACGCAGGCTAGAGGATGTTTGTGAAGGATCTAATTGTCGCATACGAAATTTGGATGAAATAGCTCGACAATACTTTCAAGCCTCGCCAAAACCCATTGACGATATAATTCTGTCAGCAAAATCATTCGAGGAGGAACTGGTTCCGTATCAGTTTGATTTCAGAAATTGCGAGTATTATTGCACTTTGTGGCGATATGGAGTTGGATTTAGCACTCAGGTATACAAATATTTATTTATAAAATCACATGAAAATAGTTTACTAGTTTAAATTGTATTTTTTTAAAATTGTTAGGCAGCTAAACCAACATCAACTCCAATTGCTGCATTTGTCGGAGAAGTGGCTAAGGCTTCACCATACGCAGAAGCGTACAACAGCACTGCTAATTTTTTGAATGGAGATGGATTTGAAAAATATAAAAAATTAGTAAAGTCACCATCGAAAATCTGCACGGTCACCAAAATCGACAATGAAGAAACGGAAACCTAATTTTCCGAATTGAATTTCCGTTCACAAAAAAATTATCGTCATTATAGCACATCATTATGTTGTCATTGTAACGCCAACCCACATATATTTTAAGGAATAACAAAAATGCATCTAATAATTAAGAAAATCAGTAAAAATAAATTAGCATGACGTGTTATAATGTAAAATCGTCTTAGCAACATAATTTATTATATAAATGGTTAATAAAATTGTTATTGAATAATTTATACAGTGCTAAACGCATTCAGTATTTTGCAAATAATTTTTTATCAGTATAACTTATGATAAGACCTTACACTACGCCATCAACTCAATCAAACCAAATCATGAGTCATTTACAGCTTAATATCTAGTAAAGCTGACCGTGCACAATCATAACGATGCAGCCTGATTCAAGCCAGCAAGAGGTTATTGGGTACGAACTCATTTTTCTGCTGCTGCTGCTTAGCTCTAAAGCCCATAGTGAAAAAGCTTTAGTGGGAGAACCAACACAAAGCTGCAATAAAGCTAGCCTGCCTTGCCTGGCTGCAGCGTAAGCAGAAACCACCAGCACACCAGCAAAAAGGTTGGTAGTGTAACAAAAAATCTTTATGTGTGAGAATGCAGGTATAGAATGTTCCAGAATGTTCATGAAGCATCAAGCGCAATATTATAGCAGCAAGAAATACAAGCACAACTCAAAAGCACCTCTGTGGGTGTGCATTTTTTTGCGTGAGCTGCTTTAAGCTATTGATAAAGCGGACAAATTCATTACATATTCTGGTTTTCTGTTGAAAAATGTGTTGCTATTTAGCTACATATTTTACTAAATTTTATAATACGGTAACGTTTACCAGCATCATAGACACTTTACATTAAAATTCTGGTTTCCATTAAAAGACACTAAATCTTTAGAAATAATTTGGCAGTAAACAACAGGAGCAGCGGAAAGACAACTTGTATACAGACAGGGTCTACTTGCCCATAAAATAACATTCGTTTGGTAAACATCACCACATAGTCCAAACCTGAAATATTTTCTATTTTGCCTTTTGCTTAACACCTACACTTTTATGTGGTGTGGTATATACATGTGATTCTTGTACATTTAAATGACGCTCAGTTGAGGAAAAGAAACCATCGCTGCTTGTGTTGCCGATTTTGTGTAAATTCAACAATAAAATAAAACTTTTTACTAAAAATGTCGTATCAGGACAAAAGTGCAAATTATCAAAATCTTTTGACCGGAGTGTCACGTGGAGTAACAGGTAATTTTAAAATGTTTGAACGCCACTTCCAATCTTTAATAAACAATAAATATTCTAATTTTAATAGGGCTCCATTCTGACAATGACCACTACCAGCACATTGGTCAGATTCGAAATGAAGCCACGCTTGGTGACATGCTAGAGTTCCAACGGGGCTCTTATACCCACTACGCCCTGTATCTTGGGGAAGGGAAAGTTATGAACATTGACGTGGAGGATAACCGAGCAAATGAAGCGCGCATAAGGCTACGCACTTTGGATGAAGTTTGTGATGACGGCAAGGCTCGGATAAGGAATCATGAGGACATTGCCCAATCCCTTTTTAATCTGACTGTGAGACAACCGCAAGATATTCTTCAGACAGCAAAGTCATTTGAAGAGAGAGTGGTGCCTTATGAGTTTGATTTTCGGAATTGTGAATATTATTGCACACTGTGGCGATATGGAAAGGGATTCAGCACACAGGTAATCAACGGAGAAAACATCAAATATAAAATAAAATATGTGACATAATTTTAGTGCAGTTATTTTACTGAACATTTTTGAAATAATTTCTAGGCTGCAAAGCAAGTATCTGGTCCCGAGGGTTCCAACTCTAATTGCTGGACAGCTAATCACACAAGTGCAGACTTTTTTGTCAAGGACGGATACGCAAAATACAAACAGTTGGCAGAGGATCGACAGGAAGCTTTTGAAAATAACAAGTGGTAAAGTTGTTTGTTAGAAATTGCGGGTTGATTATGATTACCAAAAATGATGTTGAAATATTTGGAAAAATAACCATTCAGTTATTTTAAAGACAGAACCTTAATTCCAAGATTTTTTACTAACAAGGCTGAAATGTATTCAGTAATAACCAGTAACAGTATTAGCAACATGTTTAGATTATAAAATTTAATTTGTAGTAATTTTCAATTCGTTTGTATGAATCGGCTAACTATATAAAGTTATTATACGTCATTAAAACAATAATGCAAACGGTATGTATGCTGAATAGAAAAAAAGACATTTCGATAAGAACTTAATTTAACTGTTAACTAATTTGAAATTGTGTTTAATCACAGTTTTGCAACATATATCAATATATTTTCTAATACCTAGTAACATTCCAATTATGCATTTTTGTTTAATAAACTGAAAATTACGATTTCAAAATTTGCTCAAGCTTACTATAAAATATAATTTATTCAGGCATGTTTGCAAGTTTAAATGTACCACAAATTGCGCATTTGCCAACCTCTCCACGACAAAGCAAAATTAGCGCTACCAATGGTGTTATCATAAAATTCCCAGTAAGTAATAATTAGTGTTAATCATTCAAATGTCATTCCAATATCTCCTCCAGTTTTCACAAATCTCCTTTTTGACGATATTTCTCATGGTTTCAATGCTAATTAATTCAAAGCTCAACAAAATGCACAAACGAAAAAAATGAAGGCGCACAAATTAGTATACGTAAAAATGACAAATGCCTTTAGTCAGATAAATCTCATACAAATCCAATTAAAAATACATGGTTCAGCTCATTTTTTATAAGGAAAGCTTGCTGAATAAGCGTAACAAGCATTTTTTTGGATTTTGCTATGAAAGCTTGTTCCATCTCTCATAGAAATTCCATTCATCCATTGATCATCAAACCAAAAGGCTAGCTGTTGTGAAACTGCAGACTTGAGATATTTGTGTGTAAATTCTTTCCCTCGGTAGCCATCATGAAGTCTCAGAACAAATACATCATTTTTATACTCTGTGCGCTTTTCTGTGTAAGCATGTTTGAAATACGTAAGTCCATACTCCAAATATTTGCTATGGTACATTTTATAAACGTTTTCAATTTTAATCATCATTTTAAACAATTAATTTTTTACTTGTAGAATCTGGAGAAGCAATCAGTTGTCAGGCCATGGCCTACAGGCGAGGTACCAGATGTGTGGATACAGCTACTACCCGTCACTGTCCTGGTGGCTACCGACAAGTTGGTTATGATGACCCGTATCCATGCAGCATGGGTCAAAGATGTTGTGTTTAATATGGCTAGATGCTGAGCAAAGAAATTTCTAAAATTAGTGCTACATTAGTGGCACGCCGAGTAATTTATATTTTATGAATAATGTTCGAAATGAAAAATAAATATTCATTTACATTGATTTCCTTATTTTTACCTTGTTTGACGTCACAATTCCAGAAAACTTTTGAAATTAAAAAATTGATTAGAGTAGAGTTTTATCCAGTTCATTCTAACCTGAAACCTCAAAAAACTGGTTCTAAGTGTGTATTACTGCGCATATAAAAATTATGTTGACAAACTTCTCGCTCATTTTTTTCTGACATCGCCTGAGAACATGACTACTGCTGTTCTTTTTTTGCAACATTTCTCATTAAACCTGATGGCAGTGTATTTTTGATACAAGATACTCAATAAACACATACGCTTGGATAAATGTGTTGTCCAGGTTTAATTGAATCATAAAAGATTTTTGTGATTGATCAACAAAAGCCATGCATTGAAAAACAATGTTCTAGTCTTTAATCCAGCCAATATATTTCACTAACTACTATCAAAAATAAATTTGCAAAATGCAAAACACAATATGTTCTTTTAGATACGTAATACACGCTGATTAATGTCCACGTCACTATAGAATCAAAAACAAGATTTATTATATGTGCTGCAGAATCCATGTTATGTGTAGAGTACAGTACCGTTTAATATGCTGTCTATGCGCAAACTGGGAAAATATTATTGAATGCCAATTTATTCTTGTACTTTTTAGACTTCAGATAGGTCATCACATTTTTGATCCCACTATTCTGGCACATAAGCATCATCAGTATTTAACAAAAATAGCATTCAGCGCACTCTTACCCAACTGGAAGCTTAATTGACATAAATTCGTATTTTCTTTAAGGTCTTTACAAAATCCAATCCGAAACCATGAATTCCCAAATTGATTTTTATTCCCAATGGTGGCTCGTGCCTTTATGTTTTATAGTGCGTTTGAAACACGTAAGCCATTCAAAACTTGTGTACTCGCTCTTTAATTTCAAGTACTTGCTAATGTACATACTTCAGTTTTTGCAAACTCTGTATTTTATATTTTGCAGATTTTGCAGAAGAAATTAATTCCCAGGAACAAGTCGCCAGCAAGGAAGCAATAAGATGCGAGCATCGCCAATGTCAGAAAACATTCCAGACGTGCATTACGATGACCCTTGTGGATTGGGTCAGCGATTCCACTTCCTAAAACGCATGTCCGAGATAACGACTAATTTAATAGTGAAACATATAATTTACAACGCCAGTAAATGAAGACCAACAAGTACCCATGCGGAAAATAACAGGAACAAAAATTCAATATTCTACTATAACAAATAATTATATCTGCATTTAGATGAAGTAAACAAACGTAATAATTTTCATTTTTGTGGCATTGGGTGAAGCACAGAAGCAAAACGTAAAGTCAGTTTGAGAGTCGAAGCTTTGGTTTCTCTAGTTTAATTTACGCATCCGCTTGAATTGCATATGGTATTACGCATCACTTTGGTGAAAGTAAAAGCACACTATTAACATGCCTATCTCTAAAATGTTTTAGAAAGAAAGCCAAAAATATCCGAATCTCTGAAAGAAGCATTTCACAGGTACTTCCATGATTCTAAGCAGTGGAGAAAGCAGAATAGCAAAATATCATGCATTTACATGCTAAGTCTACCCGATGTTTTATGCAAACGTTTGCAAGGTTTTCATAAGAAAGCATATAACACAGAAAACGTTTTTGAGAAAGCAAATGGAGACTAAGATAGAACTTGTTAGGTGCAATGTTTGCTTTGCTATGCCACTGTTGTGGGCACGTTGTGCGTAATACGTTGTGCGTAGCGTTTTCAAAAGTTCTAATAATTTTACTAAGATAATTGGCAGAAAAAATTTCAAACGTTAAATCTCAAAAAGACATTCAAATTCCAATTTGAGAGAGTGCTTGTTAAGCAAGCAAAGTATTGCTGTTATTGCACAAATTTTAAAAGGCATCCAAATGTCACGTCTTGCAGCAACAAACAGGTATGCAGTTGGCATTTTAAATGGTAGTGTGCTATGTGGTATGTGATTTATAAATGCGTTTTTTAATTTTCCCTAAAGCCTGTTACTATTACTGACCACCTGACAATCCCTCAGATTCAGGAACAAACTGAGCCTGGTGCGATATTGGAATTTCAACATAATAGCAATACTCACTATGCTCTTTACTTGGGAAAGGGTAGAGTAATGAGCATTGTCACGAAAACTGAACATTATGCTATTTATGAAGCGTACATTCAGGAGCATGCCTTGTATGACGTGGTTGGTGAAAGCAAAGTTAAAGTGAGTAATCATGATAACATTGCACAATTACATTTTCAAGCAATTTCTAGGCATTCCAGAGAAGCTGTGCAAAATGCTAGGTTGTACCAGGATAGAGTCGTGCCCTTTGAGTTTGATTTTTGCAATAGTGAGTACTATTGCACGCTGTGGAGATATGGCAAGGGCTTTAGCACACAGGTAACGAGAACATAAACCCAATTTATTTATTAAATCTAAATAATATATAGTATCCTAATTTCTCAAATTGTTGTCATCTTATTAATTCAGGCAGAAGAACAAGCAAAGAAGAACGGAAGCTTTTCTGTTGGAGATGATGAGTATTCCAAATACAAGCAGCTTGCAGTGATTGAACAAGACGCGTATTCGAATGACTACTACCTATAAACTTTATTTAGTCCATATCAGAATCAGTATTGAGGAAGAAAACTAATATCTAAAAAGCAGTATTAGTTTATACGAGTTTAGCAAATATTTTAACAAAATACAGGTACTTTTACAACGAAGAGAATTTATTGGGGGTTTTGAACTGACTACTTTCCGTTCTATAGACGACATGAAACACGCGACTTAGAAAGGCAGTATTATGTAAAATGCCGGTTTGAGAAGTAGACCGATCAAAGTAGGTAATTGATACATGTCACCTAAAAATGAGCTACAGCAAAATATATGACAAACTAAAATATTGTTAGTAAAATCAATTAAACACAAAACTGTATCGCATTTTCAGGCATGCTCTTTATATAGTGGTGTGTACACAGTGGAAAATATATTTTTTGAAACACGTGAAAACTGCAGAGTATAAACTTAGTCTTTAATATTATAAATGGAAAAGAAACTGTGGCAGTTTGTGTGAAAATCTTTAGTACAAAAAATGATGTACGATGCAGTGGTTGTGAGTGATATGTTTGAAAAATATATAATGTCTTTTGGTACATCCCTGAAATATGCTATGAATCAGTAGACAAAATGGTTACAGAAATTGTTAATTTGAATAATAATCAGCATTTAGGGATTTAGATAGGCCTATACTTGCAGTAATAAATGTTAACGTAGGTTTGTTTATTTTAATATTTGCAAATTATAACAATTATTTTATGCCATAATGGAATAAACTAAATCAATGCTTCACGCGCAAAAATGTAACCGTCAGTTTTTTGCATAATTGCATTTCCTTTAATAGAAACCAAAATTATACATACTGTGTTTCATAACCGGTATCCAATTCATAATCATGCATAATATATGAAGTCCATCACGTCCAAAATACACTTTTTGTGAATATATATAACATACTCATAGTGCGGTTTTTATAGGCACTAGGGCAATTGCCACAAATAGAATAAGAAACGCAGTCTTAAAGCCCTATAATTTTCTCTTCCCTTTCTTTTAAAGAAACTTTCATTTTATTTCTTAGAATCAATTTTATCTTTTCACTAAAATAGCTATGATATTCAGATATTTCCTAATTTTTGACAGTTTAGTAATAAATGCTCAATTTGTACGAATATCTACGCAAATTAAGCCAATCAGTTTGCTACGTAGTCACTTTAAGGAAGTATGTCACAAACTTGATACTTGATTCAAAGCCAAATTAATTTCTTATATAGTCACCACACATTCCTGATTGCGGAACATTTTGTAATTTGAGCATGTCTGAAGCTAATGGCTTCTACAGTTATGCTTATATTTGATATCAAAACCAATTTATTAAACTAGTGTCGTCAATTTTCTAAAGAAGAATTTATTACATCATAAAGTTTTCATTGGTTCATGACAGAAAAGTAGTACAAGTTTGGATTGATGTACTATAATAATACTCCTATTAAAGCTCAGAACGGTATCTTTCTTACGCGAACGTATCCAACACCATAAGAAAACAATGGAATTGTATAATCACATATTATACTAAACGACAGGAAGGACCAGACTAGTTACGCTAGTCAATCGTTTATGTCAAAGGTTAAAAACTAACTGAGTCAAGTTGGTAAAAATGATGATGATGATGGTGGTGGTGGTGGTGTCTTTTTGTGCGATGAACGATGGCAATGCAATAAAAATTAATGCAGGATTAAAACACAAAGTTTAAGGTAGTCAAAAGAAAATGTTTAGTTATTATTAAAACTGCTGAAGCCACAATTAGCGATTTTTAGTGGTCAGCTTGTCAATTAAAAATGTTACAAATAGGAGTTTTACAGCTTCGTTAAAATGCTAGAGCTCCATCACACAGGAGCGTAAAATACGGACTGGGCCAGGAGGAATGGGTGCACTTTCATTTTATAATATTTTTTCTTTCTGCAGCTAAGCCCTATATTACACATCATGCCACGTAGGTAATCATCAGACCACGCTTTACCTTTTAGACACGCCTACACAGATTCTACCACATAATGTATCACAAAATCATATTGGCTTACAAAGTTCAAATTTGTTACAGTGCATAATATTGGCTTAAAAATACAGATCCATTCACACATTTTGCTTAGTAGGTAGGTGCACACATTCCCAAAAAGTATAAAGGTTACACGCACAAAAATACATCACATAATTTATGAATACACACTTCTCAAGTATTTTAGGTCAACTACAATTTTACAGATTACAAATAGAAAAGCCAAGGTGGCAGCATAAGTCACATTTTATAAACCGAACAAAGTCACAACAAAATAAGGAAGAACTTGACAAAGGTTCTTTACACTCCCCACCATTGCATACTTGTTGCAATTTAAATTATTACAATAGTGTACTAACAACAAAATATTCTAGAAGAGAGAATGATCCACTTCCGGCTCCAGGCAGCCCAGGTTTCCCCATGGACCTTGTGGAATACAACACAGAGCAGCCCAAACACAACATAACCCTTTCAGTACTGTTTAAGGGTATTAGCCTCACGCCTTACGGGATTAGCCGGTCCAAACTGCCTGTGAAGATCCCTAGTCCGAGCCGCTGAAACCAGTCATGAATCAACTCCAACTACAATACAAAACAAAGCAAATTAAGTACACACACATTAAAACAACTCATTATTAATCATTAATGGAAATTAGTGGACTCAGTTTATTAATGGGCCTCTTTAATTCTCCTCCAACTGTTTTCACCCAAGCAGAACGAACAACACCATCGTCACCAGGACATGTCTTCACTATTCTCCCAAGTTTCCACTTCGTCACTGGAAGTTGGTCATCCACCACAACAACTAGATCACCAGGTTGAGCGTTGTCACGTTTTTGCTTCCACTTGAAGCGTTGCTGGAGGGAAGTCAGGTACTCATTTTGCCACCGTCTCCAAAAATGCTGTGTCATCTGCTTCACTTGGTCCCAATGTTTCAATCTATTCTCGGTGATGAGTGTCACATCTGGTTCTGGAACTGAAATCAAGGGCTCTCCGATGAGGAAATGGCCAGGAGTCAACGCATCAATGTCACTGGGATCTGGAGACAGTGCACACAATGGTCTACTATTGAGACATGCTTCTATACGGCAAAGCAATGTCTGAAACTGCTCCAGGAAGAGTGTTCGTTGTCCCACCACACGGTTAAAATGGAATTTAACCGATTTTACCCCCGCTTCCCATAGTCCACCTTGGTGTGGAGCTGACGGAGGGTTGAAATGCCATGTTGTCCCTCGACTGACAAACTGCTGCTGAATTCCGGAACATTCTTCTTTTAAAAATTCCCTCATGATTCGATCCGCACCCACAAAATTGGTGCCACAATCACTATAAATGTGTGCGGCTAATCCTCTTCTTGCTACAAACCTCTCGTAGCACGCAAGGAAATCTTCACTGGACAAACTTGTCACTGCCTCCAAGTGGACAGCCTTGGTAGATAAACACACAAAAATCGCGAACCACGTTTTAGTCACAGGAAAGTGTCGTCCTTTCCTCACTTTGGTTTGGAAGGGGCCTGCAAAGTCTACTCCCACATGGAGAAATGGCCGATTGGCGGTTACTCTTCCTTTTGGCAAGTTTCCCATTAGTTGATGAGTTGTTGCTGCTCTGGCACGCCTACACGTTACACATTTGTTGATAAAGTAGCGCACAGTGTCACGAGCACGAATAATCCAGTACTGTCGCATCAAAATTGACAAAGTCAGTTTATAGCCACTGTGGAGGTGAACATGATGAACTTCTGCAATGATGAGTTGAGTGAGCAAATGATTGTGAGGAAGGATGAATGGGTGACGAGTTTTCAATGGCAGCTCAGCCTTGTCGATTCTTCCTCCCACTCTGAGGACTTCATTCTCGTCAAGGTAGGGAGCAAGTGAGCTTAACTTGCTGGATGCAGGCAACTCCTTTCCCTTCTTTAGCCGATGAACTTCCTCCGGAAATGACTCCTTCTGAGCCCATGCAACCAGTCTTCGCTTTGCATTCTCAATTTCTGCTACACTGACTGCTCCTTTTTGCACAACTGTCCTTTTGCTCACTAAAAATATAACAAATCTGATTAGATAAGCAGCACAACGACACAGTTTGCTAAACGATGAATATTGAGTAAACAGCTGTGATGGTGATGCAAGTTGAGCATGATGAAAATACACAAGCTGCTTAGCCCTTTCCTCCACTTTCATCACCTCCTCATCATCCTTTTCCACTGTTACGTTAGGATAATGATCCTGTTGGAGCCATGATGGCCCATGCCACCATAATGATGATTCCACTAACTGCTTCGTTGTCATCCCTCTTGTTGGAAGGTCTGCTGGATTGTCACCACTGCTGACATGTTGCCATACTTCTGGAGGCGTCAGCTCCTGTATTCTGGCCACTCTGTTGGCCACGAATGTTTTCCATCGTCTGGAATGTGACGATATCCACTTTAAAGTAATGGTGGAGTCACTCCAGCAATAAAGTTGATGCTTATGAGGAAGGGACTTTCTTATCACTTCCACTGTCTCTGCTAGCAGTTTAGCTCCACACAATTCGAGTTTAGGTAGGGATACGCATCTTAATGGTGCAACCTTTGTTTTTGAGGTTATCAAGTTCACTGACACACCTCCACTAGCATAAGTACACTTCAAATACAGGGCGCAAGCCATCGCCAACTCAGAACTGTCACAGAATGAGTGCAATTCACATTTTACTGGACTGTCAGTTATCACACACCGAGGAATTTTCACTTGCTCCACATCCACCAAATTCTGCACATAGTCACTCCATTCTGATTGCAATTGTTTGCTAACAGGTGCATCCCACTCATTTCCGGCAATCCACACTTTTTGGAGAAGAAGCTTCGCGTTAACTGTTACTGGAGCGAGCCACCCGAGAGGATCAAAGGTTTTAGAGATTTCGGAGAGTAGAATCCGCTTGGTTGGAGTTGCTGTTGTGTTTATGTCTACTTTAAAGACAAATTGGTCACTTGCAGGCTTCCATCGAATCCCCAGCGCTTTGATGTTTCCATCTTCTTTTTCAAACTCTAACACTGCTCCTTTCTCACGTAGCTCCTCAGGAATTGATTCCAGTACACGGGAGTCGTTGGAACACCATTTTCTAATCTCCATCCCCGCTGCTGCTGTAATCCCCCTCAGCTCCTCCACTAACTTGATTGCTTTCTCCGATGATCCTGCCGTTCCCAAATAATCATCAACATAAAATGATGAAAGTAGCGCAGCTGACGCCAATGGAAACTTGTCCTTCTCGTCCATCGCCAACTGGTTAAGACACCGTGTTGCTGAAAATGGAGCCGATCCTGTTCCATATGTTACTGTGGTGAGGATGTATTCACAAACAGGTTCTGATGGGTCTTCTCTCCACAAAATTCTTTGGTAGCTTTGGTCATCCTCATGTACCCCAAAATTTCGGTACATTTTTGCTATATCAGCCTTCAATGCTACTATGTCGTAGCGGAATTGAAGGAGAAGGGAAAACAGGTCTGGCTGAACAGTTGCTCCAACCATCAGCGTGTCATTAAGGGAAACACCACTTGTAGTCTTGGCTGACCCATCAAACACTGTCCGTTGTTTGGTGGTGGAGCTATCTTCCTTTAGCACAAAATGATGAGGAAGATAGAAAGAATGTTGTACTTTCTTGGACACTGATGTTGCCTTAACCATATGGCCAAGTTGCTCATACTCACGCATAAACTCAATATAGGCTTGTTTGTACTGGGGGTGGCGTTCAAAGCGTTTCTCCAGCGCTCGTAACCGACGAAAAGCTTGCTCTCTACTGCCGCCCAGTTGCTTTTTCTTCTCGTTGAAGGGCAGCCTCACTCCATATCTGCCACAAGGAAGCCTATAGTGCGTCTCAACAAAATGACGCTCACATTTTTCTTCTTCGATTGTAAGGGAGGGGTAGCTAGGAACCTCCTCCATTTCCCAAAACTTTTTTAGCGTGCTGCTGATTTCACAAGTCATCAGCGAGTTGATCCTGAATGACTGTTGTTGTGGTGATGGGGCTACTTTTCCACTAAGTACCCATCCAAATATTGTGTCTTGACCTACTGGTGAGGTCGTATTGAGGATTCTCAATCCTGATTTGAGAATGTAAGGGGCCACATCCCCTCCAAGTAAAACATCGATTTCTCTGCCGTTGTAGAAATTGGGATCTGCAAGCTGTAGCCCTTCCAGATGACTCCATTTATTCATGTTTTGCTTCTGTCCGTAGGTAAGCTTGTTGATGATACCCGTAATTGTACTAACAGCAAACACTTCCACTTCAATACTCTCGTTCGAGTGCTGAGAGTAAAGCCGTATCACTGACTTTAGCTCTGCTTTTGCAAAGAATGTATCTCCAACACCGGTCACCGTCACATCACAGGATTCTGACTTTGCCCCAAGTTGCCTTAGCACTGGCAGCCTTATGAGACTTCCCTCCCCACCCTCATCTATAAAGGCCCTTAGTGAATGCTTTATGTTCCAACTGTCATAAACATCCACTATTGCTGTCTTAAGTAGAGTTGGGTTCCTGGCAGAGAACGCAGATGTGTTGATGCGAAGGTTGCTGGATGACGATGACGATTGCGGTGTATCACTACTACTGGCAGCCGCCGCAGCCGCCTCCGTGCTGCTGGGAGTGCTCTTCTTTCTCTCAAAATGCAAAAGAGTGTGATGCTTCTGGTCACACTTTTTGCAGGAAGATGACTGACATTCCTTTACTCGGTGACCATCCCTAAGACAGTTGAAGCAGACCCGTGCTTCTCTGACGGCTGCTACCCTCTTCTCAGTAGTCATCTCCTTCAACTTTGCACACTGACTCAGCGCGTGTGAGCCCTTGCAAAGTTGACAGGAACCGAATGAAGAATGATGAGTCTTAATCACTTTTCCACTACTATGGTGCTGTTTCGTTGAGTTCACTGGCTTCACAGATCCCCTGGCATGTAGAGTCCGGATGTGCTGCCTTATGAAGCTTTCAACTTCTGCAAAGGTTGGGGGTTGAGTGCCCTTGAGCGTCTTAGCCCATTCCGACTTCGTTTCCCCGTCAAACTTCTCAATCACTAACACTGTCAAAATGTCATCCCAATGGTCTGTAGGTCGGCCCAAGACCTTCAGACTTCTAATAGATTCCATAGTGCACGTCAATAGTGCTTGCAAATCTGTTGCACATTCAAACTTCACTGTAGGCTGAAACAAAAGCTTTTTCACGTGGGAATGAATGATTTCCCGTTGATTGTTGTACTGCTGTTCTAGCATTGTCCAGGCTGCTACGTAATTCGCGTCCGTGATGATAAATGATTTGATCAAACTAGCTGCTTCTCCTTTAGTACAGGCTTTTAAATACTGGAGCTTTTGTGAGCCTGAGAGATTTGGATGACGATGTATGCTGGCCTTGAAAAGGTCTTCAAAAGTTGTCCAGTCTTCCTACTTTCCATCAAAGTTGGGAAGGGACATTTCAGGCAATTTAAAAGTTGGTTTGTGTCCAGCAGGTCCTACATCACTAGCTGGCTTCATGTTATACAGAATTGATTTGATGTCTGTATAACACTTTTCCATGGGCTCTAATGTCTGCTGCTGGAGGAGAACTGCATCATCATCTGCTGCTGTTGCCAATAATGATGTGTGTGCAACATCCAACTTTTTCCACATCCTGTCGGCACTGTCCAGATGGGATTTTATTTCCCCAGAAGTCACTGTTGTCTGATCAATTGCTTGTACGGTCACTAGTAGTCCCTTAAGTGACCCGTACCAAGCGTTACGTACACGGACATCTGCCATTGTCACAAAAGTTCAAGCACAAACCACCAAAGTACTGTTAAAAATGTCAAAAAATTAAAATCAGGTCACTACAATGTTTAAAATGTTCACACACGATGCTTAAAGTTCACACAAGATGTTTAGAGTTCACACAAGATGATTAGAGTTCACACAAGATGATTAAAAGTTCACAAAACATGTTCACAAGTTGTCCATATGGTGCACAAAATGTTCACTGCTGGTTATCAATCCTTAGGATTTCACTTATCCTTGCTCGAATTGGACCAAAATGTATAATCACATATTATACTAAACGACAGGAAGGACCAGACTAGTTACGCTAGTCAATCGTTTATGTCAAAGGTTAAAAACTAACTGAGTCAAGTTGGTAAAAATGATGATGATGATGGTGGTGGTGGTGGTGTCTTTTTGTGCGATGAACGATGGCAATGCAATAAAAATTAATGCAGGATTAAAACACAAAGTTTAAGGTAGTCAAAAGAAAATGTTTAGTTATTATTAAAACTGCTGAAGCCACAATTAGCGATTTTTAGTGGTCAGCTTGTCAATTAAAAATGTTACAAATAGGAGTTTTACAGCTTCGTTAAAATGCTAGAGCTCCATCACACAGGAGCGTAAAATACGGACTGGGCCAGGAGGAATGGGTGCACTTTCATTTTATAATATTTTTTCTTTCTGCAGCTAAGCCCTATATTACACATCATGCCACGTAGGTAATCATCAGACCACGCTTTACCTTTTAGACACGCCTACACAGATTCTACCACATAATGTATCACAAAATCATATTGGCTTACAAAGTTCAAATTTGTTACAGTGCATAATATTGGCTTAAAAATACAGATCCATTCACACATTTTGCTTAGTAGGTAGGTGCACACATTCCCAAAAAGTATAAAGGTTACACGCACAAAAATACATCACATAATTTATGAATACACATTTCTCAAGTATTTTAGGTCAAACAGTTTTACAAATTACAAATAGAATAGCCAAGGTGGCAGCATAAGTCACATTTTATAAACCGAACAAAGTCACAACAAAATAAGGAAGAACTTGACAAAGGTTCTTTACAGGAATATTTTAAAAAGCTTTTCTTGACACCCTACTCTTAAAGAGATTTAGATACATCAAATCTTAAGTTTGTATCTGTCTTTAACAAACTAACCACACTTGTTCACATGTCACAGGATGGCACGTTGGCTGTTGTCCCAACCAAATCTGCTAACTATTTTCTTGCTAAAATTGTTCTGGCTACTTGGTGGCTCTTAATATCATGGTATCAGACAGTAAAATATTACAACCAGTTTTCATTTTCCCAGCTTATTCCAAAACTTGTTTGTAATACTTCCCTAATCTGGCATATACCTATTTTGGTGGAAACTTACCGAAAACGGGAGGAAATTGTCGTGTTTTTCAAGTGGCTTGGGCAATTTGAGACACGGAACAACCGTACTATATAACACTTGTTATTTGGTTGCGTATATCCAGTAAAACTTTTGTTATTTTGGGCTTTTTATGATTTTTTAGTTGATCGCTGGATTTCACCAAAATTAGAAAACGGTGTATCTGCTAGAATGTGCTTTTACACAACTCTCTTCAAATATACTGTTCCAGGAATAGCATTCTTTGGGTGGATTTACGGTGTTATGAATCCTTGTATTCCACTGAATATTGCACTTACAATTTTGGATACGTGCTCAGATTCTGCAGGTCACCATGGAGATTTCAGCATTTATGTCGAATCAATTGGAACTACAATTATACCTACTTTTCTTGTTTGGTTACTCCTGTTTACTTTGGGAAGGTGTTGCTGTACTCGTTCAGGTTCTTGTCCTGTCTCCTTGCGTAAGCTTTATTTCATTTTGTTTTCTATTTGAAAAGTGTATTACAGATTTGGAAAAAACTGGGAATTACGACGTTGCGTTTTCCTTATGGAAACAGTTGGAAATTCTTATGGCTATTTTTAATTTTATACAAAAGGATATTTTCTCTCCGTGTTATACCAGTTTTTCAAGTTTTGTGTTTATTTTTAGCTCGTATAGTGTTTTTGGTCATTGGAAAGATTTGGAACTTCCTTTGAGTTTAATATTTTCTTTGTTAGCATTTAATGCCACAATGCTTACAGTGGATATTCATGAAAGTGCCAAAGGCAACGTGTACAGCAGATCACGTTTATGTGTTCGGAAGCTCAAGTCAATAACCAGTAGGCAATACTTTCACAAAAAGTTGAATAGAAAACATATTAAGTCACTTAGGCCATTAAAAATTAATATTGGTTATAGCAACTTTTATGATCCAGAACTTGCAATGAACATACTGAGTTTCAATATAGATCAATCTGTTACTCTACTACTTCTCTAACGTGACATTATAAAGAGCTCATAAAAATAAATCCGTTGTACAATTTTCAAAAAGAGTGTACACACTAACACAAATTTCTTAATAATTTTAGCACCAGAAAATATATCTTTCTTTTGTGAGTATTTAAAAACATGACATGTCCAAAAACTCTTAGCGACACCAGAAGGCCACAAATTTTATCAATAATGTTGAGCGTAAGTGTAGAGAGATAGACTCCGGTGATACGAAATTGTATGCAGGATACGGGTAATATGCAAAAATATCAACACCAGCATATTCCAATAAATTGCAATCTAACCGAGAAATGACCCGCTTCATTAATTGTGCTAATTTTTTCATAAAAGAAAAAAAGCCACATCTTTTACAAAGTATACTGCTAACAGTTTTGGTGAAAGCAGTACGACATCTCTTATCGTCCTGGAACGTTCTAGAAGAAACCGAATATGCCCGACTGGACCAGTCGGTATTCCGGTTGCCTGTTTTATCATTGCACAGATCAGGTAAACTATTACAGCGTAACACTTTACTTTTTAGGCAAGGTTCTTTACCTAAATCTATAATCCAACAGTTTTCAAAGTGTCTCTATGAAAATGGTACCCATAGTGCTGTAACGCAGAAATGTGTTTTTGAGAAAGCGGAAAAACAGAATATAGTAAAGCTCACATAAACATGGGTTGTTACTACTTTCTCTTTCTGATGGGCTGTGCTGTCGAAAAACTTATATTGCAAAATAAATAGAATTTTTGTAGTTTCTAACAATTCAGTAAAGTTGATTAAAGAAAGTATACATATAATACGCCAGCACTATAGTTCTGCATAAATTAATTTTGATAAGGAGTAAAAATGTCGAATGATGAAGCAAAAGGTAAGCTGTTAACAATTGAAATAGTAGTGCGTACTCTATTTATTAAAGGCAAGGAAAAGTTATTAAAGGTACGTTGTTTTATTTACAGGCCCCGTAACACACCCAGACCACTTTACGATTGAGCAAATGGAGCAACAAACTGAACCTGGTGAGATATTGGAATTCCAGCACAAGGACAACACTCATTATGCCCTTTACCTAGGCAAGGGCAGGGTAATGAGCATTGACACAAAAACAGAACGCAAAACAAACGAAGCGTACATTCAAGAGCGCACCTTGCATGACGTGTGTCGTGATGGCAAAGTTCAAGTCAAGAATCACGATAAAGTTGCACAGCTACATTTTCAGGTTACTCCAAGACATTCCAGACAAGTGGTAAAAGTAGCCATGTTTTATCAAGACAGAGTGGTGCCTTTTGAGTTTGATTTTCGCAATAGTGAGTATTATTGCACGTTGTGGAGATATGGCAAGGGTTTCAGCACACAGGTACTTTTAAAAGATAGTATAATAACCAAACTGACTTTAAAGAAAATAAATACATTTAAATTGAATGGAATTATTTTTGTTTGTTTTTATTTCAGGTTGAAAAGTTAGCCAGCAAGGAAGCTAAATTTTCTTTTGAAGAGGAATATTCCAGATACAGGCGATTGGCAATGTACGAGCATCAACCGTATTCCCATGACTGCTACTGATCAATTAATGCAAATTAATATAAACGGTGGATAACCTAAACTTTCAATCAGTGGTATTCCGATCAGAAAATTCACGCGAACAATCACGGCAAAAATAGCAAAACGTTCACATTCACTTGTTTACCAAAACTACTACGGTGAATTCTAATGTACAATTTGGAGATTACAAAATCTAGCAAGCGTTCTCAAATTATTGTTGAAATTTGTTTTGAATCATTTTTAAAGACAAATGATATTTTTTAGCATTGTATCAAACGAGTTTACCCTACCGAATATTTGCACAATGTTGATACTTGTCTACATACTTTGGTTATTCGTGTGACCATTCCAGGACAGGAAAAATACCGGTAATCGTTTTAAAGACACGGCTGAAAAGTTCAAAAAATGTTTTTCAATGAAAACTAGCATTTAAATTCAAATTAGAAAGAAAAAAAACAGTCCGTTTTTCATGTGCATCTATTTAAATAAATTATGGGCTTGCTTTGCAATCAAATAAGTTATGTTAATTATTCATATGTATTTTATTACCAAATTTAAAGCAAATGTACCAATTTACCAAATGTACAGCATAAAAGCTGTGCCCTTACAATTAGCAAAAGTGAAAGTAAGTATGGCGCTATGTTACGGTTTTATTTTATATATAAAATCATGGGCATTTAAATAATATGTAATTCAATCAGTGAAAAATAACTACATTGTCTCTGGTTTGATCAAATAATTCATTTATTTCAAAATTTACAAAATTAAGATAAGTAATGTTTTCAAAGAAACGGAATAAATTAAATTTTTGTGTCTGAACTCAGAACCAAACTGTACGCTTTAAGTGTGTAAGGTTGTAAAATGTTACACGTGAAGTTATTTTTATTTGCTTGTCGTATTATACACAACAGAACTGACCATTTCGACATGGATATGGATCATCATACCGCACTGATTGCCGTCCATCGTAGCAATGATTATCCTCGCATCTTGGTCCCTCTCTCTCACCTTGTTGATCCTGGCAACTGATTGCCTCTCCATATTCTATAAATAAGAAGTAATTTCATTTAATTTTGTCATAAAGACTAGTAACGTATTATAACTTAGCGTATATTAAGAATTTAGTGCAAACTCACGTATTTCAAAAGCACACACAAAAAACAGCACAAACGCTAATAACAACAAATATCCATTTTGAAACCTCATGTTTCCTAGCTATTGATAATGTCTGAAATTTGAAACTATAAACTAGTGCCTTGAGTTAGAACTGTTAACTTTGCCGTTGGGCGGTCTGGGCATGGATGATGTTGCTTAGGCTTTTACTAAGCTATTATATACAACTTTTTGCAAAAATAGCACTATTTAGACACGTTTTATCTGGCTTACGATAACTACAAAACCATACTGACCTCTAGACACATAAAATCAGTTGTATTCTAAACTCAAAGACCGGTTATGCAAAACAAATTTCTTAACGAACAAATAAAAAACATACAAAGATACTGGAAAATTGATTATGTACGACGTGCATAATATGCAGCTTAAAAGAAAATGAGCGAGATGTTGTTGGATACAAAATATGTAATAATGCTTTGAATAAAACTGGAAACCCGTAAAAGCTAATTTATATCAAGACTATAACAGGTTTTAAGTGTTTCGGTATATCTGACACAATACGCAATCCAGTTATAAGTACACTGTCCAGATTTTCAGTGACAACCGGTAGTATGCCAAAACAAGTTATTTTTGTTTTTTTCCGGTTATTCTTGATTTCATTAAAGCAGGTTAGTCAGATGCTTGAAGAAACGTTTCATTTGAAATACGGAAAAGGGCTTATCAGTGTCAATGTTTATTTTTCGAATTGCAAATTTCTATGCAAATTTTCACTTTAGTTTTTTGTGTGAAGGTTAAGATCAAGGTTGTTCATGAATGAGATTAATCCATAACTAATTTTTGCAAGGAATTTATAAATATGTGATTTCAGATATAAAAATTTCCATGTATAATTTGTTGAAGTAGGCTTAAAATTCCATTTCTACATTTGCACTTTTTGCACAATTTATTTATTTTGTAGTTGTCGTAAAATTAAAATTTTAAACGCTTTTGCCAGAATACATACATAATCAAGTTTATTGAAAAATGTTTACAAAAAAGGGTAAAATTATTACATATTCAATTTACACTTGTGTTGCATGTGTACATAGGTATACGTTTAGCACAATTTGCACTAAATACAGCATCGATTAGCATATCTGCAGGGATATGGGTCATCATACTGAACTTCTCGAAATCCCTCTGGACATCGACGTTCGTGTTGGTGAATGCATCTTATACCTCGGCCATCGGATTGATCCTGACAACTGATTGCCTCTATGAACACTACAAATAAAAACACATTTTGAATTGCAATACGTTTGAATGTTTAAAAAAATATTTTTCAAAATTTTTGAATAAGCCTACCTATGTAGAAAACCAGAACAAAGAAAACACAAGCTATAATTAAGAAATATCGGTTTTCTGAAACCATTATTGCTGGTTGAAAATGTATTGAGCTTGTATTACAATTTTGAAGAACTTGCTGTTTCACAACAGCTAACCATCCAGTTTGATGACAAGAAGCTTATAATGTCTGGTTACGCTACCGGTCAACCTTTTATACCGAATACTCCAAAAGTCGAGAAAAAATATAAATATAAATATACCCCTCGATTCAATCACAGAACAAGGCTGTTTTTACCAATGCATTGCATCAAAAGTATCTGAAAAATGTAACAAATTTATTTTCCACCTTCCCCGGCAATAAACATGCATGGAAATGTATATCTGTTGTTTTTTATTTTTGCAACTTGTATTTGACACATTAGTTTGTACACCAGTTTTAAAACTTATTTTTACAAAGAAACATTTTCATTGAGGAAGGATTCGTGGCAAAAAATGCAATTAAGCGTCATTATGCAAAATTTACTTATTTCAGGCTCACACAACCCGTCGTGCATTACAATTTTGTCCGAAACAAAGTCTGCAAAATCCATCATAGTTGATAATAGGCGAGCGATAATACTATGTGGCGAGCGAGAGGTTACCGGGTACGAACTCAGAGTCCCGTGATGTTTTGCATTTGGCCAGGCGTTCGGCACTCATAGGAAAAAAATCTGCAAGCTGCTCACAACTTCTGCAAAAACGCGAGCACACAAAGAGGATCGATACACACGGAGAACTGCTAAAAACGAGTTTGCCTTGATGAAAAAAGGCAGCTGTGACCAAGCAGTAGAAAAAAAAGATGTGATAGTGAAAACTACTGAATAATTTTTATTTTTTTATTTTAAGTATTGGGTGTGATAAAAAAAGAGGGTGAAACAAAGGTTGTATATATCCCAAGAGACAAGCTATAAAAAGAGCAGCGTTCTATCATATCAACATCACGAAACTCTGTTGTGCTGCTTTTTTTGTTCGTTTTTTTACATATTCAAGGTTATGGTTGCCTATTAACTGTGTCGACTGACCAAGGCTTTAGTTTTGAAATATTTCTGTTTCAAAGCTCATTGCTGGACTTGTTTTTATTGAGTGTGGTCATGTAAATATTTCGGTCTGATTGAAAACAGTACTAGTATATCATAAAGTGTTCTAGCCATTAAAAATAGAAATGTCGTGTTCTGAAATAAGCTCAAATTATGAAAAGTATTTAACCAGAATAACAAATGGATTTACAGGTTTGAAAAATTAAAATATTAATTGTTTTTGAGTAACGTTAAAAATTTCATTAATTTTGTATACAGGTCTTCATTTTGACAATGACCAGTATTCCCACATGGCTCAGCTCCGGAAAGAGGCTATGATTGGTGACATGCTAGAATTCCAGCTGGGCTCCCACACCCACTACGCACTCTATCTTGGAAATGATAAAGTGATGTGTATTGAGTTGAAAGACATACCTGTTATTGATTGCGCTTGTATAAGGCAACGAAATTTGGCTGAAATCTGTGACAATGGCAAAGCTCGTGTGCAAAATCATGACAAGTTTGCCCGCTCTTTATTCAATCTGGGCGTAAAAGAAACTCAGGACATTGTGGATTCAGTGAAAGCTTATGAACACAGAGTGGTTCCGTTTGAGACTGACTTTCGGAATTCGGAGTACTATTGCACACTCTGGCGATATGGAATTGGATTCAGTACACAGGTAAAAGGTCATATTATGATAAAAGATCAATATTCTAAAAACACTTTTTAAGCTTACTATTAGTACGTTTTTATTGATTGGAATTTTTTATAATATTTTATAATATTTTATAATATTTTATATAGGCCGCAAAGCTAGCGTGCAATCCCACGGCATCAAAATCCAACTGGTGGAATGCAATGAGCACAAATGGAAACTATTTTGTAAAGGATGGTTATGAAAAATACAAGCAGTTGGCAAATAGTAGGCACCAGGCATTTCAAATATCTCAATGGTAAAAATTGTGTTCATTGTGCTAGGTCTGCTGATAAAATGAAGGTGTTAAGGCATTTTCATATGATTTTTTAAAAATTGAATGGTTTTTAATAATATTTGATTGATTTTGATGCAAAAATAAATAAATAAATGTGTACACAAAATTAAGAATAACAACTTGATTCTAAAATATACTGAATTTATTAAAACTTTGGCACATTTTTTACTGGCATAAATACTAAAGCAGCTTACTAAATCCATAATCAGACGAAATCACAAATGCTGAAAACATCGCACACCATAAAGCATAAAAAAACGGTTACTGGGTTTTATGATTTAAGAACGGATAATGATTTTTTTGTATCTGACTAAGCTTTTAATCCAAAATGGAAACGTCAGTTGTCATATTTTCTATCAATGCTGCATGACAACGACAAGTGTACCTAAGTCAGGAAATTGAGCATTATAAGCATCATCATAAAGTTTCAAAGCAGATGAAATTGTTGCTTTGCATGAAAACATTTTTTTAGGATACGTCCATAACGAGTAATATTTCTACGTCACACAGATCACATGAAACTCCGGATGTTTTGGTCCATTTTTTTAATTTGTGGTTTACACTACTTGTGAAAAAAATAGTTTTGTTCCGTTGACGGTAATCACTATAAGTAGGCACGTGTATTGCTATGATGACTCATTTTCCTTTGCTTTTGATTATTCTTCGAATTTCAAAAAAAATCACAACATAATTTGTCATGCAAAGTTTAAACGTTAGTGTCCACAGAAATATTATCCTTGCGGCTGGAGAATAATACAAGAAGCTTTCTGGTCAGTATAAAAGCTGAGTCAGTAACCAAACGAACTTTGATATCATCACACTAAAAGCCATTCTGGAATTGCAATTGTTTTCAAAATTTATCAACAAATTGAAATTCAATAAGTCTTCTTTTTGTAGCAGACACTATGGTTTTTAAAAACACTTATTTGCAAACCGCAGCTATTGCTCTACTCTTTATTTGCATCTTTCAAATACGTAAGCTTACATTGTAAATATTTTTCTATCTGTGTAAATCATCTAGCTTTAAATTTTATTTTACTAATTGATTTTAGAACTGGGAGAAGCGATTAGTTGTCAAGATCAAGCTGGTCATCGGGGTGTGAGGTGCATTGGCCCACACCAGCGTCACTGTCCTGAAGGATTCCGACCAGTTCATTATGACAATCCGTATCCCTGTAATCGGGATGAACAATGCTGTGTTTAAGGAGACCAAATAAGAAAGGCAGCCTATTCATAAAATTTTAATTTAAATTTATCTTCAAAGCTTGTATTTTAAAAGTATACGCATTTATTGATATATTCTGGATTGTCTGGCCGCTTCCAACATAAGCTCAGCGTGCTTTTCACGTTGAGTTAGGATATCCAAGCAGATTTGCACTGTCTGAGTAAAATAATTCGTTTAATTTATTAAATTGTTCAAAAAATTTAAGCTGTTATTCAGAAAGGGCTTAACTTTAGCTTACCTCCGCTTCATACTTCCACGGCACTAATGAAAATTCTACTGCTGGCATGAAAATGTTAACCTGCATCCATCTCACGTATAACTCCTTACTAGGCATTTCATCTCCGTAGGCATTACCTCCAATGATATCCGTAAGATGAAAAGGATAGCCAACAATTCCAAATTGAAGAAGAGTGGGGATCATTGACTTGAGTCCATTGTCAAAACCCAGCGGCTGTCTTTGTCCAACATTCGAAAAAAAACTGGCAGTTTCTTTAGAAACAACTACGTTTTCGTTTTGTTCAAAGCTTGGTTTTCACTTTGTAACAATTTTGGCAAATGGCTTATATCAAACCTGATTCAAATGCGCAACACGCGTTGTCATACAAAGTTCAAAAGTTACTATATAAAATTACTCAAGACAACATTTTGTTTTCGCTTGCTGAATGTAAGAGCCAGGCAGGTTATCGGGTACAACTTATGTCAAAGTCAACAAAAGTCAAATAGCGGTTATTTCCATTAACATGACCAGAATACGTAAATTGCAAATTTCATCGTCAAGTTTCCCATTAAAATTGTCAAAAGCATCTAAAACGAATACTCTTACTTGTCATTGTGTATTTTGTGTGCATTTGGACAATTTCATATAATTTCTAAATGCTATTATTACATGATCGATGTACACAATAATTAGTTTGCGTTACGTGCCGGGAAAGCGACCATATTTTATAATATTTCATATTTTTTTATTTTAGAGTATTCAACAATACATGAGATAATTGGGTACAAAGTCTTCCTGGTGATCTTTATTTAGCTTAAGTTAGAAAATGATGATGATTCTTAAGTTTTACATTGAATCCCACCTATTCATTTTTATTTCAAACCATATTGCTTTTATCATTTCTGTGTTCCTACAAACCCCACTTACACAAAAACAATATGGTTGAAAACGTCAAATGTTTTATTTCACTCATCAAATTATGCTCACGATTTTGTAAGAATTCATAATTCAATTTTGTGTGGGTCTACATACAATAATACTTTATGAATGTTTATATGCAGTGCCTACTAAGCACGTTTTAATTTAGTTTAAAAATGGAAAATATAATATTAAACGCAAAATGGAATATTATTCCATATGGAACCTAATTGTTTTTGCATAATACATTTATTTGTATTTTGGTTCTTACCCCACTCAAATAAAGCACAAGATTTCCTGGTTATGGTTCCACATAATATTCAATATTGGCAAATTTCGAATCACTACAAATGACAAAGACAAAAGGACCTTTGATTAGTTTGGGAAGATTTGTTGTTCTCTTTTACCTACCTGACCACAGGTCAGTCATACATGACCATATGTCAAAATCTCTATTTTGAGAATTTTGGCAATATGGTCATCCAATAAACCGTCTTTATGGTTGTATATAAACCGGATTCGAATTTAAATTCTACATCACTTGAAAGCTGGAATCTACCAAAGGAACAAAACCTTCCACAAAATCATTCAATTTAGCAAATTTCCATTTTAAAACCCACTTGAAAACTTTTACCTTTTCTAAAATTTCTTAAAAGCGTTTTATCGCTAAGTCATCATCTTCACAATGGCTAAAAATTTCCTAGTTGGGCTTGTTCTCATGCTCATCATCATCTCCACTATGGGTCAAGTGGACAGTCGGGAGTTTGTTTCTCCCAGGCCTCCATTCAACGGAAGCATCTTTGGAAAGAGGGGTTCAGGTAAGTAAAATATTAAAGCTAATGTATAACTTAAATAAAGCAGAAATTAACAAAATGTTAACTATTAGATACAATGTCAGTATCTGGATCAGGCAACGGGGGATTTCGTACTATGAACTCGTACGAGCGGTTTTGCCAAACGGCTTGGGATACTTGTTCTTCTTACTTCACCGATAACTCCAAATGAGAGGATATTCCATAGAGCAGATGGGAAGGAGTGAAAAAAATATAACTCAAATGCATTGACGTTTGACCGTAGTATGAATTAGTACACAAATGTGTAAAACAATAAATTTAAAACAGGCAACAAGCCTAAATGTAGCAAAGTAGCGAATGCAAATGTACTTGTAGAGTATATATTGCTGATATAGAAAAAAGTTTAAACAAATATAGGATTAACTCAGTCTGACTGAATAAAACATACATATTTACTGACTATCACACCAAACTACCAACAAAACTTTCTCTACCGGACATTAAATTTTGAAATCAAAGGCAAAACCCATCTTTTCTAAATAACTTACTAAAACTCCCAAAACATTTCCTGTGCCAGACACAAAATTTAAAAAAGCAGTATTCATCTTTACCGACCATAGTAATTTAAATTGCCCCTCTGATTTTTGACTTAACAACTTTTGATTATTTGACCTAATGACATAAAAGTTTAAATTTAGCTGCCTCTTAACATATGACAACTTTGTGCCAAATTTCTTTGAAATTGCTTTAACTTACAGACGGACAGACAGACGCACGACTTTACGTACAAATTAATAGGTAGCTTTTACTACTTAATAATGTAGTTCTAATAAATTATTGTGTAATTTAAAAAACATATTTGTTTGAATGGTGTTGTTACTAAATAAAAATAATATGATATAGTTCAACAATATTGCTTTTTAATTGAAACGTTCATTTTAAAGCATTTTTAAAAAAGAGCAATCTTTTATGTTTTTTACCTTCTGCATTTTTCAGCACCTTTTTGGAAAAGTATGATCAATTGAATTTCAACCAATTTGTTTTATCACGCAACGAACATTCTCCACAAACTTATTGAACGATTTTCATTTTTGCTTGGACATAAAGTCATAAATCCGATTAAAATACAATCCAATGCATACAAATACTCACTTGAACATCCCACAAGCCAATGCATTTTCTTATAAAGCTTTACAAGCTATATTGACATTTTTCTAAGAGAAAGCTACTGACATTTTTAATCCAGTTGCTGTAACCATGTATGAAGTTTTCGCAGTAAAGTCAAGCTAGTCTGCACAACAAATTCATACAAAGACGAGTAAAGTACTAATTATGTTGCATTAGGAACTTATTTTGTTATGAGGTTTTCATATTTACTTCATTGTTGTTAAACTATTCATCATGAAAGTAGTCATGTACAGTTTTAAAGCTGTATTCATAATATTTTGAAATATGTTTGTGTGGGCTGAATATATAAGTTCGCCATTATATATTAAGTGTGCAAAAATTGCTTCAAATTCAAAATGTTTTTACAATCGCATGATTTATACATACCTGTTGTTTTCGTTACATGCCTAGATACTGAAGAATTAAAAGTGACAATTGACAAAGCCTACATTTTTATAAAGCTTCATTCTCATATTTTTTATTGTATTCAACAATATGGGAGGTTATTGGGTGCAAACTTCTTCCAAAACTACAGTATAAAAGCTGAGTCAGTGATCATATAAAACATCATTGACTTTGCTATCACCAAACTGAAATCTGTTCTGATATTTTCAATTATTCCATATCATTCATAAAGTGAGATTTAAAAATTTTTGGTCAGGAAATATGGCTTTCAAAAACAGGTATTTGTTGCTGGCAGCTATTTTGCTCCTTTTTGTTTGCGCCTTTGAAATCCGTAAGCCTATTACATTTTAATTATTTAATTTACGATTTTCAAATACGGGTTTCTTCCTGTTTTTAGAAGTTGGAGATGCAATCACTTGCCAGGATCAAGCTGGGTGGCGAGGTGTAAGATGCATCGATCGATTCCAAAGTGATTGTCCTGATGGATACCAACCAGTTTATTGTGATAATCCGTACCCCTGCAGTTGGAATGAGCGATGCTGTGTTTAATCAAAACAAATACGGAAGGTAGCTTTTCCATTTACCAAATTACCATTTAGGATGTGCCCTAAAATTGGCTGTTTAAATAACTCCATAATATACCATGTCATATCCCTCTCGGATTCTATTTCTTTGTTATGTTGTTGCCTTGATGAAAATGATCGATCGTTAGTCGTTGAAAACTTGGCATTTTTATAAAGATTACCACTAAAATCCTCGTTTTATCGTATTACCATAGTATATGCAATCAAATATTGACTAATAGTAATTTAAAATTACAATATTAGCAATTGCGAATTACTTCACACTGCCATATTACCTGGAATGCAAGAAATTATGCTTGAAATTGAATCCACAAGAATTAATTTCTAAATTAACTTCTATTCCAGGATTAAAATTGGAGGAACAAATCTTTTTGGAGTTGTAAAAATAAAGTAATAAAAATTAAATAAAAATAAGTAAAATAATATGCATTTTTAATTGCTGTTATAACAAGCAATTTTATTTGTCCCATTGTTTACCAAAGTTTTAATGAGATCATATTCAATTAAATTTTTTCTTCGTATGCGATTGTTTACTTTTTTCATACGTTAGATTCTATGAGTCATGTAAACAATTTCATTTCTGCACACAATCTGCCCTGAGCATGTACTACGCACCAGCTTGCGACCTCATGCAAATTAAATTCAAACTAGTGTTGAATGAGTCATACCTGTCATACTATTCATAATGCCGCATCCAGTATTCTAATAGATGATTTGTTGTGTTAGGTTAGCTGCAATAAAAGCATACAAAATTTGAGTAAAATGCACAACAAAACAAAAACAGAAGCAAAAGATGAGACTCAAGACAACAGAAGAACAATAACACGTATTTTTTCATTTTTGCTATATAAGTGTAGGCAATTGCTGTAAACAACACCATTTACTTCTACACCACTAATCCAACTAGTGAGCTTTTCTTACGCTGTTAATTTTTTTAAATTTTAATTTAATCATATCCAGCTCTATAATCGCAAATTTAACAATCATGCATTCTCAAAGCCGACGTTTCTTCATGGTGACGTGTGTCCTATTGTTTTTGTGCGTCTATGGAGCACGTAAGTTTTTTTTCTATTTAAAATACTACTAATAATATCCCTATGCTTGAAGCCATTCTCTAATTTATAAAGAAATCTAAAATAATGTCATTTTGAATTTTTAGAATCACAAAGGGGAAACCAAAGAGCAGTCACTTGTCAGGATCATGTTGGTAGCCGAGGTATAAGATGCGAGGATCGTCAATGTCAGGAAAGATACCAAGACAGGCATTACGATGACCCATATCCTTGCAGACAAGGTCAGCGATGTTGTGTTTAATGGGATGAATCGCAACACAGAGATTGTGAATGTTGCAGTTTTTTAAATATAACCGTTTGAATGAATATATTTTAAACAGAAAATTATAATAAATTCATTGAGAGTTTTAAAACAATTTAAAAAATGGGACTAAGTAAAGAGATTAGCAAACATTTTGATATTGACGGAACGCCAATCATTCATAAATTTTATTTAGTGTTACCCTATTTCACCACAAACATCTGCATCAGTTTTCCCGTAAGCCAAGAGCTTATGGCATTTTCACGTTATCTATCGAATGTTCTAGAATAAACTAAAATCGTACGAATGAGCCAGTTGGAAATTTGATTGTTTTTTGTATCAGCGTAGCACTCTACCTTTCTCGTAAGTCTCTAATCCACCGTACATATATACAACATACATATACATTTGAATCTTGAAATAAATCAAAAAGTTAAAAATAACTGCGTTTAAAGTTTCATAAAAATGAATATTTTACGCTGTGCATTATGCTCAGTAAACTTGCATGTTTGGAACGTAAAAGCAAAAATAAGTGAAAGCAACACTTTCAGAATATCTGTATTTTCAGTTTTTTGTAATGACGGACCCAACCTTTTCACTTTTTGGAGGTATGCGTCACTACCTGAAACAATCAAACCTGTTCTCGTATGTTGACTTACAAATTATGTGCTACCGACTGCGTATAGGAAAACGTGTTTGTTGTTGTGGCCAACTCTGGTTACTTCATTCGCACTCAGGTTACAATTTTTGATCTTCCTCAATCATCGGTATAAAAGCCTAGTCGTAGCCTAAACAACAGCATCCTCTACCAGATCATCACACCGAAAGGTAACCTCTTCTGATGTTATCATCTAATTGATCTGTAGTTACAAATTTCAATAGCAATTATGATTTCCAAAGACCGATTTTTCTGCGGGCTAACGTGTGTGCTCTTTGTTTGCGCCTTTGAAATACGTAAGTTTATCTTTACTGACTTCCTGAAGTAAAATTGTACTTCCAAAATTAAAAACGTAATAAATATTTTTTAATTTGTACCAGAATTTGGTGACACAATCAGTTGTCAGGCAAAATCCTACAGGCGGGGTACCAGATGTGTAGACGTTTCAGACACTCGTCACTGTCCTGATGGATATCGACAAGTTAGTTACGATGACCCATATCCTTGTAAAGAAGGTCAGCGGTGCTGTATTTAATGTTTTCATTTGGGGGACCTTAATATTAAGTTTAAATCGAAGGTTTCCAAACGCGGGAGATCTTAAAATTAAGTTGGTGGTTGTGGCGGAGGCACTTAAAATTCAGTCGATTGAAAAACGTTTCGAAAGTGGTAAAACTTATTTTTCTGCAGGACAAGTTCACCTCTCAAAGTGGCAGGTCTTAATAATCCGCTGTTTGTTGCTGACCTGCCTGTGGGAAAACTTAATATTCAGTAGATTTCCCCTGTATTTCTAACAATTCCCACGTGAACGGTTACTACCCGTGTTTAAAATGCCCACATTGTAGACAACCTACTCCAATAGAAATTACCACTGTTACCCATTGCACCTTAATTATAATTACCACATTTACGTACATAATAATTTATTTTTATTCCACCTTAACTACTATAAACGTGTTTTTAAGTGCCATTTGAAAGGGTTAAGGACAGATTTCTCAAAAAGGATTATTCATCCGTCGTGTTGTGATATTTGCGTCTTATAAATAAATTCATGAAACTATGACAAATACAAATGTAATTTTTACTTGTTGAACTTTTTCCGTATAAATTTTTTAATTATGTAGTAAATTTATGAGTAAGGTCGTTTATGCGTGTTGTACAGTTGGTACACGTTGGTGAAAATAAATTATACGATAAATGCTCAGTGTTTGTTTCGGAATTTTGGAAATTTATTTGGTGGAACGTTTTCAAAATTTGTAAGACATTTTATTATGGTTTATTAACCTAAACACAACATCTTTCCCCAATCCGACACGGATATGGGTCATCATAACGTACTGCTTGTAATCCAGTAGGACAGCGACGCTGGTGTTGGTCTTTGCATGTTGTTCCACGGCCGACTTGTTGATCCTGACAAGTGATTGCCATTCCACTTTCTAAAAAATAAAAAACTGCATTTAGAAAATATACACATAAGAAAGAATTGCGTTTAAAATATATCTGGAATTACGGATTTCAAAAGCAGAAACAAAGAGTAGTGCGAAAACAAGCATAAATCGTTTGGGTGAATTTTCAGAAACCATGGTGGTCGTTCTGAAACGCTTTTATAACTTGAATATACAAATAAATTTGAAGCTCAACACGCAGGTTTAAAACCAGTAGCCTTCCAGTTTGGCCACATACAGTTGAATAAAGTAGTTTCTAGTCGTATAATGCACTTTTATATAAAAATCGTGCGAAAATGGGCTTGTTTTATAAATAGACACTACAAACATATATTGCAAAAAATGAACTACGCATTTAAAAAAGTACCTGGAGCAAATCAGCTAGAGTGCTGTTTTGCGTATCTATGGTTGGTATTGCCAACTTTCGATTCTTTTAGTGTAGCGTGAACACTCCAACCATTTCCGTATATTTGGAACATTACGTTCTAAATAAAGTTTTGATGAATCTTAATACTTACCAAATACGCAACTTAGAGCGACATCCTGCTACATATAAATTTTTGCTTCTTAATGCAATGCAGAAAAAAATGCATCATAATATATTCTTATTACGTGGTAGAGATTACTGGGTACAAGTTCATTTTTGTGCTTGTCTGATTTCGCACAACAACTTCACCTTACAAGCACAGCATAGAAGCTTACAAAACAAGAGAGAAAAATATTCCTGAAGTCAGCGATTTTAAAGCCATAAGCATGGTTTAATTACAGTTTTGGTATTCTTATACTTGGCTTGCGTTTGGTAAATCACTACGCTTACAAAATGCTTATGATTCTGCTTGAGCATTCATGAAGTCGGACAAAACCAAAAAAAACTTCACACTGTTCGTTTATCAACATTCAATTATCTGTCCGAAAACCCGGCGCTCTTATGCCGTGTGCATTACCTCATATTCATGAAGTTTTAAAACCTCAGCTTCCTCTTCTTCATAATATGCTTCATCATAACATTTTGAACTAAAATATTCTTTCGGCGTTAGCCCCATCTGATTCCTTATTTCAAACAAGTGCAAATTGCTCTTTCTTTGTGCATATAAAACAAAAATAAAAACTGGTATGAATCTTGTACATTTTAAGATTGATCCTTGTAATTGTTCAAACTTCCCGATTTTCAATAACGTTCCAAGTTGAAATGTTTGATATTTATATTCTTCCATGCAAAATACTAAACCCAGCCCTAATCACTTACATTTTTTATAATATTGCATTAAACAGAGTTAAAATTTAGCTTCAGAATGTGTTTGTGCAAAGTTAAGAAAAATTTCTAATGCAAGAGTGGTTCAGCTAACTTTGATTTTGCACTTCTTTTTTGGCAAATGTAAACTGCTTGTAAAGACGAACACGTGTACCTTAGCAACGGCATCATATGATTTGAAACTAATTAGGAAAAAAATATTTCCATCAAGGCCATAAAAATTAAGCGTTTTGTATTCCAGTACGTTTTCTAAGCATGCAAATATAATCTCCAGCCAATTTTGTGGCAACTTTGATAATTATTTAGTGCTCATTACACCAAATGTTCGCTAAATTACGCAAAAAACTGCAATTTTTAAGATTGGAGATATTGACGTGCAAGTTTTGATATTTTCAAAGATCAATAACCCTTTCGCAATATCTGCTAACTTGGTATCAAAACTGCTGCAATAATATATACTAGTTTAGCGATATCCCTTACGCAATCCAAACTTACAAATTTATTTTCTTACAATGTGCCATATTAATACGCCTAAGTGCTCTAAGCAAATGAGTTTAACAACTTGGGATTTCATATATCCAGGTAATTATGAAAATTGAGCCAGTAATGTGGTAAAAACTTTTACGAAATTTACAGTGGCACAAAAAATGGACATGACTTTAATGCACTGTCTGAAATGAATGAAATCTAAAATCTAATGTTTGCGGTTTGTTTTATTTGTGGTGTTCTATGTCTTATTATTCTTCCAGCAGTGTTCATACATCCAGAAATGAGCATGTTTGCGTGTTTTTCACCGAAAAAACTTTCATTTGTTGTAATCCAATCAAACTAGTAGACAAAGCTGAAGATTCTGCTGGCAATTCTTTGATTTCAAACATGAAGAAAAACACTGACAAAGTTGATAGTGACATGGAGACGCCCATTTCTAACACCAGATTTCAGGCATTGCTTACACAAGCTCCTTACGTTCCAGGTCATGCCGCCAAGTTTACAAATCTTGAGGACATTCCCTGGGCAAATCCTGCGCTAATTCAAGATGGGCTTAACTTTTACCAAAAGCATCACGCCATTGTTATTTTGTCCAGCTACGCGGCAATCTTTCTGGGCGTGCTAGTAAAGCCAATTTCCGCAGTCTTTTTTCGTGTGGGTAGTCTCCACGACCCAGAGGCAAGTTTTCAACGTATACTGCGCACATTTGCTGGAGTAGACGAGTTTTACAAAGCATTGCTAGAACCGGCTCAAGCAAAAAAACAATTTGAGAAAATTCGTAAAATGCATGCTATTGGCATAGAGCTGTCGGATCAGCCCAAACCAGTCAACCCGCCCATACTTGCACTTGCCCGCTTGCATGGGCTTACTTGCGCTTACTTGCGGGCTTGCTGGGAAAAATCCCAACTTGCACTTGCGGTTACCCGCGGGTAACTGCAAGTTAACGAAAAAATTATATAATATTTTTCCTAAAATAATTGACAATACTTTGCTTTAATATGTCCCTTTAAATACACATGTCTTGAAAAACTCGAGGCGTATTATTGTTAAGATAATTTAAAACCCTATTAAAATTCTTAAAACATGTTCGTCAGTGCTGAATTTTTTAATAAAATTCTGTCATTAGTTAGTCTCCTTCATTATTAGTAAGATTAAATTTCAAACTTTGAAACCAGCACTGTGCTTATCTATGCATCTTTGCAGATCTATCTATCTTTGTTATAAAACGAAACAATTAATACTTCTCTTTTGTTGCATGTTTTACTAGTTTTCCAATTAAAGCATTGTTAAAAAAGACAAACTGTCGAAATTAAACAATAGGAACAGAACGGTAAGGATAATTACAATGTCTAATGATTTTAGTGCTAAAGATTATACATCAACAGCCATAAATTTTAAATCCAAATGAAACCTTTATGGTAGAAATTTCTATATGAAAAAGGTTGCGGGTAACCGCAAGTACCCGCACAAATTTCATCGGTCAGCCCGCCCGTACCCGCACCCGCAGGTTCCTTATTTTTTTCAACCCGCCCGCCCGCGGGTGCGGGTAAACGCAGGCAAGTGCAAGTTTGCGGGTTGGCTTACCCGAAATCGACAGCTCTGTATTGGCAGCACAAGAAAAATGGGACTGCATCATGACCCACGACCAATTCCAGAAATATTGGGAGAATATTGTCAAGACAAGTGGAAAAAGGAATTGGTAGAAGCAACTAGGAAGGACTTTGCTAATATAAAACCCGCTTGTCCGCTAACTTCTGAGGAACAACAGCTTCTTGACAAAATTTTAGTCTGGGATCCGCCAGTACCAATAAGTCAGTTTGAGATGATGGCTACTGTTCTAAGCAGTTTTGGAAGCATGTGGATGCGACCGTCTGTAGTTGGAATACAAAATAGGGAAAAGGAAATGGCTGGAATTATTCACCTGTGGGCTGTTTTTGCAAGACTGCTTGGAATTGAAGACAGGTTTAATATTTTGCTGGATACGGATTTCACTCAGATTGACAAATTTGTGGAGAATTTAATATTGTCAAGCTTAAGAAATATGGATGAAGTTGTGGTGACTTTTCAGTATGCATTTGTAGAAGGATTTAGGAAAAGAATTCCCGGAATTACGTATAAAGGAATGTTACTTCCCGTGTTTAAATCATTTCAGGATAAATTTTCTGGTAAGAACATTTGGAATGTTATGAGTTGGCAGGACAAGCTTTGTGCAGGGGGATTACAAACAGCACTTTGGTTGATGAGAACAATACCTGGGATAGGGATAGTTACAAACTTACTTTTAAAAGCAGGCCTACAAGTGTTATTGGCATTAAATTTGCCAGGTTCAAGGCTAAAGAAAACGGGACCAGGGCACAAATGATTGTAATAATGTTTACCAGTAGTTCTTGTAGTCCTGTGTGGTTTACTACCTGGTTTATAATTTTTAAATATTTTATCAGTACACCGATATGACACTTAAGATAATTTATATTTAATAAACGTTTTTGTAAATGAATTTGAGATAAAAATGAAAGTTTTCTGCTTTAATAAATTAAAGATTGCAGCGACAGCCTACATAGCATAGATTTTTGCATTGCCAAAAATGCAATATAATATGTACTTATTACATAGCAAGTTTATTCTTGTGTGTGTTTGTTTTTGTAATAATTTCACTTTATCACTTCAGCATAGAAACTCACATATAATGACCGATTTCATAGCCTTATAAAAAGAGCTTACCGTGTGAAAACAGGTGAACAGCCATAAATACAAAAAGAAAAGTGTTATCTGTATGCTACTTTTTAATCTCATTTGCTTCATACATTACGTTTAATTTCCAATGAACTAGTATCCAATGATAAAGGATTGTTTAGTCAGTCAGTTCTCTGCTGTAAGCAAAAACAACAATAGCAACTAGAATTTTGCGGCTGCAATAAAGGTTAATTTTAAAGTAAAAATCATTTTAAAAATATGAGCATGCGCATTATCCGCATTCTCTTCAAATTCGGAAGGAAGCTGTGTTGGGTGACATGCTGGAATTCCTGCAAGGCTTTAGTATCCTTTACGCGATTTACATGGACAAATAAGAGCATTGACATAGAATATGAGCAAGCCAGCAACTGCGGTCACATTCAGCAGCGCGGTTTGAGTGAGTTGTGTGGTGATGGCAAAGCCTGTTACAAATCCATGAGGATATTGCACAATCCTATTTGATTTTGAATACAACTAACCCACCACAACACATTGTTCAAGCAGCAAAAATTTTTGAACAAAGAGTGACTCCGTATAAGACTAATTTTCCCTATAGTGAGTACTATTGCAACCAGTGAATATATGGAAAGGGATTGAGCACACAGGTAAAAATGGCTTGTATGAGTGCATATTATAACGCGTTTATTTTTAGCAGTCGCTTATAATATTTTTAGCAGGTAGCAAAACAAGTGGGCGGTTATGCGGGGTCAAAGTCAAATATCTGGGTTAAAAATATCAGCTTAATTTTTTATTACAAATGATGACGATGGCAATTGCAATTTGATGCTGTGCTCTAATTCATGCTTCGTTGATAATTCCGCACGTCTCAATACAAAACAGATTTCCTTCTTGTTGCTAATGTACAATATGCGCATTACATGTTAATAATAATCTGTGTCCAAAATTGGTCATCCGGTATTGATCTTATCTGTTTTAAGATTAATGCTTGTAGTTGTTCAAACCTCCATATTTTCAAACAAATTAAATGATTAGGTTATAACAACGTTCCAAGTTGTAATTTTCAATATGTATGTTTTCCCATGCAAATTATTAATCTTTAGCTATAATCACTTACATATTTTAAAACGTTGCAACAGTCTTTAGACAGAGTCAACAATTTTCTTCAGAATAAATATGAAACTGATGTGCTTGTACAATGCAAAGAAAATCAGATCATAGCAGCTTGGATATAGTATGCTTTGATACGAATTACAGAAAAAACCTTTTCATCAAGATCATTAAAATAAGTGTTTTCTATCATGCTTCCTTTTTTATAGATTGAAATATAAACTCCAGCCATTTTTGTAGTAACTTTGTTATTTAATGCTCGTTAACCAACTTTTACTAAAGTTTGCAAACTAAACAGCATTGTTAAGATAGTTATCAATTGACAAGTTTAGATGTTTCTAAAGACCTGTAACTTTTTCGCAATACTGGCTATCGAGATAACATTGTTGCAAAACGATATTTCTTACGGAGTAAAAAATTTCCCACAAATTTGGAATTTCATGTATTATGCAGGTTGTTACCCAAATTTTAGTTTATTAATTATCTAAATTACGCTAGTGAAATTTAAAAAATTCCGTGAGGTTTACAGAAATAAAAGAAATGAACAAGTGCAACGACTTGGTTGCACGTTGAGCTTGAATCAAAGTTGAAATAAAACATTTTATGGAACAATTTTCATTTGTTGAAAATCAGCCAAACCAGCGACAACAACTTTAAGATCTGCTGGCCATAATCTGATTTAAAAAATGAAAGAAAAAATCGAAGGTGACTTGGAGACAACCACTTGCAACAGCCGATTTCGGGCATTGCTTACCCAAGCTCCTTACGTTGCTGGTCATGCCGCCAAGCTTACAAAGCTTGAGGACATTCCTTGGGCAAATCCTACACTACTCCAAGATGGTCTAAACTTTTACCAGAAGCATAACGCCCTTTATTATTTGTCCAACGCTTTGACAATATTTTTAGGAGTAATTATCAAGCCAATTTCCGCAGTATTTTTTCGTGTTGGTAGTCTCCACGACCCAGAGGCATCTTTTCAACGCATGCTTCGAACATTTGCTGGAGTTCACGAGTTTTACGCAACATTGCTGGACCCCGAACAATCGAAGAAGCAATTTGAAAAAATTCGCAAAATGCATGCTATTGGCAGTACAAGAAAAATGGGAATAAATAATGACCCGCGACCAATTCCAGAAATATTGGGAGAATATTGTCAAGACAAGTGGAAAAAAGAATTGGTAGAAGCCATTAAGAAGGACTTTAGTAATCTAAAATCCTCTTTTCCGTTAACCTCTGAGGAAGAAAAGCTTCTTGACAAAATTTTAGTCTGGGATCCGCCAGTTCCAATAAGTCAGTTTGAAGTGATGGCCACTGTTTTAAGTGCTTTTGGAAGCATGTGGATGCGAGCAAGCGTATTCGGAATAAAAAATAGGGAAAAGGAATTAGCTGGAATTATTCACCTGTGGGCTGTTTTTGCAAGGCTGCTTGGAATTGAAGACAGGTTTAATATTTTGCTAGACGAAGATCTCACTGTGGTTGACAAATTTCTGGAGAATTTAATATTTTCTAGTATACTAAATATGGATGAGGTTGTGGTTACGTTTCAACATGCTTTTGTAGAAGGAGCTAGAAAGAGGTTTCCTGGAATTACGTATAAAGGAGTAATATTTCCTGTGTTTAAATTATCTCAGGATGGATTTTTGGGTGAGAACATTTGGAATTGTATGAACTGGCAGGATAAGCTTTGTGCATGGGGAATAGAAATAGCACTTTGGTTGATGACAACTGTTCCTGGGATAGAAGCAGTTACAAACTTTATTTTGAAGGGAGTAGGACATGTACTACTTGCAGCAAATTTGCCAGGCTCAAGGCTAAAGAAGACAGGGTAGGGCGGAAATGATTGTAAATTATATTTACTAAAAGTGTGTAACTTAAGAAATATGTAATAAAAATGAAACCAATTGATTAAACATTGGACATAGTTTCTGTATATTTAAGGAATACTTTATTACGATATTTTCATTTTATTACACAGCAATCTTACAGTGGCGTTTTTCTGTAAACTTAAATTTTTGCATAGCAGAAAATGAATTAAAATATGTGCTTAATACGGAGTGAGAGGTTACTGGGTACAACTTCATCCTGGTGCATGTTTGCTTTTGTATAACTATTTCACTTTTCAACTTCAGCATAAAAACCCATTCTCAGCTCAGCTCACAAAAATAAGTAGTATGCTCACACACAGAGCTTTATGAAAATGGCTTAGCTTGTGAAAAGAGGCAAGTAGGCAAACGTGCAAAACGGTATTGTTATTTGTAAGCTGCTTTTTACTCTCCTGTGTTTCTTCATCCATAATCACACATCAAGTTTAATTTATGATGATGCTTCCAAAGCTTAGAAATGCTTATAGTCATTCAGTAATATTTTATTGCTCATTCAGTCTAATTCGGTCTTTCAGTGTCAGTTAATTTATCATCACATCCAGTTTTTATGCATAATATGGTATCAATTTAATAAACGGTAGTTACCATACGGAGATTTTGAAGTGAACTTTATAGATAACTATATTATGAAATTTTATAATGTAACTGTATTGTTCAATAAATATATACAACCTACAAAATTATAACAGCAAATTTTTAAAATTAAAAAAGCTTCAGCGATTGCATTTCGTTGCTGCATTTTTTGCAAATCATATATACTGCTTGTAAGGACAAAAGTATTGACGATTACTTAGACTTTAGCAAATTCAAAATATGCTTTGAAACTAGTTGCAAAAAAATTTCAAGTTTCATCAAGACCATTAAAATAAATGTTTTCTATCTTGGTTCGTTTTCTATGGATACAAATATAAACTCCAGCCAATTTTGTAGCAAATTTGTGGTTGAATGCTCGTTAACCAAATTTTTGCTAAAGTACGCAAACTAGCAGCAATTTTTAAGATAGTTATTAAATGACGTGCACGTTTGGATATTTTCAAAAATCTATAAGCATTTTGCAATTCTTGCTATCTAGATATCAACATTGTTGCAAAAATACATAGCTGATTAACATTATTCCCTACGTAGTAAAAACTTCCCACCAATTAATTTTCCTTTTATAATATACAACAGTATTATACCTAAGCGCTTTAAGCAAATTAAGCTGCCAATTTGAGATTTTATATACTATGTAGGTAATTACACAAATTTTATCTAAATTGAACCAGTCAAATTGTAAAAAAAGTCTGTGAGATTTACAAAAACAAACGAAATGAACAAGTGTACAGATTTGGCTGCAGTATGAGCTTGAATGAAATTCGAAATAATATATTCGTTGAAAATACTTTCATTTGTTAAAAACTAACCAAACAAGTGAACAAAACTGCACAATCTACTGACCTACCTGTGATTTATAACATGAAGAAAAATATTGACAAAGTTGAAAGTGACATAAAGACGCCCGTTTGCCACAACAGGTTTCGGGCATTGCTTACCCAAGCTCCTTACGTTGCTGGTCATGCCGCCAAGTTTACAAATCTTGAGGACATTTACTGGGCAGATCCTGCACTAATCCAAGATGGGCTGAACTTTTACCAAAAACATCACGCCATTTTTGTTTTCTCCAGCTCAATGGCAATATTATTGGGTGTACTAGTAAAACCAATTTCTGCTGTATTTTTTCGTGTTGGTAGTCTTCACGACCCAGAGGCATCTTTTCAACGCATGCTGCGAACATTTGCTGGAGTTCACGAGTTTTACAAAACATTGTTGGTCCCGGAACAAGCGAAAAAGCAATTTGAAAAAATTCGCAAAATGCATGCTATTGGTAGCACGAGAAAAATGGGAATAAATCATGACCCGCGACCAATTCCAGAAATAGTGAAAGAATTTTGTCAAGAAACGTGGAAAATGGAATTAGTAGAAGCAACTAGAAAGGACTTTGCTAAAATACAACCCGCTTTTCCGCTGACTTCTGAGGAGCAAAATCTTCTTGACAACATTTTAATTTGGGATCCGCCAGTACCAATAAGCCAGTTTGAAATGATGGCTACTGTTCTCAGCAGTTTTGGCACCTTGTGGATGCGACCATCCACATTTGGAATACAAAATAGGGAAAAGAAAATGGCTGGAATTATTCACCTGTGGGCTGTTTTTGCAAGGCTGCTTGGAATTGAAGACAGGTTTAATATTTTGTTGGACACGGATCTCACACAGATTGATAAATTTGTGGAGAATTTGTTGTTGTCAAGTATATCAAGTATGGACGAAGTTGTGGTTACGTTTCAATACTCATTTGCAGAAGGACTTAGGAAACGATTTCCCGGAATTACGTATAAAGGAACGTTGTTTTACGCACTTCAGTTATCAGGGGATCAATTTTCGGGTGAAAACATTTGGAATGTTATGAATTGGAAGGACAAGCTTTGTGTACGTGGAGTACAAACAGCAATTTGGTTGATATGAACATTACCTGGGATTGGAATAGTTACAAATTTACTTTTAAAAGAAGCAGTATATGTGTTACTAGCAGTAAATTTGCCGGGTTCAAGGTTGAAGAAAACAGGGTCAGGACACAAATGATTGTAAATAATATTTAGCATAAGTTTGTAACTTTTCAGAAATATTAAAAGACAACACATTTAAATAAACGTTTCCAACAAAATATTTTATTTAAGAAACTCATTGCTACTTCATAATTGATTTTATTGTCAAAACCGTCATATTCGTCGTTATCTGGATACTTAATTATTCCACTGAAGATTGTTTCCGTATATTTCAAAAAATAATTTGTTGCACGTAGAATGATATTTTAATAAACGACAGCTTACAAAGGCATTCATTCAAGGTATCACGGAGATTACTGGATACAAGTTCACCATGGTGCATGTTTGCTTTTGCATAACGATATTGCACTTTATTACTTCAGCATAGAAACCCACTGTCAGCTCAGCTCACATACGTATGCTCGCACACAGAGCTTTATGAAAGGAGCTTAGCGTGTGAAACAGACAAGTAGCCAATAGTGCAAACAATACTGTTTTCTGTGTGCTGCTTTTATACTATCTTTTACAACATACACCACGTTTAATTTACACTGACCTTTCAATGTAAAAAATTCTTTAGTCTTCAGTCTGTTTGCAGTATGCAAGAACATCAGAACAATAATAGTAAACGCAAATCCAATTCTCAAAATGTGGTTTCAAGACACAAGTTATCAAAATGTTGCGCCTGCCATAACAAGCGAATTCAAAAGTAAAGATTATCGTTTGGAAAAATTGCATTCTTTTAAATTTGGTCTGAAGTCGTGACAGTATTCTTGTTTTTTTATTCGAATAGGTCTCCACATTGACCATGAGCAGAATCCGCACATTGTTCAGATTCGAGAGGAAGCTGTGGTAGGTGACATGCTGGAATTTCAGCAAGGTTTTTATACCCACTACGCACTTTACCTTGGAGAGGGACAAATAATGTGCATTGACGTGGTGGATAACCAAACCAGCGATTGTGGTCGCATTCAGCAGCGCAGTTTGACTGAAGTCTGTGGCGATAGCAAGGCCCGTGTAAGGAATCACGAGGACATTGCCCAATCCTATTTTGATTTGAATACAAGACACCCACAAGACATTGTTCAAGCAGCAAAAGTCTTTGAAAATCGAGTGGTTCCGTATGAGTTTGATTTTCGCAATAGTGAGTACTACTGCACACTGTGGAGATATGGAAAGGGATTCAGCACACAGGTAAAAAATGACATGCATGAATGCATATTATAACGTCATAAAATTTTCTAATTATTTATAATTTTTTCAATAGGTTGCAAAGCAAGTTGTTGGCTATGCGGGGTCAAAGTCAAACTTTTGGGCTGCGAATACAAGTGCAAACTTTTACACAAGAGATGGCTACGCAAAGTACAAAAAGTTGGCTGAAATAAGGCTAGAAGCGTTTGAAAATCGGCAATGGTAAACCTATTGTTTTTCAACAGTTCATGTGTTTCGCTATCAATTGTGTCTTATCGACACACTATTTGACATTCAATTTTAATGGTCATTCTAATATGGTCTTTCTATGTCAATTTAGTATAATCTTCAGTATTTTTATGGTATATGTTACTATTTTGATAAAGTGTGGTTACCATGCACAAGCTTTTAAGTGCACTTTATGGCCAATTATATTATGAAAAAAAGCAACTGTATTTTAAAATATATATATAACGTTTCTTCTTATGATAACAGCAAAGTTTAAAATAAAAGGCTTTTGCAATTCGATATTGTGCTGTTGTATTATTGTCTGCTCATATAATATTTTCTCTGCTGACTACACCACACGTCTCCATCCAAAACACAGTTTCACTCTACGTGATAATGTACATAGCCTTATGTGTCATGCCAGCGAACGAAAGGTTATTGGGTACGTTTTCATTTGAGTTTTGTGGGCCACTTCAGCCTACAGAAAGCTGCTTGCGTATACACCAGCAGAACGAACGATGTGCACACGGAGCTCTGCTAAAAAAGAGCTTCCCATGCTAAAGCAAGCAAGAGGTGTGTAGTGCAAAAAAAATCTAGAATATTCTAGAACAGTCGCCAAAAGTTATTTCGTTTGTTTGTATATCGTACTATATCAGATGGGTTTGGCATACATATCCATAGTTCAGGTTTTGGCCCAACTACCACACTAAATACAAGCTTTAAAAAAACAGTATGACAAAAGCTCCAGTATAGTAGAAAACATTGCTGGTGGTGACGTTCTTGAGTAAGGTCGTGTAAACATTCCAATTTTTATTGAGAAATTGTGGCTTTAAGCACAATAAATAAATCTATTGCGAAATTTAAATAGTTTCTCAGTACAAGGTATAAAATGTCGTTTCACCAGGCTTCTACAAATTATCAAAACTTTTTGGCTGGACAGTCAGATGGACATACAGGTATGAATGCAATAAATTATTTTTTGTTCTCAGCACTATTTTCAGAATTTCAAAAAGTGCTTTAAAAATTTATTTTATTAACAGCTCTTTATTCGGAAAATGAACACAATTCATTTTCTGATCAACTTGGGAACACTGCTAAGCCTGGTGACATTCTCGAATTTCTGCGGGGTCCTTACACCCACTACGCACTTCATCTTGGACAGGGAAAAGTGATGAGTATTGACATGGAAGAGAACGGAGGAGCTAATGATTGTGCAAACATTCAGCAGCGCGACCTGAGTGAAGCGTGTAATGGAAACAAGGTCGTAGTGCGGAATCACGAGAATATTGCAAAGTCTCTTTTCAACTTAACGGCAAGAAATACTCAGGATATTATTCAATCAGCAAAGTCATTTGAAGACAAGCTGGTACCATACGAGTTTGACTTTCGCAATTGTGAGTACTACTGCACTTTGTGGAGATATGGAAAAGGGTTTAGCGTTCTGGTAAAAACAAATTTTTACAAAATATGGCACAATTCTACAATAATAATCTGTGATTATTAATTATTTTGAAAATTGTTTTAATAGGCTGCAAAATACGAGTCAGGTGCTGGAGACGCAAAACCCACGGCACATCCCACAAGTGCAGACTATTTTGTGGATGATGGCTATGCAAAATACAAGCAGTTGGCGGAGAATCGACAGGACGCCTATGATAACAATCTGCACTAGACTTTTCAGTTGGAGTATTGGATGTCTTTAGGCAGTTTCTAGATTCATACTTTTATTATGTTTTTATTTTACTACCCAAACTATAACGGTTTGAATATAATTAAAGCTTTAAAATAAAAAGTAAGTTCCACTAACTACAATAGATTTAGTGCTAATAAAGAAGTAAATGTATAACTTCTTATAAATTTTGCTCTGACTCTTAATTCTAAGTGTTTAGCTCTGAATTTATAGTTTGTAGCAATTATAACTGATCTATGCACATTATATTGCATTTGTTGTGTGAAATTTTGCAAAACTAATAAATAATCCGGCTACTAGAATACAAATCAATTGAAGGTTTTAATGGACAATGTATAATCTGTTTTATTTTTTTTCATAATGGAATGATATTTTGCATATTTTAATAAACCTGCAAAATGCGTGCATACGGGCAGGTGTTTTTATAAACAGGGGCTGAAGTTGGGTCATTTTTATAATAATTTTCTCCGGTTATTGCACACAAAGATGACAATGACGTATTAAGAGAGACACGCAACCGCACGAACACACAACATACAGATGAATAAAAAGCCGTTTCATGTTCAAAAAGATTAAAAATGGTCCAACTTAAATTGCTCTTGTACAGTGTTTAAAACCCAGTTTGGCAGATGGTGCATAACTAATAGCAGTTTTTTATGCAGATTGTATTCAAGTGAGCTGGAGGTTACTGGGTAGAAACCCATTATGATGTGGTTTCGCCCGCACTCAAAACTCAGTGAAAATAGATTCTGGCGGCTGTAAACAACTTTTGCAAAGAAACAAGCAGCACGCAGGGGCAATTGATGAGCATCATTGGCTTTGTTAAATGACTTTTGTAAAGCACGCAAACAGCGGCCAAGTACTTAATCTTAAACGTGAAGAGAATGAAATATTAATCGTGTATGATTTTTCATCCTAAAAATGTCATAATGCTTAATGGTTTTATAATACCGCATTCCTCAAAAACCTATGTGTTCCATTGCTTATCTGGAATTCTGGACATAAGTTTTTAATAGGTATTAAATTTGTGCGATAAAACACATTATGCTTGCTTTGCAATGGTAAGAAATTATTATGCAAATTTTCATTTCTAATTTATCGGCATGTAATTTATAATTTTTTCGTATAGACTTTTATTCCACCTTCGTTTTTTGATATGTGTTCACTTTCATTTAATTATGGAAAACAATTTTTTATTGTTTTCTCCTCAAAAATCAATGATTAAAAAATACTGTGGAATTTTGATATCAGTTGAGGATTTTTTGCATGGTTAAGCTCTACTAAAACAAATGCTTGATGCACAGACTGAGCCATGCTTTAACATTAGCATTCTCTTAGGCACACCTGGTATGTTTTAAAAAACGGCTAAAAGTGTATAAACTGGGCTCATATACTCGACCCTCTTCAAACAATTTATTCATTACTTTTAAAGTTGATTCATGCTTTATACTTTGCTAAATAAACCGTCATTGCTGGAGGGGATTTTTTTATTTTGGGTGTGTGTATTTGGGCCGTATTTGCTGGGAGTTGCTTTAGCCTGAAATCTGACGCAATAACAACCGAAAATATTTTCACTTTAATAACACAGAAAAGGACATAAATCAGACATAAATATGTAAACCTTATGCAACATAAAAAATACATACTTTTGAATGACTGACACGCGAAAAATTGTTGACGCTTACTGGTATCTGACGCATTTGATGTTTACTCCGGCAAAGGTCGAGACCAAATGCTGTACAGACTGTTACGATTTACATGACCTCTAACAACATTGTATTAATTAGGACATGTGCATGTAAAATGGCGGATTAGCATTTTTATGCGACTGGACAAGTTGATAAAAGACCATTAACCATTACGTAACCTGGTTACTTTGCGATAGTATGATAAAGGATTATCTGTTGTCCATAGGAAGTACCCGTGATATCCAGGCAAGTAATGAACTGCCTCTATTCCATCGTGGCAACAAAGCAACTCAGCGTAATTGTATGTAGGAAAATTTTCAGATTTGCAAAAAAAATAAGCAAAGTCATCAAAGGAGCTTTTTAAAACACAAAATAGTGTTGTAAACCTTTAGCCCAAATGATATACTTTTGTGTTTGTTGCAACCTATTTGACATTCATGATAAAATATTACCTCATTTGGGTGTGCATAATATGTCTTGTGATATCTTCAACGAATATTACCAAAATCTCATAAATATTTTTTAAAAATCTTTTATCATAAATGGTTAATTTCGTGACAATTAGTTCAGTCAGAGAGAGAAAACTGCTAGAAATCTGTTATTGTCAATTTCAAGCTCCGTTGGCATATAATAATTCTGCATGTTTTGAGACAACGAATGATATCTTGCGTACTTTGGTAAATTTGCATAATACTTTTTTTTTAAATTTTGCGTGCAGAAATTTTTATTTTACAAACACCAGCTGCCAGTGGTCATTTTTATAAGTATCTACACCAGTTTATGGTCTGTTTCGCACGAAGAAATGCATATACAAAGGTAGACGTTTTCAATGGCACATTAAAAACCTAAATGATAAAACCGCATATAAATATTCAAATGGAGCACGTTTCGTGCTTAAAATGTATCTTAAACCGTACCAAGTAAAACTAGTCATAATATAGCTTAAAATCTAGAGTACTTTGCTGTCGGAGCTGGAGCAAGCGAAAGGTTATTGGGTACAGATTCATCTTGATGCGGTTTTTACAAAGCACAGTAAAAATAGATTTTGCCTGCTGCAAACAACTTTAGCAGGGAAACAACAGCACGCAAGGGCAATCAGTCGCTCTAAAAACACTATGTTGCCTTATCAAATCACACAATCAACTAAAACAAAAACTTGATACACAGATAGAACTTAGCGATAACAATAACATTTCCTTTTGCTATATTTTCTACGCTGTAACCAGCAACCAAATGCGTAAAACAATACTGGGCTCATATATTAGTGTTTCTTGAGATTTTTTATTCATTACTGAAAATGCTGACTTCAGCTTGCTTACTATATGGTGCGACCAAACCTTGATTGCTTGTAATTTTCGAGTTTAGGTGGGTAGGCATTTTTATTTTTACCGAAACTAAAATTGTATTGAAGTGGTTGGCGTAAAAGACAGAACAAAAAGGCAGTGCGCAGAGGTTTTTTAAATACAAGACACAAAATGTCGCTTAACGAGGCTAGCGCAAAATTTGAAAAGTTTTTGGGCGGAATAACAAGTGGATTTAGGGGTAAATATATAATAATTTTAGTTGAATTTTTTTAGCATTTAAAACACTTGAAATGTTAAAACACGAATCATTTTCTTTTGAACAGGTCTCCATTTTGATAATGACCAGTATTCAAACATTTCTCAAGTTCAGAAAGAAGCTATGTTTGGTGATATGCTGGAATTTCGTCGGGGCGCCAATACACACTACGGAATTTATATTGGACAGGGAAAAGTGATCAGCGTTGATGCAGACAATAGCGGAGCTACTGATTGTGCTTGTGTTCAACAACACACTTTGAAAGAATTGTGTGATGATGGCAGGGCTCGTGTACAAAACCATGAGGACATTGCCCGGTTATATTTTAATTTGACTGATAGAAACTCACAAGATATTTTTGCAGCAGCAAAATCCTTTGAAAATAGAATGGTTCCGTACGAGTTTGATTTTCGCAATAGTGAGTACTACTGCACACTGTGGAGATACGGAATGGGGTTTAGCACACAGGTAAATTGGATGTATTGAATATCAATGCATTATTTCGTTTTTTATTTTGGATTGTTGTTTCAGGTCGCTAAGCTTGCGCCTATTTCTCAGGGACCAAAATCTAATTGGTGGACTGCTAGCAACACATGTGCACAGTTTTCGGTAAAGGACTATTATGCAAAATACAAGCAGCTGGCGATGTATCAACAAAGTCCATTTGATAATAATAATCAGTTGTACAAAATGACGAAATAAAGGGATTCCAGGCTAGAGCATGCTCAGTAAACGCATAATTTTTTATATATTATTCCACTTTTATTTGAGTAAATAAAAGATTTGAAATTAAGACGTTGCCTTACTGTTTTTATTTTATTTGGGAGTAAATATTGGTTTTATTTTCAACCTGAAATCCGACGCAATAAAAACAAAACTTGTTTTCATTTATAGCTAGAAAAAGGACGCATAAACCTTAAAAGCTTATGCTTGCATCTAATCACAATTATCAATTAATAGCATATTCTAGGCATCTATACAAAGAAATGCTAATGAATAATGCATTCTTTGTGTTTGGCAACAGTTCTAGCTACCACTATTTGTCATTCATGATATCAAAAACGGTTCAAAATCCCTTACTTATTTGTAACGGGTAGTACCAAAATAGACTAACCACAAAATTTTATTGATACTATATACAGAATGTTGGCATAAAAAACCTTGTTGTGTCAAAACCTGCAAAGTGTTACTATAGCATGATACATATTCATACAGGTCTTTTTACATTAAGTCCAGGAAAATTATCCTTTTCTTTGTGCCTGGGTACCTCTCGTGTAACGTAGATAAATACACCAATAGCAACAACAAAATCATGTGCAAAAACTATTTTGCAATGCAACAACAAGAAGTTTTGCACATTACCCATATAACTTGTTGTCGTTGCATTGTCAAAGTAGCATATAAAGCGTAAGTAGCAGTGAGACTCAACATAATATTTTGCATCCATTTGCACGCACTGCGTTTGTCATCGTTATGGCAGCGACATAATATCGAATCAGTGATCAGATCAAAGCAATTTTATTATTAAATCCAGACTGTCTTAAAGTAGTTTTCTAAAACCTTTTGTGTCTTCTAATTATTACAATTATCATCAATAATATCCAATTTAGTAGACTTTTAGCATACCCAGCTTATAATTGCAATAAAAACACAATTGCAAAATTTGAAAAGGCATACACGCGTTTAGACTGGGATGCAATGTGTATTGTCCACTTCCATGCTTTACTATCGCATGACAGATGCCCGTGTTGATCGGTTTTGCATTACGTGAGAATGAGTAAGTTTTTGTTATACATTTCCGTCATTGAGCACGCACATTAAGGTAACTTGTGTTAATTATATTATTTGGCTTTCATTTTCACCATGAAATTATCATTTTTACCATGAAATATGATCATGTTTTGCCATCATAATTAATTGTATTTCAGAATGTGCAGGGTTATTGGGTGCAAAGTGTTTAGCTTCTGGGAGTTCTTTTTTGTTCATTGGTGTTCCTTAGCAAATATGAAATAGTGCAGTTCAGCAAACAAGGTAGCTTTTTAAAAATTTGGTATAAAAGCTAAGTCAGTGTCCAAATACAGCATCAATTACTTTGACATCACCAACCAAGAAGCTATTCTGAAATTGCAATTCTTACAAATTCATCTACAGATTGAATTTTTGGAACTTTTTGGCCAGTAAATATTATGACTTTCAAGAACCGATATTTGTTGGTGGCAACTATTGCCCTACTTCTTGTTTGCGCTTTCGAGATACGTAAGTCTACTTTAATTATATTTTTAAGGGTAATTGATTTTTCTATTAATGTTTGCTTTGGTGTTTCAGAACTCGGAGAAGCCCGGAATTGCCAGGAGCAAGCTGGTCATCGGGGTGTCAGATGCGTGGACAGGTCAGAATACAATGACTGCCCTGATGGATACCGACAGGTTTACTATGATGACCCATACCCATGTAGACATGGCCAGCGATGCTGTGTTTGAAAGGGCCAACTACCCAAGAAAGGCTTCCATACATTTCAATTTATCGTGTAACCAAATGGACAAATTATGATAAATGATAATAAATAGAAATGATTGCACTCAATATGGCCAAAAAAGAGTTGAATACCGTATTTTCCCAATTAAACGCAGCTGCGTTTATTTTGCTTCGGCAAAAATTGAACTCCTAAACGCAGCTGCGTTTAGTTGGGAGCTGCGATTAATTGAGAGCTGCGTTTATTTCCAAACATCCATTTTTAGTAAAATTTACTGCCAAATTGTAAGAAAAAATTGCCTAATTTTGACAGAATTCGACAGAAATAACCATCTAACAACAAAAATTTGGCTCGCGGGAATCATTTTTATTACAAAATTTGCCTACTTTCACTTCAAACTAACAATTTGCATGTATAAAACTAGGAAAATGAGTACCAGTTCATAGTTTGACAATACCAATTCAAATTTGTCAGAATTTGCTACCCAAAAAGAAGCTGCGCTTATTTGAGGGCTGCGTTTATTTGGGGGCTGCGTTTATTTTGCTTGAACAACTATTTTTCCCTTAAACGCAGCTGCGTTTATTTGGGAGCTGCGTCTAAATGGGAGACTGCGTTTAATTGGGAAAATACGGTACTTATTTATGCGTTTATTTGGCACTGGTGGTTATTATTGAGTAATTTCTGCGCAAACTTGCATACGTTTTCAAAATAGCCCCATCTTGAAAATGTTTCGATACAACCTGTTTATAAAACAGAAAAACACGAAACAAGCAAGCCGCTTTGTGTACTGTTGGAACATCTTTGCATTTCCCATTTTAAAAAGTGTTTGGGTAGCTTTAGGAGAATCTTTTAACAATGTAAAAGTAATGTGATTCCATACCCACCCAAATGTGTATCAGAAGAGTCAGAGGGATATTCAGAGCAGGTTTACATAAATTCACATGTACATTCCCAATTGCAAGTGATTTCAGTATAAATGTTTGCAAATACGTCAAAATGGCATGTACTCATTACCTACACATATGTGTACGCGTACTTCCGAAAAAGCGCTCGTTCTGGTAACGACAAATATCAGTTTTGAAAGGTAAGTTACTACATCATTGTGTACAAGTGTGTGTTGGTCATTAAAATGCAACCATAATTTTTTGCAAAACCCGTCTTAGTCACACAAAATCCCCGAAAATGTAAGTACGCTACTGTGCCGTGCATGTCTATATATTTTTTAAGGCTCAACCAAATGCGTGTAATGGGTTTATACTCATGCAAGCTCATTTACATTATAAATGGATTGTTTCTGCACACATACGTAGCTCATTAAATTTTGTACCAACTGTTTGAAGCTGTTAAAATCAGGTTAATTTCAGGATTCCAGAACACGATCAAATTTTATTACACGGTAATCCTTTCAAGCATATTATGACTAGGTCCTGTTCCACATAAGCAAGAAAATAATTTCCGCATTTATTTTATCCTTGGTAGCACTTAAAAAGTAGACAAAACAAACTATTAATTCAAACGCAGCCGTATTTCTTTGGCATACTTAATATTAGCAAGAATGTAAAACAGTAATACACACCATGCAATTTGCGCACTTTTGTCGGTCGCCTCGGTGAGTTGAAACAGTGAAAACTGGTCTGTTGCTCATTGCTGATAATACGTTTCTAGAGTGTGGTCATGAAAACGTTTTTATTCCTGACATAAAAATAAAGTAAACACATTCTTCTTAGAAAATGTCGTGTCAAGACGCTTCTACAAAAACAGGTGAAATTGCCGATATCGGAAAGGAACCAAAGTTTGGTGATATGCTGGAATTCCAGCGAGGTTCGCACATCCACTACGCACTCTATCTTGGAAATGGAAAGGTGATGAGTATTGATGTGGAGGATAACCCATCTAGTAATAGTGCACGCGTTCGGCAACACAACTTGGGTGAAGTGTGTCATGATGGTAATGCTCGCATACGGAATCACGAAGATATTGCCATGTTGCATTTTAATTTGACAGTAAGACATCCTCAAGACATTTTGAAATCAGCAATGTCTTTTGAAGATAAAGTGGTTCCGTATGAGTTTGATTATCGCAATTGTGAGTACTATTGCAGCTTGTGGCGATATGGCAAAGGATTTAGCACGCAGGTAAGACCACGTTGAAAGCTTCAGTATTGCTTGCTCAGTGTTTAAAATGATTTTTTAATTTCTTTTACGGATTCGTAGGCCGCCGAGAAAAAGTGGAATCCTGCTGAATCAAATTCAAGCTGCCGGAGTTCTAAGCCTACAAGTGCAAAGTGCTATGTAATGGATGGGTATGAAAAATACAAGCAGTTGGCAGAAGATCGTCTGGAAGAGTATGAAAATAGTCGATAATATGTTCTGTTGTGCTCCTGCATCTTCTATTTTTTCAATATTAAAGTCAAGTTGGTTAAAAGTTTGTCATATATCTCCTGACAAGCTATACAGATTGAAATATTATTTATAGCAATGAAACAGAAATTATTCAACAGAAAACGTTGTGTAATTTGAATGCCTTCTTTCCATTTGCACCGGGAACAATTTTGCTTCTCAAAACAAAAAGCAGTACACAATATTTGAACTCTGTAATCTCATATTTGAAACAAACAAATAGCTTTGTATGTACAAAATAGACGCAAGGGTGAAATAAAGGGTGTCCGATAAGTAAAGTCACAAAAATTACTAATTAATAAAATGTTGCAGTTGTCATTTAAAAACGAGTTATTATATGCTGCTGATAGACAAGACCTTGAAGATTTATAGGAAAAAATATCTCGGTCTGACACCTTCACAGTCAATCAAATCGCCGACCTAAATTTTGTGGTTCCACCTACGAGATTTCCAGGTGACAAATTTTTCAGGAAAATTTGCATATATTTCCGGGTTAAATATTTCAGATAAGTCCAAACGTAAATTGAATTAATACATGTTGCTCAGAATTCTTTTTTCTACAAGATGCAACTTAATCCAGATGTTATTAGTACTTTGTTTTTGCGGATTCTGTGTTACAAAATTTTAGCACAAAAAAACGTACAATTTTGATGCTAAGCAATTTTTTCAGCAAATATTGACAGTAAACTAAATTTGTTTACATGGTCCTAAAAGCATAGAAAATAAGCTTTTCATATTGCTGAAAAACTCTTAGGATAATCATAGAAAACATGAAATATACATGTGTAAACTTTTAACACAAAATTTTCATCAAATTTTTACTTGAACTGAGATTTGCAAAAAGAGCCCAAAAGTTGACATGCGTATAACTTTTATCAATTAAAGAAGTAAATGATCATGCAGAGCTCGTCTGAAAGCCCTTTTTAAGTAGAGTAATTTAGCGTTTAGTTTGTCTGAAAAAGTGTAAAAGTTCAAAGTTGAGAAACTTATATCTAAAATCCTGCTTTTAAAAACCTGGAAAACTGCCAACAAGTAATGTTTTAAACAATTCGCCATAACTTCCCATTGACAGGTCAAAATTCCATAGGGTATTTTTGCAGTAAGTACGCAATGTTGTATGTGTCTAATGGTAAATTAGTTATTGTCCATGGACTCGTTGGTAGGATTTCCCAATAAAATGAATTTTGTGACTTTACTTATCGGACACCCTTTAATTTGGTAAATGTGGCATTTTTCACGTTTTCATAATCAAATCTTAGGCAGCTTATGAAAGCAAAGAATACGTTCTTGTCATCTAAGAAACCTATAGCCATGCGCTTGCAGCGTTATTGACCTCTTTGTTCCGTATTACAAAAAATACAAGTACAAAATATATACTAGGGTTCAAACAAAAAAGTCACTCCAGTTTTTGAGTAGATACTTTTGTAAGTAGTAAGTTTTAATCACATTTTGTCGTGTTTATATTCATGTTTTCATTGAATATGTCATATATAAATATATGCAAATAGGTTATTAATGCAATAAAACTTGAAAATTTTCAGAAACTTGATAATAAAATATGATTGTTTGTAAGGTCGGTATAATATTGGCGTTTATTTTATCCAGAAGTACCACTTAATAGAATGGCATAAATATATACACTTGAAATGAATTTAGCAAAAGCTTCTTCGGTTTACTTTTTCACTGATGAATAGGTACATGTTCCTGATCCTGAAATTATTTTTCCTTAGTAAATGGTTGAATTAGACACAGCACCTATCCCCAATTCTGCAGGGGTATGGGTCATCGTAGTAAACTGCTTGTAGTCCATCCGGACAGCTACGGTAATTGTAGTCTACACATTTTGCGGCCGCGCTCCCGGCCTGTTCCCGGCAACTGATTGCATCTCCGGATTCTAAAAGTAAAAAAACAGTTTGTTAACTGCCATATAATTCATAATGTTAAAAATACACTTAAAATAAACTCACGGATTTTAAAGGCGCAAACAAATAGTAGCACAAAAGCTGCTAACAAGAAATACCTGAATTGGGAAATCATATTTGATGACCGCAAAGCACTTAGAATTTTTTAAATAAGAACAAATTTAAATAACTCCAAATGAGCTGACCTTTCACTGTGAGACTTCTGGAGTGGATGATTATTCTTTTAGTGCCAGAGTAAGCTTTTATACCTAAAAATTTGGGAGAATTGATGAAACTTGTTCTACTTCAAATAGAAATTATTAGCTCGATTAACATTGCTGCCTGGCTTTTGTTGAAAGTACCTGAAGCTTCAAAACGTCCTAGAAATAAAACAATTGTTATGCATGAAAAATGCACGTGGCCAAACCAGTTTTTAGCATCCCGTAAATGATAAGAAATCAATCATCAAGTCAGTCGTTCTCACAGTAAAATACCCTTGAGTCTGGAAACGTGTATGCGTGTCTGATTTTTATGCTAGTTTTTTATTTATTTCAAACTTTTTGTTTCATGTTTGAACTGAATCTGGCAAAAACATAATGAATTGGCACTTCACTAGTGCATTTGAAACCCACTTTGTCATAAATTCAGCTGAAAATTCAGCAAAGAGAATAGTGCTTATATGTACCTATGATGCAGCCTGAGTTCCAGCAAAGCGAGCGAGAGGTTATTGGGTACGAATTTCCTCGTGCCTTTTAGCTTTGTCTAAGCCCACAACACAAAAAAGCTTCTGACTACTACAAGCAACGTTAACAGAGCAGCAGAGAGAAAAGCAGTCAAGGACAAACCGTGTGCACACAAAGCTCCACAAAAGAGCTGGACGGTCTATAGCCCAAGCAGCAGCAACCACAGCATTACGAGCAACATGCATACAGAGTTGGCATTACCAAAAACGTTATTCCTTTTGCAAAAAATGCAGTTCTAGAGTATTCCAGAATGTTCGCGAAAAACTGCAATAACAAGAACAAACACAAAAGGGGATAAACATGTCAAGCAGCATTGAGTTGGCTTGATTTACTCAAATTAACAAGTGTTATGGAATATAATATTCAGCTTGACTAAAAACGTGTTTAATTACCACGAAGAGTTTAGAAGTATGCGAAGTTTGTAATACGGACGGACAAATAGAATACAGACAATTTTCAGCTATCAAGAAAAAATATCTGCAATATTTTGGCATACTTTGGCAGATAGCTTAGAACGCACACATTTTGTTTGCATTGCGCCTGCCGTTGGTTTCAGTATGCCAAAGATGCTGAAGCAGCAAAATTTCACATTCGAAAAAAACGTTTATTGCTGGATCAGATTTTCTGGTGGACGGTCGTGTAAAAAATTTAATTCTTGCTGTAACAGTGATTGACTTAAAAACAACAAGAACGCAAAGTACATAAGCAAACATTTCTAATTAAAAGGCAAAAATGTCGTTTCACGATGCATCAACAAACTACCAAAACTTTTTGGATGGACAGACAGAGAAAACTACAGGAGAAGGTACAAATACATTTACAATTTTTAAAGCTTGTTTTTATCAGAAGTTAACTTATAAATAAAAATTTATAATACTAATAGTATATCATTTATTTTTATTTCCACAGTTCATTTTGATAATGATGACGTTGACGTTGAACATGCACACCCCCACGTTACACAAGTTCAGAAGGAAGCAGCATTAGGTGACGTGCTGGAATTCCATCGGGGTTCTAATCTCCACTACGCACTTTATCTGGGAAATGGAAAAGTGATGAGCATTGATGTGGAGGATGATCAACCCAATGATTGTGCTCGTATACATCAACGCAATTTAAATGAAGTGTGCGATCATGGGGAAGTCCGTGTGTGCAACAATGGGGAAATTGCCAAGTCACTTTTCAAGCTGCATGCAAGAAAACCGCAGGATATTCTGCAATCAGCAAAGTCCTTTGAAGAGAGAGTGGTTCCGTATGAGTGTGACTTTCGGAATTCGGAGTATTACTGCACTTTGTGGCGATATGGCAAGGGTTTCAGCAGACAGGTAAATAAACCATAGGACAAAATATTGCAGTTCTTTTTTGTGTGATTAATTCAAATATTTTGTAGGCCGGGGAAAAGATTCCAAATGCTGAAGATTCCAAATCACACCACTGGAAATCCAACAACACGGGTACAGACTACTTTTTGCAGGATGGCTATGCAAAATACAAGCAGTTGGCGGAGAATCGACAGGAAGGGTTTGAAAATAATATGCACTAGATTTGTCTTTGAAAACGCAATCATCAAAATGCTACACACATCTTATAAACAACTAGAAAAAATAATATAATTTAAAGCTGCTTTAACATTTATTAACTTCTAAACTTCCAATGTGACTACTAAAGTAGTATGTATTGAAAAATAATATTAAAAGTGTCTGGATTTGAAGCATTTGTGTTTAGGTGGCTCCATTATGCTATGAAAACTAATCACCGCATGATATATTGCTTTCTCTTTTAAACATGTAATTTCTTGATAGCCCTAGAGTCAATTTAAATTGCAAATAACAAGTTTACGGATTGTCATTGCATTTACATATGAAAAAACTACTGTAATATTTGTGCTTAAATATGTACGTAATAAATGTAAAAATGTTTAAGTATTTAAAAAAATGTGTCGCTGGTCAGGTTTTCTTGCATAGTTACAGCCTACGACAACGTGCTGTGTGCCCAACGAAGCTATCTCGGAAATTGCTTACATTCCTCTAAAAGCATTATCCAACAATAATAACAAGGTCATTCCAATATCATTCATAACAATTTGTCAGTTCCATCGTTATGTGGTAAATGGTTGCGCATCCAAAAGTATAGTCTACTGAATGCAATTCCCCAATATAAATAAAATGAGATCGGTTTGGATCAGTGGTACATTTTCCTCTGTAGCTACATGGATTTTATTAAAGAGAGCAGTATGGCTGGTACGCCGTTTTGGGAGAAAGTTTATTTGAAATGGCAACTTAATTTGAATCTGAATGATATTATGCCTGATATTTATCTAGTGTAATTATATAATAGATTACTATCAAATATTCCATTTCATACATTCCACTAATTCAATATATATTATCTGTAAGTTTATAAAGGGATTGTTTTTGGATTGGCATAATGACAATTAACAGCCGGTGTGGTGCTCATGTGTGCATATTACTTGTATTCTATTCTTCTGCTTGGACAAAAAGGAAGGATCTACATTCTGGAATGGTGACATGGGATATGTTATTTAAAGTACCCAAAATCGCAATGAGAACGAAAAATATGTAAGAAATAAATCTGCAATGCTTTGTAATCGGTTACGCGCATTTACGTGAAAATTCAGTGCAATGCAAAGTAAGCATATTGAATGGCTTTCTGGTAGGAAAAAAAGATATTGGCTTGACTACAAAGCAACAAAAACGGGCATTGTTTATAGTTAATTGAACGTAGTTTCCTTTTGAGGACATAATTTATTTTCTAAATGTCTTAAAATTCTCGGAATCAATTTTTAGTTCCAAATGAGTAATTACATGTTTGGATCTGAAAAGGGCAAATAAAAAGACGACAGTTGTTGGAAACATAAATTGCTGGGTAAAAAACTCTTCCTGTTTGATAACATTTGTAACATTTGCAAAAACATTGTAATTTTAGTTTGCACGATTTGTCATAGGCTTCATCATTAGCATATTTTTCTGAAATATCTTTCGTAGTATTTTAAAATGATAATAGAGTCCAAGCTAGTTCCACAGTTACAGTTCCCTCGTTAAAAGCTTTTTGGCTAACACCTATTTTAACATATGTTGGTAGCAACAGACTTAAATAAATCAGTAGCACCACAAATGTAAAAATACTACAAAATACACTACTACTGAAGTTTTTGTAGCTCCCTGAAAAATAACCCATGTGCAAGACTTAACAGCAGAACGCGAATCTTGAACGGAATCCAGCTCCATTTGTACTTATTAGGAAGTCACAGTGGTGTGTATGTTGAGTCTCATTGAATTGGGAGATTGTGCATTTAGAAAAATAGTATTTTCTGAAGCTTTGCCTCACAACTATATCACTAGTCTTTGCTTTATTAGAAATTTAAAACTCAGAAAAACTACAACGTTTACAGTAACTGGATGGTGAGTTTGAAATGTTATTTCATTTGCTAATTCAAAAATATATGCCATATGCTAGCTGCTTCAATCAGTGCAAAAGAATGCCCTAAAACAGTAGTTTTATTTTTATTAGTAGAACGTAAACAAACGAGACAAATGGAATGGAAAATACTAAATTGTTTGCATTATGATAATGTTGCTAGGTATGTTATTTATCTGTGCTGAGCGCAAACAGAAACAATGTTTATGCGTCACTTTTTGGCCAGGCAGTAGAAACGTCGAAACAATGTTTTTTTAAATGTCAAATATATGCTATGTTTTCTGGAGTAATAAGTTAGCTACTAACTTACTAATAATTTTTCTTTTATTTTTAGTACGGCTACTTTCAAAAAAGTAGGTACGCGTGTATAGTACATTCTTAGCTTGGCAACATGTAAGAGAAATATTACAAACATAAAATAATAAAAATAATTGTTTTTCCAAAAATCACATATTAAATCAGATTCCTAAAAAATAATTTGTATGTGGTACTTATTCAGCAAGTTCAAGACCAAATAATATCACATGTTTTGTTTTTGCGATGATACTTCCTGCAGGTACAAGGTATCACAGCAAAAATCTATTTTTAATGGGAAATGTTCACATGGGTCAACACATGTTTTAATTTCCTTAGATTTTAAAAATGGGCACGCATAGCGTCTATAAACCTTTCTTATTTTGCAGCATTTGCTTGGGAACACGAAAGAAAAACAGTACAAAAATGTAACAATAAAAATAATTGTTTTTCTAAAAGCCACATTTATAATATAATCGAACATTGAACATACTTTAATTAAGACTCATTAGGTTTCACATCAATTTACAAAGTGAATTTGAAATTATTTTAATTGAACGACTAGAACAAACACACTTTACTATATTTACTACAAATTTGACAACACTTCATATTCATTAAAATAGGTGACTATATTGCATAACGGCTTCTCCTTTAGTTTAGGTTTCTTCTTAGCTTTAATAGCCCAAATCCTATTTTTCCCATACCTAGGTTCACTTGTCTACATCACTAAAAGACTCACCAGAAAGTCTACACTTTGCCCCAACAACGCCAAAAAGTTTTTTCTGGTCATAGCATAATATGACCCACACGTAGTCGCCCTAACTTGTCTCAGTGATTGCATAAATCTTCTCATATACCTTTTCCTGCCTAAAGGAACCCCATTTCCAACTACCGTTTGTCTTGTTACTGCCTTAGTTGCCGTTAACCACTCCAAATATGCTTGATTACATCCCTCAATAAAAATTGTTTCAAAATATTCCAGAATTATAGCCAGAATGCTAGCCAACGGACCAATGAGATAAATGGGTCTGGAGATAACATGGTCAAAATATTTAATTCCCAGATAAAATCCCATGACAATAAACAGTAAGTCGGTGAAATGATGCACTGATACGTGCCAAGATCCATACGGAATATTAAATTGCTTAGTTAGCAATTCATGCCTTTTGCACATTTTCACCATTTCCTTTTCCGTCACCAGACAACCCAACCGAGTTTGGTAAACCAAACATATTTGTCCATTTTCCGTGCTTGTTACTGCGTTTACAGGTCTTAGATGATTGTACCAGAATTGGGGAGAACGCAAAAATGCCAGACCAATTGCCACAAAAACGAATACTAAATCTGAAGCTTGTAGCGACAAATAGTAGACAAATAGAAATACGGGCACCGAATCAAAAGTAGGCTTAGGATAGTATTCCAGGTATGTGATTATCACTCTTCGAATAGGACTGGCTGTTTGAAATACCAAAAATCCCACGGCGATGGGAACTATTGCTGTGGCAACGGCCAGTCCTATACAGATCACTTCAGTAAGAAGGATTTGAAGTCGAATGCGAATGTTATTGCGATTAGCCTCCAGCGTTGTGGCAAATTTTGCTAGAAATTTAAACATGTATCGTGTCACAATAATCCAATTATGTTAATAACTTTATAACTTACTTTGAAGTTTTAAGTCGTTTTCAACCACCGTGTTGAACACATGGACTATATCCCCTCCATATTTCCATCCTCCGGTGCATAAGCCTATCCAGAAGCTAAAAACTCCTAAAACAACCAATGTAGCAACCACAGAAATAACCAAGCTGTCAGTAACTTCAAATTTTGATGAACAAGTGTCGGTAATGCCGTCGTCTAAAGTGTAGGGACTTTGGTGACGAAAAAGGCTTAGGAAAAACCAGCCTGAGTTCCAATAAATTATAGAAATATAAAAGACAATAGCTAAACAGTTGGTTTTACGAAATGGGCTATTACTAAATCCCAAACGGTTATCTCTTGTCCAAGTAAATGGAATGCAGAATGAAAACAGTTCCATGAGCATGATGCGATATTTAAATACGCAAAGGAATAATTTGGAAATCATTTTGTAGTTAAATTTAGCTTTTTTGATTGATGGGGCAACTTAAAACTGAAATATTTTAAAGACAAATGATCAGCATAGTGGGTCTTATTCTTTTGAGTTGAAAATGCTAAAAACTACGCGGAATGTAGAAGACTACCAGATTTGAATGCTTATTTTTACCTTAAAAATTTGGAAAATGCCGAAGGATGGTAGGTAGATGTAATGCATGATTAAATATTAAATAGAGCACTTGGATAAGAATACTAGCCTATAGCAGCTTCAGTATGGTATAATGTACCTCGTAATTTTTTTTTCAAGTTATACAAGCAGTCTTGTTCCGAATAATAAATGTGGTATGTAGTAATAGGTTATATGTCCAGGAATTTTTTCCTATCGAAATTCGAAACTAACTTTCAAAAGGACGATATGCATAACTGGCCATTTTTGACCCCCAAAATACAAGTCGAGTTTTTGCTATAGAATCATAAAACAAGCAAAATAATTCATTCCAGTCAAAGTTTTACGTAGATCTGACCAATATTTCAAAAGTTATGAATTTTTGAAAATGACGTGTTTGGTGACCTGACACCAGCAAAGAATCAGCAACAGGACTTACTTAAGTGGCGACGGACGCGGACGCGTCTCCAAGGATGGCAATATGGAATAATTTATGCGATATAAATTATAATAATTTTATGAAAAAATTTGTTACGCTTTATCCGTTTCTTTCTTTTGCTTTGTACTTTACTCCTGACGAAGAAATTAGTAAAATTTCGAAAGCTTGAGTTACCTTTACTTACCAGCATCCGTGAAGCCCATTCATTTCTCATGAAATTACTTAAGTGGACACAACTTTGGGACTATGAGCTCGGCCACAAAGGTTATGGGGTCATTCGAGAGACTTAAAACCACCAATCATAATAAACATTTATTTCTGTAAAAATGGACTTCTTTTAATTATCTATGGAAGACGCAATATGCGTGGGTCCCGAAAAAATCCAACTGTATGCACTGAAAATTGGTTTGCACCTAACCAGTAGGAGGCATAAGCCAGTAAGGTACATCCAAATGTAACACTAAACTAAGGCTATCAGAACTCTGTACCGCGGACGAAAGCGTTTGTATTTGTAAAAGTATGGATGTTTTTGTGGATTTTTGTCATACTTTTTGAGTAAAACGGGACCGTTCTCCTAACTCCTAAGGAGTTTCGTCCGCGGTACAGAGTTTCAAATAGCCATACTTTAGTGCTTCATTTTGATGTATATTGGTGACCAGCGTCTTCAACCGTTTAGGTACAAACTGATTTTTAGTGTATAGAGCTGCATTGTGTCGGTATCCATGCATGATGGGTGACCCATAAATCATAGAATGAGCAGTATTTTTGCAAAATTAATTGTGGATGATGATAGCTGATTTCTAGTCTTTCGAATGACCCCTAAACCTTTGAGCATGTGTTCGTGGTGTAAAAGTTATACCAACTTAAGTACATCCAGTTGCTGGCGTTTTGCTGGCGTCAGGTCATCAAACACGTCATTTTCAAAAATTCATAACTTTTGAAATATAGGTCAGATCTACGTAAAACTTTGACTGGAGTGAATCTTTTTGCTTGTTTTATGATTCTATAGCAAAAACTCGATTTGTATTTTGGGGGCCAAAAATGGCCAGTTATGCATATCGTCCTTTTTAGAAAATATGAAAAATATTTTATGTAAAGAAGCAAGTTGGTAAATCAAAGTATTAAAAATGCAAGTGAGCTTTTTTATTTTATTTTTTGTAGAAACCAAAAAAACTACGGTGAGGCATATATGAATTTAAATGAGTTGGTTTGGTACCCGACAAGTAATGCTATCCCATGTCGCAGTAAGCGACTTCAACCAGCAGGTCGTCATCATCATCATCATCATCATGGCAAGTCCGCACAATCCACAGCTGAGCTAGCCACAAAAAGTAGCAAGCGTCTAAAAATGCTTGCTCTAAAATGCATGGGACTTGTCTTTGTTTTCGTTTTTTTAAATTTCCCACGCATTTTTTTTTTACTTTTTGGTGAATGGTACCGCATGGGTACATGTATGCTTATGTACCGGCGGCGGCTACATGCTATGCTTTGTGCGCAATGCTGCACAGATGGGAGGATTGGGCTAAACGGGCCAAGTCGATGGCGTGCTGGTTGAAGTCGCTTACTGCGACATGGGATAGCATTACTTGGTACCCGAGTTGAGAGAACAAGTAGTAGCGTAAGGAATGCCAGAACAGAATATGGAATTTGAGAGCGTATAAATATATTCTGGATAGTTGCATATAGTAAAGGTGAAAATTGAATACATAGTTTGTTTGTTGAGAAACTTTCGTTTCTGCATTTTTAAAATGCATTCGTCATGTACCATATAGATTTAAGTTCAATTACCAAACGCTTCAGCTTGGTTTACAAGTTCACTTAGTCATTATAAATGTCAAATTCTGAGACAAATACGAAACAGCTTAATGCGTTGCGTCAGTATAATTAATTTTAGGATTTTTTTTGGAACGCAGAAAAAATGTTGTGCAATCTCACGCGAATATGCATGCATGTTTTTATTTTGAAAATGCTTTTGAAACTTTTTTTTCGAAACTGCAGATAAAAGTGCTACATGTATTAATACGTTGCCTTTCACTTATAAAGTGAAAAATTTTTTTACATAAACTCGTAAAGATATATTATATGTTTCTCATGAATCTCTGGACATTGTTCATTGAGTACATACCAATCAATCCAATGTCATCCCAATATTATGTACGTTACACCCAACGTTTGCTCATGTGTACATTATACTTTATTGATAGCACATTTCAATTCATTTTTGTATTTCGTACGGATGGATTAAAATAAACTCCTCCAAAAAGAAGTAGTACATATCAAGATTAAAAGTAAGCAAAACAAGACAATCACGAAAGGAGCGAAAGTTGTTAGTACGGACGTAGCAAATACACAATATGTAAATGCATTTTCATTGCAAAAAAATATTATCACTGGTATCTTCAATTACTTGTTTTTCAAATTTTATTAGCTGGTCGAACGCATTAATAAACTGCTTTCTTTGCATTGGAAATTCTGCTAGTAAAGCCAGTCCTGCCAGTGTATACACGGTGGTGAAGGAACATACAATGATGTGCAGAATCTGGAAATGCGAGCGCAGTATAATAAAGGTAAAAATAACTGCGCCAAACGTATGGCACAAAGCTACACAAACTAACAGTAGAATGTCAATCATGAAAGGAATCAAGTGCCATTTGTTTTTTGTAGAAAGTCGTATAGATGTGTATGTTGAGTCCCATTCAATAGGTAAGTAGGGCATGTAGAAATATAGTATTTTCTGAAGCCTTAAACCAAGTATAATTACTTCACTAATCATTATTTTTTAATTGCTTTTAGAAATTCGAAAATCAGCTAAAATAAAATTTATATGTAGTAGAAGTTAGTAACAGCGGTCAGATTTAAGTTTTATGCTAAAGCATAAATATTATGGTTGCTGCTTCAATAAAATCAGACGAACAGAAGACAAATTTCTGTGCGTGACTTTTCTACCAGACAAATGACACCAAATGTTGTTTTTTGAAATGGAAAATATCTGCAGTTTTTGTGATGATAAGTTAATCAGTGAAATGTTTTTTAAAAATTTGGTTCGGCTGCCTCAAAACAAAATTAGACACGTGTGTATAGTACTGCCTTATTCTACAGAATTAGCCTAGAGACACGTTAGAAAAATACCTAAAATATATAATTATAGCAATAATTGTTTTTTCCAAATACTAAATCATGAAGGTATTCAAAGCTAAAATAGTATTTTCGTGTTCAACAGTAATTCGTCAAAAAAAAGAATAATAGAAAACAAAATGTCAATGTTTTTTATTTGTATATAGGTTTTATTATTGTGTCGCTACATTTGTGCTCTGTGCTTGTTCTAACCAAAAACAGGAACACTTTATGTGCGTCACGTCGGAACGGAATGTTTTTCTGAAAAGTGTGCTATTTTTGTTTTTTGACGATACTTTCTAGCAAAGAACTAGTTATTAATAATAAACGCCAAAAATATTTTCAATACGCGTGCTTAGGCAAAAATGGGCACACGTTTGGGTACCTTTCATTCTGCAGAATTAGATTGGGAACACAGGAAAAATATTGAAAAATATAATAGTAAGAATAATTGTTTTTCTGAAAATAAAATTTATAATAACCAAAAAATGGTAAACCATAAAAATTATCGCTGCTTGACGTAAACACAAATACATACTACTAACTTATTTTAGCTAGCTAAGAGTCTATTTTCCCTGGTGTAGAAAATAAAGTGGACGGACACACGGACCCACGGACAGACAGACACACTACATCCTCTGCAGCAGCAGCAAGCTAATAATATATTCATCAAACATGCTTCAATTTATGAAGCTCATTAAGTTTGACTTCAAGTTACTAAGTCAACTTGAAATTATTTAAACTGAACGAATCCGAAATTATTTATTTCGAAAAAATGTAATATTTAAATCCAAAGTTATTTGTATATAACAACCATGATATTTATTTTAAATTATGTTGTATCAATTAATTTGTAGTATGTAAAAATTAATTTTAAACACAAATTTCACTCCACTTCATGTTCGTTAAAATATGTTATTAGTTTGTTTGTAAAGTATTTTTTGTTTAAAAGGTGCGGAAAATATTCTAAGCTGGTGCGGTGATATAGCATTCAATCCACGGTCATCCCAATTTTATGTACTTTACACCCAATGTGTGCTCATGTGAACATTATGCTTTATCAATAGCACATTTAGATACATTTTTGTATGTCTATACACATTACGTTGTGTCCACCGCACTTAAATATTATTTATGTATTTTGTTACAATGATAACAGAATGAACGCTAGTTCCACACTAATGCAGCATCCGAAACACGTTCCGTTAGTTTAAAATAGTAATCTGCTACAAAATCTTCTTCAATGGTAATACAAGGCCCATATTTTAGCCTTATCACAGCCAGGGCTCTAACCTGTTGAAATAAAATTTTCAGATTTTTTGTTTTAAAATAGCGCCACATTTTTTTAGCCATACTGCGTTGCCGTGTTACAAACTCTTTGACCAACACTATGTTTTTAACGTATGTGGGTAGCAACATGCTCAAATAAATTAGTATCACTACACATGTAAGGAATACTACAAGATGAACTATAACAGAAATTTTGGTAGCGCCATGAATTATAATCCATGCTGCAAACACAACGAACCAAAAAAAGCATTGAAAAATACGTAAGATCCTGTGGTTAAAAGCTGTTCCAGCATTCGAGTAAGAATAGTCAAAATAATATAGTTATTGCGCTTCTGTAGCATTTCTCTTATTTCTAAACAATTGAGTAAAATATTATTAATTGAATTTGAAATAATTGCAAACCATGTCAAGAATAAGGAACCTCCCCGTACACCTTCTAGAAAAGCTGGTAATAGGAGAAAAAAGCGTACCACAACACTTACAACAATTTCACCCGCACTTCTTTCGTACGGATGGGTTAAAAAGAACTCCTCCAAAAAGAAATAGTACACATCAAGATTTAAAAATAAACAAATCAAAACAACCATAAATGGAGCGAAAGGTGCCAGGACAGACGTAATGAATACACAATATGCAAATGCATTTTCATCCAAAGAATTGTTATCACAGGTGTTTTCAACAAGTCTTATTTCAAATTTTATTAGCTGATTAAAAGCACAAATAAACTGGTTTTTTTGCACGAGAAATTGCACTAGTCCCGCTAGTGCAGCCACTGTATATGCCGAGGTGAAGGAGCACACAATGATTTGCATAATCTGAAAGTCAGAGCGTGGTATTATCAAGGTGAATAAGACTGTGCCAATTGCATCGCACAAGGCAACAAGAATTAGCAGTAGAACGCCAATCAAATACGGAATAAAGTGCCATCTGCTTTTGTTAGAAAGTTGCAAAAATGTGTATGTGGAGTCCCATTTTATTGGGAAATGCGGCATGTAGAAAAATAGTATTTTCTGAAGCTTTAGGCCAAGTATAATTACTTCACTAATCATGGTTTTTCAATTGCTTGTAGAAATTCGAAAATGAAATTGCTAAAATAAAATTTATATGAAATTGTAGTTAGTAACAGTAGTCAGATTTCAATTTTATGCTGATCCACTAAAGCATAAATGTATGGTTGCTGCTTCAGTAAGATCAGAAGAACACAAGGCAAATTTCTGTGCGTGGCTTTTTGACCAGGCAGATGAAACCAAATGTTTTTTTAAATGGCAAATATCTGCTGTTTTTGCGATGTTAAGTTAATCAGTAAAGTGTTTTAAAAAATTTAGTTTGGCTACCTCAATAAAAAATAGGCACGCGTGTAAAGTACTCCCTTTCTATGCAGAACTAGATTCGGACACGTTAGAAAAATACTTAAAATATATAATTGTAACAATAATTGTTTTTCTAAAAACCAAATAATAAGTTATTGTAAATTAAAATTGTATTTTCGTATTCAATATTAATTCTTCAAAAAAGGGAATAATAGAAAACAAAATGTCAATGTTTTTTATTTGTATATAGGTATTACTATTGTGTTGCTATAATTGTGCTTGTCCTAACCAAAAACAGGAACAATTTATACGCGTCACATTGGGACCAAATATCTTTTTAAATACAATGTGAAATGTGGGCTATTTTTGTTTTTGACGATACTTTCTAGCAAAGAACTAGTTATTAATAATAGACGCCTAACAATATTTTCATTAAGCGTGCTTAGGTAAAAAATGGGCACGCGTTTGGGTACTTAGTATTCTACAGAATTAGGTTGGGAACACGCAGGAAAAATATTGAAAAATATAATAGTAAAAATAATTGTTTTTCCAAAAATAACATTAACCAGTTGATAGCAAGCCATTCAAAATGCTCGCTGCGAAAGACGATGAGTTTCCGGAATACATAAGACTCCGACATTCTAGTCTAGTCAAAGTGTATAGACAAACATACACACGGACAGACAGTCACACGGAAAGACAGGCACACGGACAGACAGTCACACGAATAGACAGTCACACGGACAGACAGTCACACGAATAGACAGTCACACGGACAGACACTCACACGGAGAGACAGGCACACGGACAGACAGTCAAACGTACTGCTCACTATACTTCAGCTGGGTTAACTGCAATCAAATTATTTTCCTTAGAGTTATGTTGGTTTTCACCTCCTCCACCTCTTCCCTGGAATCCCCTTATTACCACATGTCCTGCAATTACAGAGTCTAAATACTTAGTAGTCAATTGTCAATCGATGAAATTATTAGGCTAGTATGCACCAAAACGCCAATTTCCTACAGTTTTTTAAATTTTTGTAAGGTCGGTGATGCACTCTGCAATAAACATTGAAAAGTAGTGGATCTTTGCAAATATTCAATTGCAAAGTCCAGAGTGGTGGGAAGGAATTGAGTCAATTTTTATTTTTCTACTTTGCAATCGGCTACTTTGCACTCAAGTATTTTCGACTTTACAATTTATTTTTGGTGGGATGAAAATTGCAATGTAAAGTAGATTTAGCAATGTAAAGTCGTTGCAAAGTGTTTGATGGGAAACGCTCCAGAGTTCTCACGTTTTTTTGCTTTTGTTTTCTTTCTACTTGATAGACATTCTGATGTTTGAAAATTACATAATACAAAAATAAAACATTAGCAAAATGTTTTTCAAAAATACTAATAATTTATTTATCAAATCTGGTTCAATTTTTGAAACGCATTATGTTGATATGCATTGTATGTAGCATTCTCCTTGGAAACAAATAACATATTAGCTATAAAGTAAGTCACAATTTCCAGTTGAAGCCTTTGGTTCTAGTGCCACACTAATACTGCATCTGAAACACGTTGCGTAAGAGTAAAATAGTAGTTAACAACAAAATCTTTTTCAATTGTTATACAAGGTCCATATTTTAGTCTTATTATAGCAAGAGCTCTACTTTGCTTATATAAAATTTTCAGCTTTTTAGTCTTAAAATATAGCCACATTTTATAAGCCATTTTACGCTGACGAGTTACCAGCTTTTTAATTAACACTGCATTGTGGACATATGTTGGTAGCAACATGCTTAAATAAATTACTACCACTACAAATGTAAAAAATACTACAAAATAAACTATTACAGAAATTTTTGTAGCGCCCCGAATATTAACCCAGGTTGCAAATACAACATACCAAAACAAAGCATTAAAGAATACATACGATCCTATGGTTAAAAGCTGGTCTAGCATTCGACTAAGAATGGTCAAGGCAATATAACCATATCGTATTTGTAGCATGTATTTTATATTCAAGCAGCTCAGTAGAATATTGTTAATCGAGTTTGAAGTTATTGCAAACCATGTCAAACCTACCAGAGCTCCCCGTACACCTACAAGGAAAGGTGGTAATAGAAATAGTACCCGCAATAAAATACTACCTACAACTTCACCCACACTTCTTTCGTACGGATTAGTTAAAACAAACTCTTCTAAAAAGTAATAGTATATATCAAGATGTAAAAATAGACAAAACAAAACAATCACAAATGGAGCGAAGGGTGCCAGGACAGACGTAACAAGTACGCAATATGCAAAACCATTTTCAAAAGAATTATTTTTACCAAAGGCATTCATTTTTCTATTTTCAAGCTTTAGTAGCTCATTAAAAGCATAAATAAACTGGTTTTTATGCTTGGCTAATTGAATTAATAAAACCAGTCCTGCCACTATACATGCTGTTGTAAAAGAACAAGCAATTATTTGCAGAAGTTGAAAATCCGAGCGAGGTAATATAAACGTGAAAAGAACAGCGCCAAGGGCATCCCACAAGGCTACAAAAGTTAATAACAGAACGTTAACCTTAATCTGAATTAAGCGCCATTTGCTGTTATTAGTAAGCCGCAGTGATGTATATGTAGAGTCCCATTGAATAGGAAGAGGGTGCAAATAGAAAAAGAGTATTTTTTGTAGCTTTAGAGCAAGCACAATAACTTCACTTATCATTTTTAAAGGTTCTTAGAAATTCAAAAACTAACTTTTTTACAGTATTTTCTAGACAGTATTAAATGTTTATTTTAAATCACAAATGCTAAAGATGGTTGTAGCTTCAAGAAGTGTTTATAAAGCGCTGACTTAATGGCACTACAATAGTAATTTGAAGTTGAATGCGCCATTACACGAGAATACTAGAAAAATTGTATGTTTTTATCTTTATATGATTTTATTATGTCCTGTATTTGTGCTTTTCTTATGCAAAAAAACAACAATTTTTGTGCGTCACTTTGGCACTCTGTTGGATACTTTTATTTTTTACAAAAATAGGTTGATAACTTGTAAAAAGTATATTACGAAACCGCAATAATAAAAATAATTGTTTTTAAAAAATCACAATTCCAATAATAATTTATTCATCTCTCCTATTTCAATTTTAGAAACTAATTACGTTTCAAATAAAGTTACTAAATAGGTCAATACAAAATTATTAAAATTGAACGCACAAAACAATTTCTTTAGTAAAATGGAATAGTTAATCGTAAAGTTTAGTTATAACTAACAACAATGATATTTCAATTAAATAAGTTGTATCACTGTCTCAAATAAATTGATACAAAACTGCGCACTCTTCAATCTTTTTCACTTCTTCAAGCTGAAGACAACAACGTGACTAAAAAACTCTGCACGTTTTCTTTGAGAAAAAAATCACTTCGTTGCAGATCTCCATTGCTAGTCCTGTGCAAAAATACTGCTAAATTGCAGTTTCAGAAATCGCGCCACTATCAGACAACAGTCTACATGCTCTGTGTGCAATATCAAACGACTACAACAAAAATGAAGTATGTTTTAAAGCCTGTCAAAAAACATTTTACTTGAACACATGAAATCAATGTATGTATCAATTTTGCTGTGAAACATTCTCTCATACGTACAAAATGCCAAGCTTATGTAAAAATGATTTGTAAACTGTTGGATCATAGAAATTTTATATACTTCCAAGTAAAGGTTAGTACAAAGTTCAAAGAATATTACAGTTTTACAAATTCCAAAATTACAATAGTCTGATAATTTTTGAAAGTTGATTGGTTTTTAAATTGCAATGTGGAACATAAGGTTTCGTATGAATTTATTCTTGAGTCTGAATCATGTTGTCTTACACCTATGTTCGATAATCTACATAAGTAAAAGACTTACCAAAAAGTCTACACTTTTTCCCAACAGCGCCAAAAAGTTTTCTCTTGTCATAGCATAGTACGACCCACACGTAGTTGCCCTAACCTGTCTCAACGACTGCATAAATCTTCTCAAGTACTTTTTCTTTTGTTCCGGAACCCCATATCCAACCACTGTTTTTATTGTTACTACTTTAGTTTGCGCCAACCACTCCAAATAAGCTTGATTACACCCTTCAACAAAAATGGTTTCAAAATATTCCAACATTATTGCCAAAATGCTAGTGAAAGGTCCCATTAAATAGACAGGTCGAGTAGTAACAAGGTCAAAATATTTAATACAGTCCCATGACAATAAGCAGTAAGTTTGTAAAATGATGTATTGATATGCACCAAGATCCATACTGAATATTAAATAGTGTAGTAAGCAATTCCTGCATTTTGCACATTTTCACCATTTCCTCTTCCTTCACCCGACAACCCAAGCAAGTTTGGTAGACCAAAACGGTTTGCTCATTTTCTATTGCAGTTACTGCACTCAGAGGAGATAGATGAGTAAACCAAAATTGCGGAGAACGCAGAAAAGCCAGACCAACTGTAACAAAAACGAACACCAAGTCCGCTCCCTGAAGTGCCAAGTAGAATAAAGCTACCATTAAGGGAATTGCATCAACAGATAGCTTTGGATAGTATTCCAGGTAGGTTATCATTACTCGTCGGATGGGACTGGCTGATTGGAATACAAGAAAGCTGAAACAGGTAGGAATAATTGCTGTGGAAGTTGCCATTCCTATGCAGATCAGTTCAGTAAAATGAACTTGAAGTTTAATGCGAGTGATGTTGATACTAGATTCTATTCTTTTGGCAAATCTTGCTAAAAAATAGTTATGAAATTTTATTTTGCTTAAAAAAAATTTACTGTTAAGGTGAGTAACTCTACAACTTACCTTGAAATTTTAAATCATTTTCAACCACTGAATTAAAAACGCTGGCAATATCCTCTCCATATATCCAACAGCCTGTGACTAAACCCACTCCAAAACTGAAAACTCCCGAAATTACTAACGTAGTAACAATAGCAACAACTATGCTGTCAGTCACTTCAAATTTTTCTGGACTAGTGTCTGGAATCCCGTCATCAAAACTGTAAGGGTTTTGGTGCCGTATGAGCTTTAGAAAGAACCAGAAGGTGTTCCATATCCATATAAAAAGATAAAGGAAAAGAACCAAACAGTTGGTTTTACGAAATGGGCTGTTACTGAATCCCAAGCGGTTATCTTTTGTCCATGTAAAGGGAGTGCAGAAATTAATATTTTATGACATGTTAAAAAATGTTAGAAGAATTAGCAAGAAGATTTGGATGTAATACTGAATTAAATATTCATGTCTTAGCTTCTTGGATAACAATATTGACTTATTGTAGCTATGTATGATACAAACAACCTCGTATTTTTCAAAAGTTATATATAAGTTTTTTTGCCCGAAGCGAACACTTTTTTTGGAAAATGTTTAAAACATATTTTCAAAAAATATATGTAAGATGAATAACTCAGGTGTACTAATAATGGTACATATAATGGTTATGCACTCAAATATTTTTATATTGGAATTAAAAAGAAGAAATTGAAAGGTCATTCTTAAAAATAGTTTAAAAACATTTTACGTAAAGAAGAGAATTGTAATAGTAACATAACTAAAACACTCATAACCTTTTTTATCAAATATAGAATAAAATTACAAAATGTATTTACAACCCGGCAAGATTATCAGATGAATAGGTTCTAATGCAAACAATAAATGCTTTCAATAGAGTCTTTATGTGTTCAAAACTGTTCAGTGTTGTAGATTAATGAGTTTCTTCTCATTTTTCATATAAAAACGCTTTCTCACATGATGTAAGATTTTGATGGATCATGCCATAATTAAAAGTTTTAAAATGGATTCTGTTGTTTTCAGTTACACAGTGATATGCTTGTAATATCACCCATCTGATGCATGCATCTAGTGAAACTGTAAAGCCTAACCGGCTCTCATTTTTCCAGGTGAAAGGAATGCAGCAGGAAAAGAACACAATAAGCTTACTAATACATATATATTTTTTTCAACTTTTTTTGTGAAAATAAAAACCAATACAGTAAAACATAAACATATATGTAAAAAAATCTATCAATGCCTACCCTATTTATTGTCTGATTAATATAAATACGCGGTTGCCTCGTGACTAAATATTAGCAAAAACTAAATTACCAAATCTTTTCCACGTGGGTAGTTATAGGTAAAAACGCAGCTTGCTTGATGTGCTTGACACGTTTTATTAAACAATATAGCAAATATCGCCAAAAGAGGCTAGTCTTGTGTACACATAAATGATGATGTAATCATTTAAATTTATACTTGTAGTTAGTATAATATTAAGTAGTTCAATAAAAAGCGTAGTAGCTAACTTTCAATGTACTCGTTTAGGCTATGTTTAATATTTAAATAAACAATTGACCAAAAGTTGGAATGCTTCAAATATAATAAAGTAATTATTATGCAAATAAGGCTAATTACTTGGTTAGAATATGTGGGAGTTTGTAAGAATTGTAAGAAATGTTGTATTATTGCAACATTTTGAGAAAAAAATTCAGTTGGGAAAGAGTAAAACGTAATTCTAGGTGTTCAAGCCATACATTTTTTCATTTCATTTCCAATATGCTGGAGAAAAATCTAGTTCTGTTTAATAAACTGTGCCAGTTGGCAAAGTATTTGGAAAGTGTTCCACTTGAATTTGATCCCAGAAAAAATAAGCTAAGTATTCACCTCAACTTTCGAACCTTTCGGTGGTCATTGCATTTTCACACAGTTCTTTTGATTTTATTTACCAGTACCGTCATAAAACAACTCTTACTCACTTACAAACTCAGCTTAATTAATAACTTTCTCTTAGTCTATGCAGCTATATGCCTGACGATTAGTCATTTTGTAACGCGCTCATTAAGACAAAATTTGCCAGCGATTTGTATATACATCAACGGACTACTAGAATTTCAAAAACAATTGCCAAAATGCAAACTGGACAAAAAACTGATTACAAAATTGAACGAGTATTCAGCATATGTTGTGTACGTTTGTAGCATAGCATTGCCAATTCTTTACGTGTATGGTTTGAATTTGACTGGTCCTTGTACAGCTCGGTTGATAGGATTCTGGTTATTACCAGAATGTTTCGATTCTGAGTCAACTGCTGAATCCTGGATACTATTAATATTATTAAAATACATTTTAAGAGCTAAAATTATTTTACTAAATCATTGGTTCTGGTATTTTGGATTTACTGGTGCGGCCTTTGCGTCTTGCAACATTTTAATTTTGTGCACATTTTCATTTCAAGCTAATTTGGCAAGGTAATCAATCAGTTAAACATGAAATTTTATAATTTTTTTTAACCCGTTGGTTTTTTTATTTGCAGGCTGCAGCATTATGCTAACAGCGATCAATTTTGTCACAAAGCTACTGCGACGTATTATAGAAGATTACAAATTCTAGGAATACTAATGAACCAAGTTCAGCAAACAGCAATTGTTACGGGAATTACTGTGGGTGGAATTGTACTGCAGAGCCTTAGCGTAACAACAGTAATTGGACTGAAGCCAATTAGGGACAACTTTCCCGCCTATGCTCTTTTTGCTGTGGTTAGTTTGTGTGCTATGATGATCATGATAGTATTGCTTGGAGGACAGGCGCAGCTTTATCAAGCATCTAATAAAACATTGTATGCATTGAGACTTAGACAAAGAACATTATTTGGTTCTAAGCGTGACAGGATGGAATATAAAAGATTTTGTAAAAGTTGTACACAGGTTAAGGTGAAGTTTGGCTCAATAAATTTTATAGATAGAGCAACGCCACTAAATTGTATTGATTTTTCAAATGAGCTGACAGTTCAGTTGTTGCTTCTTAGCAAGGAATAAGTTAAGCAAATATTTAATGGAGAGATTGGTAGAATAATTCATCAAATACAACAAAATGTAAATGTTTTTTAAACTACTAATAAAAGGTCTGCATCGTCTTTCACTTTTAAAATGAAGTACCTATATGCTGAATGGTATATGCTTTTTTCAAAATAAACCAAACGATTTTATGCTTCCAAATACACACTTGAACATTGTTCATTAGGTATACACCAATTCATCATACCAAAACTGAAAGCAGCAATGTTGACTGAATTTCACGCTTTTTCATTACAAAATAAACAAGAAAAAATTAGGCAGAAAACGTGCTAACGGCCACGACAGTGGGTGCTCTGCAATTATTAGACCTTCACAAAAACGGTGCAGAAATAATACTAAACTGATGCGGCTGTGGTGTTACAGCTATCATGCCACACTCATTCGACTATCATGCAAACGGTTAGCGCCCAAGAATATGTACAAATCAAATGGCTACAACGAAAACGCAACTTACTTGAAAATGTGCAAAAACAGCATTTCATTTGAGCACATAGAATCAATATTGGCATAGTTTCTGCCGAGACATTTTTACACATAATTGCGTAATCTGTCTAGTTTATGCAAAAAAATCAAACCATTTTATCATTAAAAATTTATTTATTTGAAAGGATCAATAAGTTCAAAGTTGAATACATTACCGCTTTCTGGTTCTCATTACATATTTATGGTTGTGGTAATATTACATTAATCTCCTAAAATTCCTAAATTGGATTTAGCACAATATAGGTTTCAAAAAGTAATTGTTATTCCGGAATCAAAATTTGACAAAAGGGTATTTGTACTCAAAAATTCCCTTGTATCCACCTCGATTGAAGTAAGTGTGCAAGTCACCCTCTAGATCCTAAAAATATTATTAAGAGAGATGTCATAACCATCTCTGTAAAACATTTCACCTTTCACCATTTCACCAAAAAAACCTTCATCACCTTTGGATTTGTGGTTGGTCCATAACGCTTCACCACATTTCCCTGCTTGTCCACCAAAAACTTGGTAAAGTTCCACTTAATAAAGCTGCCCATATTTCCATCCTGTTTCTCTTTCAAATAAGCCCATATCGGATGTGTATGCTTTCCATTAACATCCACCTTAGCCCCAATATCATACTGTGCATTATACTGCTTTGCAAACTTCTTAATCTCTGGTTCACTTAATGGCTCCTCATGATTAAACTGATTGCATGGAAAGGTCAAAATTTTCAAGCCTTCCGTATTTCCATACTTTTCATAAAGCTCAGTAAGTTGTTGATAATTCACACTGGTAGAGCTACAATTTGACGCCACATTTACAATAAGCAGCACATGCCCTCTGTATTTTTCCATGAGTTCTGTATTCCCATCAATATTTTTATAGGTTAGGTCATACAAGCCACCAGGCTTATACGCAGTAGTATCCTCCTAAAAATGCCAAACAACAACAATTATAATTTAATTTCACAACTACCTACTATTCTTACCAATTACATACCATTTTTTACGCAACGCCCAGGCAAATGCCTGAAAGTGTGTTTATAACGTGCTTTTACTGGGTTGACCGAGTACGAGTAAACAAAATTCTGTCAAAAATGTGCTTGGTTATGTTATCAATTTGTATTCATGCAATTCAATTAGCGTTTGTCAATAATTGCTCAACCTTCAAAATATACGCTAATTGTTACGCTATCTACTATATTATCAAATTACCTATCTATCAAAATAACTGTCATTTTAATTGGTTTTTGCTGTTATCAATTTTTTTCAAAGATATGCTTGTTTTGCCATCTGATACATGCAACTAGTGATAGTGCAAAGTTATAACCTCAGTATATTAACATACCACGTAATATGTTTACCCGTTTTGTATAGATGCACGCACGCAGTGTATAGGTATTATGTTCCGGAGAAAGCTGAAAAAACACACGGAACAAGAAATATACACAGCATCTTTTTTTCCTGCCATACCATCTCGGTTTGGAAATCGATAAAAGCACGTCCTCAAGTGGAAGCCGCACTGCAGCTGAATAAACACTATGAAAAGTAAGTCAACAAGGGAATCTCTTGTGTGTCTTTTCTGCTTGTAGAGAAAAATTGGCATGTCCGATTATTATCTTTGTCTCTTTATGTAGTTTGCTTGCTTACGCGTAAATATTATGCTTCGAGCTGTTGCTATTTATGCGCTCTAAATAAACCGGAAAATGCCGCATAAGTTACAAATATACAAAACATTATGGGTTTTATTCCATTCCAAGTTATTTTGCTTGCCTCTTATGGTCGTATGCGTTTTTTGTACAAATTAATATTAATAAGTATGCCAGAGTCCCAACCCAAACGTAGCTATCTTGAAGAAGAGGAAAGACACTTGAAAATAGTTGACGCTCAGCTCAGTTCTCACATTTTTGTTATTGTTATCGATTTTGTTTAAACCAAAATGGTTTATATACATAGCTATGTTACAGAACGTTCTAGAAAATACATTCAAAGCAACATGTAAGCCTATTTTAAAGCCAGCATTATTTTCCCTAGTGGGCATAGTTTATAGCTTTTGGCTTGCAAAGCTACATTCCTAACCTTAAAAAGCCTATGAGCTACTGACTTTAGTTGTCACTTCAACTTGCACGCTACTATAGCAATGAACGTTTGAGTCCAACTGAGCATATATTTTAGAGCTTATATTTTTCTGTCAAAATCAGCTTTGCTTACACAACACTAAACTCGGAATGTTAGCCTTGATAAAAAAGTAGACAAATTGTGCACTTAATATCTATAATTCAAAATATAAACGCTACTTTGGTATAAATCATTGTCAATTTGCGGTTGAAGTTAAATTGCCTGTAAAAATGGAAAGTTTTTGCATAGAACTGAATAATCCACATCATTGTTACAATTCCGGGGAAGAAGTTACCGGAATGGTGATTATTAAATCGGACAAACCACTTATTTTCAAAGGTTAGTATTATTTCTATTGATTTACCATTTACAAAAAAAATATTTCAACGATTTTAACGCCGTTATATTTTTTTGCAGAAGTAACTTTGGTCCTAGAAGGCATCGGAAGAGCCCACTGGTCCCTAACGGAAACCTTTACGGTGAACAAGACCAACATTCTCGATGGCAAAACCAAAATTACCAAGCATGATCGCGTGATTGCGTACAGTGAAAGTGAGAAATACGTTTTGCAGAAAATTTCTCTTGTGGGAGATAATCAAAGCACGCTAACCCTCCCTGTGGGCACCACAACATATCCTTTTTCCTTTCATCTGCCTTCAAATTGCCCATCAACATTTCACTCCAATTTTGGTTACGTGGCGTACTACCTGGAAGCTGAGCTAAAGCGATATATCTTGAAAAGAAATCAGAAAGCAAAGCTGAGTTTTACAGTAAATGGAATATTCGACTTGAATACAGAGCCAAAGGCAAATAAACCGCAAGAGTTGCAAAAGGTAAGATGCGGCAGCTTTTTTGCTTGCCACTCGGGACAGATGAAATTTGTGTTAAAAATAGCTCGAAGTGGATACATTCCAGGGGAAACGCTGGAATTCACTAGTGAGATTACAAACCACAGCAACAGAAAAATAAATGGGGTTAGTGCTAGCTTGTGTCAGGTTGTGCAGTATGAAACCAAAGTGAAGAAAACGGTAAAGTGTAGAGTTGTTTGTACAGTAAAAGGTCCAGAGGTGAATGAGGGGGAACATGAGACGTACTCGGATACTATAAGAATTCCTACGTTACCCCCAACAAAATTAGGAGGAATGTGTACGGTGATTGATGTTCAATATTGTTTGAGGTTTGAGGCTAGTATTGTTGGATTGAGTAAACCGTTAATGGGTGAGATACCGATTTTAATTGGAACCAAAAGTTTTAGAGCTTTATCAAAAGAAAGTTCTCCGGAAGAGTTGGGAAATGAAGATGAAGGGCCATGCACAAGTAATGGGCAAGAGTTTACTGCTTTATGCCCAACTGAATAAAAAAGTTAGCTATATTGAATTATATATTAAATTTAAGCTGTTTAATGCCGCTTAACTTAAACAATAATTCAAGTAGCTAATTCTACTATAATATGAGTTTGGATTTTCAAAATTTTTCAGAAAACTTAATAAATTGACCATTTTGGTTTATATCTCCAATTTGACAATATTTTAAATATATATTATAGTTAATAAAATGGTTTAAGGGTTTAAAGTGCCTGTAAATACAAATGCACTTAAAATGTTAATCGTTAACTTGTACCAAATAATGCACACTTTAAAAAGTTATACAATATGCATAAATATTGGTAAGAACGTTTTCCAAAAAATTGCGGTATTTTTATTCCTGCTAATTCTATTTCATGTATCTAATGCTTTTTTTCAAACAGTGTAATAAATCTTCAAGCTTGTAAATAAAAAGTGTCAAAATTGTAAATTAAAACCTGCTGTGGTTGGAAGTTCATAAAATATTTATTTGAAGCATAGTAACCCATAAAAGACTCATGTGTAAAATCGATAGGTATACTGCTCCACTGCAACTTTTCAAGCAGCACACTGCACTGCATAGTTTTTTCACTTTTGCTCTCATCTACCACTTTAATAACCCGACCATCTCCGAACAAGTTCAAGAGCACATCATAAAGAAAGCATAAATCGATATAGAGACATACGTGACATATGCTAGTGCTAAGCTGAGAAAACTAGGAGTAAGTAGGTGCAAAAAATTCCATACTGTTTCGGTCTCTTGCTGTTTTCTTTAGAGCTAGCTTGTACACGGTAAAATATTCTTGCGTGCTTGTTAGCACTAAAAAGACGTGGGACGTGTTTGTTAGTCTTGTAGCGTTTATCGCATTTTCCGCTGCTGTGAAAAATAGACTTGGACATGGTCTCATAGTGAAAGTTGTTTGCTCACTTTTCAGGAGAGTGTGTGTGCTTTAAAAACTGGAAGGGAACATGGAGAGAATTGCAGGTGGTAAGTACACAGGTATATTTTGCTGTAGCTCTGTTGCAAGTTGATAAATTGGGTGTAATTTGCATAACAATAAAATAATAGTAATAAAAAAGTCAGCTTTAATAATAATCGTTTAATAATGTCGCACAATTCCAAATCTGGATCACATGGACGCCGTGCGTCAGGAGTGGGACAAGGCAACTCAGGTAATTTATTAAATTTGCATATATTTTCAATAAAATATTTACTATATTTTGTATTAATCTAAATGTTTTGCATAATTTTTACAAATTTTATTTTATATTTTCAGACCTTGTTTTTCACGGCGATCATTATACTGGCGTGGAACAAATCAAGAACCAAACCGAACCTGGGGAAATCCTAGAATTCCAGCGTGGGTCCTACACCCACTTTGGTCTCTATTTGGGTGACGGAAGAATAATGTGCATTGAAATAGTCGACTACAATGAGGCGGTTATTCAGGAACGCACGTTGGAGGAAGTGTGCCAAGAAAACCCGGTGCGTGTTGTAAACCATGAGTTTGTTGCCCAAGCGGAATTTCAGCTTAATCCCAAGCCAGCCAACGAAATCATTCAGGAGGCAATGAGCTATAGGAACCAGGTTGTTCCCTATGAGTTTGATTTTCGCAATTGTGAGTACTATTGTACTTTGTGGCGATATGGGAAGGGCTTTAGTGCTGAGGTGAGTAGAAAAAGTGAAAATGTGTTATTTGCATATATGCACACTATATACCTATATTACAAAAAATGAATCATATTTTTTAAATAAATATTATAGACGGCAAAGCAGCCTAAAGTCCCAACTAAATCAGCAGGACATGGCCATTCCAGTGGAAATCATGCCAGTGGAGGAGGAGCTCATGACGTTGAAATGGGGTATTCTGATCAACATTAAAAAATTGAGAAACGAATTAAATCGCAAATAGTAAACTGATAATCAGTTATAGAAAATTATCCAATTTTAATCTGACCTGATAGTGAGATGTGCTAAACGAAGAATGTATAAATTTAAGAAGATAATGAATATAAAATAAGTGGTTGCTAAATCATAGCAAACCAAATAATTGGGTAATTTGAATGTCCTTAAATTTAATTTTTTGCAAATTGAACAATTACAATCATTACAATTCAACCGCACTTTGCACTTAAAAGACATGTGATTATTTAAATATAAGTTGGTTTACCATTTACATTTTTAAATAATTTAATGTTTACTTAAAATACCGTGAAACACTCAATAAATGAATAGCAAAAATGAAATAATTTCGAAAACTATTTGAATCATTTTAACGTCATATAACAAAATTTAATTGTATTCGTTTCAACCAAGTTTTTGTTTTTAGTAGTTTTTGTAGTCTAAAGCATTGCATGGTGAAAGCATACAGGGTGAAAGCAACGTTCAAAATTGGCTACCTACTACATCTTTCTCTCTAGAATGTTCTAGAACAAAGTCGAATCCCTCCGAGTGAAAGTCGTACTTGCGCGTAACGCACAGTATAAAAAACGTTTTCAGTAAGACGTAGTACCAAATTTTTTGCAAGCATTAGAAGATAGGTTGTAGAGCACAACAAACACGCAAAGGCTTATACAGTTTTCCTTTCTTCTAAGCTATTAAAATTTACTGATTTTAAGTAAATAAATTATTCTGCACAAAGCATATAAAAAAATACGGCAGCAAAACGTTGCGTCTGACGGACGAATTATTAAAAATGTCGGGTCATGGACCAATAGGTAAGAAGATTCTCCCCTTACTATAAATTATACGGCGTTAAATACACACAAATTTAAGGTTTTATAAAAAATGTTTTTTTTTAATTTTAAAGGGTACTGCACCGACAATGGACACTACTACACCATCGCCCAAATCGAGCACAAATCAGAACCCGGAGAGATTTTGGAATTTGAGCACAAAGGCATTACCCATCACGCTCTTTATCTTGGAGAAGGCAGAGTAATGAGCATTGACTTTAAAAATGAGAAGGCCACCAAAGCTCAGGTTACGGAACGCAGCCTATACGAAATCTGTGATTCTGGGAGGTTCCGGGTGAGCAATCACAAGGACATTGCCAAACGCTATTTCCAGGCGAGTGCTCGCCCATCCAAGCAAATTGTGGAAGTGGCGTCGTGCTATCAAGGGAGAAAGGTGCCATTTGAGTTTGAATTTCGCAATAGTGAGTACTATTGCACTTTGTGGAGATATGGGAAAGGATTTAGCACAATGGTAAATAAATTTTACAAACAATTAATTACTTTTACAGAGTTGTAGCTAAAGCAACGTTTTACTATTTATTGTGTCATTTCTTTTTTTATAAACTTTTAGGCTGAAAAGGAGCCAAACAAACCTGCAAATTTCACTCCTGGTGAGAGCTACGCCAAATACGTACAACTGGCGATGAATGAACAAGGAGCGTACTAAAGGAACCACTATTGTTTTCAGTAATCCTGTACCAAATGAGCCAAAACATAAACAAAAGATTCTAAACAGAGTATTAAGTCATTCAAACCCCTTTTACGACAATATTAAGCCCACTCGTATTACCTTAGAAGTGCGTATGATTTCGTTGTCATGATAATATTCCATTCATGTTAGTTAAACGAGTCTAATATCACGTAGATTTTCATTCGTCATGATCTGAATATAATTTCTGTCGTTTTTATATTTCAAATAGGTATTATAAATACTCTAATCAAATATATCCAGTATTAAAAATTAGATATCTAAATACTGCAATCGTTTAATGTAAATAAAATAATTAAAATATTAAAGTTTTTACGGGTTTTTTCCTTGGTGCTTTTAATCAAAAGTGAAAATTATCTCAAAATAATAGTAAATGGTTTCAAACGTGCTGTATTTTATTTTAAAAGTGTAGATATAGTTTGTTATTAATGTGTTTGATTCTAATGAAGATATCTAATGCTTGGTCGTTTGTTAATAAAAGTTATCCACTTAAACTCCCGTTTCTACATTCAATCATTAAAGCATTTATTGTGAAGCAAACACGGTTGAAAAATTGGCAATTACATGCGGATATAAAAAGGAAATTATTGATTTTATTTTTTTCTTGCCTCTCAACATGAAAGAAATATATATAAGTGGCACTTTTGTATTCAATGCGCATTATGTACAGTTAAAGGCATCCAAGCAAAAGTACTTTCACCTTTGTTCCAGATTGTTCTAGAATAAAAGCTCAAAAAGAAATCGATTACGTATACAGGCCCGTGCACAAGTAGGTTAATTGCTTGGATTACGTGACCATAAGCCTAACCATGCTACAATTTTTCTATTACGTTACAAGTTGTAGTGTTAGAGAAAGGCAGTGACCAGAATATATAAAGCCAGGCTGTCATTCTGTATAAGAAAAAAAACGTTTGTTTGCCTTTCTAAAGCTTGAGCTAGAGGCTAGAGGAGAAAATGTCAGAACGTGACAGGCAGGGCAAGTAAAAAGTACGCATAGCTTTTGCTGCAGCTTTCTCCCGATCGAAATTTTCCATACGTTTTTGCATTCGCTTGAAAAAATTGAATATATTTTTCAACATTTTATCCAAAATACTGTAAAGGTTTGAAAATGTCGCATACTACCAACATGCATCACAACTTGTTGTCTGGAGTGAATCGTGGAACATCAGGTTTGTAATTTGAGAATTCAAAATTATTGAATGCAATTTAACTTTTAAAAATTGATTTTTATAGACGCCGTGTTTGACAGCGATCATTACCAAAGCATTGGTCAAATCCGAAATCAAACGGATCCTGGAGAAATTCTGGAATTTCAGCGTGGTCCTTACACCCACTTTGCTCTCTATCTTGGAGACGGCAGAGTGATGAATATTGAAATTGAAAGCTACAGAGCAAGTGAAGCGCACATTCAGGAACGCAATTTGGAAGAGATTTGTCACGATGACAGAGTTCGTGTGAGGAATCATGAGTTTGTGGCTCGAGAACAGTTTCAGCTGAATCCTAAGCCAGCTAGTAAAATTGTTCAGGACGCAATGGACTATAGGAATCAGGTGGTGCCTTATGAGTTTGACTTTCGAAATTGCGAGTATTATTGCACACTGTGGCGATATGGAAAAGGGTTCAGTACACAAGTGAGCTTTAAATAGGAAATTAACTCATGTTTATTACATATGGTCTAGTTGGTATTAATTTGATATAAAAATATGTTTACTATTCACTTTTAGGCAGCAAGGCAACCATCAGCAGTTGTTGATTCAACTAGAGCGCAAAATCTTAGTGGCAACACAAACGCAAGCGATTTTGAAGAAGTTGGCTATGCAATGTACAAGCAAAATGGATCAAAGAAACAGAACAAGCATGTAACTTATCATCACTGAGTTTTTTTATTCCACTTTTGTTAAAGTTATTTGATTGACAGTATGACAGTTAATCACGCAAAAAATAATTTTAGGTATCGACGAGTTCGATTTGAAAAATGTTTCACTTAATTCTAAATGGTGCTATTGGTGTTTTACTTTATCCCAATTTTAGAAAAACATTGTATGTGACATAATAAAGCTTAAACCAATATTATGAATAAAAATTCCAATAAATATTAAATGGAATGAAGAACTATCAAAATCTCAACTTAAAAATGTGTTAATGTAAAATCCTGCATTGATTAAAACAGTAACCGCGTCACATAACTTTTTGGTGAGTTCACCGCCACGCGCTAACATATTTATGTATATTGCATATTATACTATGACTCAAATTATTCAAAACTTTACAATTTTATGAATAGTTTTCTATCGTAACCGCCATTACCGTTATCTTATGTACGTTAAATGGTAACCAATAATGCGGCTTTATATTTTTTCAGTATTATAGCTTAGTCTCTATCAAAATTTTGATCAAGCACACTAATGGAATGTCCTGGAAAGAGGTTATTTTTTCTTGTGTTTATGGTTTTCTCTATCCACCACTACGTATTACTCTTGGGTTTTTCCGCTGTTCACTATTATTAGTAGGTTTTTAATATTGTGTTTGAGCCACAAAATGTGTCATAGCGTGCAGAAAAGTTTGTTTAGTGGAATAATACAAAATTGTAGCATTGTAGAAAAACGTTAGTGCGTGTTTGGATGACATGAAGATAAATACACAGAATCAATATTAGCTTTTGCAAATTTTACGTTTAATTTCTAAAAATCCAAAAATATTTCAAGAATTTTGTAAAAATGTCAAATAACATTGATACTGGTATTGATCATCGACGGCGTTCATCTGTGGCACCGGAAATTACTGGTAAAATTAAATACTTTAAACTTGCATTTATTTTGAATATTTTAAAATATCTGTTACGTTTTCAGAAAGTGAGCACTTTGAAAGCATCGAACAGATTAAAAAGAAGGCAGAACCTGGGGAAATATTGGAGTTCCAACGGGAAACTTACACCCACTTTGCACTCTATCTGGGAGATGGCAAAGTTATGAATATTGAGCTAGAAAGTTACAAGTCAACTGAAGCACACATAATAGAGCGGAAGTTAGAAGAAGTGTGTCCTGAAGGCAGGGTCCGAGTCAGGAACCATGACTACTTTGCCCGAGCGCATTTCCAACTTAATCCTAGACCATCAAGCATAATTGTTCGTGAGGCAGAGTCCTTTAAGGATACGAAAGTACCTTATGAGTTCGATCTTCGGAACTGTGAGCATTATTGCACTCTGTGGCGATATGGGGAAGGTTTCAACACACAGGTGTGTAGTTTAAAAATACTAAATTTCTATCAATTATAATTTTCACAGTATTTTAATTTAATGATGTACTTTTTGTTATATTGCAGGAATCAAAGCACCCATATGTTCCCGTCTGTGCTCCCACGGGGCACAGTGACACGAACAACATAGCCAACACAGAGAAAGATGGGTTTGCAAGTGGCAAATTGACTGGAATAGAAAAGTAGAACGCTACAAATACATCAAAATTGGGTTATAGCATCGTTAATTGCTAAGACATTCATTGTCAGGCAATCATTCAATCAGTTGTAAAGCTTTAAACACTTTTGGCACAATATAATTTACAATGGCATTAAAAATACCATAAGACGTTATAATTCTCAATATAACTATAAAATGTTTCTCATTCATCCCATTTATCATTTAATTTTTCCACAATTTTCATGCTCGTGTTTTGTACATTTACATACATTTTTATGTGGCGTTCCGATAGAGAAAACTGCTAGCACAACTACTGTAGAAAGATGAACAGAGTACGTTCACCTAACGTATCTGCCGGAAATCCACATCTACTACTGCTTTTCCGGAGAAAGTAAAAAGTGAAAGCAGGACAAGAGTCTTACTACGATTTATGCTGCTCCTTCTTTCGTAGGCCCGTTGTATGCGTGGTGAAAAAGTACACACGGCAGGGGAATTTACACTGTAATTTAAAAAGCTTAGGTAGAAAAGAGAAATGGAAGAACTGTGTTGGGAAAACTTGATAACGACATTGTTTGGATATACCTATATAAAACAAAATGTCCTAGTCCCTCTGCGTATGTTTATATGAGCTTCTGAACGCCAAACCCATAAATGAAATCGTATTGGCTTTTATCACCTACGTTTTGGCATTCTATTTTGGTTGATATAGCGTTGAATCTTTTATGAAAAGAGTGGCGTGGTCCTACAAGAGTTCTTTACAACGTAGTGTTCATTACAATTTCATACACTGGCCTTGCAAGCTTAAAATTTTCCCAATTTTATTGCGTTGCTTCACTATTTGCCTTTTAAAGTGAAAATGTACAAAGGAATGTTCTAGAAGAACAAAAGCAATTAGTGTCTCTCTCGCTCTGCTTAATGTGGTTTGTTATGCTTTTGGATTATTATCGGAGAAAACCCTAAAACGTTTTGAGTAAGGCTTCAGTGTGTAGTTGCTTGTGTCAGGCTACAGAAGCACAGTTTGCTTTCTCTTCTAAAAAGGATTAGTGCGTGGAACTGCACGGCTCAACATGGACCGTTTTTGCATAGAACTGACTAATCCTTGTCATTACTACTTTTCTGGAGATGTGGTTGAAGGCAACGTTGTGGTGAAAACTGAAAAGGCAATACCTGTTAAAGGTATGTTTATTTGACAATTATTTTTTGGAATTTGTTGTTTGACTTAATTTACGATAAAAATAATTTTGTTGCTGTTTTTTAAATTTCAGGAATAACTTTGCTTCTAGAAGGTTCTGGCAGATCTCACTGGTCCTTAACCGAGCCTTTCACCGTACTCGGAGATCATCCTGAGGATTTTAAGAACAAACTGCTTCCTGTAAAGTATACTCGTCTTCCTGTGGATAGCAATGACGAGAAGTACATTTTTCAAAAGATTTCTCTTCTTGAAGAAATTCAAGAAGGCACCATAACACTACCAGAGGGCACTAGCATGTATCCCTTTAAATTCATGTTACCATCTCACTGCCCATCCTCTTTTTACACAAATTTTGGCTACGTATCATACTTTCTGGAAGCGGAAGTACAAAGACCCATGCTAGCAAGAAACTTCAAAACAAAAATGTCGTTTACAGTAAATGGGATTTGCGACTTGAATACCGTACCTGGCGCTGAGCAACCACAACAAATGGAAAAGACCAAATTGTCAAACATGTTGGCATTCCGGTCAGGTCAAATCAAGTTTATTCTCAGGCTTCCCAAGTCAGGCTACGTTCCTGGGGAAAATTTGGACTTTTCTTGTGAAATAGAAAACAACAGCAATAGACAAATCAACACGGTGAAAGCAGGACTAATGCAGCAGGTGCATTTTCAGACCAGAATGAAGAGAACGGTGAAAAGGAGAGAGTTTTGTGGAGTGGAGGGTTCCACGGTGCATGCAGGAGCTCATATAGTGTGGAAACCAGAAAGTATTGAGATACCGCCACTACCACCTACTGGATTAGGAGGAAGATGCAAGGTTATTGATGTGCAGTACTTTCTCCGCTTTGAAGCTATTATTGCTGGATTGAGTAAGTCTTTGTTTGGGGAACTGCCTGTTATGATAGGCACAAAGCCTCTGAAAAGCAGTTATGAAGATGTGAAAGATCATTTACAAAATCAAACGCCGGACCAAAGTTGCAAGAGTTTGTGCGGAGCAGATTAATTTGTAGATGGAGACAAGATAACTATGTACAAACGATTACGTGACTGCATCTAACTGGAAAGTAGTTGCTCAAATTCCATGCACGTTAGTAATGTTTGCTTTGTTGTTTGTCGATTTAAAATATACATACATTCCATAGGATTTACAAATATTAATAAATAAGAGTATACTTAATGACAGAAAATAAATTTGTAGACTGTACAACTTTAGATTTATTTTGACTCAAAGTATAACTAAATACTAAATTATAAAACAATTAGCTGCATTATATCAAGTTTTTTCTGTTAATCAAAAGTGTACAATTATTCAATAAAACCGATTTCAAATATTTTAACTGTAGCTAAACGCTAATTGAATTAATGCCATTTCTTTAAGGATCATATATGATCATCCTTTTTCTTTCTTTTAGCCACTTTTTTATATGCCTGTCTTGCAAGTGCACATCGTCAGATCACCAGAAGCATAGTAAATTACTACCATACCATTAAGCACAGTTTAACCTAAATAAGAAAAGGTTTTCAAAACAACCATAGCATTTTTTGAATAAGATAAACTGTTCTATTACAAAATCGCACAACAAGATATGTTATTTTTTGTTTTAGAGAATTGGAGAACTGCATTTTACACATCCACATTACACATTACTGATTATGCACAGTTCAGAATGTGTGTATGTACATGGGAGAATATAATGCATATAAGTTATGATGAATGCACAAATGCCAATTTCGTTTAGCAAAAAGTGCCACTGAATCACGTTTTTTGAACTTGTGCATAGCAACACTTTTGATGAACTCACAAAGAGCTGTAGAATGATATATGTATTATTACGGAGCATCCTGGGATCCCCTTCCATAAGGTTTCGAATATTGTCCTTTGTAAAAAACCCAGTCAACAATATTTCCATGTCTCTTTTGTTTGTAGGTATTATAAATGACCTCAGATTTTCATAACTTGTCTATTTAATTTATCAGCATGTGGGCTAAGTACTTGTACTTTAGTTTTACGAATTTGCCACCCATATTTTAAATACAGATAAATAGTTTGGAAAACTTTTTTCAAGTGTCCCATCAAACTGATTAAAATCAAATCAAATAATGTAATAAGCTTAGACCTATTTTCGATCACAGTATAAGCAACAATTGAGAAAATCCATCCAAAACCTGGAATCATAATGAGAATATGAACAACCGTCTTTTGTTCACTACTATTTGCTAGCACGTCATTTTGTACAAAATCCCTTCTGGAGTAAGTCATTTGAGTAAAAGCAAAAGCTATAAATTTTTCCACCACAATCACTCAAACCAGTTTGTGGAAGTAAAAGCATTCTAGCTAATATTCTATGAGAAAATTGGCCAATCATTTCATAACCAAGTATATTTTCATTAATAGTCTGCTTCCCAAAAAAAATTTCCTTATTGTTTAGGCTAACATTGTGATAAATAATACGTGCAGTATTTTCTTCTAGAATAAACGCAGTCTTGTTACACGTTACGTTAGATTCATCCGTAAAGATTTTGTGTAACATGGCGCTAGTATTCCAATTTGGTATCATGCGACCATTGTTAAGATAAAACCACGGTAGGTTAGAAATTTTGTGTGCGTAGGCAGCCAAAGTGCTCATATTTGCCCATTGTCTCATTATTTCAAGCCAAAGTTCTGACACAATGGGAAACGCCTCATGTCTCTTGTCCATTTTGAATTTTTTAATTGCATTTTTTCTATTGTATTTTAAATTTTGGGTTAACATATACTTAGAAAGAAATCCAGATGCAGTAAAGATATTGAAATTGCTATTTACAAGTTGAGTAAAATCGTCATATGGAACAGACGGAGCTGGTGTTGTCAACCGGGTGATATTATCCCCTTTGTATAAATTGTTTAAAACTAAAAACACAAACGGGAGCGTGCAAGCTGTGAAACTCATTTCACTTCTGCACTTAACCACCTTCCAGTGATACAATCCACAACCTTGATCAATAAAAGCTGTCAGAATTCTAAATCCGGCGTTAAAACACGCTTTAAATTTATTGCCTTCAAACTGGCCTATTAAACACGAAATAACTATAACGCAAGTCAATAGAAACAACCACGTAGTGGCATCAAAGGGTGACACCAACTCTGCAAGACGATTTGTCCACGGTTGTAACTCTAAATGACACGCAACAAATGTTAGCCTTGATTTTGAAAACGCAAGACCATTGTTACGGACTCATGAGGAGGACAGCTTGGCTTGGGGAAAATAGTCATAAGAAAAAATTGTCTTTGTTAAGAATCTTAGATTCCCCATGTAAAAAGTAGTAACGGTCATCTCCCTCGCAATGACCACGCAGTCTTGGAACGGTGAGAGCGGGAGCCATGCAGTCTGGTACGGTGGCAATGGGATGATCGTGTACTTTCGGGTTGACTTTTCTCTCTGTCTGTCTATTCATTGTTCATTCTTCACTTGACTCGTTACAAAGTGAAAGATTGTCATTCGTCTTTGAGATAATTTTGTCGTATAATTTCAGTCTAATAATTTGTTCGTAAATTAAATGTGATTCCAATCGGGAAATAAATAAAGATCCTATTGTCTGTTAAATTAAAGATTCTCCGGCGTACTGTGGTTAATTAAGTATTCATTTTGGGAAATACGGACATTTTCGGTCAGTTAGCCAGCAGTAAGGACGTGTAACGGTGATAGGGATTAATTAGCAGGCAACTAGCAGGCATTTAGGGAAAGTAGACATTTTTAAACATTGATCCGTGCACCGAACGAGCTAGGACAAGTGCCTGATTCGGGGAAACCACATCATTGTGCCGAAACTGTGGATTGTGTTCGGAAGTGAGTAAAAATGTCTTCTAGGAGTTCGAAAACTTCGGTGACGTCGGTGCCCAAGACCTCAGTGTCAGGTTCGAGGAGGATGGTGTCTGCAACCAAAAAATTGGAGCTGGAGAAACGGGAAAAGCTGATGGAACTGCAGCATCAATTTGACGAGGACTTGGACGAGATTGCCGGGATGATAGAAGAGGAGCAAAGAAGGCCTTCCAAGAAGAAGAGGGAGGATGGTGTGGCCAAGTTGGAGCGCGACAGGGAACGCCTGGAACGAAAGTTCAAGAGGAACAAGGAACAGGTGGAGGAGAAATTTTCCCTGCTTCTGGAGAAGGCTAAGTGGCAAGAAGAGGAGGAGGAGGATGACTACCTCAGTTTTGACGAAGGTGAAAAAGATGTCATCCAGAAGTTCCAGTTTCCGGATGACACCAAGGGAGAAAAGGATCACTCCGGAGATGACACTGGAGGAAGTGACAAGGCTGCGTTGCTACCATACGACGAGTCCGCCATGGACAAGGACGTCATGTTGATGACGCTGATGAAGGCCCAACTGCAGTTTTTGGAAAAGTCCACAGCTGCAAAGAGTGAAAAGTATCTGCCGGAGTTCAGTGGGGAAGCTAGTCAGTGGGGCAATTTTAAATCGGCGTATGACAGGTCTACCGAAAAGTTTGCCATGAGCAATGGGGAAAATCTGGGACGGCTGCACAAAGCCCTTAAAGGAAAAGCTCGAGAAGCGGTGGAGCACATGTTGTCAAACATTGACAATGTTTCTGAAGTGATGAAGACGCTGGAGATGAGGTACGGTCGGCCAGAGTATGTCCTGGACTATTTGGTTGAGAAGGCGAAGGAGTGCAGCAAGCCAGATGTCAGAGAGCCGGAGACAATCGTGGAATTCGGAACATGTGTGCAAGCCCTTGTGACAAACATTGAGTCGTACAAGAGACCAAGATACATGTATAACACGCAGCTGGTGAAGGAACTCGCGGAAAAGCTACCCGGGACACTGAAAGGATCCTGGTTTGAATTTTTGGCTGATGATGATGAAAGGGAACCGGACTTGCACAGCTTCTCAGCCTGGCTAAAGAAGAAAGTGAGGGCAGCGTTGCTTCAGGTGAAGCCAACAGTTGGAAAAGAAAGTTCAACAAAGTCGGAGGAGAGATCCAGCAGCAGCCCCACAAGAAGGAGTTTGGGATCGCTTCATGTCGCAGTTGGACAGGTAGATGGCGGAGGACAGCGTCAAGGAAATGGAGGAATCGTGTGTCCGTGCTGCAAAAAGAAAGGACATGAGCTAGCGGACTGCTGGAGATTGAAGAAGAAAAGTCGACCGGAGCTTTGGAAGATAGCAAGGGAAGCTAAGGTGTGCTATTGTTGCCTGAAAAGTGGCCACATGACAAAGGATTGTCCAGATTCCAGAGTTTGTTGTAAGGATGGTTGTCGTCGTTGTCACCATCCCTTGCTGCACTATAAGGAGCTGACAACTGCGAGGAAGGATTTGCCTCCGGATGACAAGGAGGAAGAAAGAAAAATGGAAAAGCAAGGTGGAGATTTGCGAGCAGCAGAAAGATAGTTGAGGATCCAGCGGACATCGGATACATTGGCTTATCGGCAGCCATTAGTACGGGTACGGACGGTTCCTTGCCAATCGATCCTGTTGGAGTACAGTGCAAGGAAAGTGAGAAGCTTGCACTGTCAAAGGAAAATGAAACAGCGTTGGGAAAAGGGGAGGTGCCTACTCCACAGGGCAAATCGGCTGCACCGGAGGAGAAAAAGGGGATTCCTACAAGAGAAAATGCAGTCGACGAAAGAACCCAGCTACGTGGAAATGCAGATCTTAGCTGTGAAAGACGCTGGAAACGGGGGCCGGATTTCCGGAGATTGGATAGTGAGCAGTTGCCGAAGAAATCAGGTGATGAAATTGGAAAGATCGCAGTAGCAGCTGGCGGAGAAACTGAAGAAGTGGGACATGGAGCTGTAGGAACGACAATTTCCAAATTTGTGCATGGGAAAGCGAAAAGGACGGTGGATTGGAAATCACCGCCATGGAAATGGAATGGCTAGGAAAGGAAGTCTCTTAGGAAAACGGGACATTTGGCAGTAGCTGAAAAGCAGTTGATAAGAGGAGCACAGCAAGAAAGTGCTGTGGAAGAGACTTTGGGGAAGAACAAGAAGGTGAATGCGTTTAGGGATGGGGACGAGCGCTTGCGTGTGTTGAAGGACGGCCCAAGGAGCCATACTTCAACATCATTGGAGTATTTTGGTGAAGAAGTAGCAGGGGAAAGTGAAAAGTACGAGAAAATTTGGGAGATGGTCCAGCCTGCCTCGAGAAAGTTTTGGGATCGGTGGAGTAAGGAGGAGCCACCGGATCTGCAGATGAGGAACAAGTGGAATGCGAGGAGTGAGCCTATTCGTGTCGATGACATTGTCATCATGGTGGATGACCAGGAGCCAATAAATAAGTGGAGCAAATCAGTGGTCACAAAGACGTTTCCTGCTAAAGACGGACCTGCGAGTAAAGTGGATGGGAAGAAGGCGTGGCGAAAGTCTGTCCTGCCGGACTTCGAATTAGTGATTTGGAAACTAATTGTTCCCAAATCAGGGGGCCGGAAATGTTACGGACTCATGAGGAGGACAGCTTGGCTTGGGGAAAATAGTCATAAGAAAAAATTGTCTTTGTTAAGAATCTTAGATTCCCCATGTAAAAAGTAGTAACGGTCATCTCCCTCGCAATGACCACGCAGTCTTGGAACGGTGAGAGCGGGAGCCATGCAGTCTGGTACGGTGGCAATGGGATGATCGTGTACTTTCGGGTTGACTTTTCTCTCTGTCTGTCTATTCATTGTTCATTCTTCACTTGACTCGTTACAAAGTGAAAGATTGTCATTCGTCTTTGAGATAATTTTGTCGTATAATTTCAGTCTAATAATTTGTTCGTAAATTAAATGTGATTCCAATCGGGAAATAAATAAAGATCCTATTGTCTGTTAAATTAAAGATTCTCCGGCGTACTGTGGTTAATTAAGTATTCATTTTGGGAAATACGGACATTTTCGGTCAGTTAGCCAGCAGTAAGGACGTGTAACGGGGATAGGGATTAATTAGCAGGCAACTAGCAGGCATTTAGGGAAAGTAGACATTTTTAAACATTGATCCGTGCACCGAACGAGCTAGGACAAGTGCCTGATTCGGGGAAACCACATCAACCATAGTGCATAAACTTGGCTAAATTAGTGTTTATAGAACGACCAAAATATGGTCGCAAATAAGGCGAGTACACAATGTGCTTATGTTGGCATTCATGTATGAACAAATTCCCTTCCTTGTGACGTTTAGACTCAAAACCACTTGAAATCTGAAAGCTGGTAGTATTTCCTACTAACAAGTAAAGTAGATGTGGGTGTGAAAATCTATCAAGTACAGAAGTGTTATATATGCTCAGATTGCCAAATAATTTCAGCGTTGCTTTTTTGCTGGTATATGACTTCGTCTTGGCAATGATTTCACCACCAAATGAATCCACTACTGCTTCTACTACTGAAGGCATGCTTTCTCTGTTTTGGATTATCTTCAAGGCATTCCTTAGGTATTTTCGTGTATCAAATTTCCCTTTTAACCAAAGATCCGGCACACATTTGTTGCAATATCTGCAGTAAATGTAGGTTTTAAAGGAGGTTTTGCCAGTTTTCCAAATAAACATTACAAAGTGCGTCTGACCCAAATGTGTACGTACCCCTTGAATCCATTTCTTACAAATGGTGTTGTCGCATGGGTTTTTTGCCGAATTTTTGTAAACAAGCACCTTGTAACTAACGGCTGTATTCAGAAAATTTCTTTCCCATTCTTTACCATCATCCCTAAACCAGTAATTGTGATAAATGTATGACGTTTTGAGTTCCGACTTTGTGTTGTATAATCGGTAAATGGATGAATCCGTTTTTTCTGAAGGGGGATATAAATAAATTTCTGCGCTGCATAGAAGTTTTCGCTGCGAGATTAGCAAGCTGTGAGAATATATGCTTTTAGTGTAACTTTCTTGAAATTCGGGAGAGTTAATTTGAGTCCAGTTGGTTTTGTTTCCTTGATCAAGTTTGTATGGATACGTAGTTAAACTATCGTTTACAAATTTATAACGCAACAACTGGATTGGCAATCGAAGTAACCCAAAGTCAAAATCTAAACCGGGATAGTTGATCACATCTATTCTGCACTTACGAAAAGTGTTTATGTGTTTCAAAGCTGTATTTGAAAGCACATTTTTATGAAACGTTCCGAAAACAGTAAAACATTCTAAATTGGTGGTGATGAGAAGAGAAATCACACTAAAACGTCTCCAAAACACCATTTCAATCATTATTTATTTGAAATTATCATCAGAATGTCATGATGTGGCAAATGTAAACCTACAGAGATAGATTGCAGAGTATTTAATATATACAATATGCTGGAAATATTTCTGTCTGACACTGCCCATATAAGTTTAATTTAGCTAAAAGATTGGCATTAAGGTACTTTGAGTTATTTCCAATTACGCAGATTAAGCCACTTTTAAAATAAAAAAATAAAAAATAACCATTTTTCTTGTATAGGAATAACCGTTGTATGTGGCGTAGCGGGTAATCAATACTAGACAATTAAACATCAGCTCAAACCTTTACAAGGTTAACATTAGGTAAAACATTCGAAACGTAATCACATAGTCCTAAAATTTTATCCATCGTGAGTCTGGCAAATTAAACAATCCATATATGATCAAGATATTTAAAACTTTATATAAGTTTGCACATTTTTGTGGCACAGTATATACCACCAAACACCAGCAGATATTTCAATTTTTAGCACAGTTTATTTAACGTACAACATTTAAAGTTGTTTTATGATGTATTGGAACCCTATTGATTCATATTTGGAACGTCTCAGAATATATAGCCCATGGTTTGAAACATAAAATTTAGATTCTGTTTTTGCCTTTAACAATTGTTATGTATGACTTGTTTTTTGCTTTAACACAACCGTTTACACAACCTATCATATTTTTGGTGGACGTATCGATTCTACGAGGAGACAGTCTTGTTTCACGCAATAATTTCATGTCACTCTTTGTGTAGTTTTTGCGTCAGTTATTGTAAGTGCAACAAAGTGCACAATACTTATACTAAGAGATCTGATAAAAACCAATTTGAATAAAAAATACAATATTTTGACGGAATATGAATACAATTGTCAAATTAATTTATTCATGGTTAATACCAAGATCTTGTAAAAACTCAATAACGCTACAGCATATACACAAAAAATAAATATGAAGCAAGTATTTTATTCAATACGATTTCTGTTTGTAATGGTTTCTACAACCTCATGTAATTATTTACAGAAAGTTACATGCACAAAAACAGAACGGGTATCTGATTATACGTACTTTTGTCAAAATTGTGAATATCACTGTTCATACACTCATAATGAATATAAAACCATATCCTTTTAGCGTTTGCTTCTATTTCTTTCCATATTCTTTGGTGACGTTTCTGTCACCACAGCATTGATATTTTCAACACCTGTAGGTGATTTCTTTATGTTTGAGAAAATCTTTGACCTTAAACTTTTTAAAAACGTTTCAATTGGAATATACATCAAAGGATACTTTTCCTTTAGTTGCTGCAATATGCGTTTGTTAAGACACAACAGAAAAAACACAAGCACTGGCGAAAATGACGAAAACAGCTCCAAAAGTATAACAAGCCAAGGTTTAACCACGGTCAGACTGTATTGCCAGCTTACAAAGTCACTTGCGTACGTGCCTCCCATTACAAAGAAAAGTTTGAAAAAGAGTTTTGCACTGCAAAAAATATCGTAATTTCTTCTCTCAAAACTATACTGAAAATATATTGCAAAATAGCTAAGCACGTCATACGTGTATTTATTTCCTGAGTGAGTTCCAGTTTGATTTTGGTTTCGTCTAGCTTTCCAGAAAATACGCAAAGTCAAGAAAATCAAAATGCAGTTTACCCCAACTGATATTCCTCTTGGCAGATAAACGTAATAACCTCGGAATACAGCAGAAATATAACATGACGTGGAGCCATATTCCGGTACATAAACTTCCGAGTATGGATCACTAGAACGGTAACCGGCTATTAGCTCCCGAACCAACTAGCTCCCGTTGGTCAGTTAGCTCCCCGACCCACATGCTCCCAGACACATTAGCTCCCTGTGCCATTTGCTCCCAGGTAAGTTTGCTCCCATAACCACTAGCTCCCGGACCATTTGGCTCCCATTACAACTTGCTCCCTGTATCATTTGCTCCCAAACTATTTGCCCCCTTAGGACTTTAGCTCCCAGGCAAATTTGCTCCCAACAATTTACTAAACAGGGCAAAGTCCTTGTGATACAAGTTACAATTTAAAACATAAACAATTCTAAGAATATAAAACCGTTAACCTATATAGCAATTTGCATATACATCACAAACGTAGGAAAAGACATTCAAGCCAAATATATGAAATCTTGAAAATTTAAAAAAGACAGCAACTTCTTTACAAATTTTGTGAATTTTTGGGGAACTCAAGATTTGCTATTTTCATTAATAATTTCCCAATCACCATCAATATCATGACCAGATACAGACCTTCCATCAAGTAATTTGTTAATTTCATATGCACATTTAATTGGAGTTCTTAGTATAATTATTATCTCGCCGCTTTGCAGAGGAGCTTATTAGGATGTAGAGTGTCTGTCTATTAGTTCAGAATATCTTATGTTTTAAATTGTAACTTGTATTTCAAGCCCTACTTAGTAAATTGTTGGGAGCAAATTTGCGTGGGAGCTAAAGTCCTAAGGGGGAAAATAGTTTGGGAGCAAATGGAACAGGGAGCAAGTTGTAATGGGAGCCAAATGGTCCGGGAGCAAGTGGTTATGGGAGCAAACTTACCTGGGAGCAAATGGCACGGGGAGCTAATGTGTCTGGGAGCATGTGGGTCGGGGAGCTAACTGACCACCGGGAGCTAGTTGGTTCGGGAGCTAATAGCCTAGACCCCACTAGAACAGCAAATATTCCCCAATAGCTCAACATTTTATAAAAATAAATAATTTCGAAAGAAAATCAGATTACCTGTAAACAAAATCAAGTGTGATGAAAATCCCTACTAAAATTAAAGGAATTCCCCATCCAATAACCGAGTACAAAATGAACCTTGTCCAACTTACAGGTTCACTGCGAACCGATCGTAAAGATGAAAACGTATGTAGCATATGAAAACTCATAATTGTTAGCCACAAATATGTAGATAAATCGAAAAAGTGGGCAAAAATAGCTGTTGAATTAAAATTAGTTTTTTGTTTAGCAATTATTTTCCAAAATAGTTTGCCAAAAATTTGGTATGGTTTGTCTTACCAATTGTCATACAAAAATGACTTCTTTCTTCAATAGGTGCCCAGGTAATATGTCCAGGCAAAAGTGAAACAATATGAGCCACAACAAGAAATACATGCTCTCCCAAACAAGCAGTGCTAAAAGCTAGGACTAAAAGACCCTGTAAATTCTGGTTACTGAATATTGCCACATAAATGATTACGGTGGCAAAAAGAAAAATACAGGATATTACAGTAACTGTTAGATATAACCCAGCATGTGTTGACTGAAACTGTGGCTCTTCCTCGCTTTCAGGTTTTGGCAAACAAAAGAAAATAATTAAATCTTCCGGATTTCCAGTATAATAATCATAATCACTTAAAGTTGTAACATCCGCGCAAAAATTAAACTCTTCGTGCTTCCAACTTCGAATATTTGGATAGTATACCAAAGGATAAACCCCGTGTGAAACTGAACTTGCCACAAGTTTTATTTTTGGTGGAAATTCCTCCCTAGGTTGAACTGAAGTTAATATGTCAATATATGAACGTAATGGATTTCGGTGATTGCATGTGCTTGAAAATTGATGAATATAAAATTGATAAGGAGTTGACACTTCTTTCAATGGGTTAACATCCTTGTATATTTTAGGTAACCAGGAAGTCTCATTTTCTTCCATTGGCCGACAAACATCGTCGGTCCCTACAAATTCGTCCAAAGGACAACACTTGGGTATGCAGATGTTTATAGTACAATCAATAGGACATACTTGCAATTTAAGTCCATTGTCAGATATACTATAAAAGTGAAAGGGATTTAATTCATTGTTATAAAGGACGATATGCATTACTGACCATTTTTTGCCCCAAAATCAGAGAGTCCGCAGTACAAACGTTTCAATATCCCAGTTTTAGTGTTTCATTTTGGTGTACATTGCTGACCTGCGTCTCGTACCGTTCAGGTGCAAACTGATTTTTAGTGTATAAAGAGCTGCATTTTTGCATGATATTGTCACCCATAAATCATGGAAGGAGCAGCAATTTGCAGAAGTAAATGTGGATGATAATTGCTGATCTAAGCTCTCGAATGATCTCTAAACTTTTGACCACAGATCTGTAGTGTAAAAGTTTTGTCTACCTAAGTAAATCTAGTTGCTGGTCTTTTAGCTTGTAGTCAGGTCAATAAACACGTCATTTTCAAACGTCATAACTTTTGACATATTGTTCAGATACACGTAAAACTTTAACTAGAATGAATCTTTTTGCTTTTTTATGATTCTAAAGCAAAAACTCACTTTTTTATTTTGTGGCCAAAATGGCCAGTTATGCATATCGTCCTTTTGCAAAATTTAAAGTAGAAAGTGTTTATTGAAAAAAATACCTTTTCACACAATAATCCTGCACTGGTCTATGATACTGTATACCACTAAAAAACTGTCCATCTCGACTAAAGTGTTTAGGTATTGTTTTTTGTGCCGTTAATGGAATTAGAAATTCTCGAACCCAACCCTGTGCATATACTATTTCACCTTTGTGTGCTATACCACGATTCCATTTCAAACCCACATTTTTCAATGGTGTGGGGCTCTTTAAACATGATAATTTTTCTTCTTGGTTAATTAAAGCAAACTGTAGATTTGATCCTGTTAAAGAAAATGATTTGGGAATTGAAATTATTGACAAATTCTGAGAATCTGAATCTCGCAAAATTGTTCGTTTATCGGTAAGTGTGGAACAAGCACTGAGTATGGGTAAAGAGGAGCTAAACACTGGTTTCCGAAGAAGACTTGAAAGTAGAAAAACTAAAAAGACGATTTTGGTAGCCATGATAACTGTGTCAGCAGTAGCACGTAGTCGATTTGCACACCATGACAAAATCTGATTTATTTAGTGGTATAACTTTTTCATTTTAAAGTATTATTTAGCAACAACATTATTTGTTCCTGTTTTGTAATTTAGTAGTATAGTTAATTGGTATGTCATTTTACAGAAATCGCTTCATTTGAACACTTTCAAAGAAATGTTACCAGAGTAAACGGAAGTAATAAATGAAAACATATTTCCTCTTACGCAGTACTGCAGAATAAGGAAGCAAAGTTTACCTAACACGTTCCAGCCCACAGGATTAATAAACTATTATGTTTTTGCACAGAGCACACAAGAACAGGAATGAGTACATTTGACACATCGAATGGCTGAGTGTGGCTAGTGGCTTTTCATTATTAGCATGTTGCTTATGTAAAAGAGCTTATTAAAATACCAGTGTTTGTTTGTTCGTGTGTCCTTCTGTGTGTACGTATAAACCAGTCAAATGGGTTTAACGATGAAGAATTTTAAGCAAAATATGATTTTGCAAATTATGGATATCAGTTTATTTTTATGATGATGCAATTTTTTGCAGCTATTTATTATATTTATTAAATTCGACATTAAATGTATCTAGGATTCATGTGTATAATTCAGCTACATTTACAACATATCACCAAACACTAAATAACAATTTGTACTGAATAAAACATAGTATCAAGATAATCTAGTATAGTATTTCAAGTTAACTAAGGATTGAGACTGAAAACATGCATTTTTATTTTTCAAAGAATAAATCATTAAATTCCTTCCAGTCCAAAAATATCTGAGGGTGGCGGAGGGGTAGAACGTCTACGTATCACAGGGGGAAATCGCCCACGTATACCACGTGCTACTCTACAACTCATAAAATCTACAAAGAGCCCACGACGATACACGCAACGCGTGGCAGGCCGGCTTATTTCCTTAGTAAGAGTAAATGAAAACATCAGGCTTGACCAAATATTTTACAATTTACAATTTAATCAAAATTTTAAAAAGGTTACACTCACTGGACGTGACGGCAATGGCCCCCCGGGTGCAGATGATGAACTAAATTTGGGTGTGTCAACGGTTTCGGGACACGAACACTTGCACATGGTTTCCGGGATTGGTTGCGGTTCTTTATAACAGTAAAGTGGTTGTTGATCTGTGAGTACGTTTCCAGGTAGCACATCTAATGTGTACAAAATGTGCCGTTTATCTCGGCTTACTGTGACATTTTTTGCTTTTAATTCTTTCGTATCTGATTTGCAAAAAGTAAAAGTTACAAAATGTAGAACTATACCGACTTTTGCTATATTTATGAACATTTTGATAAAATAAAACTGAAAATATGGTTTATGGAAAATACAAAAATGTAAATTTCAAAAATTATTCTTGAGATGATTTCAGAATAACAGCACGATGATAACTGCGAGCAAAGTTTGAAATCGATAAATAGTTAGCACTATAATTAGATGCGCAAACTGATGATGAGATGACCTATTTGGTTCTTTGGTACAGCGATACTGTTGAAATTGTCATAAGCGGTTGTCACGTTTTGCACATATCCGTTATCAATCAAACAATCAAACATTATCGAATCTAGGATATCCTCAAAAGTATACTATTTTAAACATTTTTAACACAAAAATTAAATAATTTTATAATAGATAGTTTATTATACGGGGAAGCTGTGCGGAGTTCTTTTATTATGCGTAACTTTGGTCCAATTGGCGTCTCATTGTTGTGTATAAACGCATTTCGAACTCAAAGTTGCATTACGATTACAAAATGTAAACATTTTAACAACAGCAGTAACAATATAATATTTATGGGACTTTCAAAAGGGTTAAGTGTATGTACATAGTACCATAAAATATGCAACAAGCCGGCTTGTGGATGTCGGCATCACAAATTAACTCGATCTACACAAAAGCTTGACAGTCTGTGAAGGATCAAACCGGTCTGTCTACTGTTGTAGGTGTGCGCATGCGTTTGTTTGTCAGCATCATGTCACTCATGTTATCAGGAAATTAATCAAATTTGTCGCTGAGTATAAGTACAGCGACACTATTGGTCATTACGGAGTAGGAATGTTATCAAGAAAACAAGATTTTATTTTGCAAATTCTGCATTTGTTTTTGTGTAAAAAAGGAAAATATTTCCTTAATCAAGGAAAACCTATGATAATCAGCAACACGAGAAATATATAGCGTTTCCGTTTTCATTTTATTGCTATCTGCATACAAATGATTAGATTTGTGTTATATTTAATTTGTATGGTGTCAACTTTTAAAATTCAGTATTATAAATTCTCAAATTTATCAGGATAGTTAAGTACAAATTCTTGATGTAAACGTAAAAAAATAAAGTTCAGTAGAACAGGAAATTGGAAAAGAGCAATCTGAATCTTGCGTTTATTTATTTTATAAATGCCTATATTACGGATACAATGTAGTCATTCCTGATGCTTTAAAACGTTTGATTTCCGTTTTTTCAAATTTACAAAAGAGGACACACAGAGAATTTTTCCCCACTTCTTAAAATATCCACAGAAAGTTATAATTCAAACCAATTTAGCGTACTATTATTCAAGTGACCAAAAGCGATGTTTTATTTTCCTATATATTTTATTTTATTTATTCATTCGATATATTTTATCACTCAACATAATTATATTACAAATCATATTTATTATTATAAATCTTTATCCATCTGGTATTGCTTTCATCTCATTTATTGCAAATTGATATTTTATGCGCTTTATAGTTGATGAATCGGATGCTACCACTAGAAAACAAACTGCGATAAATGAGTCTGAATATCACCATTACATGAGTACGTTCCTTGAACATTTTTTCTGCTATGCTATCTTGCTATACGATGAGAAAAGAAAAATGCCAAGATTCGTACTTTTTAAATTTGAGCCATGAACACTTCGCCATCACGTATAGTCCACACTATACCAGAAAACGTTTTTGTCATGTTGACGAAACCTGAAAAAGAATGCTTATTTGCACATGTATACCAAAGTCATACAAAGAAATGAGCTTGTGCTCGCTTTCGGAAAAGATGCTATAATCAAAAGTCTTGGCACTGCATAGAAGCTCGAGTATTTTGTGAATGTACTTCGGATTTTTTTCTTGTTTTTATTACGACCTTTCTTAACCAAAATGACATCATACACTTTCCTGTTCTGTTAATATATTCGTTACATCGTTACTCTCTTGCTGCTTTTTTACTGAAGGGAAATACAACGCATAACATGGAATGTTCTAGAATTATAAACATCAAAGCTTGTCTCTTTCTATTTATACGTTTTAAAGAAAAGTGGGTTTGAAAGTACTCAATAACCTTTGTCAACATCTAGCTTCATATTTCAACAGAGCTTCAGTGTGTAGTCACACGGGAAAAGCTGAACAAGCACAAAATTTATTTCTCTCTTGAAAAATTTCTGGTTAAGTGCGTAACTGCACATTTTTAAAACGATGGACCATTTCAGTATAGAGCTGACAAACCTTCGTAACTATTACTTTTCCGGGGATGCGATTGAAGGAAAGGTTATAGTGAAAACGGAAATTTCATGAGAAATGAATGGGCTTCACGGATGCTGGTAAGTAAAGGTAACTCAAGCTTTCGAAATTTTACTAATTTCTTCGTCAGGAGTAAAGGACAAAGCCTTTGGTGATTAAAGGTGAATATTTTTTATAAGTTGATTATTTATTTAATTGAATTATATAAATTTTATGGTTAGAATATAAATATTTCTTTATTCCAGGAGTAACCTTACTTGTCGAAGGCTCAGGACGAGCTCAATTATCCCTAACAGAAACCTTCACCGTTTACGACGAAAACCATGACAACTCAAAGAAAAAAGTACTTGCCAAGTATAATCGCGCTGCTATAGATGCCAAAGAGGACATACATTTTTGAGAAACTTTACCTTGTTCATACAACCCAAGACACTGTAACTCTTCCAGAGGGCACTAGCACATATCCCTTTAAATTCGTTCTTCCATCCAACTGCCCATCCACCTTTCACACCAATTTCGGCTTCGTGGCATACTTTCTGGAAGCTGAAGTTCAGAGAACTGTGGAATCAAGAAACCTCAAAACAAAAATGGCGTTTAGTGTAAACGGAATTCTGGATTTGAATACCTCACCTGGCGCCGAGCAACCACAGCAAATGCAAAAAAGCAAACTTCCAAACAAATTGGCGTTCAGATCAGGCCACCTCAACTTTGTTCTCAAGTTACCCAAGTCGGGCTACGTTCCTGGGGAAAATCTGGATTTCTCCTGTGACATCATCAACAAAAGCAACAGAAGTATCAATGCTGTGAAAGCCAGTTTGCAGCAGGCGTTGTATTTTCAAAACAGAATAAAAACTGTGGAGAAAAGAAGAGTGTTTTGTTTAGTAGAGGGTTGTAATGTAAAGCCAGGAGAGCACACTTTGTGGAAACCGCAAAATAATGAAATACCTGCTTTACCACCTACTGGATTGGGAGGAAAGTGCAAGGTTATTGATGTGCTGTACTTTCTTCGGTTTGAAGCTAATATTTCTGGGTTGAGTAAGTCTCTGGTTGTGGAGCTGCCTGTTATAATAGGAACTAAACCTTTGAAAAATGGGATGGAAAATGGTGATGATTATTCAAAAGACCAAACACCGGACAATGGTATCAGGTCTTTTATGCAATAAAAATATTCATAATATGATTTTCTGTCTGTTTGTCTGATCTGTTTCTGTATTAAAACTTGTATACCTATACCTAGTTGTCAATGCCAGTGGCATGTTGATTGGTTTTTCCAACCCGTTTGTCTGTTTCAAAGATATGTGCCCAAAATACCTATAATTATATCTATAATGAGTTATGTAAATATATTAGCTAGAATACCTATGCATAAAAATTTCATTGTGAAAATGTTTGGATATAGAAAAAAATAAAGCCTTGTTTGAATCATATAATAAACTATATTCAGACGCTCTTTTCGAAACACTCAAAGTGCTTTTTGAATAGTTTCAAAATTGTAAAAAAAATTGTGTAAATATTACAACATTATTTGTCTAGAATCAGAGTGGACGAAACCCGCAGGTTTTTCCCAAAAACCCAACCCACCCGGGTTTATCTGGGTTTTTGGGTAAAAGTGGGTATATCTGTGTATGGGTGGGTATTGCAATATCATGTACTAAATTCTGTACCCGCCAAGAATTTGGCGCCCCAAAAGGCAGTAGCTCAGCAACGAAATCACGTAATAAATGATTCCTGAAAGCAAAAACTGTGAATATTTTGAGACAATTTTGATATTATATGAAGTAAAAAGTTCACTTATTTACAAAAATTGTATTTTTTCAATAGTTATTTTAAAATCCCACTTTTATCCAAAACCCACCCTTACAACACGGTGAGCTGGGTACGCAAAAACCCGGGTTTAACTGGGTCACCCAACCCATGGGTAATGGGCACACGTCCACACTGTCTAGAATGTTTACACTATGCAGTCATTCCAGCCATTTATGGCCACAAAGCATCCATCAACTTTTCCCTGGGTGATTAAATTTGTATTCACGGGTACACACGTAGGCATATAATTGGTTTGTCCGTGGTTGTCGCAGATGTAAGTAGGATTGCAATTTATGAAACTTGGAATATACGCTCCAAGCACTGCCAAGGTACAAGCTTATTCGTTTTTGGTATCTGAAAATGTGTATGCTCTACAGCGTTTATCGCAACAAAATTGCTTATATCCTTTTTTTGTGTGTGTATCTAACACAAAAAACCGCTTGCAAAAATATTGCAATTTGCAAAAGTGATGGAGTGTACAAAAACAAGACGTTTTTTGGAATTTGGGGACACTTGAATCCAAATAACTTCTGCAACATTTCCAAAATAAAATGCAGACTAGAAAGCCAGACGTCTATTCTACAGAATAATGTAGCAACATGTCAACTGAAAGCAGTTTCAAAGTGGTTGAGAGACCCAAAACAAAAAAATCAGTTGCAAGCAAAACCGGTACCCACATTAAAGAATGCGCCATAACTTTTCTTAGAAGCAGATATTTTAAAAAATGGGGAAACACCTAATTTTGTATTTTTATTAGCAACAATTTGATACCCTATCCCATTGATCCCATTTATTACAAACTAAAATTGATGTAGTAGGTTTGCTGAATGCCACCAGTTGAAAGGAACGAAAATAAACAAATCTTAACATCACTATGGGTGCATCATTCAATTTATTATGTCAGATATAACTCCTTGCTATTGCTATGCTTCCCCGAAAATAGAGAGCATTCGTTTTTTGCGTATTAAAAGAAAATGGGTTTTTGTTATGCTCAGCTAGCCTTGTTTGGTTAAGGGAAACCTAACAACGTTTTGGGCCGGCGCTTAGTGTGTAAGTAAAAGACTGAGCATGCAAAATGTTGCTCTTTTATTACAAAAAAGGTTACGGGGTTCATTGCGTAAATAAATAAGATGTATCGTTTTTGCATACTGACAAAGCCTTGTCACAATTATTTCCCCGATGATACGTATTGTCTTATTTTCTTGTCTCAAGTATCATTGCCTTTTACAATTTGTCGTTTCCCCCCCCACAACCTCACATGATAAAACTAGAAACGTACTGCAATTGAGTATTTGAGTTTAAGCACGTTCATGCAATATCCTTTGTTGCTATGCTTTTTTTAATGATGAAAAGAGAAAAAGCGATACACCAAGACTTAAACTCTGTTTTTTGTCATTTGAACCATAAAAGCTTCACATTGATAAAAATGCCATTACATATAGTCTACGTAGTACGCCACACTATAGTAGAAAACGTTTCTGTCAGGTTAATAAAATCTGCAAAATGTATGTTTATACCAAAGTCATACCGACAAATGTGCTGGTGTTCACTTTTGGAAAAGAAGATTCAATCAGAAGTCTTGGCACTGCCTTGAAAATTGAGTATACTGTGAAAACACTTGAGTTCGATGCTGTTTTCGTTACAACCTTACCCAACCATAATGACATCACACACTTTCTAGTTCTGTTAATATATTCGTTACATCGTTACTGTCTTGCTGTTTTTGTTTTTTACTGAAGAGAAATAAAACACATGGAATGTTCTAGAATTATAAACATCAAAGCTTGTCTTTTTCTATTTATACGTTTCAAAATAAAAGTGGGCTTTGCTGTGCTCAACAACCTTTATCAACTTTAGCTTCAATTTGAGCAGAGCTTTAGTGTGTATTCACACGTGAAAAGCTAAACAAGCCCAGTTTTATTTCTCTTATCTAAAAATTTTGTAGTTGGTAGTGCGTAATTTTTGCACATTTAAAAAAATGAACCATTTAACTATAGAGCTGACAAACCCTTGTCCCTATTACTTTTCCGGAGATGCAATTGAAGGAAACGTTATACTGAAAACTGAAAAGCCATTGGTGGTCAAAGGTCCGTTATTTTAATAAGTTAAATATATATTCTTAATAAATTTTATAAATAATTGTAAATATTGTTAATTCCAGGAGTTACCTTGCTTCTCGAGGGCTCAGGACGAGCTCAATTGTCTCTAACGGAAACTTTCACCGTTTACGACGAAAACCATGACAACTCAAAGAAGAAAGTACTTGCCAAGTATAATCGGGGTGCTGTAGATGCCAAGGAAGAAAAATATATTTTTGAAAAACTTTATCTTGTTCGGGAAACTCAAGGCACGGTAACTCTTCCAGAGGGCATTAGCACGTATCCCTTTAAATTCCTACTTCCATCCAACTGCCCATCCACCTATCATACAAATTTTGGCTACGTGGCATACTTTCTGGAAGCTGAAGTTCAGAGAACTGTGGAATCAAGAAACCTCAAAACAAAAATGGCATTTACTGTTAACGGAATTCTGGATTTAAATACTATGCCTGGAGCGGATCAACCACAGCAAATGCAAAAGAGCAAACTTCCAAACAGATTGGCGTTCAGGTCAGGCCACCTCAAATTTATTTTAAAGCTGCCCAAGTCGGGCTACGTTCCTGGGGAAAATTTGGATTTTTCTTGTGACATTATCAACAAAAGCAACAGACAAATTAACGCTGTGAAAGCCAGTTTGCAGCAGGCTCTGTACTTTCAGAATAGAATAAAAACTGTGGAGAAAAGAAGAGTGTTTTGTTTAGTTGAGGGTTCTAATGTAAAGCCAGGAGAGCACACTTTGTGGAAACCGGAAAACAATGAAATACCTTCTTTACCTCCTACTGGACTGGGCGGAAAGTGTAAGGTTATTGATGTGCTGTACTTTCTTCGGTTTGAAGCTAATATTTCTGGGTTGAGCAAGTCTCTGGTTGGGGAGTTGCCTGTTATCATAGGAACTAAACCTTTGAAAAATGGATTGGAAAATGAGGATGATTATTCAAAAGATCAAACATCTGACAATGGTGTCAGATTTTGTATGCAATAAAGTATTGCATATTACAATTTCTATCTGGATATTAGATATAAGGAATATGCCAAAAACATACGTGTAACTAAGTATAAAATAAGAAATATAAACATATTTTTAAGAATTAAGAATTTGAACCGTTAGAATGCAAAAATGGAAATTTAATTTGACTCATATACATACTTATTTTAAACGGTGTAAAAATAAAATTGAAATTTATGGGGCTTATCAAAAATGTTATATTTATGCATTGAACATTGCTTAAAAAATATATATAGTTTTTTATAAAATCGATGGGAAAATGAATACACCAATGAATAACGTTGTAAAATGTGTACATAAAGATTTCATTGCAATTTGATGATGATACTACGCCTAGAAAAATTAAAGACAGAACGGAACGCAAAAACTATTATGTAAATGCTAAGCTTAATAAATGCAGCAGTTTAAAACTGTTAGTTTTGCGTACATATACGCAGTATAAAAAAAGTTGTTCATGGGATATAAATAAGTGCAAATACCGGAACTCTCAAGAAAAGCAATAAAGAGCTCTCTGCGACATTTTCTTGTGACTAACAAATACATTTTCTTATACAAACTTGGAGTCACTTATAAAAAAGCAGTGTTTTTAACGTGCAAGATTCAATAGATTTGCCATATGGGTTCACCAGGTACGCGGAGACTGCTGTACGGACGTATTTAGCATTGCACATACTTTTCTAGATTTTTTCTAAGATTTGAACACAAGCATGCCAAAAAGAGGTTTGACTGCTTGAAGTACATAACCATAAACTCTTATGCCAACGTCAAGTGTATACAAAGCCAGTGGAATGTGACTTTATTTATTTAAGTGCTTTTGTAAGTCACAGGTTGCAAAGTAGTACGAGAATAGTTACAAAACAGAGAAGCGTATTTGGCTTAAATTTTTTCTAATATAATCAAATGAGCACTTGCGTCACGATACAAAAATTCACAAACTCAGCACTTTAAAAAGAGCGTTGCTACCAAAAAAATGAAAATGAAAATTGTACGTGTGAATGTTTGCCAGTTCCACATGTGCTTTATCTGTACTTACATAGCCAATAGAATAAAAATTCTCAAATTGAGCATCATTGAAAATGTACTATAGTTTCTTTCATATCTGTATACCCTCATTTACTACATATTGTAGGTTTATGTCTTTTCATGTGTCTGTGTGTTGCATTCAACCAGCAAAACTGCCTTCCAGGCTTTCAGGGCACGTTCACCAACTGAAAGCTGTACAAAAGGCTAATCAAGATTTACTATGTTTGTTTTCACAAATACCACGTACAATTCACATTTCGTATAAATTGGAAGGAAAATATTTTTATTATGTTGGGAGGGCCTAATGACTTCAGGGATTTTCGTATGACTTTTGTTTGACACGTACAACATGAAGTAGTAACTTTGTCTTTGAAGGCTTGTTAGCTTTTGCGTGTTTATGAACATAAAAACAAGGAGGGAAAGTTCTCTGGCTTGCTTGCCTTTGCCCTGAATACTTTATAGTTTATGACAAGAGAGTGGCATGATTTTTTTGACAGTTTTCACAACGTTGTAGATTTTATGAAGTATGCTACTACCCTAAAATACGTCCATTACAATATAAATATTTTTAGTAATATTGATTTTCCTGGAGTGAAAAATACACACGAACTTTCTAGAATAATAAGCCGCAATTATTGTCTTCTTTTAGTGTTTCGGGAGCCAGTTACTTTTTATTGTGCTGGCATGTCTTATTCTTTCAAAATGAAAGTTGGCAAAAGAAACGTTTTCTGTTAGGCTTTAGTGTGTAATTGTACGTGTCAGGCTGAAGTGGCAGAATATGTTGCTCCAGCAATTTTAGTGTTAGGTGAAGTTTTAGCTTGGAACTGTTAATTTTAAATGGAGTCTGATACAAATCCTAAAATGCATATTCTTATGCTGTAGCATTCATGTATATCGAAGTGCTTAAAATAAACTATTTTGGAATTAAACAAGCAGATTTCATTAATATCTCTACCTTTGTTTGGTAATCAGCTTTGCTGTTACTACAAGAACGTTCACAAAATATTTAATGATACACGCCCCAAAATAATAGGCAGATATAAAATTCGTATCGAGATCAGCAGCTAACGTTTTTTTTGTGTCATCTATTATACAATCGTTCAGTGAATGCAACTAGTAAAACAGGAATTGCAGTACCCATCACAAAACAAGAGTTCATCCAATACATTTGCATATAGTTTTCCGGCCATGCAGAGAAAGCAAAGAAGATAAAACTTAACAAAGATGGGCATACACTCCAAAATCTCCGTTTTTAGTACGTGTACACATCACATTTGATAAAGTGGGCCGTCATACAAAACGCTGCAGTGCAGTTGAACAACTCTTTTTATGAGGCTCAAAGATCTTCTTTCCAAGGGATTTCCAAATGTTCTTGTTCAAACAAACATTAGAGCTCCCTTCCCGTCAATTTTACTTTTTACGTGTTTATAAACACAGAAGCTAGAGTTGAGAAGAATACTACAGTGGAATTTTTTAAGCTATGCATTAGCACGCCGTCCCGCAGCAGCGCTTGCTACGCGTAGCAAAGCAACCACTATGTGCTATATCCCGCAGGCGCTGTCACGCCAACACATGCTATGGGCGTGCTAATGCATAGCTTAAAAAATTCCACTGTACTTCAATGTGATGTGCGGGTTTAAAATTGAACATGAATATTTTATGATAATGGAAAAAAGGCTTTAGTAGTAAGTACTTCACAATGTTCAAGTTCTTTGTTCCACTATTGATTTTTATCAAGTGCAAAGTAAACACGAACGTTCTAGAATCTAGAATAATGCATACCAATTATTGCTTTCTCTTCTCACGCTTTTATTCCAGAGATAAAAACTTTTCACTACAGACTATGCGGACATGTATTATCACTCTACAAAAAACTAAAACTTAGTAGACAGCCAAAAACGTTGGGAATGGGTTTAGTGTGTCATTGTTCCTGCTTTGGTGCAGTAGCATAATATTTTTTGTTCAGTCTTCAATTCAACTAGAATATCAACTATTCACATCTACATATCAAATGAAAATACAAAATCTGTTTGTTTTCAGATTAGACCTACAAAATGAACCACTTTTGCATAGAATTGAGTAATCCTTCTCATTACTACTTTCCCGGGGATGTGGTGGAAGGGAAAGTTATAGTGAAAACTGAAAAGGCTATGGTGGTTAAAGGTAAGAGATATAAAAAGTTGTAAATTTCTGTATATATATATTTCTGTCCAAAAATATATTTATTTCTGTAAAGTTTCTTTTTTCAACTTTCAGGCGTTACTTTGCTCCTTGAAGGCTCAGGACGAGCGCACTGGTCCTTAACCGAAACTTTCACCGTCAACAGAACAAACCAAATCGAAGGAAAAAGCAAGGTCGTTCCAATGAAGTATAATCGGGTGGTTGCCTACAGTGAAACTGAAAAGTATATTTCTGAAAGAATTTCTCTTGTTGAGGAAACTGCGGGCACGACTACTCTACCGGAAGGAACTAGTACATACCCCTTTCAATTTACATTACCAGATAATTGTCCATCTTCCTTTTACACCAATTTTGGATACGTATCGTATTTTCTGGAAGCAGAAGTTAAACGACCCATGTTAATACGAAATCATAAGACTACTATGGCGTTTACAGTAAATGGCATATTTGACTTAAATACTAAACCAGGAGCTAAATTGCCACAAGAAATGGAAAAGGTGAAACTTTCAAATTTATTGGCGTGTAGATCAGGTCAGTTGAAATTTATTCTCAGACTACCCAAATCGGGCTACGTTCCTGGGGAAAATTTGGATTTCTCTTGTGAGATTGTAAACGACAGCAATAGGAAAATCAACGCGGTGAAAGCAAGCCTACAGCAAGTTACACAGTTTCAAACAAAATTGAAGAAGACGGTAAAGCGAAGAGTGTTTTGTGCTGTGGATGGTCCCATTGTGCATTCGGGAAAACATGTAGTTTGGCAGCCGGAGCGTATTGAAATTCCGTCGTTACCACCTACTGGACTTGGGGGAAAGTGCAAGGTTATTGATGTACAGTACTTTCTCCGATTTGAAGCAAATATTTCGGGATTGAGTAAATCTCTGTTTGGGGAGCTACCTGTTACGATTGGAACCAAACCTCTTAGAATCAGTTGCGAAAATATTGAAGATCATCTACCAACATCCCATTCAGGAGAAAGAAAACAGACAGAACTCAATGTTTCGTGCAATAGTAGTCAGGAGTGCATGCCGTTATGCCCAACGGAGTAAATTATAGCTGCACATAATGCAAAAATGCTTTTTCTTTTAAAGTGTATACCTAGCCAACTGCCATTAAGATGTGTAGTATTTAGGCTTTGGCAACATTTAAGATGATTTAAGAAGAATCATACTATATTTCGTATTCTTTGGCATATCATTACTTTCATTACATTGGATAATTATCGAAATTCGAAATGTATTGGATTAACATGCAGTTGCTTGATACTTTATTTCTGAAAATAAATGAACCATTGTATTGAAGAATTAAAAAAATAACAGCTACGATTTCATTCCTCCAGCAGCTAGAAGCTTTTTCAGAATCCTTTCAACTAAAAATTCGTTTTTGCTGCTGGTGTAAGTTTTACTTTATATTATTTCAAATTTACTTCGATATAATATTTATTTTGTTTCAAATATTTCCTTATAATAAATTTCATTGTTGAACTACTTAATCTGCTTCAATTAAAATTGTGTACGTGTTAACAAATAAAAATGATAACCAAGCCGCATTCAATCGCCAGCCAGCTACAACGCTGCATTTTCTACTTACCCACCACAATAGTCAACTGAAATAAAATGCATACCAGACTGGAAGTAACCAGTTCAAAGCAAAAAATATTCCAATGGAGTTTACTCATCTCTCTTGTTCGTTTGTATGGATTCTCCCACATTGCTATATTCTTGCATACCATTTTTACTGAAGCCAAAAACAATACATTACACTTGCTTACAAATTTGGCCACAGGAATATTGTTAAGCTCCATATATTTTGCAGCTCTTATTATAAAAGCCGGATATTAAAGCGTATGCGGAAGCATTTAATCACGCGAAGTTTTGAGAATAGAACGCGCTCTACACCAAACTTATAACAGATCAAAGTAATACAGCAAAGTGACAATTGATACAGGCTCGGCAACAATTTTACTGATTGCAACAGTTGCCAATGCATTCTTGCCTTTTCTGGTGACACTGGTATTCATATTTCTGGAGTACGACCCAGCATATTTTTTCTTTAAATTTTTAAATCACGATGAGTCCTTTTACCAAACACAAAGTGGTATTAATTTTAAGAATATTTGTATGTTTTCTTGTAAGTGCAGAAACAGCGCGTGAGGTGTTGACTGGATTAACGGTTGGAGTATGCTTTGGTGATGAGGCAATTTCCGCAGGAACTATAGAAATCCATTGTGTAAAAAATATTTCAGTGTTTAAGCAAACTTACATGTGCGCCACAATAATATACCAAATTTACGAATTATTATTGCAAATAAGTTTGTATTTATTTACAAACATTCCATTTTGGGGCATTGTGGGTTGCGTTTCTATTGGTATTAATGGTTATGGAATTGTAACTATGTCAATGCTTTACTTTAGTGTTGGCTTGGCCACAGTTTTACTGCTTTATGTTTTAGTGCTAGTGCCCAAATATGCGGAAGTTGTGACTTTACTTTCAGCAATTTGGAATAAACATAAGAAACAGGCTTGTATGAACTGGGTTACAAGAAAGAGGTGGAAGTGTAAAGTAGAAATGATAGCAGTTATGGCTTTGACTGCAATTAAATTCAAGTTTGGTATTTTCTTTGATATTGATAAAGATTTTATGATTGAGTTTTGGAGTAGACTGCTGGAGCAAACAGCTGAGACAATATTGGTATTATATTTTACCAAAAACAACGGGATTGTCTCAATTATTGCATTTTGAAATGAGTCTACCATTGTAGTAGTAATCATTCATTCATTTGTGTTTATTAGTCTATTGGCACGCCATTGTTACACAAATACAAAATGTAGTATAATTGTTTGCAATATCAATTTTTAAGTATGTGAATACTTTAAAAATCTGGTTGAAGACATTAACACGTTTTAATAGAAAAGTATATTTTGTACATAGTCAATAATGGTCAATTTACCCAAATAAATTCCTTCTTTAAACAATATAAAGCAACTATAACTATGACTAATAAAATTCGTTACAATTTTGTAATATTACTTGTATGCAGAGATAGGAAAATACTTCTAAATTGTAATTGAAATACAAATTACAAATTACTTTCAAAAATGGAAAGTATTTCAATTACAAATTACAATTACTTTGATTTTTCCAAAAGTAACTCAATTACAAAATACAATTACTTTGATTTTTCTAAAAGCAATTCAATTACAAATTACAAAATACTTTTTGGACAAAAAAGTATTTGAAACACAATTACTCAAATACTTTTCAATTACTTCGTATCAGTAGTTTTAATTTACGAATAAGATTTCTGCACTGAGATATTAGCTTCTGTAGCGTTTTCAGAGACAATCTGTCTGTATACGCATGAGAACCACAAAACACATGACATTAACGCATATAATATTATATATTTAGCGTAATTATGGTTAAATGTTTGCGATTTTTCATAAGAACACAAATAATACTCAAACACATTTCAGGAAAAATATTTCAATTACAAATTACCAAATACTTCTGATTTTTAAAAGTATTTCAATTACAATTACTCAATTACTTTGGTTTTGAAAAAGTAATTGAAATACAATTACTCAATTACTTTTATTTTGAAAATGTAATTGAAATACAAATACTCAATTACTGTAATTGTAATTGAAATTGTAATTAATTACAAATACAAATACGTATTTTCCTATCTCTGCTTGTATGCTACTTGTACAAGAAGTACTAAATTTTGTTTTGGGTGATGCACGAGCCAAAAAATTAAAGCGCAGTATCTTCAAAACCTAGGGATGGTAAATACATATCATTGCACTGTCCTTTGTGAACTCTATAATTTTTTAATATAAATGCTTTATGAGTTACTAATGCGTGAAAGTTTCAAATTTATTGGCGTGCAAATAGGTAAACTTAAATCAATTCTCAGAATTCCCAAGTCGGGCTACGTTCCTGGAGAAAACTTGGATTTCTTTTGTGAGATTGTAAAAAAGAGCAATAGGAAAATGCACACAATGAAAGCAAGCTTAGAGCAAGTTGTACAAATTCAAACAAAGCTGAAGAAGACGATAAAAACAAGAGTGTTTTGTTCTGTAGACGGGCCCATACTTCATTCAGGAGATCGTATAGTTTGACAAATTGGTTATATTGAAAAACCTTTGCTACCCCGTACTGGACTGGAAAAATTACAAGATTACTGATGTGAAGTACCTGCTCCAATGTATGCCTTTATTTGTGTACGTTTAAGGCAATATTAATAGAACTGCATTAGTTACGTTAGTACTCAAAACATTCACATAATTTATTATAGCTTCCCGGCTGAGCTCAAATTGACTTCCACAGTAAACTGGTAATGGTTGCTGTGCCTTCCACTCTAAATAAAAGTAATATGTCTTATTGCTCCGTCGCAACGTAAACCACTTATTTAATTGTCTCCTAATAACATCCTTGCTCTTCAAACGGGCGTCCGTTGTATAGTGTAAAATACACAATGCCATAGGTAATCCCACAATAAAAACCGCACTGAAAGCTGCAATAAGAAATTTGGGCATAATCCAAAATCCTCGAATACTAATCCAAGCAGCAAAAGTTAAAAATATTTGACTCCAAATTACCAAAGTTAAGCACAAACTACTAATAAACTGTCTAGCTATCATACCTAGTACTCGAATATAGGCAAAAATAAAAACATACTTGTCTTCGGAGCATTTTAAATTGTTAAACGTAAAGAACAATGCATTGCACAACATATCCATTAGCAGTGGTACAAACAGAGACAGTAATATTCCGTTTAAAATAACGTAGCACGCAATATGTATAAGAAAAAATCTAACCACATCTGCCAGTACAATTTCTAACAGTTGGCGTTCATAGGCATTTGTTAAAATCCAGTTTTCAAAAATCACATAAATAGGATCTAGGTTTAGGAAACATATGATTACAGGTGCAGGAAAACCAAACGTAACAAAGCAAATAGTTGTTACCAGCAGTAAATACTCAGGTATTTTCCTGCAGTTGTTGTTTCGATAATACTTGAAAAGTAGCTGGTTTCTCAAAGCTTGATTTAAATGCGGAAACATGAAGCAGTTTTGGAAACATATTATCTGAAACGTTACTGCAGTTCGTACAGAATCAATTGCCAGTAAACAAAATATGATTTGAAATATTTCCATGTGGAACTTTTCCCGAAGAAAGAACTTAGTTATGACTAATGCCGTTAAAGCAAAGCAAAGCAGCAATCCCAATACAACAGTTGCTAATGCAAATAAACATTCCAGTTTTGTTTTTAGCTTGACGTTAACTTGACATATTTGCGGCTGTGTTTCCTGAACGCCAATAACTATTCCTGGGATGTAGTTGTATGTGCAATTGTAAATTTTAATGGCTAGGGAGACCTGCGGAGTTATAATACTCAGGTTGTCTTTGGATGCCATGACATCTGCTTTGAATATCAACAAACTGCTTTTTAACGACAAGTAGAATGAGACTATTGAAAAAATTTCATTCGCGTGCTTCGAAATGGAATTTTTTTTTCCTTATTTTTCTGCTGGTTATATGTTTTCTACAGTTTTTATTGATTTATGATTTTACGTAAAATATTGTTTTTCTGCTTTATGACTTTTCTTTTTCTATCATATTTTCTAGTACAATACGGCATTTGTTTGACAGATAAAGGACCTTATTCAAGTTCTTACTGGTCTGGGACCCTATTTTAATTTCTCGGTTACACGTTGGATGGGTCGGGTGGTATTTAACGTTTCACAGGTCATTCGGGCAAGCAACTCAAGTACTAATAGACCACAGTCCGCCATTGAGCCGATTTACGTGCGCCCAGACTTGCTACTGAGCAATAAATGTTTCATTTATCCAGGTTTTTGTGAGTTGAATTTATACAAAATGTTTTTGCAAAAATCGGGTCAGGCGAACACAAGTCGAGACATAGCTGGACTAGGTTCTAATAGTGCCTGAGTTTCCCTCCCGAAATAGCTATGAAACGTAACCATCCGATATGTAAATGAGAAATTAAGATATGGTATCAGGCTAGTGAGAACTTGAATATGGACCTTTTGAATAGCTTAAGTGATTGTATCATATAACCCTAGGGTTTTATATGCTGTTTTTCTCTTACATTGTATGGGAAAAAATACTTAAAAACCAAAGAAGGTAGTATGATCAAACATGTGAGTAGATGAGTAATCGAAAATTGAGCTGAGTAGCAAGACTACAATGTAATGGTTTCCTTATACGTGTCTTTTAACTTATGTGTCGAATGCTGAAGTGACTGACTAGTCTACTAAAGTGTAACTCACATTAATTTAACGAAAACCAAAATCAAACAGTTGTTGATTGTAAGGAAAAGTGAATATTAAGCTGTACCTTACCTAGCCAGAGAGAAGATATACTTTGGAAATACCGCTTGAGTGAGTGGAGCATAGCAACAGATCTGAACAAAATGCATCAGCATAAACAAACTCGTATGAAAGCATTCTACTTTCACTACACACAGTTATCTTTTTTAAATTTTTGATGAATCAAGACTAAAGCATATTGCAGTGCTGTGCAACAATGCAGTTTATACTACGTCATCAAATGCTTACAATGATTGGAAAAGCATTTTTTGTGTTTGGCCATTTTACCAATATACGAGTCTGCAGGGAAATGAACTGGTAGATAGCAAATTGATTTTAAGTATAACTTGTCGGCATGCAATCAAAAAATGTACATTTTCCAAATCCAAAATTCTTTTTTGATTCTTTTATGATTTCTTGTTATTTTAATATTTTAAAATAAACTTTGAAAGTGACTGAGGTAACTGTTTTCTATAATTTCGAAGTTATTAAAAAATAAGTTGATCAGAATATCGAAATACTATTGTCGCAAAACTGCTTGTTGTTTTGGTAATATGATTGACCTTCAAGCTTCCAATAGTTTTCTGGTGGTCTGTTAGTTTAATTCCGCAAGTTTTTCTGGTTCTGAGATTCATTCATTGCCTAATGTTTTATGCATTAGTTTGGGTCACAGTATGCTAGGAATTTACACTACCAAGCATAGATGTCAGATTTTGTGAAGTGGAAAATCTGTAACTGAAAAACTGTCAAATGGAAATTTTGGTATATTGGAAAATTTGTCTTCGTGGAAAACTTTGTTTTGGAAATCTTGGTTTGGACATATTGTCCGGGGAAAAACCGGAAGTGGAAGCCAGGTCCTAGACCCGCATAAAATATTGAAACGCTATTGTCGCAAAAGTGCTTGTTGCTTGTGGTGATATGATTGACCTTCAAGCTTCCAATAGTTTATCGTATTCTTCTAACAGGCAAACTATTTCTTCCGCCATTTCCTTTCCATTTTTGGGATGCTGTTCAATCCACTTGAGAAGATTTTTGTTAAAGTTGTCCGCCAAGTCATCCACATTCTGCTGACCGACATCCATATCCTCGCTCGTTTTCATTAGCAAAATGCCCGGTCAAACCAATATCATTGCTGTCCAGAATCCAAATGCAAGTGCTCTCTTGTATTGCAATAAAAGATCCTTAAGAAAAACATATTATAATTTAAATTAAACCACATTATCCAATAATTTGAATAACTGATGCGTTTAAAGTTCTCACCTCATACGACAGATTTGCGGGATAACCCAAGCATTCACAAAGTCGGTTAAATTTGAGCAAGTAGTTGTCAAGCAATTCCTTCAGTCTGGATTGTCTTATTTTGGCGTCAACACTTGTAAATAAGTAGTTGACTATATCAATAACTGGTGTGTTGTAACGAATAATCTGAAATTCAGGTTGTGTGTTTAAATCAAGAAACTAAATTTGTAAACGTTTAAGACAGTTTTGTACCAACCTGAAAATCTATTGCAATATGATGACAATTTTCGGTGTTTGTTTTCCGAAACATCATGTCATTGTTTTTGTAGTCACTGAAATGATTAAGAAATACAATGTAAATGAATGAAACACTAATCAAGCTTTACAGTTTTAGTTTTAGAAAAGTTTTATTACCCATGAACAAGAACCCCGACATTGTCAGTTCCTTGTCTTTTTAGAGACTTTAAGGCCATTTCACGGAATTTTCCTTTCAACGATTTTAACATTTCCACTGCTTTGTTTCCCAAGCTCTGCATGTTTTGCTTTGAAACCAAAAGCAAATTAATAATTTGCTATGTATAATATTGAATATGATTTTAACTGATTAATGCTGTATAGGTGTTCATTTATCTCGACAACAATTATGTTAGTTGTTAAAGCGTTTTCCGCAAAAATTCTCCATCATGTCAAGTAACACAGGTTTTGTCCATGCATCATACTCAAAACTTGAAAATTTTCGAAGAAACGCCTTTACACCTCTGTAGTTTCCAATCAAAGCAAATGATATTGCGTGATGTGTTGCCAAAGAATTTAAAGCTAAAGTGTTAAAATATTTGCCGATAATTATCAACCAATTCACGTGTTTGACCTGTCATTCAGAAAATATTCATTTTGTAGCAATTCTATAATATGTATAACATGCGTGGCTGTTTCAAAATTATGACGCATTCCCGGCGACCACATTTCGTAACCTTTTTCCAGTTTCAAATTTTCCAAAACGATTATGCTTTCATCAGCATAGTAGCATTTGGGGTAAATTTCTCTAAGGTTTTTCAATCTATTCAAACAGAAAGTAAACTCACATTAGAAGCAAATTTGAATAAAAATTGTTTTAAAACCCAAGCTTACTCGTATTTTTCGCAAAGCTTCTCAGTCTCAGGTAAATATCCCATAAAAACTGTGACTCTTTTTCAAATGCTCTCAACTCGCTGATAAATTCTTCATGTGATGGATTTTTAGTGTGCAATTTTGCAAATAAATGCAACGGTTTTTGTTCGGTAGCCTGATTAAATTCCACGGTAACGGACTGAGTAAGGCTGGCCATTCCATCACCTTTAGCTCCTGATTCCTGAACATTTATGCGGTTTACTTTATCGACAATTCCATTTGCCAACAGAATTTTCTTATACCTTTCGGTATTGCTTTCTTTGTTGTCGTTCTTCTCCATTTTGTCTAACTCTTTTAAACTCAGCTAGAAGTTAAAACATACCACAGACAAGACCAGTGCACTATCTAAAAACTTTGATTGGCTTTGATTCTTAGCAAGGACACCATACTGCGTAGAACATTCATGTCAAGCATAAATCAAGTGCTGATACGTTTTCATAAACGGCTGAAACTGTGATACAAAACGCTTTGTTAAAAATCCAATGCTTTATAAACTAGCACCATAAAGCCTTTAATTATGCTATACACATGAATAAGTTGAAGTAGAAAAGGCTATTGGGTATGTTAAAACGACGAGTGAAAATTAAAGCTAACATTTCATTCCAATTGAACTTGTTGATCCTCATTACTTGCGTACTCTCAGGCTTAGATATATTATATTGCGTTACATTAAAACTTTGACAAAGCAGCATATTGTTTTTCATAAATACAAAATTACAAAATATTTGATATGAGTTCACGTTACGTAGTACCCATACATGCATTTTAATATGTAATCGTTTTGGCAGTCTGATATTGCTAGATAATTACATTCCCACATGCTCTAATGCATAAATGTATTGAAACCAATAAACGACATCAAAATATTCATATATATGTATTTGAACAGCGATAGAAGAAGAAGCTACATTTAATGGTAATTTACGGGATGTCATTTGCAATTAACGACGCAGAAGATTCGAGTCATGTTCAAAATTGCAACTATGATATTAAACATGAACTACATGTTGATCTTCCCTTCGTGTGTCAAAGTGAAACATATTAGTATGTGTTTTCATTAAGATATTTGATGCAAGTGTACGTTATTATTGTTTATATCACTAAACATTTTTTATTGGTTAAAAGCTTGTTGCGGCCAAAGTTGAGTAACCGTCACAGTGCCGTTGGATGTTAGCGTAAACTAACGTATCTAAAGCGTGTTCAAATGCTGACTAGTGTGACCTATCAACTTTTCACGTAGGATTGGGTGCTTAGCCCAGACTAAATGGATGACGAATGATAGCATAAACTATCCACAAAATAATAAGTAGAAGAAATGTGATTTATTGATTAGTTCACAAGATAATAAACCACAGTTTACATGAGTAATCACACGCTCAAGGAGCTACACCGTTACAATATTGATTAATAATTAGGCTTTACGCTCAAAACTCGCTACCTTCCGAAAGTTCAATAAAAGTTATAACTGACGAGTAATTTTCAATGAACAGAAAAATGCCGAATAAATTGTGCTTGACCACTTCTCACCTCACCACCTTACCAGACTGCGTGGTATCCCGCTCGCACCGTACCAGACTGCGTGGTATCCCGCTCGCACCGTACCAGACTGCGTGGTATCCCGCTCGCACCGTACCAGACTGCGTGGTATCCCGCTCGCACCGTACCAGACTGCGTGGTATCCCGCTCGCACCGTACCAAGACTGCATGCTCATTGCTAGCGAAATGATCAACGGATAACTTTACAGGGGTTTTAAGACAAAAGAACAAAGAAAAATATACATAAAAATGCTAACACTACTTCCAATAAAGTGAAAGATATTCGTTCATAATATCCTTGTAAACAGTTTTCGTAAATGCAAATCATTTAGTAAACATTTTCCCTACTTTGTTATTTTTTCATTTTCAGTTACCTAGTTCTATTTAAGATTCCCCAGTTAAGATTTTCAGTTGGGTATCATGAATTTTCAGTTGAGTTTTATGGATTTTCTGTTGGGGTTTATGGATTTTCAACGCTGAAATAATGAAATTCTTTACACTAGCATTACGCTTGCGTTGTCCTGGAGTCTCGAAGCCGTTTTTACGTTGGTTTGTAGTTATACACGAAAACATCTACCAGAGTACTAGAATTTAACTCTTAAAACAAGGACCGGTGAGACGCTATACACTTGCTACACCAGATAGTTTTAGCTTCAACGCGTGAGCTGTAGGCAGTGTGCCGTGCGCTAGAAGCAGTGTGCTGCAGACAGTGTGCCGTGTACCGGGGGCAGCCTGTCTATAACCAGTAAATTCACACTGTAACTAGTGAGAGGAATCATTACAATTTTAAAATGTTTGAGTATGTTGGTTGAGACCATATGCTTTCGCTTCGGAAGTTATCAACTCCAGCACAGCCATGACACTGTGCAAAAAATGTTTGTTCTAGTTCATCTATCAACAAACTACTTGGAAAGAACAACGGACAAAATTTGGTATGTGTTGCAATGCACGATGAACTACTGTTTTTTGTAATGATACCACATAATTGCTTTATATTTTCCGACGTTTTATCGATCCACATATTAGATATATATATATGTGTGCAAATAGGTGTTTTTGTATTTTATGCTCCTACAGGTATAAACCGAAAAAAATATTTTCGGACAGAATAAATTAGTAGAGGATCATAAAAACAAAAAACATTACTTTATTTAAGGTATGGTATAGAATGAATTTTTTATGAAACCAAACAACTCGTGGATGACCCAAAAATATTGACATCCTTAATACTGGAGTTTTTAGGACTTATTTACAAAAACATGTCTTCTGACGTGCAAAAGTTTCTATAAATATTAAAAGACATATTAGTAGAAGTAGTGGTGGTAATTATTGTAGTAGCAATTAAAAGCTATAAGAATATATGTCCACACAAACTTTCTTTCAGACAAACATCCGTTTAAAAAATTACTTTGTTTTAATTCAAAAATATCTTAGAGAAAATGGTTAGTTGTGAGTTTGTTTTTAAATGTTATTTAATGTAGCTATATTTATGTACCAAATAGGATGACGTGTTGACAGTTTTCTGGCATTTCTAAAGAAATAACTACAGAAAACTTATTATTAATTAAAACATAAACAAAACAAAACTGTGTAAGCTACACGTCTTGGTTTCAATAAATAAAAAAATAAAACTGGCTGTTCCTATTTCTTATTGTACTAGACAGACAGGTGAGTTAAATTCTTATTTAGAGACAAACTTCAGGGGTATCCAAATCAGATTTCAAATCATTAGTAAAAAAACTTTTCCCTTGTAGTTAGCTACGGCAAAGAAGTAAGCAATTTGGTTTGGCATATCTGTTTTTGCAGATAATATAAACAGCATCAGCGTTCAGCAATTTAAAACGTTCTTTCAAAAATATAATAGAATTGAATTTAAATTTAACAGTTTATTTATAGTAGGAATACAATATCTAAACTATTAAGATACGGGAGTAAGATGCAAAAAAATCTTAAATAGTATTCATATCACAAAGATTCCTTTGTTATGATCTTGACGATTTATGTTAACCTTCATTTTTTATGATTACTGATTATTATACGCACGTATGAACATGCACATATAATTCAAGGTTAATAATGATTGATGTTACTTCCTGGTAATAATAATAATGTAACTTCACCTTCTAAATCTTGTTATTGTTTAGATACCCAAAAATATTGTTAAGATACAACCTTATTTAGTACATACACTCCATGTTAAGAATTAGTATAAATACTACTTTGTAAATCGATTACTTTTATCAGTTCAATAAATACCTTTCCTCATTACACTACAAGAAGAACCCCATACGTAACAAAGTGGTGATATTCCGACCACCGTTTCCGTCTTCAGAAATTCAGACTCCGGTGTGTCTACCGAAGGGACTATACGGAAACATTCCCAGGAATTCAAAATTTACGCTCTGTCTACATGGGACTACCCATCCGAACTGATCCAGAGCATTTCGTAACGGCGACATGAGCGAGGCAGACGATCCACATCATCCATACAACTATTACCTCTCTGCAAAGCGATACTTGAGATATATAAACACCAGGCTCAACGAGTTGATTCAAGCCAGACATTATATTGAACAAGCACCTATAAAAGAAAGACCACAACATATTAAAGAGTGGAACCAAGAAAACGACATATTCCAACATCGGCGGAAAGACATCCTCGACTTCATTGAATACCTTCGTTCTTTGGAAAAATATAATATTTGGGAACAAGCTACAGAGAATCATCTTTCTAAATATCCCTTAGAAGTATTTACCAATGCTGACCAGCAATTTGTAGAATTCGAATTGAAATCATATTACGAGCAACTAGCACAACAGCAGCACTCTCAGCAACAAAAGCCAACTAGATCCCCTACACATAGCCAATCCTTTACCGCATCTACACCTGCTCCTTCCGCAAGTCAAACTAAAACAACAGCCAAACCAGATCTTTCTGTAATACAACATATTGCTGAAGAGCCAGAAGTACTTGTTGACGAAACACAACAACAGGATACACAAACTCAATCAGATTCAAGAGTACCAGCATCCATCCTTGAGACTACCGCTGAAAGTGAAACCACAACCGACACAATTATAAAAAATCCATCTACTACGAGCGAGACTGAGACAGGCTACCAAACAAAGCTGCAATTCACAAAACCTACTGAGCCACAAACAAAGGATAAACCTGCACTCACAAAATTTACGTTTTCTTCACAAGTAAAACGAACAAGGTCAGAAACCTCATTATTGGCGGATGAAATAGGAGAAGACGACGATAACGTTGATTTGGATACCAGTCTACTCAACGCAACGTTTGCGCAGATTGCTACTCAACCAAAAAAGCGCATCAGCATACAAGCAACCCCTGCACTAGTAACACACAAAGCTGTAGAAAGAAAAACATTGAGAGAAACCTTTGCTGCATTCACCAAGCCTTTACCTGTTGAAACTACAAAGCAACCTACAACTAGCGACACTCAAACTGAGGATTCAAGCAAGCGGACAGATCAAACAGTACCAGCAAGGACTGCTAAAGAAACACAACAACAGCAAGACTCTTCATCTTCAACCAACACTAACGATAATCAAACAGACCCAGCAAGGACTGCTAAAGACACAAAGCAACAGAAAGATTCTTCTTCAGCAACCAGCCCTAATAAAGATCAAGCAGACACTGCACAAGACGTAAGCATGGCTGAAGCGGCTACCGGACCACTAGGCACTACTTATGTGTCCTACAATCCTCCCCAGTTTGCAATTACGTACAATGGAAAGACAAATGCAAAAGAATTTCTTAAACGCTACGATGCCTATTTCGACACTCTTGGATTCAGCGATGAGCAGAAATTGAAAGCTCTTTTTTCCCATGTTGAAGGTGCAGCGTATCAATGTATACGTATTTTGAGAGATAATTCTCCTCAAACATTAACATACGCAGATGCTTGTAACGCTCTACGCAACTTTTTTAAGAGCCATTACACAAAAGAAGCATTATCACGAAAGTTAAAAGAGCGCATGTTTACTCCCCCGGAATCAGTGGAAAGTTACTATTGGGACGTGATTGATCTATGTGAAAGAATTGGCAATTTCACACAAACTGATATGATCGATCAAGTTATCCGTGGTTTACCAAAGGACATTGGACGGCACATCTATGCTAACAAACCAACAGAGCTCACCGAACTCTACAATTTGATCATCCGTTATACATCTTTCGACTCCCTCACTGGTTCAACCAAAACAGCATTGACTGCTGGGGATATAAATACTCTTACGGACCAGTTAGTGAATAAACTACAAAATATGCGATTCTTTAAGAATCAAGAACAACGTGGAAAACGCAGACGTGGATTCCCACATCGTGGTGGACGGCCTCAAAATAGCCGACAGCACCAACAATTTCATCGTGATGACCAGAGAGACCGCAATTATACCGATAGACAAGCTGATCAACGTGGAAATTATCGAGGACAGCCACGCTATTACCGTGGAAGAGGACAGCGCAACAATAATCGTTCTTGGAGACCTAACCAAGGAAATTGGTACCAGAATCAGCCTCCGCCGCAGCCACAACATACGCCCAGGGATTATTATCAGCCCAGACAATACTACAGAAACTCACGACCTGCATACACCATGCATGATGAGCCACCTCAACCGGACATCCAGCCACCATTTCCAATGCCGCCAAGTTACTCCAATCCACATGGACACCCCCAGTGACTAGAAGTATGGAATATTGAAGAAACCAAGCCCTTTCGGAATTTAGTTACGGTAAAAGCCACCATAAATGGCCACAAGACACTAGTATTGGTTGACTCTGGAGCTACTGTAAGTGTAATCCCTTCTTCATTTTGTAAAAATAATATACTAGATAGAAAGACAATTACTCTGACAGGCATTACTGGCAAAACTACTGCAACTCAGGCAGATATAGATTTAAAGTTAGATGGTATTCCTTACATTTATCATATATTTGGTTTTTCTGCTAAAGATATCCCTCGTCCTGTCTTAGGAAATTCATTCTTAAAGTATCATAATACTAATATTAATTACACTACACAGAAATTAACCATAGATGGTCATTCTATTCCATTTTTCATGTCGAATGAAGAGGTTATGAATATATTAGATAGTAACATTGTAGAAAAAATACATTTGATTGACGATATTATTCTCCCTGCACAAGCTCATGCATACCTCACCATACAATCTAACATGCACGGATTCTTTGAACCGTCAGATAAACTCATGTCTTATAATAATATTTTAATGCTAAATACATACTTAGGTAGGCCAGGTTTTCATAAAATTCCTGTTATTAATGCTAACAACTACTCCATAAGGATTTCTAAGGCACATACAATAGGAAAAGTATACACATACGAAGCAGTTTATACGTTCACGCAAGAGCAAACATCATCTTTTTCTACTCCTCTTGAGAAGAAAGGGGAAGCACCTATTAACTTTAACATCAACAGCAAGTTGACTGATAGTCAGCAAGCTACGGTGCAAGCTCTTTTATACAAATATCAAGAAGTGTTTGCTACTTCCGCAAACTCAGCAGGCTTATACAATGGCCCTGAACGACTTCGTATCGATACAGGCAATCACAAACCTGTTTCTTCACCACCATACCCAGTTGGGCATGAACAGCGTAAGCTTATTAATGCTCAGGTGCAAGACATGTTAGAAAAAGGTATTATACGCGAATCACATAGTGAATGGGCATCACCTGTCCTTCTTTTGAAAAAACCAGACGGTAACTTTAGGTTAGTAGTAGACTATAGAAAGGTAAATGCAATAATAAAAAAGGATGCATTTCCCATGTCTCGTCTTGATTCAATTTTCTCATCTTTATATGGGATGCGATACTTCTCTCTTTTAGATTTAAATAATGCGTTTCATAATATACCTATACATGAAGATGATGCACCCAAATCAGCTTTTGTAACTACAGATAATTTATATGAGTACACTAGAATGCCACAAGGTCTAGCTACCTCACCTGCTCTTTTGAATAGAGTTTTGAGAAAAGTTTTACAAAATATAATATTTCGTACATGCATTCAATATTGTGATGATTTGTTAGTTTATACAGATACGTTTGAACAACACGTACAAGCATTAGAAGAAATATTCATACGGCTACGTTCTAGTAATTTGAAACTAAAGCCTAGTAAATGTTCGTTCTTTCATAACCATGTAAAGGTTCTTGGTCATATATGCTCACATGATGGGATAACAATTGATCCTGAAAAAATAGAAGCAATAAAAAAGATACCCATACCCAAAAATGCGCAAGAAACAGAATTCATATTGGGCCTAGCAGGCTTCTTTAGAAGGCATATTAAAGATTTTGCGGCTATTACAAAGCCCTTAGTTACTGCAGCAAAAAGCCAACACTTACCTTTTATCTGGACACGAGCGTGCCAGACAGCGTTTGACATATTAATTGAAAGGTTATCTACTCCTCCTGTTTTGGCATCATTTAACGAAAAATTGCCCGTACACTTGTTTATCGATGGATCCCAAATAGCTCTTGGAAGTATCCTATGTCAGAAATATAATGATAAAATGCGTGTAGTTGCATACGCAAGCAGATTGCTTACTCCTACAGAAAGTAGATACACTACAAGTGAATTAGAAGGATTATGTTTATATTGGGCTCTCGACAAGTTTAAAGAATATGTATTTAATAGAAAGATATTTGTGTACACTGATCATTTATCCTTACTCTCTATGCTGAAAACAAAGAATAGCAAATCACCCAGAATAGCTCGTTGGATATTAGATATACAAGATAGGGATATTACAATTTATCATAGAAGTGGAACTTTATTAGCAGGCCCAGACGCACTCTCAAGAATTGTTCCTTTTCCTCAGAGGCCAGAAAAAACTATACCACAGCTTGATGAGAAGCATACTATACATAATATTGTAGCTAATGATTACAGAGCAACTTTAATACATGAGCAAAAGCAAGATGCATTTTTAGCAAACATTCGCGAATTACTGAAGCAAAAAGTTGAAAACAAGCAAACAGAACACTTTGCCTTGTTAGATGATATAATATATTATTTCAACCCTATCACACATCGTTTATTAATTTGTATGCCAGACAGTCTCATGAAAGACACTTTGTATGCATACCATGATCATCCTTATAGTGGACATCAAGGCATTACACGTACATATGAAAAGGTTAAGCAAAAATATTATAATCCCAAGCTCAAGCAAATAATATATGAATACATACGCAACTGTGTAACATGTGCAAAACGCACTCCTTACAATGCCAAGCCATTTGGGTTAATGAAACCTTCTGAAATTCAAAATAATATATTTCAGAAGATATACGTAGATATACAGGGACCGTACACAATGACGGAAAGAAAAAATATATACATTGTAGTTGCATTTGATCATTTTTCTAAATATTTAGTTGCAAAGCCATTACCACAGGCCACTTCTGCCGCATTGGCTAAATTCCTTTTAGAAGAAGTATATTTAAAGTTCGGCGCCTGTAAGGAAATTTGTTTTGATAATGCGAAGATTAATCGCTCTAAACTAATACAAGAGATAAATAATAGGATAGGCACAAAAACAATTTATGTATCTGCATATCAGCATCAATCAAATGCTGTAGAACGACAGCACAGGACGATTCAGCAGGCTTTATCGAAATACACGAATGAAAGACAGACAGACTGGGACCTATATCTACCTAGCGTCATTTTTACATAAATACAAGTAAAAATGTTAGCACAGGCTTTAGCCCCTATGAAATAGTATTCAACAGACAGCCAAGTCTTCCTTTAGATATTTTATATGATGCAGCAACAATTCCATATCTGAAAGATGCACAACAAGTAAGACAACTAGTTAAGGAAAACATGTTAAAAGAACAGCAGCGCTATCGCCGCTATTATGAGAAGGATCGCACAGATACACCTTTTCCCATTGGATCTAAGGTAATGATATCTGATTTAACTCCTGCTATAGGTTTATCTAGAAAATTAAGAAACAAATATCACGGACCATACCGCATAATAAAACAATTATCACCTCTACATTATCAGGTCAAACCTCTCAAAGGCACAGCCATTTCAAAATCTGCCAAGGTACACGTACATAGATTAAAACCATTTGGCACAAAACATAGTGATCATGATCATAGCACCTCAGAATCAGAAATAGAATTAGAACCAGAAGATGATAAAATTCCTCCTGACAAATTAATTATTCCCCCAGAAAACAAAACCAAATTTAAAAGGGTACGACTAAAATTGCCAAAACCGGCTCCACAAAAACTAACCACACAACCTACTCCAAATCCTTATACTACTAGATCAGGACGCACCACTGTTAAACCACATTCATATAAAGTGTAACTTTTTTGTATCAGAGGGGAATGTTATGATCTTGACGATTTATGTTAACCTTCATTTTTTATGATTACTGATTATTATACGCACGTATGAACATGCACATATAATTCAAGGTTAATAATGATTGATGTTACTTCCTGGTAATAATAATAATGTAACTTCACCTTCTAAATCTTGTTATTGTTTAGATACCCAAAAATATTGTTAAGATACAACCTTATTTAGTACATACACTCCATGTTAAGAATTAGTATAAATACTACTTTGTAAATCGATTACTTTTATCAGTTCAATAAATACCTTTCCTCATTACACTACAAGAAGAACCCCATACGTAACACCTTTATTCCTTTTTATAAAAAACATACTAAATAAGCTCAAAGCCAATAAAATTTTGTGCATAAATTTTAAATAGTTTTAAACATATTTTTAAGTATAGAATCCGATTTTGACGTCCTTTTTTTGTTAAACGCACATTTATAAATTGCCGGTTATTTATGCAGTTTGGGTTTCTACAGGGAAAATTGAGACGTTGGGAAAAGGCTGTTGTTGCACTTTCTACTGAATCTAGTAAAACTATGCTTTATACACAAGTAAACTGCGAGGAATTAGAATATTATGACATCAGTTTCTTAATTTGAAGCTACATATGAAGTCTATGGTCAAATTTTCAAAAATTTACGCACAGCCATAAGTCAAACTAAATTCTATTAAAAAGGCATTAGATTCATTGTCCCGGCACTTTTTGAGCTTACCTATTAAGCCGAAAATTTATCAATTCCAGGAAAATGTTGCAGCTTCCAAAATATTCCAACCGATTTGACTTTGGAAATTTGATGTACCTTAAGAGTTACTATAGATGGGCGGCATGGTTTGGGTGCTCCCCCTACAAAATATTATTTCCCTACCAACGCAAGCCTCATCTTCAGAAATCCAAAATTTTGCGCTACATTGCACTGGTATGTACAAACAAATAGGACCTAATGTATAAGTTATAACTTGTAATTTATATACCTATGTGTCTTTTATGCAGATAATCTACATCTTGATAACCTTGGTAGCATATGCACAAGATTTTACTTTTTTCTATTGGGTCGTACGACGCGTTTATTTGAATCAATTGCGGTCCAAGCCAACGTTAAATATTATAGATCCTTTTGCTATGATAATACGTTGGGCTTATCTGGGATCTCTAGCATATATCCATATCAGACGCAAACATTCAATAGTAAAGTATTTTGGAAGGGTTCAAAGACTTCAGAAACTTGTCTCCAGTGGAAAGCCTTTGGGAAATCTTGCGGTAAACAAAATTGACTGTTTTCTGCGCTCATACTGCGATATTTGTTGATTTGTAATATAAAGCACAAAATCTTTTTTAGGAAAGGTTTGCCTTTTGGATGTGGAATATTGCTCTTGTAACCATGGCAGTGACAGCAATACTTTATCGGATAATTCTTGAAGAGTGGAATATAACCTGGAGACTAGTTGCCAACGCTGAAAATGACAGTATTAAAGGATTAGGGTGGTTGCCTAACTTTTCATTAAAAAAGTATTTTTCCTTTACTTTCTTCATTTTAGGACATGCTTTTTTAAATCTAAGACAGTTATATGCAAACGCTTTTGTATTGAGCATAATTTTACAATTTTGTGTACTTGCTGACCGGGTTAACATAATGGTGCGACAACTGAGAGTTGAATTAGTTTCTCAGAAAAGTGTAACTGAATACAAGGAATTTTGGCAAAAGCTTAAAATCCTGATGCGGCTGTTACACAAATTTGATAAATTGTTTGGAACGACTGTTTATCTAAGCATTTGGTATTTAGTCTTACATACATCTTACCTATTTTCCACCTATCTTTTGAAAATTGATAATGTGTACAGACGACCTGCAGTGCTTTTGATACCTGTGTCCTCCGTGGCAATCCTGTATTTTGGGTTACGTTTTTCGCAAAAGGTAATTTTTCAAAAGTGCACAGCCAAATAGTAGCTGACCTTCATAGAGTAATATCGAATTTTTTCAGATGTCCAGATTAACCAACGTTCTGCTTACCATAAGCTCCAGGACTCAATTAGGCTCAAATATAGTTCTCCTTGCTGCTCACTGGCATCAAACTCACATTTTCAGCATTCGAGCAAAGTCACTTAAAATAACTCCTAGTTCGTGTAATTTGGTAAGTTGTTTACAAAATCAAAGCGTTTGGAAAGTGGTATCAATTATTTAAATTTTGTAGATTATAGGAATTTCAATGGGCTTAATTCTTGGAGTGATTACGGAACAAAAATAATTCTAAAACTTCTCAAAGGATAATTTTATTGGATAAATAAAGCTTCTTTGCTGTTCTTAACTTATAATGACAACACTCTTGCTTACAGAGAAAAGCTGAAGATGTCTGTGGTGAACGGCGAGAAATACAAATTTTAAATTACAAATGATACACATTACAAAAGAAAGAATTACAAAACCCAAATTTACAAATGCAAATGTACATAAATTACAAAAAAGCCATTCGTCAATTTTTCTTTAATTTTACACTAAATCTATATAAATTTCAAACCAAAACATCAACTCAACTAGTTGTATTCATTTGTTTACTCACTTATCAAGACACATTGTGTTATAATGTAATATGTATGACATTTTACTGAATACTATTGCTACGTACAAATCGTACAATATAGAACGACACGTTTTTCGAAAGTGTTTTTTTATCAGGCAATATTTAATTTTCTTCTAAAGTTTTATCTGGATGGTGTGTATAATACTGGAACTTCATAATTCCTATACAATCTTAACTCGCTGATAAATTCCTCATGTGATGGATTTTCAGTGTGCAATTTTGCAAATAAATGCAACGGTTTTCGTTAAGTCGCTTGATCAAATTCCACGGTAACGCACTGAGTCAGGCTGGCCATTCCATCAGCTTTCGCTCCTGATTCCTAAACATTTATGCGGTTTACTTTATCGACAATTCCATTTGCAAACAGAATTTTCTTATACCTTTCGGTAATGCTTTCTTTGTTGTCATAATTATTAAAAATAATATTGGGCTACTACGAGTGCGGTTTAAGTAACAATAATATTTACTCCAACGTTTCGATTTGTTAACACAAATCCTCTTCAGGGAATAAAGAAAGATGGACAACAGTTAGATTTGCATTTACATGCTTGCTGCAGAGACCAGGTTCACAAGTTTTAAAATTTCAAAATGTCATAACTTCCGATTAAAACGTCCAAATCAAATAAATCTTTCAGATAACAATACACCACAATTGGCTCTATGATATGAGCTAAAAAACTCAAATTCCAGACACTTTTTTAAAAAAGTCACAAAAATTATCCAGCAAAATTTAACGTTTTTGAGCACTTAACCCCGGATATCTTCACACTGGCTTGATATTTTTCCAAGCGACTTGCAGCAGTTATTACACTATATTAGTGGTATTATGGTCATCTTTTCAGTTTTAGAAAATAATTGTTTTTATTTGCTGCTATGCTCAATTAATGTGCAAGAAAATTCAAAATTTTGCACAAAATCTGCAATAACTTTCTTTACTGCCAACAAGGCCGCTTGATAATTCCCATCAAAATAGCTTATTTACTTGTGTAAAAGCATGCAAAGTTTGGTTGGTTTCTGCTGTAAGACAAAAAAGTTACAAATGTTCTGCTGGAGCGTTCCAAAATTTTCAGTATTTTTGCGATTTTTTCGAATTATGACATCGTCTCAAGCTAGTACTTCAGTTTTAGGAGTTTGACATGCCATTTTATCTACTCTGAAAGTTTGGCACGTTTTTGAGAGTATGAAGAAAATTGTTGGAGATTTTGAATAAAAATGCTCTAAGCATTTTGAGTAAATAGCTATGCTTATTCAGATTTGCGATGAAAACATTAGCAAAGCATCACGCAATCGGACACGTAATGATCCAGGAAGTTGGTGGTGCCGAAACATTTTTCAAAAAGTTTCCCAATCTGGATTATGAAGTGTACGACAAACCGGACTTGGTTAACATGAAGGCACAAATGTACACGTGTTCACTAAATTCCAATTTGAAGGTTTTAGAGGTACACTGATAAATCTGAATTAATTTTTAAAAATATAATTGCTTGTGATTTTCTTGTAATTGCTGTTTTATAGAAATGTGGGGTAAAGGAAGCTACAAACACTGCAGAGAAATTGAACCGACATATGGATAAAGTGAACGAGAAAGTGCTCAACGCTTTGAAAGTTGATGATGCCGACAAGATTTTAGTTTTGGGTCATGGGTGAGCTGATCGAATATACTTTCGATACGCAGCTGGTATATATTGACATTTTAAAGCTTTTATTGTTTGCATTTGTACGATCTAGAGACTACTGGAGTAATAACATGATGTTTCTCAAAGACAAAAACCACGAACAAAGTAGTACATCATGTAGCAATAGATTTTCAGATTGCGCGTTACAACTCGCCAGCTTTAGACTTGAGCTACTACATGTACAATAGCTTACAACCGGAAACGCACAAAAAACATTTAAAAGAGCTACTGAAAATATATTTAGAGACTTTGAACAAAGTTTCTGCGGATTTTGGACATCCGATGAACTTATCTTTTGAGGTAGACAAATTTTGGGTTTTTAAGATATCAATATTTCTTTAGTTTTTTTCATTTTCTAAAAAAGATTTCTTTTACATTTTCAGCAAGTTTTTTACGACTTTCGAAAAAAGTTTGACTTCGGCTTATGGCTTGGCTTCACGGTGGCTGTGGGACCGGGAATGACATTATTTCAACAAGTGGATATTACAAAAGTTGATATGAAGAATTGGATTGTGCTGTTTGAACAGTTGATGAACAAATGGATTGATGAAAATCCAGACAAAACTGATGCTCTAGCAGAGGAAATTCACCAAGTACTTGAAGAGTATGAATCGCTTTTGCTTTAAAATAAAAGTATGTACAAGCTATACGTCACCAGAAATATCTAAGCATTTGTAATGTAACCAGACAATGGTAAACCATTAAAAATGCTCGCTGCGAAAGATCTGGGGTTAAGACCCCATTTAACCTGGATTAAAGCCCATTAAGTCCATCTAAAATAGGTAAAACATCTCTGTAATAGATAATAATGGTCTAGAGCCGATTTATGCTCGTCTAGAGCCGATGTATGCTGGTATAGACCCCAAATAGCCTGGTATAGACCCCAAAAATAAAGTGGACGGACGCACGGACAGACGGACAGACGGACACACTATCCGTTAATAAGCTCACCTGCTGACGCAGCGAGCTAATAATGGTCTAGAGCCGATTTATGCTGGTATAGACCCCAAATAGCCTGGTATAGACCTCAAATAGCCTGGTATAGACCCCAAATAGCCTGGTATAGACCTCAAATAGCCTGGTATAGACCCCAAATAGCCTGGTATAGACCCCAAATAGCCTGGTATAGACCCCAAATAGCCTGGTATAGACCCCAAATAGCCTGGTATAGACCCCAAATAGCCTGGTATAGACCCCAAATAGCCTGGTATAGACCCCAAATAGCCTGGTATAGACCCCAAATAGCCTGGTATAGACCCCAAATAGCCTGGTATAGACCCCAAATAGCCTGGTATAGACCCCAAATAGCCTGGTATAGACCCCAAATAGCCTGGTATAGACCCCAAATAGCCTGGTATAGACCCCAAATAGCCTGGTATAGACCCCAAATAGCCTGGTATAGACCCCAAATAGCCTGGTATAGACCCCAAATAGCCTGGTATAGACCCCAAATAGCCTGGTATAGACCCCAAATAGCCTGGTATAGACCCCAAATAGCCTGGTATAGACCCCAAATAGCCTGGTATAGACCCCAAATAGCCTGGTATAGACCCCAAAAATAAAGTGGACGGACACACGGACAGACGGACACACTATCCGTTAATAAGCTCACCTGCTGACGCAGCGAGCTAATAATTAAAGTAAATTGAAATACGTATCTGCAAATATGTCAAGAATTTCTTTGACTAAATTTGTTCATCAAATAATTGAGGAGGTTTAATAAAAATAAAAACTTTTTTTACTCTACAACAAAATTTATCAGAAAACGTATCAATTAAAGTATACCCAAGATTCAGCGCATCAGTTTATAAAAAAATATGTCACGTGAACTTGAATTTAGTATTCCGCAACTTGGGCGACGCAAGTGCATTATCAAAATAAAAACTTGAACTGTACGAAAGCTGATAAAAACCAGATTACGCTGGAAGTCCTATTTGTTTGTTCAACGCTTTTATAATGCTTCAAATCTGGCGTTCCAGGATTGGTCCATTTTAATGTGCATCAAGGACAATGATAGTTATAAGTTATAACTGACAGCTGCAAACACAAGTCATTATCATTTTTGTATTTACTCGTTGCCGTTCACCAGAACCTTTAAAGCAAAAAATACTTTCAAAGTATGGTACAGAGGAATACTGGTCTTGTGACCACGTTCATGATGTGTGACCAAAAATGCGAATTATTTAGATTTATGCTGTGTGTCTGATGGCTGCTGAATTTCTCACAACTTATTTTTTAAGCAATTTAGCTATTATAAAAAGGTTATAGCTTTAGTTTGATGCAGTTTATTTTATAATATGCTTTCTCATAACTGAAATAGAGATGCACTTGTTACTGGAGACTATTTGGCATCAGTGATGTAGTCTGCTCAGACAGACGGACGTCGAACGACTAAATTAATATTTGCTTCGTTTCATTTCAGCTGATACGTACGATTTCAATGTCAATGCGAGCACACCAAAAACATTTTCCACTTTCCAGTCAGTCATCTGACTTCAGAAGGATCACTTGAGACACTCAAACAGGTCAATTGTATGGTATTCATTTCTATAATTCAAAGTTAAAACAAATTTTAAGTGATCATGATTCCACTGCTACTAACACTAGGCTTGCTATTATGCCTTGTTCTTCTTGCACTTGTACTATATATACGTTGGGAATATGGCGTTTTTGAAAAAATGGGGATTCCAGTGGTAAAACCACACCCACTTTTAGGTTCCTCAAGAGAAATATATCAAACTGTTGGTGGTCTAAACGACAAAAAGTGGATGGACCAATATGGATCAATATTTGGGGTAATGTGAAAGCAACTAAAGTTGTGCAAATTCCAATTTGTAATATTTTTATGGAACTGTGTAGATTTATGAAGGTCGCCAGCCACAGCTATTTATCTGCATTCCGGAACTGGTACGACTTATCTGCGTCAAGGATGCGGAATATTTTAATTCCAAGCGGGAACTAGAATTTGGCAACCCGATAATGAACGAAATGCCGGAATTTCTTCATCCAGCCGAAAAGTGGAAATTTGTTCGCTCTTTGGCCACTCCAGCTTTTACCTCTGCAAAAATTAAGCAAATGAATGTACCCATGATGGAAGCTACGAAGGATTTTGTGGAGTATATCAAAATGAAAATCCAATCAGGGAATGGAATATATGAAAAGTTTGCAGTGGACGTGTACGTACCAATTTATTATTTTGGAAGAATATAAATAAATCAAAACAAACATTTTATTTTGAAATTGTTGGTATAGTGCTGTGCATACAATGCTTACGGATTTAATTGGAAGATGCGTATTCTCCATAAAAATTGGCTCGAGGCAAGATGACGACAATGAGTTTTCTCGGATTGTAAAGGAACTGCTTACACCGCCTGCGGAAACCTTTAATCCGGAATTGGTGATATGGTCACGTACGCAAGTTTCTAAAATAATTTAATCATTTTCAGTAAAAAATGCCTCATATAATGTTTTGTAGTTTGTTAACGCCACTTTGTATTTTTGCAGACTCGTTTCCAATAATAAAACGGTTTCTACCATCAATCCTGAAAGCTGAACCGGTTGCTAGATTTGTCAAAATATTTAAAAAACTAGTACAACAGAGAAAGCTGTCTGGACAAAGGAAAAACGACGTTGTTGACATGTGTATTGAATGGTATGATAAATTGGACACTCCGGAATTCAAGCAAGCTCAGGTAAATGAGTTGAACATTATTGGACAAGCCCTAGTGTTCTTCTTTGCTGCTCAGGATCAAATTAGCACAATGATCGGCACAGTAATTTATCACATGACTCAGGACTCTAAAATAGCAAAAAAGTTGTATGCAGAAGTTGATGCTATTTTTGACAAGCACAATGGGAAAATTGAGCACGAGCATTTGTCAGAGTTTACTTATGCAAATGCCTGTCTTAGCGAATCTTTACGCCTGTATCCCGTATTTCATCGTATTGAACGCGTGTGTACAAAAGACTGGAGCAACAAGGAGGATAATCTGCAAATTAAAAAGGGAATGACCATTATGTTTCCGCTTTGGGCTATTAACCGAAATTCGGAGTATAATCCAAATCCTGAAAAATATAATCCTGAACGATTTATGCCAGAGAATAAGGACAAGTTGAATCCTTATGCTAGCACTAGTTTTGGATTTGGACCTAGAAACTGTACGGGAATTAGATTTGCAAATGAAGTGATGCCGATGATTTTGGTGCATTTGCTGAAAAGTTTTAAGTTTGTGGCAAGAAAGGATACTGAACTCAAGTTTGTTCCTGGAGGACCCTTTTTCCAGCCCCATGAACCAATCTACGTTGATGTGATGGAAAGGATGTAATTACTAAGTTGTTAGTGTTGAATATGTTATCAACGTGGAAATCTGAGTACCTATTATATCATAAAATGCTGCAAAAATAAAAAGTAAAATGTGTATAAAAATGTATGTTTTTGAATGTAGATTTTTTTTATTTTATACTTATTCACATTAAAGTCAGTAATGTTCTCATTTGCCCCGCATTACTCCCTTATGAAAATTCAGCATCGTTGTCCTTACCACAACAAACTGACTTCCGTAACTAATCAAAACAAGTTTGCAGCTTCTTACAAATTTCATCATTATTTTTCTGTTGCTCCAGTTATGTCGTTTTCATGACATTAATGTTTTATTTCCTCCAACTTACTCCCCCTCCTCCTCCAATAATTTTGTGAATAGAAATGAACTTGTAACAATGAACTGAAATGCACTTGTTAGCATAGCATTGACAACCATGTTGTCAATGATACTTTTATGAGACGTAATAATACGGAGGTTCTCTTGGACCAATGTAATTTTTTTACAGTAACAGCAATGTAACCGTGTTATTTATAACCGCGTTAGCAAAACTTATTAGCGTGTTTCGCTCAACGTAATAAAACCCACCAACATACAACCTCAGAGGTGGTATTGACTTCAGCTGTTTTAAAATACATTTCTTGCTTTGCAACAATCCCATCCGTATCCGTTTTACACTTGTTTCCCAAGTTTGCAAAAGTTCATTGAATTCATAATGCAGTTGTCCAGCTAACCGTTTATCCACTATCAAATCCAGCCAGTACTGCAGACTCATCAAACCCATTCGAATAGTAGAAACGTCTGCATATTTTATAATGCCACACGTTGCCAGTGACAGATTACTAAATATGATGAAATTAGCAGTTGTGTTAACTGCATATATGAAGTTAAAATCCCACATTTTATGAAGGCATTGCAAAACACGTATTTTTCTTATTCCTGTGCTGTATAAACTTCCACGCACGGTGTGCCAGCGACGTGCCTTAAGGTTTGAGTTTTGCCGTTTGGTATAGGTAACCAAGCAGAGTAAGTAAATGAAGCTGGTGGGAATGCAATATGAAAAATATCCCAACTGCAAGAAGGAATAAAATACTGTAGCATTCACGCTTTTAAATTTGTAATATTTTTCTAAACTAAAAAATGTTGAACTTACAAATGCACGAGTTGTTAGCCAAACGTGAATTGGTGGAATTACAAACCAAGCATACCACGGCGGATTTTCGGGATCGTGCAAAAGTGAGGTAAAAAATCTTGGAGATTTTGGTTCTATGATAAGCCCGAATGTGTTAAGCGGTGTAATAATAGAACTTATTATAATTGGAACTATAATGTAGTGTATAGCTGCTGGAGATTTTGTTTGTTTACACTTGACCGGGTAGCGAATTTCAAAGAAACCTAGAAACTTGGTTAGAAATTCTGCGATGTCTTCTATTTTGCAAAAGGCATTTAGTTGATTAACAGCTGGTCCTACGTATGCTAAAGAGATATACACCATCTTAACAGCAAATTTCATCTTGAATTTATTTGGAATGGTATTGTACCAAAACAACGTCTGCAATATTAGAAATATGGTGTAAAAGCAGAACACCGTATAGGCAAGTTTAGCCATTAATATTCTATACTGGCTTTTAGACACTGATATTGTAGCTTTTCCATAATGTTTGGAAGACACTGATATCTCATAGGGAAAACAGCCTGTAAACCAATCAAGTTTCCAGAAATACAGGAGCGATTTTGTAGCTTTCGGTGAAAGCATTTATCTACACTGTATTCAGTTTTCTCTGAGTGGAGTAAAGAACAAGGTAATATAAGCACAAAAGCTGAAAGAGTACGAATAACTTTGTTATGACTAAACAGCACAAAATACGTCAATTGTTAGAATATTTGAAAATTCAATAAATACTGAAATCGAATGTAAGTCATGCCCTTTAAAAAATAATAGTTTTCACAAGACATGTCATTGCTTTTTAATTGAAATTTTTTAAAATATAAATGCATTTAAATGCTCACGAAAGCAAAATTAAAAAACTAACAGTAAAATGTACGCGTACTTGTGCCGCCAAGTTCAAGTCACATCCAATAAATTATTCAACCAGTAAAAGAGAAAAACCCAGCATGACGTATTTGTTTGTTCGTTGTTTGTTTGTTTCAATAGTGACTGTTTGAATGTCAGACTGAATAACTTTGCTTTATGTCTATTTCTTTATTCTGATACGAGCGTTGGGTTGTAAACTTAGACGCCAGAAAGTTTGTCAATCAACTCATCATAATTTATTTACAAAGCTGGAGACAATCTGAATATAAGTTTCATTTGATATGCTTTTAGCATAGAGCTATGTCATATTTTTAAACCTAATAAAAGAGAAATGCCAACATACCTAATTCTTCGGTAAAGTAGGTTGTCCTGCGTGGGTTTATAAAAATGTAATGTAAAGCAAACAAAGTTAGTGAGACGGTTTTAATAACGTATAAACAAAACAATTATTTTAGCATGCTTCAACGTATGGTGTATCAATCAAGATATTTTCTGGAAAGTCAAAAAATGTGCACGAATTGCGTTCGTAAAATGCCTAGGTATGTTGTTCTTATATTCAAATTCAAGAGATGCATTGATTATTTTATAATTTCAATTCGGTACAATAAATACATTCCTGTCATATCTTTCTATTTCTGATATGCAACATAGTAAAACACCAATTTGATATTGATGTGCACCAATAGGTAACACGAGAAGAAAGAATTTGTTCATGGTACCTGAAGTACCAAGCTTGATTTGTCAACAAAGGGATTGGTCGTGGAATTATAAAAGTGATTATACGTCTTAAAGGTATTTTGCCTTTTTGAACTAATAGTCCGTCGTTTTATTGCATTGGCTGGCGTAATATATGGTTGGTTAAAAAAATTAATAAATATTTTGCGTAGGATGGTTGTCTATCTTTTTTACTAAATTAATTAAGTTCCAGTGCTGTCGTTGGTATACATGAAAAACCATACCTGTGCCAGTAAGCACATCAGTATTACCACAGTATTCTGCGCTGTATTTACAGGTCCATTGACGATACGGAAGAGAATTGTATTTCTCGTTTTGTTTTTACCGCTGCATAAAACATAAGCTCTGATCAAAAAAGCTGAAGCTGAAGGAGACGCACACACATTTTTTTCCAGTCTTTCATTTTATTTTTTTAGATTTGTTTTTAAATTCTACTGCTTGACATTGAGCATTTAAAAAATTGTGTTTTATATCGTTTTGATCAGTTTTTTTCAGTGATTATTTTGATGTATTTTTTAAAGTTTTAAAATTTCAGTTTGTGATTATTTTTTATAATTAATTTCTTAATCAAGTTGTGTGTGTTATACCGTTTTTCCCTTCGCTTCTTGGAACCTAAGCTATATCATCCCATTCATATGCCAAGTTTGGCCTACAAGAAGCAGATAAGTTAAGTTAATTTTTAACTTGTATATGTATCTCCGAGGTTTACATAGTCTGACTCCCTTGAGATTTGCTCCCGTGATACTGGCACACACTATCTGTTGTTTCTTGTAGTGGATTCATCATGGCCAATATTCAAAACCTTATTGCTGAAGCTAGTATCCACAGAGTCATCGCCACGGATCTTCCTGAGCAGCATGACGTTTTTGATGACTACATTCGCTGGGATATGCAATGGGACCCGATAACTGATATGGACTGCAAATATTCAAATGGACCTGATTGTGGCCTATGTGGATTGACTGTGATTACGGAAGAGAGGATCATAGAAGTGGAGAATACCAAATACTCAGTTGTGTTCCTAAATCATCAGAGATTGTCTGAGAAGTCAAGAAGATATTATGGGTATCTGCAATGCTGCTACTGTTTCCAATACTTCCATAGGACTAGGTGCAGCCTGACTATGTCTGATACATCGTATCTAAAAGTTAAAACCAACCGTTCCTGGAGTTGCCCATCATGTACACCGGTCTTCTAGCATCAAATCAGCACAATTGCAATCGCAACTAGTACCACAGCTTACAATTCAGATACTTCACTGAATTTGCATTTTCTTGATTTTCGTTTTTCTGTTCGTGTTATATTTACTGTTTATCATGTTTTGTACAAACTTTTAGAAAATGCTTCACCTGATATGTTGTTAGCTCTACGGAATGTCTTCCTAACTTATGAATCTTTGTTTGATTTTACTTAATATGTTTTGTAAAATATTTTTGCTGTTTAATGGATTTCTGAATTTGGTTTGTTAAATTGATTTTTAAGTTCTTCATAAAATTTGTTTTGGATTTTTGGTTACGGCCGGATACGGCGAAGGGACCCAGTTGCTACTGCAGTGGGTGATTGTAAAACTTGCTTTGGAGTTGAATACAGTGGTAGGTTTATGATTTATTGTAAGCTGGCGACTGATTCTGATAGCAAGTAAAATAAAACCTCTCAATCAATCAATCAATCAATTAAACAGAAGCTCATATGTTTACATTCAGTTCCTAACTTCTCTGTGTTGAACAGAAAATCAGCTGAGACAAAACGAGAAATACAATTCTTTATCGTATCGTCAACGGGCCTGTATATCAAATAAAACGTACTTTCATATAAACCCCATTCAAACTATTGGTAATAAAATATTTTCTGCTTTAATTTTCATAATATTTCACATCGTTGGCTTTTATTGTTCCACGTCACCTTTAACGTTGGTTTCCAATCACTTCTCATTTTGCATTGGCTACTTGATCCGTTCTGCTAAAGTCTCCACTCAAATTTCCAAACTACAACCCAGTTCACATGAGATGTCGGATATGCTCAACGATAAACTCATCAGTTTTGCACAAAGCGCCGAAATTGGAGCCGATGCCGTTAAAGGGTTTCGAAATCCCAAACATATTTCATTAACCATCGAATTTGACCTATACAGCACAATACCTATACAAAGCCAACGTGCACGTGAACTCAACTTTTGTAAAATTATAATCACCTCGGTTGCTCAAGTAAACGAATATCGCCGAAAATACTCATACGAACCATTAACTGGCTGGACTGTGTGGCTAACGTTTACTGTAGCACAATACAAACAAATTGGAATTAATAAACATGCTGTTATGCTAGCGCTTACAACAAACCCAGCGGAAATTGCGGAGTTGCGTGGATCACGTCCTTTGTGGTTGTTTCAATCGCCAGTTCCTGTTCTTGCAGTTTTAATGAAGTCCATCAATTGCTACAGTGTCAGCCTTATAATACCTGTTTGTACGGATTGCCGTTCAGGCGAAGAACAAGCTGCTTTAGAATTATTGAAAAATGCACAAAGATGGGTTAGTTGGTGGTTAGCAAACCCTAATCTAGTAAAAACTCTGTTTGTCTGTAAATATCCTGGCTTAATTTTAAACGATGGAAATTGTGCATACAAAATGACACTATTTAAATATAACTGGCATCCTCAAGATCGCCTGCTCTACTATTGCCCAGATGGAAACCTAATCATGTATAATATTCTTGCAGAAAAATTAAATGTTAGCATATCATACGACGCTACAACTTTTTCAACAGAACACACCGTGTACAATTTGTACAATCAAAAAATGATTTACGCCAAAGCTAGAGCTTTTATATTAGCTAAAATTGATAACGAAGCCATAGGAGCTCAACTAGATCGATCCGAACTGGTCACATTGGTTTTCTGGGGTGCATACTCACACAGAATACACTATCCTGTTGTAGTTGATGAAATGGTTATTTCCGATATCCTGTACATTTTAGCCACACCTTTTGATACTTATTGATGGATGTTTATATGTGTGTCCGTTCTGGCAATGGCAACGTTTTTTGTATTTCGACAAGGCACTCAACGACTTTGCTATCATTTTAAATACCTAAGCTTTTCTAGTGCTTTTATTAACGTGATTGCTCTAGTTTTTCAACATAACTCGGAAAAGAAAAGTTTAATTTGCCTTTTGTTTTTGGAAAGTAGCTTTTTACTTTGTTACGGATACGGTAGCTTTATGACGGAGAATGTGATAGAATGTTTTTTTTACCAGAATGTTCTTCGGTTCTCTGTTTACGTGTAAGACGAATGTACAAGGAAGGTTGAGACCGACGAACAGAAAATTTCTACACTCTCTGCTCAGACTTCAGGCACTACGTTTGACTTTTTATCGCAAGACAGAAAGATAGACATTTTACCAAGCCATATTGTTCTAAGTCTGAATAAAATACAATTTTGTGCACATAGTTAAACACAACTACTTTTACTCTACTTTGCAATTTACTTGACAATTAGCATTTTGGCATGTATTCTTGAATTAGCCAGGCAGCTAAATCATCAAGAACCCAATTCAGCTAGGGCAGCAAGTAATAGTTCTTCATTCATCTTTAAACAAACTTATCATCCACCTTCAAAACCCTCTCTTAGCCTTATCAACCAAACAAATTCCAGAGGTGACATACTAAACACCATAACACACTCTGTTCATATTCTACGTCACATGAGACTTCGGCTACAGTCCTAACAAATATTTTGGTATACGTTGCTTCTTTAAAGATTTACTAAAAAGCTTTAAAGCCGTGACTAATAACATTGGCAAGGAACCAGAAAAACAAATTGACAAGTTAAGAGTTGACTCAAGGTTAGTAGAACTTTTTGTTATAAGCGTGAGTCTGTTTGCTTGCTCCAGCTTAGTGTTTGTGTTTTGTGAATCAGAAGCTTTAGCAGTAATTAAGCAAATAATTTGTGTAGCTTTTGCAAAAATAATACAACTGAAGAAATGACCAAATTTAAACATCAGAAAAGGCAAAAACGGGTAATACGGGTTGCTTGCAGGCGAACACAAGTAAATACGAATATCGGAGTTTAAAAAAAGTAGCAACCCCAATGGGAATACAACTTGCAAATTTGTAAGTTAAAAGCAGCCAATTTTGGTTTATTTTAGAGCGTTGTAAATTTGGCTTTAACGAGCAAATATTACTGGTCAAACCCTTGTTCTTTGCTTTGCTTGGATTGTATTAGCACTAAGGTTAGCGCGGTAATTTACCACAAGACACGAGATTTAAAAATAGCAGAAAAATTGTATCGTCAACTTCAAAGCTGGCAGCATACAGGGGGAACCGTAGGAATCGCAGGACAGCGGTTTATTCGTATTCTGGAACTTTTACTGGCGGGAACAGGAATTTGACAACCCGATAACAAACAAAATGCCGGAGTTACTTTATCCTACCAAAAAATGGAAATTTATTCGCTCCCTTGGCACTCAAGCCTTTACCTCTGCAAAAATTAAGCAAATAAATGTGCTCTTGACAGAGACTACCAAAGACTTTATGGAGTATATTATTTCTGTGAAGTTCGGATTTTGTGTGGAACAAAATGAAAGACGTTGTTGGCGTTGTTCCTCTGTTTTTCCAATAAAACATATAAAGGTTTAATGGAAGTTATTTTGTAGTTGTTGTCCTAATTTTATCTCCAGAATGGTTTCACTGCTATGAGCAACAATATGCATGACAAAACATGTTTAAAGTCATTAATGAATCAAATGACACGCCCGAAATATGTTGTTGTTTTACATTTACTGTTTTGGATGTTATGTAATTAAATGCTTTAAAAAAACATCGAAAATTATGTACGTTTTAGAAACATAAAGCAGAAACAGAAAGCAAAGCTCTGCAACCTTGAGAATACAAACTGACATGTCATTTATTGTTTATATTATTTTACAAGCCAACCTACAATAGACTATTTCCTCAACTTTGTTTAAATTATTTACACCACCTACGTAATTCCTGTAAACATGGATGCCCAGGTTTTTATTTTTTGGTTAACCGACGGTTTCGTTTAGTTTTTTAAAAAGTCGGTTGCATTCTGAATTCCATTTCAAAACTTTACCGTTGCAAACCGTCAGTTTCGGTTTTAAGCTGAACACTATCAGATAACAATTTTTGAGCGAGGAAATTTTTAAATCCCTTTGCAAACGTTATCGCAAAAACAAATGCTCTTGAGCCTGTCTTTGTAACCAAAACAAAATTGTGGTAACGATTTTCAAAAAAATCGTCGTCTGTTTAGGTTTGGCTGGTTTTATTATCAATACCTGTTTATATTTTAACCTGAAACCGTAACCGTGGCAATCCTATTTGTAGCAATAAAGTCAGGGATATCTATGACAGTTTCATGCACTTAATTTGTGAGGTTTATTTAATGACACATTCATATTCTGGTGTAGCTTTTAAGGTTACATGTCGCGGAAATGTTTCCAAGCTGCATAGAATATCATGTAATAGAGTTTTGTAATTTCATTGTAATTTTGTTTCAAATTTTGTGAGTTGTATAAAATGTTATTATTATTACGTATGGAGGAAGTATTTAGCAAAACGCTAACAAAAATTATTGTCATCCTGCATTTCAGCCTAGGCCATTACCTCCGAAACAAAATTGCTCCCGGTGACCAGTTTGCATTTGGGTCTAGGACCCAATTTATATTGACAGTTATCACACGGACATTTGTCTTAGCCAATTTTTTTTATACCGGACAGTTATCTTATTATTGGACTTTTTTCAATTTTGGGCGTTTTTATGAATGAGGCAGTTATCTCAAGACAAAAATTTATACTCCTCAAATTGTCCATCATGCAACAATTTCTTGATGAAATTCTTAATCTAATGCAATCACTGTTGGTTTCTTTGCATCCCAAAAATACTTCATGTCTTGTCTGTGTCTTGCGTTTTTGATACTTAGTTCCCCTTTCTAGTTATTTTTGCATTTATTGTACTGCATTACTGATTAAGCCCAACTCTGTCTCTGTTTAGAGGTCATCCGAGAGCCCTAAAATCAGCAAATATTATTCCTATTTACTTCTGGCAAAACGCTGTTTTTTCTAACGTTTATGGGTGACTCATTAAGCATGGGTACCGAAAAAATGCAGCTGTACGCACTAAAAATCACTTTGCACCTAAAGAGTAGAAAGTAGAAGGCGCAGGTCAACAGGATACATCAAAATGAAGCACTCAAGCAAGGCTATCATAAAATCTGTACTGTGGATGAAACTCTTTGTACATTAAAAAATATGGAGGTTTCTTAGGACTTTTTAGCTTAAACTTCTTAGGACTTCTGAAAGCGGTCCCGTGTTACTCAAAACATGCCAAAATTGCACAAACAAACGAAACCTTGACTAAAGTGAATCCATTTGCTTGTTTTATGATTCTGGAACAAAAATTCGAATTTTTATTTTTGGGCCAAAAATGGTCATTTTGGATATCATCCTTTTATGCCAGGTTTATTTAGGACCTAAGAAAAATAGTAGACCAACAAGTAATACGTTAGAAAGTGTCTCTAAACAAGATCACATAGAAACCAAAAGCCATTGAGGATATTTGATTTCAATAAAAAGCACTGGCTTGCGAGCGAGTCAGTACTTTTTCTAATTCTCCGAGTTATATGGACCTGCCTGAAACCTTACTGCCTATGTAAGTTGAGCTATCAACGAACGTGACGACGATTTTACTAAGCTACTAAAAAATGCAAAGAAGAAATTAGTAATTTTATCAAGATCGCATAAAAACTTTTTTGGTCAAGCCTTAATCAATGAAACAATTGTTGCAAAATAGACAATTTGAGAAATATAAACTTTTGCATTGAGATACCTGTCTTCATTTATAAAAACGCTCAAAATAGGAAAAACTGCAACATTAAGATAACAGCCCAAATGGGATAACTGTCCGGTATAAAAATTGGCTAAGACAAATGTCCGTGTGATAACTGTCAGTATATATGGGGTCCGTATCCCTTTGCGTTTAACTTTACATCATTAAGATGTTTGTTGATGAAATAGCTAACAGTAAAACAAGTGAAGTATCTGAATCCTTTTGGTGTTGTAGAAGTGATGCAGAAGTTCAAATATATGATTTATGGACCATATATTGCATGCCAAATTATTAGAAACAGAATTGTGTGGCAGCAAAACTTCTATTTATTAAACAGTTTGGAAGCAAACTGTTCGGGAAAAACATGATAAGCATAGAGTATTGCGTGGCGCAAACTCACCTGCGAGCATAATGTTTGGAAACTGCACCAGTCGGGGAACAAACTTGTCAGTGGAAGGAAATACATTAAAAGGGCAATACCCTATTCTTGCTGCAATTACTGCTTCAGAAATGTGTGTTTTGTAACACTACCTAGTATGCAATCAAACAGCAGCTAACTTAGTAATAATTAAATGAGCTAAATGTAAAAGTAATTAAACTCTCTGTAAAATCCCCACATGTAGCTTTCATACATTTTACATGGTAATTATATCGATACACAGCCAAAGTTTAACTGAACATGTATGAAAATGTGAAATGTACAATGAAAATGTACATGTGAAAATAACCAGGAAGTTTAAGCTGATTATGGTACCGTCGTAGTTAACTTTTCACTTGCATTTTGGGACTCTTACTGGCCATACACATGTATATTAGTTGGTGCTGGATTAGTATTACTAAATCCGGATTCTTCACATTTTAAAAATCAGTCAATTCATAGAGTAAACATTTTCCATGTAATCATCTTCTCAGTGTATTTTCATTCATTTTGCATTTGATCTATAGAACTTAACTAACAATTAGTAAAAGCTTCAGTTAAATTAAATGATTTGTTATATTAGATTTATAAAAAAACAACTTTTTACATTGTAAATAGTAACAAGACCATTTCGCACAACAAATATTTAATTGCTCTCTCGAAAGCACAAATTCGCACACAGGCGAGATTGTTGTTGTTGCTGTTTTAGTGTGCATAAAAGACATCATTTTTGATTGCCAGCGTTTGTACCATAATACCTTTTTTAATATCAGGAAGGCCTATTGCATTTTAATTGAGTTTTCCAAAAAGTTATTTACAAAAATGATTTTGGAAAACGAAAAGTTGTTCGACAAATTTTTCACTTGTGCTGAAGCATTTAAGGCAATCCCGTTTTATTGGAATACTACGCACAAAAAGCTGTACTTGTTAAAATCAACTGACATATCTTACACAAGGCTTAAAATATTCGGTTTGGTAATCCTGATTTTTGGTATGCAAAGAATTCCTTTTTTAAAGCCTGTAACAGAGATGGCAAATCCTTCATATGCGGATCAGTTTTTGCATGGACTAATTTTGTTTGCTCAATCGGCGTGTTTCATTTTTGGTTATATGTGCAATAAGCACTCCAAAGTTATTTGTATTTATATCAATGGGCTAATAGAATTTAGCAACAGTTATAAAATTTACAGCAATAGGATAAACTTTTATAAAACAACTCGATACAAGCTTACTCTGGTGTTCCTAATAGTTTTGTTAACTTATCAATACACTCAGCCATTTGTAGTATCAGTTTGTATGCACTGGAGTGAACCATGTAAAATTTCCTTGTTTGGATATTGGCTGCTTCCTAAGTGCAATGGACTGGATCATAGGCTAGAAGGTTATCTCTCAGACGTAGGAATATATATGGTTAATTTGTTGGCGAAAATCTTGGTTATGATTGCATATTTCATTCAACTTACCGTGGCTTCAAGCATTGGAGTATTTGTTGTCGGAGTTTTTGGCACAATATGTACTACGGACGTCACTGAGTGTATTTCTATGTAAGCTTACAATAACATAATATAACTTGCTATTACATAGTTTTCATGCTTGTTGACAAAATGATTTTCTTAGGTTTACTGGAATGGCATTGAGCTCGAATATACGGTTTGGGGCCCTTACACTGTGCTACCGAAAGATTCAAGTCCTTTGCGTTTTTATGAACGAATTTCAGAAACATGCATTCGTCACAATGGTAACTGTGGGTTTTATAGGTCTGCTGTCTTTCTGCATGACATTACTGCTCAAAGGGGTTATTGGGGGAAGAACAAACTTAGCCCTAACAAGTCTTGTGGTCCTTCTAGGAATTGTTTGCTTTCTAGGAGTGTTGCTTGTACTGGGTGGAATGGCTTTGGTGTACACAGGCTGCTTCAGATCCTTTCAAATGATAAAAACAAACATGATTGTCAGATGTGGGGACACAAAAAATCGTGCAGATACTCAACTGGGAAAAAAGTTTCTCAAAAGTTGCTGGCACGTTCGAGCGCAGTTTGGAAGATTTAATTTTGTGGATTGTTTAACACCCCTTAGGTGTTTGGATATGACAAGCGACATCATTATGAACTTTCTACTTTTGTGGCAGTAACAAAAGGTTATCAGCCTTAGAAATTTCACGTTTTCAGATACTTCAAAATTAAATGCTTTGTGACTCGTCCATGCTTACAGCGTTGACATTTTTATTTCACAATAGGATAAACTCTACAATATATAAAGAAAATTGTCAAACGTATGTTATAACACTAACACAATTTATTACACCAACTCAGTGCTTATAACACACGTGTTTATTATTAGCTCATATTATTATGTTTTACAGAGGAGCTATTTAAGATGTAGTATGTCCATCTGTCCGTCTGTCCACACCAAACAAGTAGCTTGTAACATAAACAATTTTGAACGAGACAAATATTTTCTAATTTGGACAGACATTGACAGTGACATAAATAATATGCTACCTTAGCATCGAGCTTTCTTTAATGGTTTACTGTTTAGATATTACAAGAACTTTTGCTAGTGCAGAATATTAGGTTATCAGACTTGTTAAGATGATAAAATTATAGATATAATTATGTTTACGTAAAGTCTTGCCTGACTAAGCGTCGGTGTGATCATACCACCTCTCCAGTTCATTTCGCATGTGAATTTACCCAGGGTTAATCTAAATTCAATATAACTAGTGTAGATACGCAAGATAATGAAAACATAATCAATTGATAAAAATAAGTAGTCGTTAGCTTAAATGTAGTTGTTTAGATTGGTACTTACTTTAAACATATTTAGCTAACTTAACAAAGAAACATGAGTTTTCACAATTGACACACAATATCATACACTATTAATATTATTGAATGTCTAATTGTAATACAATATATACATATACATCCGAGTGTTAGAAAAAAATATGCACAGAATGAATGAAAATTCGTAATCTTACTGATCAAGTTATAAACATTAAAATCCAGCATAAAAATGTAAATAAAACTGAAACAAAAATTCAGTAAGTTAATTTAACAAGCTACAAGAACTTATGTCTAAAAATATTATGTATAAAATTATTAAATAAAACATGAAAATTGTATGTTCATTCCGTCTGCGAAATAGAATGGGTTGGCATTCATTAATGGAACGTGAGTATAGAGCGATTCAAAACTTGGGCAGTCTTGGCAGATGAACAATGTACTTTTAATATGGCCAACAAATTGAGGCTACTAAAATGATTGGCATCAAATTATTACTATAACTCAATTTAGTAATGCATTATTGTAGACGTTGTAGCCTGCTGAATCGCAATATTTATAATGTGACGTTTGCGACTTTTATTCATATAAAAGCCGTTTTTGGTTTTATGAAAGATTTATTATAAATCGAGCATTGATTACTTAAAATTTCCTGTTCTGGCCGTCCGTTCTAATGCGTTTTTCTTAGAAATTGCTAACATAATCTCCTCCAAATTTGAAATACTGATACTTGATGACCTCGGGCAGAACCCGGCAGAATTTTAGGTCAGTATTCTGTTTGCTAAAATCTTGTATTGGCAGATAGGCAAGCTATCTGCATTTTAATTGATTTATGGCATTAATCCAAATCCATTTCCTTATATTTAATTACTAATTATTTTTAGCGTTTCTGAGAATAGTTTCTTATAAGCTCCAGCAGTATTTTATTCTTTATTTAGAACGTATAATTAATTTGATAGTTTTATGAAAAGTAAAATGTCATGTCAAAGTGTTATTTCTTGTTTGCATATTCAATCTACATAACGAGAACTTGATATAGCATAATTACCCTTTTTGAACTGTATACGCGGAACTAATCATTTGAAACTGACACCTTTATTTAATTCAATGAGCTCCTGATAACATTAAGACACGAATGCTTCATTACTTCTAATTTTTTAAGCAGAACAAGCGATATTTCTTTTCTTGAACTTTCTCTTTTAGCTTTTTCATACAAACCTACCATATTGATTTTGAAGCCAAAATGATCCACTTGGATTATATCTAGACTTTTTGGTTATTGACTAATTACTTGCTTAATGCTGCTTGGTCAAAAAGGTGGGGTTAACACGTTGGTTAATTTGGGTCGTATTTAAATTACGAACTACATGTGGTTATTAGTAACTTAGTAACCTTAGAAAAAAAGTGACATTAATTTTACTTTACAGTAGAGTGCCAGGTTCAGTCTTGACTATTTTTAATTTCATGTTATGCTTTAAAGCAATTCAAAATAAATTTAAAATTCATCAATTTACAAAAGGTTTACCAGCACTAATGGCAAATACTACAGAAATTGATATACAAATGGTTAATACAAACGGGCACTTTTTAACTGATTAACGTTTTCATAAATTGACCTTGCATTCATTTCCCTTGATTTCAGTTTATATTCTACTTACATTTATTCTATGTACATTCAATCAGTCTACATGATTTAGAAACTGTCAACGTACGCACCTTTAATTTGCAATCCCAACATTCTAATTGCCTTGACTCTTCATTTTCAAGTTGTCATATTTTACGAACTGTTTTGACACGTTTTGGTCTAAAATGCGTCCATTTTGTACTCACTGAACTTTCATTTTACCTTGCTCTTAGTTTGTAAATATTATCATACATTCCCCGGTTGTTTACGGTTAAGTTTGATCCTTTGACAAATTTGTAGAACAGAGCGTAAAAAAACGTAATTAAACATTTTTGGATAAAAATCTACAAGTGAATTTGATGATGATGATGCTTCTTTGTCTCATTTTTTTGAACAAGCATCCAATTAAAACTTTGAGCATACTTTATTATGTAAAACCGTATAAAACTTGACTTAACCAAAATCATTTTTTATGTATTGTTTAAGAAGTATTGTATAAGTAAGAATTTGTTTTACAAATTGTTATTATTGATTCTGATTATCTATCGTTGGTTCTGTTTTAAATGCTTTTTACCTGTTTGTTTTAACACTTACTGCTAGAAATCTAACTTTTTTCTATATCAGTTTTTTTCAAGCCAATAAAAAAGTACAAAAGTTCAGAGTAGCAAACAATATAATCAATTTATTTTGCTTTTCTTCCCATTTCATTTTCATAGTGTTAGTTTGCATTGAAAAAACACTTTATTGTTAAGTATACTCTTGGTGAACTATTTACAGCGACTGTTCACTTCGCACAATTTGTTGTCAACTCAACAAATTGATCTTGTTTGTAAAAAATGTGAAGTTACAAATAAATAGTTTATGTGAAATGTACAGAGTAACAATTAATTTTTTATGTACTTAATAACCTGATATGTATTATAAACTTTTTAAACCGCTTTTGACATTGATATTGTTCAGCTATTGATTAGATTTAGTATTTTTTAATGTAACAAAAATCTGCTGCTGGTTCTGGTGCTATTTGGCTACGATTTCCTTCATACTTTCGTAACTAGAAATAAAATTGATTCCACGAAGGCTTGATGGACTGCTCATTCGAGTTGCTGTTGTTGGAGGTTAGCTAGTGACGCGGACTCCCATTGTAACCAGCATCTTGTACCAGAAAGAAAAATAATCTTTAACAAATTAGGGAGTTTTTAGGGAGACTTGACTTTTAAAAAAATATTTCTTTAAAATTTATGATTTTTAGGTAATTTGATTTACGTCAGGACGATGATGATGGTCCATTGGTAATGTTTCAGTTTCCAGCTTTATATAGACACACAAAAAAGTTTCATAAAATATTCCAAGCAATTTGTCAAACTGATGGTTGTAAGTTAGTATTGACGCAGCTAGGAATGGGTTGTAATAAAAGTTTATTTAAATTTTGATCGGTTTCATTCTCTTAATTTAGTCCTTACAAAATGTGCACAACAAAATATGGTTAAAATTGCAAACAAATCTTAGTGTGATGTTGCTTATTTGTTGGATGTAAATTGAGTGCCAAAAATGCAAACGTGAAATGAACAGTTTTTAATTCAAAGCCAATGAATTTTTTTACAAAGTTGTATATTTTATTTCTTGATACATTTAACATATTATACAATGCAAAGACAATTCAATGATATATTAGCAAACCAATGGATAATCCAAAACAAAATCTATTATTAATATTATTTTATAATTCACAGTGATGTTATATATCTGGACATGTTAGGAATATATTGATTATTTCTTCAAAAATTTCTGCAAACATGCTCTTCTTCGTTTTCAATAGCAGTAATGTTTTTTGTATTTCGCCTTTGAGAATATCTAATTCTTTTTTATGTAAATCTGGAATTTTTAGTTCAATAAATAAGTTCTTGACAATCTGAGCATTCTTGTCATCATCTTTCCCGTAGGACTGGTTTAAAATTTTCATTTGGTCCGTGGTACACAGGTTTTTTGCTGTTATAACTAAACTCTTTCCTAATCCCATTTTTATGTCCCTATCATCAGGCACTTTCACCATACTCTCATATGTACGAAACGAATCATGAAGATCGTTTCGTAATACGGAGTAATTCAGTAACGGTAAATTAAAATTGTCAACTTCGTCCCATAATTCTCCAGAAGTTGGAAGTCCCGCCAAAATCATCGAGAGATGAAAATTGGCACTAAAGTGGCACCTCAAATTTGTTAATTTAGTACGAGCTTTATAGCTGTCCATTGTATAGTAAGTCATTTTAGGGTCATTCTTAAAAACAGAAAGCTCTTCCATTGTTTGGCCCACCCGATGCGCAAAAAAATTCGGGCCGAAGTCTTATTGTATTCGGCAGATAGCTTCGGGGTAGTAGCGGGGGTGTCCGCATTAGGTCTTCGGGCCCGAAACTATCTACCGAAACGAAAACTAGTTTTCGGTCCGTATTCGGCTGATTTACTAAAACGATGGGGGACCGACATCATTCAGAATCTATACCGAAACCAATAATTATGCAAACCGAAAAACAAATTCTAGTACAATAGCTGCTAAATATAATTCATATATTTATTACTTTACAACTCAGCAACCATTAAATAAGTACAATTAAAATAATTACAAATGAGATCTATGTAACAACGGGTAACACATAAACTTAGTATCAGGAATTGGCAGTTGGTTGAAAACAGAACAACTTCCGTGAGATTCCGTGGGAATTGGAGGTGGATGCTTGGCTAAAGGTGGCACGCTGCTGATCTTCCGTTCCGACTGAGCCTTCCGTTGTTTCTTCTGTGGGTCGTCCTCCTCCGTCGCTGTCTCAGGTTGTGATGTTAATTCAGGTCGGGAACCGTAGGATCGTGCCTTTTCGTAGACATCTGCAACCAAAATAAGAGATTATAAGTTTTAGTTTTAGAAAATTTTAGTAAAAATATATATTGAGTTGAGGGGAGTTGACTTACCGAAAATCTTCAGCACAACGCACTTGACGCACTCGTGAATTGTCCACTTTGATGATGGAACTTCATGCTTAAGTACTAATTTTACAATGTTGGGGCTACGGGGCTACCGACATACAGTATTAGCGGGACAAAACGACAGCTTGACCTTCTTTAAAAAAATCCACGACTGCAAATTTGCAACTAATTTTTGTTTATTATTAAGGTAATGCTAGGGTAACTGAATTTAATTAGGTAACCAGATAAAAAGCTGCGTGCATGGTTGGATGAACTTCTACTGCCAGCTGAGTGCACGGAGATCTGAGCAAAGTGCTGGAATATTTGCCGCTTTCCATAACACTTTCGGGATGCATGCGGCCAGAATGCTCAGTCACAGTGTGACGGAACGCTAGATTGTACGAAAGTGGGCCGAAGCATGTCCGAAATATCATTTTACACTAACGATATTTTCGGCAATGCGTACTTAAAGCATAAGCGGTTAGAAGTCGGTTAGGGTTCTTTTTTTCGGGACGAAGCCAATCCGAGTTCCCGAATTTATTCAGACTCTCAGCCGAATTAAAATGCGCATCGGGCACAAAAAACTCTAATTTAATTTCTTGAAAATAATGAATCAGTTTTGTGTAAGTCTCTATATTATGTTCAAAATATTTTTTTAGTAACCTGTATCCCAATGTTTCTAAGTTCACCGCATCTACTACGGTGTACTTAGATTTTCCTTTTTTGGCATACCAGGTTGCTTTCCCCCACCGTATTAGATCATTATCAATGAAATCGTCGTAGACAAATGTTACCGAATTAAATACTTGAAAAATCCAGCCAAGGATATAGGCCAACTGTAAATTTTCTTTTGTTATTTTCTCCTTCATGAAATTCATGATGGAGCAGTATATCCTTGGGATGAGAAAACCCCTGTAAAAAGTTAAGGACAAGTTATTGACATGCAAGTCTTTATAATTATACGTGTATTGCTGTATAGTATTGTAGTATTATGTCAATATTATGCAAACGTCATACCTCTTTTTTGCCCGTTCAGGAACATTGTACTCACATACTTCCTGACATTGTAAAATTGTTGCAGAGTTTGATTGCCCCAGAATCGGATCGTGTTTAATATCTTCAATGAGGATCTTAAACACAGATTCAAAATCTTCGAACTTTGCAGAATTTTCGGCCATTTTGGAATGGTAGATTTATGTAGATACCTTGGGAGAATTTTGTTGTTTTGTCAAAATAAACCTTTCTCTTTGAATTCACAAACCAAACTGAATTAACTTTTTAGTCACAAGTATACATATATAAGGTAGCGGTATGTTGACTTTTCACGGTGACCGTCACTTTCATCCCAATCAATTCATCCCAATCAATTCATCCCGATCAATTCATCCAAGTCAATTTACCCCCATCAATTCATCCCTGCCACCTCATCCCGCAATTAATTCATCCCCAAATCTTTTCATCCCTGTCAAGATGTTTCAGTGCAAATATGTTAATGTTTACATTTGGCGGACCGTAATAATACGTGCATTGAGTATGTCTTCTAACTAATGCGGGAAACTGAAATTCCGTTCTCGCAAGCTGAATGGCTCAGTGGTAAAACGTACTATTACATCTACTCAAAAACGTTTTGCGAGTGGAAATACGTGTTTATTCGTATTCCCTATTTAATCAGCTGAGCGGTGAAACGGATTTATGCGTTCTCTCATGCCGTTGGCCGTTGCGTGCCGGTATGAAAACGAAATATTACGTTCGTTTCCCTTGTACTACAAACAATTCCCACGTCAAGGGCTGAAACATATTTTTGAAATTCTCATTCCCGCTGATGTATGCTTCAAAATAAATAGTTCCCAATTTGACTGCTTGGCTTCCCCATTTTAATTGCCATGTAGGCTTTGACAACAAGATAGTTTTAACGCCACCTTATTCACCAAATAATCATATTTTATTTAAATGTCATGCGAAGAGGTTAATTTGTTAATGGAGGAACACAGTGTTGGCGTTCAATACCTCAGCGTACAAATTACACCATACAGTTACACAAAAGCATAAAATATTTCAGTGCGCACGATTTAATTTTCGGTAAACATTTGAAAATTAGAAAACCTAATCCCAAGTCGAATTTCAAAAAGTCGTTTTAGTATCAAAATCCAACTTGAATTTCAAAAATCTAATCCCAGTAATAAAACCAAAAATGGCTTTCATAAATTGCGTTTCACAATCTAAACCCAAGTTGACTTTTGAAAAAAAACATCGTCTCAAAACATAAACCCAAGTAGAATATTAAAAATTTCTTTTCACAATCTAAACCCAAGTAGAATTCCAAAAATGTTTGAAATCCCCGTTAGGGGACAGGCATGAAAAGTTGTGGGAATGAATTGATTGCGGGATGAAAAGACGGGGATGAAAACTCCGGGAATCGCTTTTTACATTAAACATTACACAGTACACTACTTTGCTAATTCTGCAAGTACGTTATAAAACTAAAAAGAAGCAGCAAAAACTGGAATAGTTTTTAAGCCATGCTGTATCATTCGTTTATTCACCAATAAGTTCTTTCAAATTCACTTGTATGCAGTTTTTATGAATTCATACTCGTGTCTTGTCAGAACATGAACTTGAAACATTGTCTTCTATGAAATTTAAATTGAGAAAAAAAATAAAAACCTGTTTTCATTCTTAAATTACCTAATGCATTTCTATTTCCAGTTCACGCTATTCTAGTTGTGTTCAATTGCACGTTATAATGACCTTTTGCATGCATGCAGCATATGCACATCATGTCAAACACTATATAAGCAAAACATATTTGCTTCATATTTATTACATCTCAGCATCATGTTGTACTCTGTAAAAAATGGTTTTATTTTCTTAAGACAAAGTTACTAATATTCATCTTACAAAGTCGATTATCTTATTCTATTAAAAAGGTTGCCAAAGTTAACTTGAAGTGTGTGAAAACGTCAAATATTTGCAATAGAACCTACACCTTTGTTCTTACTAAACTGTTTGTAATTAATAAAACGTCCACATAAAACAAGCAAGTATAACAAATTTGCAATTGACGTAAGACCTGGACCACTACCTATTTTTTAGATGTTTTTGGCAACGACCTCCAAACAATGTATTTTACGAGATTCAAATTACATAAAAAGAAAACCTGTTTTATTTTCACATCCATTCATTTCCAATATTGCAAAAATGCTATTCTAGTTTTTGCTCACTGCACATTGCATAGACTTGACTAGTTTTGCATGCATCACACAACAGTGGTGGGTATTCATAAGCGTATTTTAACATCTTCACAAAATGCAATTAAACCTCAATTTATATATTGTTTGACGTTGACATAATATACCTAAAATGAAACAATACAAACACGGACAATTTTTTAAAGATTGAAAGCCTATTTTGTAGCGCTATGATATTCAGAGAAAAACTTGAATATATATATACATCTTATGTCTTTCATAAAGTTCAATTCACATAAAGAAAGGAAAACCTGATTTTATTTTTAGAGTAGTATATGTGCAATGTTGCGAAAAATCCTGTTCTGGTTTTGTTTCATTGCACTTTGTAAGGACGCAAGTAGATTTGCATGCATAGTAAAATATGGATACATGTCATTGGAACCAGATTATTCCGCTGATGCCATAATACATACTTTGTTTCACGACCCGACAACAATCGAAATAAAGTCGGGTTTAGCGAAGGATCAAAGCTTATTATTAGCTCGCTGCTTTGCTAATGCGCTATTAAAAATGTAGTGTGTCCGTCTACTTTATTTTTTACGCTAGCAACACCAATAGTTTTTGTAAAATTAACCGGGTACTTGTATTTTATTTTGTTATTTGTTAAAATTTACAGGTTCTTTGCAGCTTCTTGCAAGTACTCTACGAACTTTAAAATCATAAATGTATTCGAACATAGCAGCGCGCATCGTTTAATAGTTCATTATGGATGTTCATTTGATATTCAGAAAATTCACGGGGAAATTCCCTGTTTGAGTACATAAATTTTATGCATTGATTAATCTTCTTTATGCACAAGTACTTTTTTAAACTTCACGTGCGCACTCAGTGTTTATGAACTTAGACTCGTAATTTGTCAGCCCATAAAGTTAAAACATTGTCTTTTATGAAACCTAAATTACGAAGAATGAAAACCTGCCTTCATTTTTAAACTAAACCACTTTCAGTGGTGAAAAAATTCCATTCCAGGTTTGTTTCATTGCACCTGTGACGTGACTAGCTGAACCAGTCAATCTCTGCATGCACGTTGCACAACCAAGATGTACCTGTTATATGTACCTGTCATTGGAGCAAGGTTACTGCACTGAGAGAATGCAATTAAATTTGCACTCACACTTTTCCTCACGTTGTCTAAAAACTTGGCAATAAAGGAAAATATAAACATGATTTAGTGAAGGATTGAGAGCTTATTTTGTAACGCTTTGGTATTCATAAAGCAAATTTAGAATTATATAATATGCAATTTATACATTCCAATAGCTGTACGTAACGTTGAATATAGAATCGAGTAGGTATTTTTCGTAAATTAATGCCTCATGTTGTACCATTAATTTACTACAAGCTATACACCCTAAACTTTGCAAATCAAATAAACAAGCATTTCTTACGACTGATGATATAGTCTACGGCTAAGGAGGAATTGTATAGTTTTCATACGGTTCAGCGTTTCTAGTATTCGAGGTGCGGTTGCCGTTTTTAACCTAACTGCAACCGACAATGAATTTTTGTTTTGATTGCATCCGCTTAATTCAGATGCACGGACATACGGACAAATACATAATATGGAAAAGTAAAAACAACTGCCATAAGTTAAGTACGTGTTTTTCCATGCCTACCCAGAACAAGTTTCGTAAAAAAATTTCATGCAAAAAATGTTTTGCAGTTTCAGGTCTAAACGTTTGCATGTTTGCTGAAACACGATTTTATTCTTGTCTTTTATAAGCAACAAATTTTAGGTAATTAGGAACATAGGTAATGTTCTGTGTCAATGCACAGATGCTTGCGATTTCGGCATTTGACATATTCAATGAAAGCGGTTAGCAACAGCTTTTTTTAGTTTTTTATCTAGCATATAAAATCAGTCTTTCGGAACAGAAACAACTCCGTATATATTTCTAAACCATCCGGAATTTTAAAATGCTGCATCAACAAAATCGGCAAAGTAGCATTGAAAGTTATGATTTATTTCAGAAAAGCAGGAAAAAAGCAATTTAACCATGATACATTGTGTATGCAGAAAATACAAACAGAACCGAGCGCAAAAGTGATGTCATTGCTACGCTTGCATTCCGGTTCCGGAATGTAATCTAAATGTGTAATGTGTTTTCTTATACATCTTCAATACTCCAGTCTTACATACAACATATGCATGCATATTAGGGGCTATACTTTAATGACGTCACCCAAAAATCCATTTTTTTCGAGGGACCCACCCACCCCCGTCATTTGTTTTTAGCATTGTAAGATAGGGCAATTAACATGGAGCGTCACTATTGACGCTGACCCACTCACCGACCCTGTAAGGTGACGTCATTAAAGTATAGCCCCTTATGCAGTGTGCAAAAAGTGGTCCACGTGATGATTCACCTTGGTTTCGTGTAGTAATTTTGTGTAGTCTCGATAACTACAAATTGAGGGTTTATGCCTTTTCCTCTTTCCGTGCGTCTAATTCAGCAAAAATTTATTGTGGCAGTATCTATGTAAGCTTTCAGATGACGTTTACCCAAAAAATATATACCTGAAAACAAAATAAAAACTAAGATTTGAGAAAAAGAAAAGCTGAAATTTGCATAAGAAGCTAATCAAGATTTAGTATGTCTGTTTTCACAAATACCATGCACAATGAAAAGTTGAAGCTGGAAGCTATGGAACAGTGGGAATTTTTTAAATTATTTTGGGAGAACATATTAACCGAATGGATTTTTTTGTTTTGGCCTTGTTTCAATTTACAAAAAAGAAGTATCTTTGCTTTGGAAACTTGTTAGTTTTTCGTGTTCATTAACAAACAAACAAAGAAGGAAAGTGCTCTGGTTTGTTTGTCTTTGCTTTGAATAGTTTATGGCAAGAGAGTGGTATGATTTTCTGTTAATTTTTCACAACGTAGTAGTTCTCATAAGGAAGGCTTATAGTAGCTTAAAATACGCCCATTACAATATATTTATAGAGATCTTGATTTTCACGGAGTGAAAAATACACACGTACATTCTAGAATAGTAAGTAGCCAATATGGTCTTTTCCAAGTGGTTTGGGAGGCAGTCTTTTTATTGTACTCGCATGCTTTGTTTTTTAAGAAAGAAATTTGACAAATAAAACGTTTTATGTCCGGCTTCAGTGTGTAATTGTACGTGTCAGACAAATGGCGCATAATGTGTCCGTTCCAAGAATCTAATTTTTCCTAAAAGTTTTAATCTAAACCTGCTAGTTTTGAAATCACATTTGATACAAAATTTAAAATGCATAGTTTTATGAAATAGCATTCATGCGTATCGACGAATTTATAAAAAGCCATTTTCGACTTAAACGGACTGATTCCTTTTTTATCTTTACCGCTGTCAAGCACTCCGACACTCCGACTTCCTTTTAGTTTAAGAACGTTTGCATTCACAAAATAGACACAGATTATACAAAGGTAAAACACATAAACTTAGTGCATTACATACACGCCACAAAAATATATGCCATAAATAAAATTCGTTTCAAAATATCAACAAACGTGTTTCTTCTGATGCCATATTATATACACTCGTGCATTCAATGCAACAAGTAACAAAATCCAGAGCGACCGCATATTTATATTTGCATATTTGCAATAATTGCATAGTTTCTGGTAATTCAGAGAATGCAAAAAGATAAAACCTAACAAAGGATGGGCATGCACTCAAAAAATCCCCACTTTTACTACGGTGGGTGTGCGCGTACTTTATATTTGATAGTGTGCCGACATTAGAGCACTTTTGCTCCCTTCGCATCAATTTTACTTTTTACGGGTTTATAAGCATAGAGGCTAAAAGACAAGTGAAAAATACTATTTTGTGTCTGTTTGATGTGCGGGTTTAAAATTGAACACGAATATTTTATGATCATTGCAACATGACTTTAGTAGTCCACAAAGTAAGTTCTTTGTTCCACCATTGATTTTGATCAATTGTAAAGTAAACAGGAACGTTCAGGAATAATGCATAGCAATTATTGCTTTCTCTCGCGCATTTCTACAAATAAAAACTTTTCACTACAGAATATGTTACCAGAGTTTTCATCATTTTGAGCAAACTAAAAGTTAATAGACAGTCAGAAAACTTTGGAAATGGGTTTAGTCTGTCATTGTTTATGTGATGGTACAGTAGCATAAAATTTTTCTTCGTGCTAAACGCCAACCAAATTATCAAATATTCATTTTTACATACTAAATGAGAATAAATTGTGGTTTATTTGCAGATTTAAGCTATCAAAATGAGCCACTTTTGTACAGAATTGAGTAATTTCTTTTCTTTACATTTCAACTTTTCCGGAGATTTGGTTGAAGGGAAAGTTATAGTGAAAACTGAAAAAGCTTTGGTGGTTAAAGATATGCAGATAAATATTAAAGAAATTTTTTCAAACACAATTGTTTCATTTTTAGGCGTCACTTTGCTCCTTGAAGGCTCTGGACGAGCACAATGGTCTCTAACCGAAACTTTCACCTACCACAGAACCCACCAAGTATTATCGTGTGGCTGTCTACAGTGAAAATGAAAAGTACATTTTTAACGAACTTATCTTGTTGAAGAAACTGAAAGACAAGCAAAATTAGTCAGCCAGCACTACTTTTGAATTTGGGCCTAGAAAGTGTACGGGAATTCGGTTTGCTAATATAGTGATTTCAACGATTTTTGTGCATCTGCTGAAATTTTTCAAAATTGTTGCAAGATAGAATACTTGACTTAAAAATGTTCCGAAATTACCCTTTTTGCAACCACATGAACCTATCTTTGTAGATGGGATGGAAAGAAAAGTAAATAGAAAACTAAAATCTAATTATTTTTTAATTGATAACAACAATATAAAACGTGTAATGTTTTAAAGTCGATTTACCGTAAAATTTATTTAGTGGTATTTTATATTTGATATAAATGTAATTTCTCAAAAATAAAATAAAAGGAATAAATTAAAATTGGGATTTAGTTTCCTGAAAGATTTTCATATTCTTCTAATAGGCATACTACTTCTTCAGCCATTTCCCTTCCCTTTTCTGGATGCTGCTCAATCCACTTCAAAAGATTTTGGTGGAACACGGTCGCCAATTCATCCAAGTTCAATTTATCCACATCCATGTTTTCACTCATTTTCACCAGAGCCATGCCCGGTCCAATCATTATCATTCCAGTGATAAATCCAAGATCAAGGGACCGTTTGTACTGCTGCATTAGATCCTATCAAATAAGAAAAATTGACTGATTGACTTGCCATTTTAAATTTTTCAACTTGCACAAACAAGAGACAAAATTATGAAAGTAATTTGCTACCTCATAAGATAAACTTGCTGGCTGGCCTAAGCCTTCGGTAACATTGTTGAATGTAATTAGATAGCTGGCAAGTAGCTCCTTTAACTTGGATTGACGTATTTTGGGATTAACACTGGAAAACAAGTAGTTGGCTACGTCAATTGTAGGAGAGTTATATCGAATTGTCTGAAAGTAAAATAAAATACCTAAACTATAAAAAATTCGCATTTTTTGAAATCGGCTGTGAACAAACAACACACCTGGAAGTCAATAATAATCTGCTGCAGTGGTTTGCTTTCCTTCCGAAACATCATGTTGTTGTTTTTGAAATCGCTGGAAAATACCAAAACAGTAGTTTTGCATAGCAAATCTGAACTCTTTACTCTACATTATCTTATAACATCATACCCATGAATAAGCACGTTAACTTTTTCATCCTTGTTATATTTTAACGCCGCTAACGTCATTTCACGAAATCTTCCTTTGAAAGGCTTTAATTTCTCTATGGTTTCTGGACCGACACTTTGCATGTTTTTCTTTTCAAATGTGGAAAAATATCTTATTTTTAGAATATGTTAGAAATTTATTACATTTTTAATACAATTTACCTCAACAATCGTAATATTTGTTTGTAAAGCATTTTCAGCAAAATTTTCAATCATGCCGAGCAACACTGGCCCTGTCATTGAATCGTGTTCAAAATCAGAAAATTTCTCAAGGAATCTCTTTTCTCCTCCGTATTCTTCTACCATGGCAAAGGATATTGCGTGATGGGTTGCCAGTGACTTCAAAACCACGCTGTTAAAATTGCACACAACATATTTCAAATTAACTTGAAAATGTAGAAATTTTGAAAAAATATAGCTTACATGGCTTGTTCAAAATTATGTCGTATATCATGCGACCACATTTCATATCCATTTTCCAGTGCCAAGTTTTCCAAAACGATTATATTTTTGTCACCAAAATAGCATTTTGGGTAGATGTCCATCAGATTTGCCAATCTATGAAAAAATTAACTCAGAGTCAAACATATTGCATGAATTTTTAGTCTGTTTTAAAATTCAACCTTACCCGTTTTTTTCACAAAATGCTTTAGCCTCAGGCAAGTACTCCATAAAAAACTGGGATTCCTTTTCAAAGGCCCTTAGTTCATTGATAAACATCTCGTGTGATGGGTTTTCAGTGTGAATTTTTGAAAATAAGTTTAGTGGTTTTCGCTTAGTGTCGGAATCGAATTGCACAGTAACACAATGAGTTACACTTGCCATTCCATCGCCTTTAGCTCCGGATTCCTGAATATTTATCCGACTAATTTTGTCACGGATTCCATTTGCAATAAGGATTTCCTTATAGTTTTCTGTATTACTGGCCATTTTATTTTTATTTTGAATTCAACAAAAACTAAAATATATTTTAAAATATATTTAAGGATTATTGCACAGCGCGTTGTAATTTAACACTGCAATATTTCACTTCAAATACATCAGCAATTCTCACTCAACGATTTCGTTTTTATCACCAATACTGATTCATTTCAAGGTCATTATAATGCGCGTGCTATAGCAGTACCAACAGCAACGCCACTGAGCCTAGCATGCAACTGATAATATTCTTGTGAATGATTTGGTAATTTGTCTGGTTTGAGTATTGTCAATGGCAGACGCACAAGGTCATTTTAAACTCTGATGTCTGATAGCATCACAAAACCTTTTTTGCTTTGTAGCAAAAAGCGTCATTGTTAAGTGCACTTTTGATGGCTTGATGTAGCTCTTGACCAAGCGGAATAAATATTAATGACCTCATGTTTGCAAACTTTTAGCGTTGAAGCTGACAGGTAGATAGCGCATAGCGCAGCAAAAGCATACACGTTTTAAATTAATGCTAGAAATAATTAGGGAATTTGGTTGGATTAAAAAACTTGAGAGACATTTTTGTGTATGGAGTGTTCATATAAATACAATATGTTTGTAAAATATCAACTTGGGTTTTTATTAAAACTGCAAGAACTCTATTGAGCATGTAAATTTTATAGAGATTTAAATTGCTCACGTAAGCCACATGAGCTATTTATTTCAGGATGCTTATATATTATATAATCCATAGTAAATCAATTTCATGTTCCATCAAATGAAAAAGTTGACATCTATTATGCTTTTGTTAATAGGCATATTAATTCACATACTAATAAAAATAACACAAAACACGAATATTTTCGTTTATTGTGTCATCCTCATTTTTACTACTTTACTAACTTACAGATCTGTGTACTTGTCAAACAAAGTTACACGGAATAAACACCAACGCAACAAATGCATGGATGGATTGTTATAGCAGAAAATTAGAGCCCTAGTTTATTCCAGGAAGTTTTCACTTGTACTATTATATGACCTTTTTTGTCCTTGTAGCTTCTAGAAATCTAGAAAATTAAACGAACAAAACCGAGTTGAAAAGGTTATTGGGTACAATGTACGAACCAGAGTCAATTAGAACCAAAATTCTGAGCATATTTCTATCTATGTATGTGTGTCCAACTGTCCATCCTGGAATACGATCAATAAACCTATTTTATAAAAACCATTCAAGCAACAAGCTTTGGTTTGACTATGTTTTGGGCTTCAAATTTTATTTTTAGCTTCCTTTTTAAATTTGGTCCCATTTAAGAAGCTAAAATCCTACATTAAAAGAACAAAGCCTTAATAAAAAAATCGATCCATGACACTTGGCTACTTTGCTACATAGCTTGAAGCATAGTGTCACCTATCAATTCATCAACATCCAACAAGAAGCATCCTCAAAAACGTTTTTGCTGCGGGGAAAGCTGTAGGCAAGCAAAAACAAGTTACTACTTTAACGTTTTCTATATTGTGGTAGAGCATGCATAGCTGTACACAAGCTCATAGTGAAAGTTGAAGAGCACGGAGAAGCACACATCTTACACTTAGCCCTATAGATGTTTTTTAAGCTTTTACTTTTCTCTAGAGACATTCAGAAACTCGAGAAATCCAAAACTACTTTAAAAACTGAGCTGTGTAACGTTGTTACAGTTATCAACGAAATGTCAAGTACAGTAAAGAGCGAACCTTATCACAACCTAATGTCAGGAGTGTCACGGGGAACAACAGGTTAGCATTTTAAAAATATTTTCGATTTAGACAAAAATATAATTTGATAAAAAAATTGTTACATGTCTCGTCTCCGACAATTCTCATGATCAGTATCATTCCATTGGTCAAGTGCGAAATCAAGGAGAGCCTGGAGATATTTTGGAATTCCAACGGGGTTCCTATACCCACTACGCTCTCTATCTGGGAGACGGCAGAGTGATGAACATTAACGTGGAGAATGAAAGAGCTACCGAGGCAGTCGTACAGGAGTGCACTTTGCGAGAGGTGTGTCATGATGGCAAGGTTCGGGTCCGGAATCACGCGGATGTAGCCCAAGCCCATTTTCAGCTAAATCCAAAATCGCCCAAATTCATTATTCAGGCGGCAACCTTTTACAACAATAAGGTGGTTCCGTTTGAGTTTGATTTTCGCAATAGAGTAACTCCATGGGTTATATGTAAGTCCTGGAATCAAAGTTTCAAAATCGAAATTCCAACTGCATATTATTATTGCTTATCAAAAATGGTATGAACAATGTGCATTTCGTTTTTTCTGAAAACGCAAAATGGACGAGTTATACAGCCATAAACCATTTTGACATGGGTCCAATGGGCAAGTTCTAACTCAGCCATGGGTCAATCTAATTTGGTGAAATTTCGCATGAACAATCTCGAATAGACTGTGTTCAACGACCCTCCTTTGGTTTTTCAAAATTACAGTTTTTTGAATTTTTAGAAATTTTACAAAAATGTAGGGGTACAGGGTCATGGACCTGGGGCACCCAACATATGAGCTGTATTTTTGTAAAATTTCTAAAAATTCAAAAAACTGTAATTTTGAAAAACCAAAGGAGGGTCGTTGAACACAGTCTATTCGAGATTGTTCATGCGAAATTTCAACAAATTTGATCGACCCATGGCTGAGTTAGAACTTGCCCATTGGACCCATGTCAAAAGGGTTTATGGCTGTATATCTCGTCCATTTTGCGTTTTCAGAAAAAACGAAATGCACATTGTTCATACCATTTTTGATAAGCAATAATAATATGCAGTTGGAATTTCGATTTTGAAACTTCGATTCCAAGCCCTTCATATAACCCATGGAGTTACTCAATAGTGAGTACTATTGCACTTTGTGGCGTTATGGAAAAGGATTCAGCACTCAGGTCAGTACAAAAAATAGTTAATGCCATAATTAAAAATTAAACTTGTATTGATTTTTATAATTAATATACTTGATTTACAGGCAGCAAAAGAAGCATCAGCTTGTCCAGGACCCAAATCGGGTGCTGATAACACAAGCGCTAGCTTCTTTGAAGGGGATGGCTACGCCAAATACAAGCAGTTGGCTATGAATAAGCTGGAATACCATAATGCTAATTAGAGCAAAAGATGGAAATGGATTAAATATTTTGACCTCTGACAACCTCCTTTTCTTGCTTTTTAATAAATACTGAATTGCTTACATTTTGAAAACATTAATAAAATATGACATCATATAGCCATAGCGTTTCTAAAACATTTTCATATATATGTATGTTTTCTGAACCTCAAAGTTTGTAATTAGTGCTTTTATTTTAGAATAAAATCTAAAATTAACTATATGCTTGAAATGAATATCAATTTGTTATAGAAATTATATCCTATGCAAATAATATCAACCAGATAATAACGCCACAGAAACCTTACTGGAGTGGAATATCAATAAGTTCGGTGTGTAAAAATTATGCTTTTGTAATATCCCTATAATATAAATTTCTTAAAAGCCAAACTTGCAATTGCAAATTAATAAATAAATTCTTAAAATAAAATCTTCACCTATGTTTGTTTTTGCTGTATAAAAAGGAGCATACCAGTATGCGCAATATATTCAGCCAATATTGTTCTCATTGTGCATATAATATATACTCGCCAACAACAACAAGCTGTTTATAATAACTTGTGTTTGTTCACGGTCAATATTATGCATCTGGTATACAAAATACAAACGCAAAAACACATAAATTCTGTACTATGTAATGCGCTGCATTTACACTTTTTTAATGATAAGCACACTAACCAATATGAGATATACCAAGTATATATTTCTGCTCGGTATTTAGAAGTAAACACATCATCAGATTATGTAATGTGTACACGCTCTGTACAGCATTTTTAGCATAAAAAGCAACAACAGGCGTAACCCGCGTACCCAATGACCTCTTCCCAGTTTCAGCGAAGTCCATAAATATGCATTGCGGATACATGCTGAGGACAGTTTCTTATATAACCTCATTTTTATACATAAGCTTTATAGAACATTCTAGAATGTTTGCGAAAGAAGTGTTAAAAAGCTGTACTATAGTAATTGATGGAAGTACAGAGGAAAGCGAAAGCAGATAAACGTTTTTATACATACATACTCAACTTCGGTTTACTACTGCTTTGGTCTCTATTATATTCAATGTACATTTCTCTCTTCTTTTGATGCTGAAACACTGATGCTGAAAAACCGTTGTAACTTCTTGAAAAAATAAACCAGAATTTTTATCGTTTCCTATAAAATCTAAATTGTTCTTTTTTAATAAAAAGTCAATAGTCTATTCTGTTGATATTGTATTGTTTTGGCTCTCTTTCCGTATCACTCACAGATTTTTAATTGTAAACGTAGGCTTTTCTGTTTTTAAGAAAATGGGAATGCAGACGGACGACAAGCACACAATCCTCAACTGCGCTTGTGCTTATGATAGAGCAATAACGTACACGAGTGCACTTGGTAGTCCTGTTATGCTTTGCAATTCTTCAGCGTGAATTTCCCTTTGAAAGCTGTTGGAAAAACACTGACAGTGCAGTGACGTAGGGCAATAGAGCAGTAGCTTGTATCCACTGTGTGCTGATATCGCGTTAATAATACACCGCTAATTTAAATTACAAATACCGGAATTTTGTCAAATAATTGGTAAATATAAAATCCGCTACACTACAAGATTTTGTGCTACAAAAATGTCACAGGATACGGAAAGTAAGTCTTTAAAATTAAATTTTTAAAAATACCAAATTATTTTGTTTTATATTTTATATTTAATTTTTGTTATGTTTTACAGCCTCAGACGTTGATAAATACCTGCCCATTGAGCAGGTAATTAAGGAAGCCAAACTTGGTGCCATGCTTGAATTCAAGCATCGTTCCTACACTCTTTACGCCCTTTATCTTGGCGAAGGAAAGGTGATCAACTTTGACCTGAAGGATAAGAAAGCTACAGAGGCACAAATTAAGGAGCGCATCTTAAAGGAAGTGTGTGATGGCGGCAAGGCGCGTGTGCAAGGCCATGAAAATGTAGCTAAGGCACTTTTCAACCTTTCACCGAAATCTCCAGAGGAAATTGTTCAGGCAGCAAAGTCCTACACAAATAAGGTGGTGCCGTTTGAGTTTGATTTTCGCAATTCGGAGTACTATTGCACCTTATGGCGTTACGGTGTTGGTTTCAGCACTCAGGTAGAAGTTCCAAATATAATTGAAGTCAAATTTTAAAACCGTAAGTTTTATTTGCTAAAAATGTTTAACTTTTCTTATTCAGGTAGCACAACAAGCTTGGTTGCCTACGGAGGGATCAAAGGCTGGACATTGCACATTGGATAATAAAAGTTCAAACTTGTTTGGTCCTGAGGGCTATGCCAAATATAAGCAGTTATCTATGACTGATCGAGGAGAAAATTCAGCAGATCAGTACTAGATCTTCCAAGGTCGAAACTCAGAAGTCAGAACCATTTCAAATTTTAGATCTGTTTTAAGTTCAAAGTTTAAAAAAAATACGATAGCGAGTTTAGCTGCTTCTGTTGCACGTTATTATTGTAAATTGTAAGGTTATATTCCAATTTTAATTCCATCGGTAAAATCATGACATTTTCTCGTTTTTTTTTTTCAGTGGTAACTAAATGCACCTTGCTTAAATGCGTTTTGTAATGTATTGTAATTTTAAGTCATGGTTTCGTAGAATAAAAAATTATTTACTGTTAAAAAATGCACATTTCATTTCTGCAGATTAAAGTAATCATCTTGTGCAAATATTTGCTTGTTCTTATAATGCAAGAAAGCTAAAAAATCCATAATGCATTTTATTGATTATTTTTCCACTGCTAAGTTCACTAGGTCATCGTGCAAAAAACTGGCAGAGTTGGTGCAATACGCTGGCCAAAAAAATCAATAGTGAAGCAGCAAAAAAGCAAAGCTTGGATAAAGCAGCATTCTGTTTTGCGTAGCAGCAAGCAGAATGTCATACTGGTATACTTTTTGGGGAGAACTCCTATATAGCAGTTCAGCGATATAGGCATAAAAGCATATAGAAAAAAGTGGTGGCTAGCGATACAAAAAAAAAGTATACCCATTCTGCTTGCATCTACCCCAATATTCCTTTTCACTCTTTTTACTTTTGTCAAGGTATAATAACTTTGTTCAAAGATAATCTATCCATATATATATTTTGTTGCTGATGTAAAAAAATTACTAAGAAAATAGTTTCACAATTTGTAAAGCTATATTAACGCATTATGAATTAAATAGAAATGTTTTAGCAATTCAAAATTATTTCATACATGCGTTTTTTTAGTAAAAATGACTTGAGACATGATTTATTTGCAAACTTAAACTTTATGAGACATTGGTTTAAGTAAAGCAACAATACGGACACACAGTAAAGTTCAATGAACCCAGCTAAGTAATCAACAAATTAAAGTACAATAACAGATATTAACTAAATATTTATAAATACTGTCGTCTGAGTGGTGTTTCCTTTTTGCTTGCAACCTCGACTCTGTTTTCTCTTGTCCCTATACACAAAACAGAACAAAGGGTGAGTGGGTCTGAGAAATATATGTAGAAAAGTAACAAATGTTTTCAAATGAAACGATCTTTTATACATGTTTAATTATTAATCTTCTTGCGTCAATTTGGTTATATGGTTGGCAGTTTAAAGATAGAAAAGCAAACACAATTGATTACTTTTTTTAATCTTTGTACGTTGCAAAATTTAATTCTGATAAAAAATTAAAGTTTGCCCGAAGTCCGGTATTCTGTCCATTTTATGTACTAAACACGAACTTGATATTAGCTTAAATTTTTGGTTAAAAGACGTAATATGCAGATTGAAATTTATTTCAAACTCTGCAACTTTATTATATCCAGTGAAAACTCAAGTTTTCCAAGTATCCTTATCTGATATGTATGAACATTGGGTTTTTAATGATCATGTTGCTGTATCATGCCAATTATAAATTAGAAGGTTTATTACAATAACAACGTACGTATGAAGATGATAATGTACTCACTCAGTATATTACTATAGTATATGATAAACTTTTACCTGTAGATAAAAATTAATGAAATGCAAATTAAATCAATCAACTTCAACAAAAAAGTACAACGTGGTTGTCAACCCTTTCAAAGGGTTTTTACAATTTATTTTCAGGATAAAACTCAAACTAATTTTTTGGATTGTAAAAGGCATATTTCATTTTAAAATTTTAGCATCGCACAAGCTGGGGTTTCGCTAGTATAAGTGTTGTTGATTTCATTTCATTTCACGGGAAAACAAAAATCACACGTTTACAGGTTTTCCGTTAACTAATGATTGTACTTAACTGCACAGTCATAAACGACCCCCCACAAGACGAGGAACCACCAATAGAAATGGTTGATGAAGCTGGGTAACTATTGCTCTAATATTCATAAATTTACTTTTGATTTTCAATTTGCATATATTCAATTTTCAATTTAGTAATTCAATTGTAATTTCAATCCTATTTAAGTTTCACTATCGGTTGGAGCACGCTATTTTACTTACTTTTATTAATGGCCGGATTTCTTGGAACGTGTCTTGGCTTTTGCTACCTTCTAAAAATGCTCAGGCTAAGTGAAATGTGTATGCATGGGGAGCCAGTGCGTCCCGCCCCCAGACGACGGAGACTTAAAATCCATCAACATTATCTTGAAGATGATGACACGTATGATGAGGAGATTGACGATGACTTGGAGGTTCGGCGTGTGCCACGAAGATACAGTCGGGAAGAGCGGAAAAAGAGGATTGTGGATGTGGTATAACGCTGATGCCCTGAAAAAAGAAAGAATGCTTAAATATTTCTTCGTATTTTTTACTACAATTAGTCAAACTCACTTGAAATCAATATACTCTGAACTTCCAACAACCATAGAATAATATATATTATGGCGTAATAATAAGCAGTAAATATACTAAACAGAAAAGTGAGTACAATTGCAACAATTCTTTTAACCATACTGTTTGAAACATATGGCCTATGTCGATTTTGCTAAAAACTACCTGAGCGCTTAGTAAATTTGCAAAAGTGATTGACCGATTTCATTTTTTACAGGAATTATTTTTACTTTAATGTGAATTTTAGTAAGCCTCAAGAGTGATTATTTTGCAACGTTGATAATGGAAGGGGTCATATTTTACAGTTTAATTTTTAAAATATTCAAATTCACTGAAAAATTTTCTCAAAATGAAATTCAGTCTTGGTGGTGTTGCATTTTGAAGTACATGTACTACGTAATAGGATGAGGTTAGTTTTGATCCGATAGTTGTTTAAATTAGTTAATGTGATGAGTTTTGTGTAAAGATATTCACCGTCTCTAATGGAATTTTCAAGCTTAGCTAGCCCTAAAATCTACAATGCAATTTTCTGTTACACCAACTTTATTATTTTTTGAATCAAACATTTTTGTGGGTGTCCTAAAATATTGAATTAACAATTGTTGTTGTTACTACTTCAAAAAAACGTTTTAAAAATAAATATGATTAAAACTGCTAAATTATTACTGTGGCCGGCAACACAAGTTATAAAGCATCTGAAGGAGAATTTACTCGCATTTTTTTCAATTTTAGTATTTCACAAAGCTGCGAAAATAATGTTTCCTTGTACGTGCACATGTATACCTTTTCCAACGAAAACAAAAATCGTGAAAGTATGACCTACTACAACATACATAAATATAAAGCGAGATGGTACAAAGGGAAAAAGCCTATAAAAAGGAGTATACTTGCAAACACAAAATATAGCAAGCATTCTCCCCGAGTTCACTTCCACCAGAGAAAATCGATATTACGTGTATATAGGACGTGATGCAACTTCTGCACTGCTAAACCTTGAACTTGAAACGGCGAAAAGTGAAAGTAGAAATGTAGAGTAGAGCCTTAGGATGCTAAAAAAATAGTATCCCGCCACCTAATAGTACTATACAGATCTGCAACTATAGCAACAATGTTTAAAATGGTTTTTTGAACCAGCTCTTACTTCAGCGTTAAAATGGGTTTAATAATTTTGGCTTTGGTTGTTAAATTAGCGATTACAGGTTGGTTGAAATTGATTATGGGTGGGTTGCCAACAGAAGGATTTACAACGAATACTGATAAGCTGCCCGACACTATAAAGATATGGGTTGGTAGGATTTATTTTATTACAGTAGCCACAACATTTACATTTTTTTAGATTGTGTTTGACGTCGTCACAATTTGCTTATGTTTCCTTGAAACCTATACTAATATATTTACATACCTTTTTAATACAGTTTTCATTAGCCATTAGCTTTGTATTTTGCTACTTTGTACTCTTACCAAAATCACTTTGATACAAAACCAGCCTGGTACAGAATAATAAATATCTATTACACTTTTTTGGTGAAAGGTTACGATCGATGTTTTTGCTACGCTCCGCTTAATTCCAGTTACATAGTATGTGACTGGAAATACAACATTGAGCTCAACTTCTGAAATTGTTTACTCTTTGAGCTAGCCTGACATATTATAGCGTATGATGACAAAGAAGAACACATGTATGAAAAAACAGAATCATTCAACCATTTGTTTCCTCGTCTCTGGGGAAATTAGCTTGTATGTCAAGTACTCAAGTTGATAAACACAATTAAATTTTATATTTTCTGTCAGAGAATGTAATTTTTAAGCATTTAATTCTTTTAGTTGCCTAATCGGCGGCTGTTTTCTCAAAACTTATCACACTAAGACCTCATAAACTACAATTTTATATCGATTGAAAACGTTTTGGGTATTATGCCAATTTTCTATATTATAAGTTGGCTTTGCTGTTGCAAGTCAGTTCCAATCATATTCCAACCATAAGTACACGCAACCAGCAATACAACGCACCTGCTATTAAATGCAATGGAATTTGGGGAAAAAAATCTTTCAAATACACGGCAATTGAAAAATGGCTACAACTACCCAAAACCGTAACTAAATCAATAAATTCTGTTAATGTTTTTAGAAAATCACTGATGTCTCATGTACTTTCAATGCAAAATGAACAAATTATAAACGAATTTAATGATGAAGTATTATGTGATTTACCAAACATTTTTGACTTAGTCATTAATCGATAATCCTAAGATTAAATTGTAACAAAAATGCATTATAATATATATTTTACCTTGCAATGTAAAAAATTTAACTAATTTATGTCACTCAGGTGTAATGTACCTCTCGAGGATACTTGTTGACAATAAACCCAATCTATCTATCTATCTATCTATCCTTTTGTGTGAATATTTGTGTGATATTTTAGTGTAAATATTTATGCTCAACATAAATTATATTGTTTGAGTTTCCTGTCCCGTCCAGCTCATCTGCTATAATAGCAGTGGTGCTACTTTTTTCAATTTTTTCCAAATTGAGCTGAAATTTGTTATACAGACTAATTATTTAAATGGTGGGGAATTTGTTTTTGCTTAAAATTGCGGCAAAAACTTTTTGCTGGGCGTATTTTATAATTTTACTAAAGTTTTATAATGTATAAAATCGTTTGATTGTATATACACAGAAATTATAGCTGATTGAGTAAGCTGTCAAAATTGTAACAATTCTATCTTGTTCATACATAGTTGAGTTTAATGCTCTAAAAAATGTCTTTACACTAAACAAAGCATACATATTTTTGCAGAAAAGTACATTTAAACACCAATTTTAATTTTGGATCTAATCATTCATGTTGGTACTTAATCGTGTGATCTGTCAATTATCTAACATGATATTTATGTTTGGCAACAATCGCTTGCTTCTACCATTTATTTTAAATATACTAATTAAGGTAAAAATATTGTACTCCACTATTTGTGTAATATTTTTGTGAGGCAGAGTACATTAATAAAATCATGTTGAAAATAGTAGAGAACCTTATAGTGTTTTAACAAAAATATCTATGGTCTAATTTCTGTAGTAGTTTTAATACTGAGGAATAAAGAATGTCAGTTTTGTATCAGCAATGTTGTTGCTAGCCTTGAAATAATTGTTTACATGAACGAAATGATCATCAAGTTAGATGATGATTACATTGAGTGATACTGACTGAGAACATTTGCATCTTTTCACTAACATGCTTAAACAAACTTCCAACAAAAAAGGCTGCTCTGGTCTACTGAAGTCTCAAGAGTGCTAGAATATTTTGAAGAGAAAACAACACAAGGCAATTAAAGGATGTGTCCTAATTCCTAGCACTATATCCAACCGCAGTTTTTTAAGTGTTCGTGCAACTTTTATACCAAAGTAACCCATCAATTTAAAGCTCAAAATCTGCCAATTAAAATACAGTTTTAGTTTAACGAAAAATTATATAGCATAAGTTTTTCTATTCAAAGAAGTAAATGATGAAAAAAATCATTTTTTCCTGCAAAGTAAAAATAGTACACCAAATTGACTTCAATGTGTAGTCACGTCCACATTAGAAAATCAATTTTCGATCTTTAGTTTTTTATATATTAACCATAAAGTTCTGAGCAGAATAGTATATCCGGTTGAATGCAAAGCACTCTGTAACTGTGGTTGTAGTAGTTCAAACATGCAAAGAAAGAAACGACAATTACAGATTTATATTATGATTCGAATAACATTTGCTGGCAAAACTCAGACCTGCGGTTGATGAATTTGTAAAATAGAATGATTCCTCTATTCACTGCATTAAAGACCCTTTAATAATCAATGGAAGCAAGAAAGTTACACAATAATATTTCAAGGGCACGAAACGTCATGTTCGAAATAAAAATGCGCAAAACCAACACACTAACATAACGTTCTAATGAAACCTGCGATGAGTACGGTTAGACACGTTTCTGAATCTCCATTTTATGGTGGTTATAAGGCTAGGTTGCATTTTGAATTTATTCTGTTTTTTTAGGAAAATAAATTTGAAAACAAAAGACAACTTGTTTGAACTCCAGGAAAAATCAGACTTTGGGTCACTACGAAAATACCGCCATAATACCTTTACACTACCAAGTTGCGACCACATGTAATACTAATTTTAAAGTCCTTAAAATTTACTATCAGACTACATTAAACTCAAACCAATGCTTCTATGCCGTTGGTTGATACAGCCTAACAAAATTAGTGCTAGGAATTAGGACGCACCCTTTACACAAATCTGTCTAGAAGCTAACACGTTAATTAGAAGAGATGTACTAATGTAACAACAAAAGTGATTAATAACCGTACTCATTATTTTATTAAAGCTCTTGTTTTGCATGAAAAGCAACTCTGTAAAAAGTATGATGTCGTATCACTTTCCCCCAGCTTAACATAAAAGTCCATACAACTTTTGACATAAGCATATAACAAACCCAGTTCTATCAGTAGTGATGTTCTGGAGTTTCAAGAGAAAGGTTGTATCTCTAACACTTGCTGAAGCAGCGCAAACATGAATCCTAATACTTTTGACTTACTTGAAGTTAACACAGTATTCAATATTATTTCTTTAGCATCTAATCAGAGTGCCAATTTGTCACAAAAATGTTCTGGTCACAATTTAGTACATCTGACTGATTATGTTGACTTAGTTATTGACCAAAGTTGCTACAGACACTCGCTTACTTTCACTGTGTTATTGTGCTTAGCTAATTGGATAGTTTTGCTATTTGGAATTTTCTCAAATTTGCTAGTGCTCTTTGTAGTAATACACAGTTTACGGCTGGAAACTGCGTCGCATGTATTTATTCTTAATTTGGCGATTGCTGACCTGTTGGTAATTATTTCTGTTATTCCGGCAACTCTAGCAGCAAATGTGCTTACACGTAAGTGAAAGTTGGAGAAAGTTATAATATGCAGTAGAGTGCAAATGTAACATAATTACGTGGAGTTTTCCAGAAAGATTGAGAAAGGTTTCCTTGCTTGTGTTTCAAAGCAATTAAAGAGAATGATTAATCTAATTAGTAATACGTATAGCCCAGGCAATTATGTACATGCGTAAGCTTCAAGCATGGAAAAGTATGCGCTAGTACAAAAGTAGCAAAGCCATTTAAAAAGGTAATTTTTCCGGGATTTTGCCGATTTTTGAGCATTGACTTATTTCGGGCTCTGTATTTCTTAATGGATGTGCACAAACCCCATGAACTGGCACTCGTTTGTGTTGATATAAGTCAAGGTATCTTGGGTTTATTTCATTTGATCCTAAGCATTATCCTACTTATAGAACCGGACATGCGGTTTTTTCGAAAAATGGGTGCACTCGATTTTCGTGAAATTTTGAGGTTGTTTTTTCTAAAATCTCTTATAACAACTACATATTTCTATCTAACTTAAAATGCTAATGCGATTCAGAGAGCCCATGAGTGGCTTTATATTTTAGGCTATTTTACTTGCTACATATATTTTTAGTTTTCCCAGAAGAACATTAATATTTTTGAATTTAATATTAAAATTCTTGCTTTGGATCACTTTCAAATTTGGTTGACACTAAAAATACATGTAGCAGTACCGAGCCGGATGTACCTGCAGTAGATTTTGCTGAGTTTGTGGATTATATAATGCATACCATTTATGATCTGACGGTACAAATCTGTGTTGTAACACCCCCTAACTTTTAAAGTAAGAAAATTTTCACGTATGCCGGAAGAAAAAATTTTGCATCCTAAATTTCAGATAAGTGGTTCTCTTAAAAGAAGCAAGCTGGGGTCACGATTTTTTGCACAAATAATGATTTATGACTCTTTTATCAACTCACAAAGTTACAAGCTTCTCTATCGTTTTACCTCAAATTTATGCTTATTGAAACCTTTCTCATTCTTTCTGGAAAACTCTACGTATGTAAACTTTTTCCCAATTTTTCAGCATGGGTTTTCTCGGATACATTGTGTGCAATCGTGGCTTATATCCAGCGACTCTCAGTATTTTGCTCGGTGTACTCTTTAGTGGCAATTTCGTTTGACAGGTAGTTTTAAAATTTGAATTGAATGTAAATACGATAACATACCTAGTATTAACGTTAATATTAATTGAATTTAAAGATGCCGTGCAATGCAAGCAGCTTCTATGAATACACCAAACATTACAAAAAGCCGTGCGTGTAAAATTGTTATAGTGATTTGGACACTTGGCATAGCAATTACACTTCCATGGGCGCTTGTCAAAGCTCCAGCAACCGTAAACCATCCTGACAAATTTGAATCTGCATTTTGTGAAGAGATCTGGAAAACTGCAACACATGAAGCAGTGTATTTTCTACTTGTACAAGTGTTAGCCCGATTTGCAATTCCCTTTGTTGTTATGACGTTTTGTAGCATATGTGTGTGGAAACACTTGCCCACTCCGGTGTCACCTCCGTTATTAATTATACCAAGTTGTATTAAGCTAAATAACACTCAACGACTTCGAAACTTTCGAGTAATAAAAATATTTTTTGGGTTGAATATTGCATTTTTGGTCTTTTGGCTGCCCTTGTTAATTATTACAGCCAAGTTAAATTTACAGATGGACAAAACTGATGGAACCAAACTGGAGCGTGAACTTACGTCATATTTAATTCCAATTGCGCAACTGTTGGGAAGTTGTAATAATTGTATTAATCCAGTTATTTACTGTTGTCTAAGTAAAACATTTAGAGAACCCCTAAAGTCAATGTACAGATGCATTGTCTGTTCTTGCTTGTCAAAAGAGAAAACGGTAGCTGTACAAAATTTAAGAAAGGCGTCACAAGAAACAACGGTATGAAGTAACAAGTCTTACGTTGAAACGGACCACACATTACGTAATTCAAACTTATTATTTTACATCAAAAGAACTCTACTTGATGGTTTTGTATCCATTGTCATAGTTGTCATTGATTCCATGTCATAATTAATTGTAGCACATATTTGTGTCAAAATAGATACATAGCTGTTGTCATTCTATTTCCATTTAAACTAAATAAAAATAAATTTTTGTAAAACTCGTACACGTTGACGCATGAATTTATTGATTTTGATTATAGTTGCTTGAGTATACGTATGTTGGAAATAAAGAAAACTGAACAAAACGATACGAAATGTTTGTAAATATTTTAAATCATAAATTGGGAACAACCGCACTGGCACTAGCAAGGCAATTGGAATTTAAACAAAAATAACAAGACAGTATAACTTAGAACCTTGGATTATAAACGTTTGATTGCAAAATTAACGGTTCAGCAAGCCTCGCAATATATTTGTTAATTCTCTGCAAATATTTATGTACATTTTTTACATAGCCTTAAGCCGTTGATGAGGTACAACGGTGAACAAGCTATTTGAAACAGCCTTGTGTGGGAAAAAAAGCAGCTGTATTTTGTTCGGGTAAAAATGTTAATAAAATTGTGCAAACGATGATTGTGGGAATTGAAATAAATTACTTTGGTGTGTTAGCCATCATTCCAAAGCATATATACCATAGTATCTGTAAAGCTTTAATTTGAGAAAACCACACATAATATATCTCCAAACCTAATGTGAGCACATAAAACCCACGTGAAAGAACAGCTTAAGGTAAAATGAAAAAGTGAAAGCAAGTGAAAGTTTGTTAAAAAATATATGATTTAAACAATTGGCGTTTCAGTACCTCTTCATGCATAAAATAAATAGCCCTACAAAAGACTAAAGCACATCAGTTACCACAATAAAAGTTTTAGTTGGCACGGCTTTTTTCATCACGCATTTTCACATCTAAGTAAATCCATGAAAAGAAAAATTTATCGCTTGCATGTAATGCGTGATTACAACTTAGCCCACGTGCAAAACAGGTGTACAAGACAAATGTGTATATCATTTTACTCTATATATGCTTGGCCTGGAAACGTGTACTGGAAGATTCCTACCAAGACTGAAAGGATTTTGCCCTTCACTGCACTTAGCAAAAAAAACTTTTTTATTAAGCAGAAGTAAACAATGTGATGGAATTTTACGCTCAAGGCTATATACAATATCGCGCATATTATTAACAAATAGCGTATAATGTAACAAAATTATAAGAAATAATTCACTATGGGGCATGCACTATGATCTTGATTGTATAACGGTGTCAGTGTAACAACCTGTAAAAAAATTTTCCTGCTATTACTTTTCCGCTTGTTACCGAACAGTAAACAATTGCTCTTAATTTCAGTCCAGTCCATATAAAGTGACGTTTTCCATTTCGTTTGTATGCTCAAATAAGCAAATGGTTGATCAATGGGCTACAGAAAAAGCTAGAGCGGAAGGAAAGGTGAAAGCGTACATACAAAATTGTGTATAATTTTTTGTGCGATATTTGTTTTCAGCATGGGCATAATCTAATACATATAATGTAACTTTGGAATAACTTATAGAGCAACGCAAGGAAGTCACTTGTATTTATTTTCTGGAAACTGTGATACGTATGAACGTGAACTCAAAAAAGTGGACAAGGTCTTAGGCTCAAAACGTAATAGTTGGATGTTTGCTCAAAACGCAATTCTTATAAAAGCATGTATCACACTTAATAATGTCCTAGTTTTTACTATAAACCATGTATAATCGTAGACACGAGACTTGGCTAAGATCTGGAATACAAATTACTTTATATCTTCCATGTCGCTAAAAAACTGCATAAAATAGTCGTTTACATGCAAACTGTTCTCACAAAGCAAGCCAAAATGTGATGCAAATTGCATCTTTAAATAAAGTAAAACACTTTTCTAGGTTTGTATGGATTTTTTATACTATAACACACGCAGTTAGTGTAAACCCATATATTTTTTCAGTGTAAAATAAGCACTCATGCAATCTACTTGATCTCTAGCGGTTGTTTAGCATTTCCCAACCCAAGTGTAATCTCTTTGGAAAAACTTTTAGGAGCACATGTCAAAGGAAAACCAAATCAAAACAGGATTATACAAAAAAGCAGTTATAAGCATGTACAATTCCATCTATTTTGCCTGTTTTCTATAGACTACTACATATAACCGCGAACCATTTGACAAATGGTTTTTGGACCGTTTTTTTTGCATAAAATGATATATGAAATTTACTTTGATAGGTTCTGGTCTTGTCATTGATTTATTGTATTTTACAGGCTGCTGCTAAGTACACTTTTATAAGCGCAATTTTTTATTTTTCAAAAATATTATTTTGACGCCGGCTCAAACAATTCGGAGAAATCACTAGCTAGTACAGAACCTATTTTTCACTCCACAAATGTACTTTAGTTTTGGCAAAAAGAGAACTAATTCTGTTGTTATATCAATCAGTATTTGCTAATAGGTCATTTTTTATACTTCAATTTTTTCTCGACGTCCAGTTTGTTCAAGCTGGCAAAACTGTTGGGTAAACAAATATTGCTGAAATTTCTTCGGGAACAGGCAAGGATTGACAAGACATTTGAGTAGCATGAATTAGAAAGGCACTTTATCAAAGACAAATGTTCCACTGTAAAATGGAGAAACTCCGTACATGTCATTTCTTGGGCTCCAGCAATTCTTGTTTTTATTGCTCAACAGGGTTTCGATGGCATTTTAGATTGATTATATAAAACCCCACATGACAAAGCAAAAGTAAAGGTCATGGTTTTACGCCTATCCATCTTATTCGATTAGTAAAAGGATTTCTAAAAATAACCGCTTGTCAAAATACGGACATCTTATAAAACCGGTTGTGGTAAGCTACAGCTAACTGATCTCCCGAGCATGCTGGTTGTTTGTGCAGTGCAAACAACTTACAAAGAGAAGATAAATGGAAAATATTGTAAGCTTGCACGTTAAAATAACAAAGCCCGCATTTATTCAAGAGAAAACAGTGCATGCATTTTTTGCCGTAAAGCTTACGCTACAAATGGTCCTACATGGACCTAAGCCACTGCTCAATATTTAAAAGCGTCAATTTTATTCTCTGTGTTGTGTGTGTCACAAACAACATGTATGTAACAACATGCTGTTACAACATGAAATATGCAAAGTAAAGTTTTTATAGCCTAATAATTGTTATACTTTTTAATAGTTTAATGTTTCTTTATTATATTAAGTACAAACTTTTTTATACTTTAGAATAAAATCACATACTTATACCACAATGTAACGTGGGGCGTATTTTACTTTTAATTCCCCCGTTGTGTTCTAAACTAGGATGCAGAAATAATAACGCTTTGGAGGGATTGTAGAGAGTAAATTTCGTATATTTACTTATTACACTATCCTTAACGGAAATGTAGATAGAATATAATTTATAATTTATAATTTTTAGCCGAAATAGTGCACTACAGGGGAAGACTGAAAGAGCCCCTGCACTTGCATTCACACCTTGTGAAGATGTGTGTATTGTTTTATATAGGAGAGCTGAGATTTTTCAGCTCTCATTCCTTGTCCAAGTAGGTGCATGCACAAGCCACATGGAATATGAGATGTTGAAGTTGGTGCGTTCTGGTCTGGAAAGCTTTACGTCATGAGTGGGGCTATAACATCTTTAATCCTGACTATTTAATCTATTGCTTGCGATTGACAATAACCACACTTGATTAAATGATTAGTTAATCCACTTTGAAAAAGATTTCATCTTGTCTGGCTTATACCCTTTTGAATGGTACATAAATCACTACACTAATGAGCTATTATGTTAGTCCATCTGGTAATTATAATTGAGGTGCACTAGAGTAATAGTGGGGATTTCCTCAGTATTGGTATATACAAATATGGGCATTCCAAACACGCGTAGTAACCTTTAAAAGTGGTATTGTTGGAGGTACTGGGGAAATAAACTGAATATTAAGCTCTGTATGTCGGCAACGAATGGCAAGGCCGACTGAAAAATAAGATTTGTCATTTTCAAGTTGTTTTTGAACGGACTGAATTTTACGCGCGCCCCATAACACCAACCAGCATGCGAAACTTAATTCCAAGTTCCCCTGCCTTTGAAAAGGTTTCATAGAAACTTAATAATATTTACCCCCAAATGAAAACATTAAAGGTTGTTAAATTAAAGAATAAAGGATTATTCATATTACAAAAAAACAGATGCCATTGATGTTTAAAACGCCGTGTGCAAATTTTTTATTTCTAAATTTGAATATTTTTAATGATAACATTTTAATTTCCTATATTATGTCGATAGCCTTGTGCCACAATAACTCACAGGCAAGCAAGGTAAATGCTAATGTTAATACCAACGCATAAATACACAATGCTACAAGGGATTCAATCAAATTCATTGTAACGTCTGGTTGCTGATCATTGTCAGTGTCTACTTTCCAGTGTTTAACATCTTGCACTGCGCAAGGTGCATCAAATTGTTGCAAACGATGTCGAGCTGTAACATAAGCTCTGGTAAAACTATTTGTGGTGTATTTATGCGTTGGAACTAAGTTTCCAAAGTTCCTAAAGTCGTTCATATGTGCTTTTACTAGCAGAGATAACTTAAGATATTGATGAATTCCCGCACTAATCAAATATGCTAGCGCTTTTTCTCCAAAATACTGAAAATATGAAATTTGTCCCAAGTGTCTAAAACGTATCCTGGGTGTTGAATGAACTGGTGCATAATTATTTTCATAAATGAAAATTCCAGGTATATATTCCACAAGTAAAGGAATGTACAACATATTGGGTCCATCTAATCCAATCAGCGCAGCAGGAAACTCGGGTTTCTGCACCATTTTTTGGATAACATTCGAATACCTGTTGCAATCAATGTGTCCATACCAAGCACGGTCTTCTAACTTTTTAGACTTTGGCTGTTTATTGTACACTATTGCTGTAAACAAGGCTTTCTGTCGTGTAATTTTCAGTACACAGGGGTAATGCGAAATCAAACGCAATCGCTTATCATTTTTATACAGCAAATGAGCCCTAAAATCAAGAAACACATTTAGTTTTCCAATCCTAATTTGATCTCTTATTTCCTCAAAGTTATTGGGTAAGTTTTTGGGTTCCGAAGGAGATGTGATTTTAGAGTACATTGTAAAAGTAAACAAATTTCGTAATAAAATGCCAAAAAGCATCCATTCACTTAGTAACAACAGAGTGCGTTTGCGTTTCAAGTGATACATCTTGGAACAGTCTTGTTCCAATAAAACTGCAAAAAGCCAAAACGGGGGTAGATCGATTGGGTATTTACCAGTTGTCCAAAGTGTTGCCCAAAAAAGTACAGTTATTAAAAGAAGACACTTCCACACTTGATACTGAAATGGAGATGCAATTTCCCAAACATGGGTCCAATCAAACTTGCACAATTTGTCCGTATCAAGAATCACAACATATTTTAAAAACGGTAATTAGATTCAAGGCCATACTCTATTGGTTTATAGAATTTATACAGGCTCAGTCTGGTATTTAAACTGGGAAAACTAAGCTCTATTATATTAACCACAAAATAAGAAACATTGAAGTAATTTGGGATTATGCCAGGAAACCAGGAATTGTCTTTGAAATAAATTTTCTTTCTAGTAGGTGTTTTGTGTTTACGGCGTTTTTGAATATTGTTTTTGTTGGAGTGATAAAAATTCCATTTTTTAACAAGGGTGGACAAAAAAATGAGTTTCTGACCAGTTCAATGACAGCAAAAGTCATTTACCGTAAAAACTCGGTTTATGCCCCGGGGCAAAATTTCAAATTTGAGGTCTCAGACCCGGCTATAATTCGAGGCCGGTTATAAACCGGGGCAGGGCAAAAATCCAAATTTACTAGTTTTCGACATAGCTTGATAATAAAATCGTAAACAATTCTTGCTATATTTTGAAATTTTGGCGATATTTCAAAAGTCTTTTGTGCGAAATTTTGTTAGCTTTGTAGCTAAAAACCTAATACCATGTTAGTTAGCATAATAACACGAAATTTCATTCAAAAATGGTACTTATTATATGCTTTTGTTTACGATTCATACTAAAGCATTTTTGACCCGGGCATAAACCGGGGCAGGGCAAAATTTCAAATTTTTGCCTCTAGACCCGGCTATAATTCGAGGCCGGGTATAAACAGAGGTCCGGGTATAATCCGAGTTTTTACGGTAAATGTGTAAGATGTAGAGGTAATAAAGGATTTATTTGCGTGTGTAAAGTTGTATCGTGTCGGAGTTTTTAGCTGAAAAGTTCCACAAGTCATGCAAGCCATAAACACAACTTTCCTTGTAGAAATTATAAATATACGGGCTCCTAAAAGCCCGTAGGTGTTCAGATAAAATTCTATATTACTTGAAATGAAACCCATTTTAGCTATTATATAATGCTCTCTGAAATACATGCTAACATGTTTTACTGATTTATAAGCTTGAAATTGCCACCAAAATATATCAAATGGCATAAAGGACAATAAATTATCTTCTTGAGTTACGTAGGCTAGTTGAACTAAACATGAATCACTAAATCTCTGAGAACTTGATAATTTACTTAAAAGTTCCAACTCGGTGTACCTACCTCTTATTATTGGGTCATTATCAAAACTAGTTAAGTTGGATATATTTTGCCAATTGTATAGTTCAGGGTGATACGATCCATTAATTGCTTCCACGACAATTGCCGGCAGGACAACTGCAGGTACGACAATTGCCGGTACGACAACTGCCGGTAAATTGCATGTAAATTTGTAATGCTAAAGCCCTAAGCTAAAGCCCATACTAAAGCCCTATGCTAAAGCCTTGTCCCATACTAAAGCCCTATGCTAAAGCCTTGTCCCATACTAAAGCCCTATGCTAATGCCTATACTAAAGCCCTATGCTAAAGCCTTGTCCCATACTAAAGCCCTATGCTAAAGCCCTATGCTAAAGCCCATTATAAAACCCATGCTAAAGCCCTATGCTAAAGCCCATACTAAAGCCTTGTCCCATACTAAAGCCCTATGCTAAAGCCCATACTAAAGCCTTGTCCCATACTAAAGCCCCATGCTAAAGCTCTATGCTAAAGCCCATACTAAAGCCCCATGCTAAAACCTTGTCCCATACTAAAGCCCTATGCTAAAGCCCATATTAAAGCCTATGCTAAAGCCTAACCTAACCTAACCTAACCTAATTTTATCATGATAAACTTATCGAACAGGACTCTATCATAGGCTTTAGCATAGGGCTTTATTATGGGCTCTAGCATAGGGCTTTATTATGGGCTCTAGCATAGGGCTTTAGCATTACAAATTTACATGCAATTTACCGGCAGTTGTCGTACCGGCAATTGTCGTACTGGCAATTGTCGCTTACCGGCAGTTGTCGTACCGGCAATTGTCGTACCGGCAGTTGTCTTGCCGGCAATTGTCGTGATACCCCATTAATTTGCGTGTTAAATAGAATGCAGTCACCATAGAAGCTGCACTTGTTTAACAATGTTGTAGCTAAACTGGTTGCATTGTCTGATACACTTGGTATTGTAGAAATATGAAATAAACATTGGTTAAACAAATTCAAAAATTCAATATGTATTTCTTTTGAGTTTATTTGACCAAAAGAGAAAAAATTGAAAAGGGAAAATATGGCGCGTAGTATTTGCAACAGCTTCATTGTAAAAATCTAGTAATGCGAAGATTATTTCCTAGAATGTGTAAACTTAAACCGCAAGACTCTACACAAACTTAAAAATTTGAATTATTATATTCTTCGTACTTCAAATTTGAGCCGAGTTCTACTGCCCTTTAAGTTACAAGTGGTTGTTTTGAGCTCAACCACAATTTACTTTTTGTGACAAAGTGCTTGTGACAAATTCAATTTTAATGGAATGAGTGATCTCAAGTTGACTATGAAAATAACAATTTTTCCAAAAGGATCTCAAATTGGAACTAATGTTTATGCAACGCTTTAAATACTTGTACTATAATAATCGGCAACACTTACATATCCAAATACTATATAACTTTTTGAATATCTTGTTTACATTTCGTGTTTTTGGCAGATAGTTAAAGCACACGCCCATCGATTTTATCAGTTTTGAACTTTTTAAAGTTAAAGGGTGCATAACCTATTTAAATTATTCTAGTGAACCAATATGAAAAACGGCTTTATTAAGAATTTATTCATCCGGTAAGTCATTAGTGTGTGCTATAAAACCTGACGTAATTCCTCTTCTAATTTCCGGAAAGTTGCAATGCAGAAACAACGTGTACAAAATGTCATGATGATAAGTTCAAAGCAAGGTATTGATAAAAGTATTCAACATTAAATTAAAGCGCTCGTTCTGCATGCAAAGCCTACACAAGTGTATGGCGCCGTATGACTTATTTTCAGCAAAACATAGAAGCACATTTTACTACCTATGTTGACGTAGTTACTCACATAAGTAGCTACAGACACTAGCAATCTTTCACTGTGTTTCTGTGCGTAGCTAATTGGATTGTTTTACTATTTTCTTAAATTTGCTCTTGGTTTACGTAGTTATATGCAGTTTACGACCAAAAGCGGCATCACAGGTAAGTATTTATTTATAAATTGGTGGTTGCCGACTTGCTGGCAATTGTTTCTGTCGTTCCTGCAACCCTGGTAGCAAATGTACTTACGCGTTAGTGAAAGTTGGGGAAAGAATTATGTATTTATTTACAGCGTTACATCAAATTGTATGGATGATATGATTTTATCCATTTTGCAGCATAGATTTTTTCAAATAAAGTCGTTTGAGCAATTTCTAGAGAATTTGGAAAAAATGCATCCCTGCTGAAGTTCGAGAATAGGATTAGAGTGGAATGAATAAGTGCATAAATACATATGCATACGCTAATAGTTTTAAATAAATCTAATGAATGTGATAAATTCACGTTCATCATTTAGAAACTGATCCAATGACGTGTCACTGCTTCTGATTTCTGCTGTAACAAATTATCTGTAATAAATACGAGAAATAAGGGTCATATATAGATAAATAGAAGATTTTATAGATGAAAATAAAGTATCCACTTTGTACATAAGCTATTTTATTATTTGTTGAGTTTATCTGAGTTGAGTTGATGCTTTCGAAATTTGAAAACTCATAATATCAAATAATTTTTGGGTACGCAACATATTTAAAAACCGTAGGTTACAAAATCATCCCAAAAAAATAAAAACCAAAACTGCATGTGAACATGTATACGTTTTCTGGGAAAAGAAAAGCTTTTAGTATAACCGTGTATAGTATGTGGAAGTTGTAAATCGTGAAAAAAGCACGCAAAACTGGTATACTCACGAAGCAGAGCAATTCTATCCCAGTGTCTCCCACAGCAAAAAAAAAATCGATACGCATAAGATGTAGAGCTTGCCAGAGAATGTGCAGTTGCAAAAATGTTGAACTTGATGCACTAGAAAGTGAAAGTGCGGAAATAAGAACCAGTGTTGAACGCCACCTTGCCACGCTACTGAGAACTGCGTTAGGAATTTTACACTTTTTATAAGCGCTTTATAGCATTAGCGTTTACTTCAGACTTGAGTGGGATTAATCTTCTTTTGTTTTCAAAATTCTTGTTTTATTCTTTAATTATGTTATGTTACATGGTTAGCCTAGGAAAGATGCTCGCTACTAAAACCAATGGGAATTTAAACGTTTACAACACCGAAGCCCATTTTTCCTGAATTATAGTCCACTTTGTCAGGATTAGAGACCATTGTACCCTAGTTTAGGATTCCTGTTGTCTGGTTTAGAGCTAAATAACCCAGAAAAATAAAGTCTACAGAGGGACGGGAAAATGGACACGATATCTTAAATAACTCTGCTGCAGAAGCAGCGAGCTAATAATAAATATAGTATAATAATTTAGAGGAAAACTTAAAGAAAGTGTTGAAGGAAGCCATTTTGTATTAATTTTCTTGAAAACGTGGAACATATGATTGTGAGCTCAGGAAAGTAGACAAAGTCTTGTGCTCAATACGTGGAAGTCTGTTTAAGCACAACGTCGTAAAAATGAATCATATGTAATGTAATGTCAGACGGGTGCACTTGTATTTACAATAGACCACTTGGTCAAAATCTTGAGTGCAAATCACTATCCCTCCAAAGTCGTTAGATATTTTTTCCTAAAAAAGTCGCTTACATGAACAATGTTCTTCGTCAGCAAGCCAAATGGGATAAAAATCGCATCCTAAAAGAAAGTAACTCATTTTCTTTCGTTTGTACGGATTCTTTTATATCAGACAGCTACTGTAACACACCCATTTTGTTCAGAGTGGCGTAATCATTTGAAATGCCTGCTGCTCAAGCAATCCCTTTGATCTGAAGTGTTGTTTAACATTTCCAAACCCAAAAGAGAATCTCTTTTGACAAACGTACAGGAGCACATGCCAAAGGAACACCAAATCGGAAGAAAAATTATACAGAACAGCAGATATGAACATTTCCATCTTTTGGTCTTTTTGTTTTGAGTATATCATATAACCCTAAAGCATTCGGGAAGTGGTATTGATTTTTTTTGCATAAAAGGATGTTCGCAAATTTATTTGAGTAGGGTCTGATCCTGTCTTTGATTTATTGTAGTTAACATGCAGCTGCTCAGTGCCCTTTAAAGAACACAAAAGTACTATTTTTTACCCTTTAAAATTTCTATTATGACTTGAGCTCAACAATTCAGAGAAAACATTAACTTAAACACAACCTATTTTTCACTGAAAGTAACTTTTAGCATGGAACATACTTGTTGTTATAGATATCAGTGCACTAGTTGTATTTGCTTGTACGTCATTTTATAGAGTTCAGTTTTGCTCAACGTGCAGTATGTTTAAGCTGGCAAAACTCTTGGGTAAACAAATATTGGTAGAATAATTTCAGGAAGGAACAAATATTAACAAAATGTTTGCTGTTTAGGAGCATCGTATAGAAGCAGCAATGCCAAAACTAAATACTAAATACACGGATGCGATGCCCTAATTGATTTCCCAAACGTGCTGGTTGTTTGTGCAGGAAAAAAAGCTCAGAAGGAGATAAAAGGAAAATGCTTTAAGCATGCATCTTAAACTAACATTGCCCACATTATCCATTGCAATCTCCATTCAAATTGGAATACTAAGGTGCACTTTGTTTTCAATTTTCTAGTTTCTATCTTCTGGGTAATTCAAGTAGAACAAACGACAATTGTATTAGGAGATAGCACAGGACAGTGGTATGTTTATCAGCTTAGTTTAAAAGCGTAGGCCGAAACTTGCTTTCAAAACTGTTAAAGTGAAACATTAAAGCACCAAGCTCGAAGCAGTGGATGCAGCTTTGCGGCTAATGTCCTTTTAGAGTGATTCCAGTTACCTCTTAGTTATATTAGCAGCAACATTATTCTAAAAATAGGTACTTAGCAATTTGCTTACAAGTTAAAACACTTCTTGTAAAAAATAAATATAAACCTTTTACCGTTCTTGTTTAGTTCATCGTGAAACCCCATGTTGTTTACTAAACTCAGCAATCCTAACAATTTCATACTTGCATAGCTTTAAGTTTTTCCGTATTACTATGTATACTATGTGTTGTATAAATATTCCACATTGTGTGGCAAGTTTAAAATGGGATGTTTTACATAATCGCAGTTTTAATAATGTATTTACGCATGTCAGCAACTCTTAGGAAAAACCGTTCATATTACATTAGTACTAGGTTGATGAAATGTCAATACTTTGTTATACACACAACAAAACTATGTAACAGATTAGAGTTTAAGCTCTTCTTGACCCCAGAATTATTGGCTATCGTTGAAAACAATCATGTGCCTATATGACAATCAATTTACTTTGGTGTTAAAAATCGACCCCTTTAAGTCGATGAGTACAAAATTTAGAATAGAAAAATGGTAAGCCGTTACTTTCGTGTATCTAGATAGTTAAATGGATTGAGTATTATTAAGGGCAGTATTAATTGCAAAATACAATGCTTGCGTGCACACAAGACACAAAAATGTTTTGACAAAATATAATTGATTTTATTTTCAAAACGTTGTGTCTTCAAAGCTTCTAAAACGTTTTGTTTCCACAAATTGTTTGCTATTTAAAGAGGAGTAAAGTATTTAGTACTGAAATAATTGTTCGGTTTATAGAACGAATGTATCTCAGAAGAAATGAAGCTTGAAAATACTCTAAACAAAATAAATACTTTGAAATTAACAATTTTACGTGTAAGAAAATACTGTCATGTTTCACAAGCCCTTCTCTATTATAATAATTAACGTAGCTACAACATTATGTATTGTATTGTTTGCGGTTTGCGTTAAAGCAAATGTACTAAAAGAAAACAACTGCAACGAAAAAACATATTTCAGCTTCATTTTACCATTTCTTAAGTACATTAACAAAAACGAGGAAAACTATGAGTCATTCAGTCATTATTGTCCGTATAACTTAATATACTACCACTCATTTAATCGTAACATGGTCTCTAAAAACTACTCAACAGACATTGGGATAACTTCTCCCAGCAAGTACATACAACCCTTTGACATAATCATTGGTTCTCTAACGAGCAGTGTAAATGTTGGTAATATATTTGAAACTTTTCGTTAAACTGCAACTGGAGCTCACCCAACCGATCTCTTTTTACTTTTCTCATCTAACAACCTGGATATCAATAATGCGGTTTGAAAGATTTCAAAAAAGGAATATAAATGTGCTAGCTGTAAAGCAAATGGTTCAAACCTTTGTTGCGGCCAACTTGTTTGATTGCAAAGTGTCTGGTATTTGCAAGAAGTACTGCAGTCAAAACACCTTGCGTAAAACAAATTACAAAAATAAAGCAAAATTATTGGCAAATCCGGAGATTCTGCACAAATCATTGGTAAGAAATGCTAATGGACGAACAATTAAAGCAATTGTCTACCTCAAACATGACGATTAATTTTTGGAAGAATAATATGGAAAGGATGTGTTTGCTTGCCGCCGTCTACCTGTTAGATCAGATCATGCTTTTCCTTGTAACCAAAATATGGCTACAATTTCAATTTTGCAACCGCACAACTTGACCCATAGAATGATATCAAAGGATGAACTAAGTGGTTGAAAGACTAGTCTGCCTGACACAGGCCAATAATTTGTAAATGACAAAAGTTTATTATTACACTATTGAAATAGCATTCAGCAGCTTTACTGTACAAAAACGGGTTTACGATTTTCAAAAAAAACCGCAAAACTTACTTGGTACACTGTCTTAGTGCTCAAAAAGGAAATGAAGACAAGTATTTGAACTTTGTTTTTTGGCTCTACGCAATGCGTCCAACAATTTGGTGTCACGCAGTATTCATGCTTTTTCTAATATCTGTTTTGGTATTACAAAACGCTCACTTCACAGACGGATTCCAACCGTTAGCAAGACTGTTTCTTGGAAATAGTGTACCATGGGGATTTTAAATTGTAAATTTTTTTATTTTAGTTCAATTCTTAGGACTATTTGTTTGTGTGTTTTACAGCAACGGAATAATTACTGAGGTTATGGTACCCAAACTTTGCATCCCTTAACCAAATGATACAGACTGAATATAAAATTGTGTGCCAAGAAAGCAATTTGCACTCAAAAATGACATTTACGGAAGAATTTAGACGCTTTGGGATATTGGATAAACTTAATCAAAGCTTTTGTATTTTACCAAGTGCTACATACTATTTTGAAAGAATAAATTGTATGCTTGAAAGCTTTGCAATTTACGCCTTGTCATCAATTCTTTAAGATGTGTTGCTAAACATTAGACACGACTTGCTAAAAGTACAGGACTATAAAGACGTTGAATGCACAGCATTGCCTTATAGCAATACTGTAAATTACTTTTTTGAAGAGATTTACTCTGTGAATAGAAAATGAATGTTGGAAACTTATTTTTTAAAAAAATTATAATGGAGATTGCCTGATGCGTGGAACTAGTGGGCGGATTTTACGTTATATTAGCAAAAAAACTGCATTATCTTAGGACTATTTAGTTCTTACCCATTGCATGTAATACCAGCAGACGAAACAATCAAGCTGAAAAGCATTGCAACAGTAATGATTTTTAATATATTCCGAAGTTCAATCACGCGTGCATTTTTATTAGTTGACCAAGAGTGTTCTCCGATTGCGATTAACAAATATGCTGGTGTACTGTATGGAGTTATAGGGAGAACCTTCTGTTACATTAAAAAATTTGGAAACGTGATTACTATTTTCTGAGATTCTAAAGCCAGTTTTTATTGCCAGATAATTCATTTAGAAAATCTTGTGCATTTAGAAAACCAAGGCATGACCCATGTTAGCATTGGTTCAATAAAGGCATAATTTAAACGGGCATTGTTGACACAATACATTTATTCTTTTGGTGAGTTGAAAATTAATTAGTTACTGTGATTTTTAGTGCTTACAGTAATTACATATGTATAGAGTGAAATAAACTGATGAATAGTTCGAAAGGATGCACTGGTGGTGATAGTGTGATGTTAGGTTGATGAGCAGTGAACTGAGTAATTTGCTGTGAATTTGTGGCGTAAAAATGATGGTAACACGGTAAAAGGAATAGTGGGCAATTTAAAAATGTATTTATTTACTTTACACAGGTCAAAAGGTTAATTTAAGTAATTTTGATAATAATCCATATGTCCAATTGATGCCCCACACAAGTGACTCTCACCATAGCGTACAACAGAGTGCCGGTCTATCGGCCTAAAAAATAGCTTGAAGCTTGTAGAAAATCTCCAACTCAGTACCTACGTGGCATAAAAAACATCATGCTTCTTCTTCTTTTAACATTGGCTTTACATTCATAAACATCTCCCAATAATGTTCATTCCTTAAAAAATACAAAAAGCTACCCGCTCTTCTGTCACTCAATGAACCTGAACGTTACTTTTAAAAACAAAGTCAACTTGGCTTGGCATACCAACTCTACATTCAAAACATAGAGTGTTTACTTAAATATATCTGCAAGCATTTATAATAAATTGTATCCATTAACGAATTACATTTTAAAAGTAAAGATATCTATGTGGAAACTTTGTATGGGCAATGAATATATCAACTTTGCATTAAACACTTAACATCGCCACAGTTGGTAATCAGATTCATGCTAAATTATTTTAATGTAAAAAACAGCTAGATTGTTTTATTAAATAAAAACTATACTGCTTAAAAATGCATTATTAATTTCGTTTTTACATGTTAATATTAGCATCTTGTACACGTATTTATTTTCTCGTGCTTGTAATCTGCCCAAAGCTAGAATAAAAATCAATAGTGCATTTTATTGATTACGTTCACTGCTGAGTTTACTAGGTCACTGTGTAAAAACTGACACAGTTGGTGCACTATGCTGGCCAACAAAAAATCGATAATGACACAGTAAAAAAAGCAAAGCTTGGGTGAAGCAGCGGTCTGGTTTGCGTAGCAGCAAGCCGAATGTCATACTGGTACACTTTAGGGGAGAAATTCAATATAGCAATTCAGTGAAACAGGCAAAAAAGCAGAGAGTGAGTGCTAGCAGTACAAAAAATGTATGCCGTTTCTGCTTGCATCTAACCCACTATTCATTTTCAGTCTTTTTACTTCTGTCAAGCCTTGCTTCTTGTTCAGCGATAATCCATCCATAAAGAAATTTTGTTGCTGATGCCAATTTTTCTGCAAATAATCTTACACTTTTTAAATCCATATGAACGTGTCATGTCAATGTTTATGTATAATTTACTTTATGGGTAGAGTAATGAATCTATTTTGAAAATTTAAGATGCTCTTGACACTGGTTTAGTTCAAACAACAATACAAACAGACAGTAAAGTTTAATGCACCTAGTACAGCAATCAATTAGATTTTAGGGTAAGTAATAGTATTAAAACAGTTGTCTGGATAATGTTCGCAATTGTTTAGTGACCTGAGCTGCAATTTGTGCTCTTCCTATTCCAGGTCAATAAGCTAAAAGTAAATAGAAAATAATAAATGGGCTTGGAAAACCGCCGCAGAAAAAGTAACAAAAATACTTTCAAAAGCAAAGTTCCTGTGTGATTGATATATTATTAAACAACTTGCTTATAAGGTTTGTTATAATAACAGCATACGTAGTTACGTAAAAAATGATTTACTCATTGCATTACCATATTATATAATTAACTTTTACCTCTAGATAAAAAATTAACAAAGTACAAGTTGAATCAATCAATTTCAATAAAAAAGCAGAACGAGTTCGTATCAGCCCTTTCAATAAGTTTTTATAGTTGGTTTTCAGGATAAAAGTGAAATTATATTTTAGATTGTAACATTTTTTTCAAATTACTAAAGCCAGAGTTTTGCCACTAAATGCTTTGCTGATTTCATTTTAATTCACGGGAGAACAAAATGCGCAAAATTGCAAGCTTCTGTTAACTAAATGTGTATACTTAACTGCACAGCCATAAACGACCTCTCACAAGACGAGGAACAACCAGCAGAAATGGTTGATGAAGGGTAACTATTTATTCAGTTGTGTAGTTATTCCTATATATTCATATATTTACTGTTTACCCTCAATTTATATATTATGGTTTCAAATTAATAATTCATTTATAATTTCAATTCTATTAAAGTTTTACTACTGGTTGGAGCATGCTATTCTACTTACTTTTGCTAATGGATGGGTTTCTGGGAACGTGTCTTGGCTTTGGCTATCTTTTAAAAATGCTCAAGCTAAGTGAAATGTGCATGCAAGGAGAACCATTGCGTCCCGCCCTCGACGAAGAAGATTAAAAATCCAGCAACTTCATCTTGAAGACGATGACACGTTTGATTAGGAGATTGACGATGACGTAGAGATTCGGCGTGTACCACGAAGGAGCAGTCGGGAAGAGCGAAAAAGAGGATTGTGGACGTGGTGTCACGCTAGTGTCCTGACGGAGAAATAAAAAACGTAAAACATTACTTTGTATTTTCAACATTATAAATCAAACTCACTTAAAGCTATTATGCTCTGAATTTCCAACAATCATAGGATACCTAATATATTGCGTATTTAGCAGTAAAATTGTTAGATGGAAAATCATAGTATTTCTAATATTTACGATTATTCTCTAATGAATAATTTATATACATATATATGGTTCTCGTAGATCTCACTACTAAAACGGACTCAATGGAGTAACTCCATGGGTTATGTGAAAGGCCTGAAATCAAAGTTTTAAGTCATTATTTGACTTTTTAGAAATTTTGCAACAAAATTAAGCTTGTACGGCCCTGGATCTGGGGCGCTCCGAAATTGTGATGTATTTTTCTAACGTATACAAGAAGCCAAAAAACTGAAATTTTGAAAAACCAAAAAAAAGTCTTTGAACACAGTCTATTGGTGATTGTCTATGCAAAATTTCACAAATTTTGGTCGACCCGTTTCTGAGTTAGAACTTGCCCACTTGACCGATCTCAAAATGTATTCTAGCTGTATAACTCGGCCATTTTGCGTTTTAAGAAAAATGAAATGCACATTGTTCATATCATTTTACCTAACATATAATAATATTCAGTCGAGGTTCCGATTTTAAAACTTCGATTTCAGGCCTTTCACATAAACCATGGAGTTACTCAAATGCAAAGCAACCTTAATAAAGTGATCGACCGTTTTCATTTGTCCAGAAAATGTTTTACTTGTATTTGAATATAGTAAGTGTCATGTATGATTAAAATTTAGAAAGTCAAGATGGGGATGCTAACAGTATAAATTTGATGATTAGTTAATATGATTGATAATTGCGGTCGTGTTACGTTTATAATACCTCAAGTGTATTATTTATAGCGGCGAAGTTAGTTATAATCGAATACGTTTTCGTAAATTTCTAAATATGTGAATTCGCCGTATCTATTGTAATAGTTTAATCAGTAATAAGCCAATACCAAGATTTATAAAGCGTTTTGCAGTTATGCCAATTTTATTTATTTGTGAATCGATCATTCATATCGTCAGGGTCTTTCCCCGATATCGTAAATGCAAAACCGGCCGGTTCTAGGACCTCGTACATGAAATTTTGGCCTGTTCTAGGATCTCGTACATGAAATTTTGGCCTAAACTAGGACCTCGTACATGCATTTTTGGGGCAAATTGAGATATGGCTACCGTCTTGTTGCCCATTCCATTCTGCGCATTTTGATGTGTCGTTCATCCAATTCCTTTGTTTACAAGTGCAAGTATTTATGAGATGGTGACCATACAACATGCATGCATGTTATGATAAACAGCTGCATTTTTACCAGCATTTTTGTAAAATTGAAGCACTATAGTCAACCAGCCGTCATTTGTTGGATTGAAAAACGTATTTTTGTTAAAATTAGTGCACGTTTGCAAGTATGCATAATTTTTAGTGACTAATTTAGTAAATGATCTGAGGAGTACTAAAATTTGGATGGATTTAGTTTTTTGAGAATTACTCGTAACCATCAAAAACGTACTTACGAGGTCCTAGTTCAGACCAAAATTTCATGTACGATATTTTGATTCCGGCCGGATTTTCATTTACGAGGTCCTAGTTCAGGCCGCTTTTGCATTTACGATATCGGAGAAAGACCCTGACGATATGGGTTTTATTAAAGCACCAATTTAACAGTTCTTGTAGGTTTGATTGCTACTGCTTGAAATAAATGTTTGAAAGTTAAATAAGCTAGAAACAGCTAAATTATTACATTAACCTGCAATAAAAATGTTATAATGGCAACTGAAGCAGAATTATTCACAGTTTTTTTTTTCAATTTTATTATCTTGCTCTGCTGCAACTATACTGTTTCCCTGTATGTGCACATGTATACCATTTCCAACGAAAAAAAACGGTGAAAGTTTGACCTTTTACAACAATTATAAATGTAAAGCGAGATGTAAAAAACAGCAAAGTTCTATAGAAAGCCTATATACAAAAACACAGCAAGCCCTCTTCCCAAGCTCGTTTCCATAGAAGAAAGTCAATATGTGTGTATAGGACGGGATGCATCTTCTGCACTGCAAACCTTAAACTTGAAACAGTGAAAAGTGAAAGCAGACATGTAGCGTAAAGATTTAGGAAACTAAAACATAGTATATCGCTACCTAGTAGTACTATACTGATCTACTTTCATATCCTTATAGTTTGTATACGTTTTAATGAACCACCTTTCATTTCAGCGTTGAAATGGATTTATTAATGTTGGATTTGGGCATTAAATTAACGGCCATATTCACAAAGGAAATGACAGATACTAACACAAAGATTTTCAACAAATACTGATTAGAGGATTGCATCGGGCTCAATGTCGAGCCCGAAACCCGAAGCCCGCCCGATGATTATATATAAAGCCCGATGCCCAAAGGCCCGCCCGAGCGAGCTAGAATTTAAAGCCCGCCCGAAGCCCGAGTCCCAAATTTTTTCAAAGCCCGATATACCCGAGCCCGAGCCCGATTATTTTTTATTTGTAAATTTTAGTGAACCTTTTCACTTTTTCTGCAAAAATTGTAGTTGAAAACAGGATCATTCGTATTGTTCTATAGTACAAATGACGTTTGCATGTTAGAAATGCAATTGTTCTTGATGTAATCACCAAAATTTAATAAAAAATATATCAGTTTTTCATTAATTTTTTACAAATATCAGCAAAAACTCAAGTTTATATTAGAAAAATTCAATGTTTCGGGTATTTTTCGGGCTTATAAAAATTTTGAGCCCGCCCGAATGCCCGACAAAACTGCATAAGCCCGAAAAAAGCCTGCCCGAGGCTAGATATTTTTTTCAGAGCCCGCCCGAAGCCCGATCGGGCCCGGGCTCGGGCTCGGGCTTTGGTCGGGCATCGGGCTACCCGCAACCCTCTAATACTGATAAGCTACCAGAAACCAATGATATGGGTTGGTAGGTTTTATTTATTATTAGAGTAACCACAACGCTTACATTCCTCCAGACTTTCCATTCTGGCTTACAAGTTTATAACTGGCTTACACCTGGAGAATAAAAACTCATTATTTTTCACTTCCAAAAGTATTACTTTGCAGAAAGAAATATCAATATTATATGTGTCTACATGGACGCCAATGTTCTTCCAAAGTAAGAATAAGAGATTATGACAAATCGTTTAATGCCGCTTGTTCGTTCCTGTATAAGTTTCAATACTCAATACATGCTAACTTGAATACTTAAGTTATAGGCAACCTGCTCGCGTGTTGCTCCTGCGTCTACCTAAAACTCTCCAAAATCTATCCACGTGCAAGTTGATTAACAATATAATACGACCAACATCCGCAGTGTATAGGTGTTAAGCTTGTTTGAAATTAATAGTTTTATAAAGCTCACTTTAATCGTTATATTGATTGACGCTTATTCCGTGAAACCCACAGGAAAGTTGCATTGCATATTTGTTACTTCTAGTTATTGCCATTGGCACATAAAGTTACTGAAAAAGTTTTTAGAGTAACAAATTCCAAAGTTTCCGGAATGGTAAATATGGATCCACCTCTGGCTTATATTGATAATTTAAACAGTTATCTTGACCCCATTGGTGCACAGAAATGCTTTCTTCTACTTGATAACTACCGCGGCATTGATTTTCTACCACTAAACTACCCCATTGTTTTTCGAAACCCTTCAGTGTCCGTCAAACAAGTTGGTACTATAAACAGTACATCTAAAAACTCATGCTCAACCTCAACATTTCGAACCTTCTTGTGGGACATGTGCTTTGTTCTCGAGTTTTATTTATTTTCGTCCAACGCCAAGCCTTGGAGTTGCCAAGCACACATTTTATTTCTCCAATCAATGAAGTACATACCATATACTAGTAATTTTATGCACAATCCTCCCTTCTTTCAATACAGCTTAAGACTTGCCGATCCAGTGCAATGGACGCTTCCCAACACTTTATCAACTTTGTTGGGTTTTATGTTCTGGCAAGGTTTGAAGGGCAGTCCTTCATCAGCACAAAATGAAGCCGAGATGTTTCAAAAGTTTCTTTCAGAAGAGAGTATGCACGCATGTCTAAATTTGTTTGATTGTCCCTACAAGGCCATTAAACAAGTTTATGTAAAACTAACGGTAAAAATTCGGCAGTTGCATAGTTTAACTGGAAGTTTTGGAAAAATTATATTATGCAGTGTGCTTTGTCTAACTTGTGTGACCAAGTAAGTAAATTGTAAATTTTAGTGAGAATCACTTTAAACGTTACAAATATATATGTAAATTCTCCCCTTTTAGTCGCATACATCCAGGAGGGCCACTTGCACCTATTCCACAGACTGAAATAGATGCTGTTATTTTATCATCGTTTCAGCAATTAGAGAAGCAAGGCGCATTTCCGAAGGAACATGAAATGACACAGTGGCTAGTAGATGTGCATAACTTTGACAAACAGCAGCACATGCTCGACTTAGTTTTAAGTCTGTGTAAATATCAAACTGTTCGACAGGACATTTTCAAAACTCGATTTGTAGAAGATAAACTTTTATACGCTCATGTTAGCGTATGGACAACTGCTATTCTACAAAACTATACATTTTTATCATCAGAGTTGACTATATGTGAAAATGGAATTGAGAAACAATTTTACAACGCACACAGAGCACATACTTATGCCTCAATAAGCAGAATGTCTTACGTAGCATCCGCGCCATTTTCGCTTGCCCTCTACACAGAGGATCCCTTTCACTCGTTGCTATTCTTCGCATGTGGTTCTCGAAGGTATGAAGGTTTCGTTTTCAAAGACTTAGTAAGCGTATATAAGTTTTTTGTATGGTTGAGTATAAGCATTTGCTTTCTAGCAAGTGTTCTAGTTATATCTAAGTTTGGTAAAGTTAAAATGTACAATTTTAGCTACAGTCTGGCCTGTTTAAAAATATTTCTTGAACAAGGAGGTTCGTACAGTAAGAACCATTTAAAGTATATACAGTATAGAATCGCTTTAGCTAGTTTTCTTTTAGCGGCGCTGGTTTTAAGCAACGGTTACAAAAACAACAATGTCTACAATATGATTACATCCCGAGGGTTACGACCCTTTTGAACATTTCACGAGCTTCTTGAAAACGGGTTTCAAATGTACACTGCTATAAAATTCTTGTCGGTTAACAACTTTGAACATGCTGACTTTCGCAACCTCAGTTTAGCCTGGGTCAACAGTTCATTTACCTTTTTCACATCCTTGCAAAACAAAGGTCCAATAATAACTGGAAAAGGTTACACAGACGATTTTGTTCGCACACCGCTTGAAAACTTGATTTACAGGACGGTAGTGTTACACCCAAGAATGAAGCATATAACAGAAATAGTTGTGAATCAATTTATTGCTAATGAAAACCCGAACAAACTGGGCCATCTAAGTTTTCATAAAATACCTCGTTTAAACAAGTTGATTATTAACGCACTTGTAAAAATAGAGACAAAACTTTTGGCAACGGTGTTTTCAAAATGCAACAATGTAGGCTTGTTTCTACCCTTTTTATATATCAGAGGGGTATGGAATTTGTTCCAAAGGGCCAATATAAGAATGATGTCTGATATGCACCTGGGCAAAGAAATGTATTTTCAAAAGCATTTCGTGTTTCAAATTCGTGGCATGACAACTCCGTTTATAATTCGTAGGATAAAATTAGTTCAAGAAACAGGAATAATGAATTGGTGGATAGAGTTGGTGAAATCTAGTCGTCATATGTGGATGAATACTGGCAATACAAAAAAGGTAGAGGCTGCATCAATGCAAGGAAATATTATCGTTATATTTGCCGTATTAGGCTTTGGTTGTGTTGTAGCATTGTTGACATTTTTGGTTGTTGATAAGTTAAAACCAATCCTGTTTACGTTGTGTAAGTTTTTGTTTTCCATTTATACAAAGTTCCTAACAAATATTTGCACCAAACAGTTTGAATTTTTGCGTACACTTTTTACAGCAAACTCATTTTCTAAAATCAAGCCACGCTGGTCAATATGTGATAACTAATTCAATTCCAAGTTGAAAGCATATTGGAACTTTGAATGTAACAACGGTTAGATATGCGTAGGTAAGTTTTTACAAGTAAAAACTATGTAGGTACTTGTTTTTATTTCTGATCTGAAGGAATTTACTTTGTACAGAATCTCGGGCACGTTAATAGAGTTGTTTGATCTACGATGCAGTTTAATTGAATCATGGAGCAGAACCAAACAGAGGGAGTTTAACCGAATATTGATAAGCTGCCCAACACTAAAGATATGAATTGATTGGTTTGATTTTATGTTTTACATTTATCACAACACTTAGAGTTTTTCAGGTAGTATTTGACGTCATCTCAAACTGCTTACTAACGTTTCCTTAAAATTTCTGCACATATTATTATTGATATTACCAATAATAACATATCTCTCAGGTGAATCGGGCCAGAGATACCTGATGACAATAAACTTAATCCATTTAAATATACTTGTAGTTTTGGTGAACTGGTCAGTGTCAGTGAAAGTAATACTAATTTTATGACAACTGCAAAGTTTAGCATGTACATGTTACTATTATTCCTAATATTAATAAAATTAGTTATTATGCTAATATCTTAATTAAATTTACATTTGTGAGAATGAATAAAAGAATATAAAGTAAATATAATTAGTAACAGTAATTATGTAATAACACTTGATGAAGGTAGTACTTAACTGCCAAAAGCTAGAATAATAAACTGTATGTTTTGCAACAATGGCATCCATGATCTCCGCTAAACTTTTTTACAATTATGTAATATGTTTTTACAATATTACAGCTTGACTTACTGGATTGTAATGCACTTGTATTAAATGTTTTACTATACCAACGTCATAGGCAGTGTAATAGATTCACATTGATTGCAATTGTGGCGCGTAAAAAATAGCTTACTCATCAATCAATAAAAGCTCAACCGTAAAGTCGTTCGCACATTTAAGAGAGTTTAATGGAGTAAGCCTGTCAATATAATTAATTGCTCCAAACTTCACCTTGATTATATTGCAACTTTTTAAAAATTGTCTATGCTGTTTCCTGTCGTGCCTGTTTGTACGACACAAAAAAGAAAATTCGGTGTTAACAATTTGAAGTGTCCTCTGACATTCAGAATGCACATTTGCCATTCCTCCATTAATGACAGTAACGACCATCAAAGAATCAAAAAATATTATTCCAGTGGTTATCAACGGAATAATGCTGTTGTATGTCCATCCCATTCTCACAATTATTGCTAGACAAACTGATTGCGAAATAGTTGCAGCCATTGTGAATACAGTTGTGAGACTTTTTTGTTGAATTTCATTCATATAAATTCCAATTATTTGCAGGGCTCGGTATTTCCATGACACAAGCTGAATATTTCTCCAGTTGTGCTTGTAGCACTCCTGAAAGCTATAAATATAAAACATAAGTAAATAGAGAATAAGCAACACCTACTATTAGTTGTGTAATAACCTTTGAATATGCTGTCGTAGTGTCAGCGTGCACAATACCAGTAGATTGCAACCAATAATAGCAATTGTATTGCCTCCAAAGGACCAAAACCAGTGATTTACCAAAAATACAGTAATTTTAATAACGTGCATTAGTACTGTTGGAACAGATGAGCTGTAACCTAGATTATCTTTGCATTCTGGAATAATCCAAAAACCAACAAGGCTTGGATTGCAGGGGTTTTGCCAATGAAGTCCGTAAACGTATATAAGAGGAATGAAAACTAGAGACAAAAATTCTCCATATGCAATCCAAATATTTAGTTTTTCCAGAAGCGTGTGAGTACTGGTGCTCTTTCTTAGTACAGGTTTTTCCATTGAAATGTGGAAAAGGCCGTTTATATAGTGACATATGACACTCCCGTGGTTGTTTATTACGCGAAGAAAAACTTGTCCGATTGCTAAACACAGAAGAGCAAGTCCGTACAAGAACCAACTTGTTGTTGTTTGCTGAGATGTGTTTGATATCACGCAGTACTTCCAAATACCTCCGAAGATAAGTAGCACAAGTAGAATTAAATGAAGCACAATTTTCTTTTTTAGAATGGCTTTATGTGTTTGAAGCTCCATTTGGCGTTTTGTCCTGTTCCAATGAAATGGAACACTGCCCAAGGAATTGGAAAGCCAGCAAGAGCTTTCAAAAAGAAGCAAATGGGTACGAATCATTTTCTCCAAATTTGAAGCTGTGTCAAGGGTAACTGAATACCTGTTTTGTCAATGCAACTTCCAAATATGTTATATCAACCGTAACCTTTTCTAATTCTTTTATAATCCTGTCATTCTGTCAATCTGACAACTTTAAAATGCCGCCTTTAGCTTGTAATAATCTAAATTACACGTAAGAACTTCAAGTTTATAATTACTAAGTTCAACTTAGTAAGTTGACATTTGTCATTATTGTAAAACCCACAGGCAACATTTAGTCCCTGTAGTCAGGGTAGTTCAAATAAACCCATACTTTTTGGCTGTGTGAACATTGGCTAATGTAAATATTTAATAAACCCACATTTGTGATATAATCTAATAAAAACTTTCAATTTGATAAAGGCAGCAATATGGGTTGCGTCAGACAACAGAGAAGGCTAGCCGTCATGTTAGACTTACCATAAGTATGCCTTTATGGTTTTCTAATTTCTAAATAAAGTTAACCCTGAACACGTGTATTTTTTAAATTCAACAGTAAAACGACTTTGATTACACGTTTCTTAATTTAAGTCCTAACAAAGTAATTGTATATTTCATTTCATAAAGATTTTATCAAAAATACAAATTCACTTTTAAGGTTGAGTCAAAGTAAATGACAATATTTGTATTTTACTTGCTATATTACAATATTATATTGACTTGTCGGTTTTACAAAAATATACTGATTTCACAAGCCGATAATATGCCCATAAAACGAAATTAGTAGGTTCGACTGTTGCTTGTTTGAATGTGATTTCCAGCATGATGAATTTATACAACGACTAGGCGACTTAAGAGCTAAAACTGTTAAACTTTTCTCCGCGTTTTATCATTTGTTCGAAAAATGTTTGAACTTCTTGCCTTTTACCTTAAAATGTAGAACAATTTGTGTTGTGATGTTCACTGAAGGATATGTTGAGATTCGATTGTTTAGTCAATATATCAAGTTATGCCATGATACTAGATACTAAAACCACATCGGTATACCGCGGTACAATGCTAATAACACAAATAATTGAACATTTTACAACTAACAAATGGAATTTATAATGGTTCTTATATAAAAACGCAATTTTTTTACGTCTGTCCTCATCAAATCTACTGGTCTGTTCTCCCTGAGGAAGACACCTGTCTCTGCTAAATAATCTGCATATTCTAGTCTACGGAGTCGAGACAGGTTTATCATCTTGCGATGCGAATTATGAAGTTGGCAACTAAGGATACACTTGTACAAAGTTTGGGCGTATCAGTTGTTTATAAAAATAAACAAATGCTGATCGAAGATATACTGATTTAAATATGACATACAAGTATGGTGTAAAGCCATAAAAGAATGAGAGGGTTTTTAGGTATTTAAGACTTCCCTGTCAATTTGTGTGAGTAAATGGTAAACTTATAAGATTCGCAGTTATTCTTTGTATTAGTGATTTGGACGCATGACGCAGCAATGTTGATGCTCCTTCAACCGGTAACGAGCCTAACCAATTTGAGTTTGCTTTTTTTGTAGAAATTTGGACAACTGCAACTTATAAAGCAGTGTATCTCATACTTGTCCAGGTGTAAGCACGATTTGCAATTCCCATTGTGCTTATAACATTTTGTGGAAAATTTATTGGGAAAGACACTTCCTACGACTGGACACTGGATTTACTTCCTACTTTTATTATAATTAGGAACTTTTTATTTAGCTAGTATTATAAAAACGCTACGTTATCAATATCATATGCAGTGTATCATGTACTTCTAACCAGAAACATTAGTGTTTCCAGTAATTAGCTTAATAAAATTCAATTAATAGACCTTAAAGAAGTTAATAAATTCAAAAAAATCTGTGAATGTGATAAACTTACGTTCAGAATATAAAAAATAATCCATTCACCTTTCACTCTTTTTGATGTCTGTCCCAGCAGAGTAAAAACTAAAACTTGAACCTATGCTAGGGCTTGCTCCACAGCTCCGCACGTGCAAATGTATACGGTTTCTGGGAAAATGAAAGCTTTGAGTATACCCCTGTATAAGATATTGAATAGCAAAACGTGGAAAAGGCACGCAAAATCGGTATACCCATAAAGCAGAACATTCTGTCCCAGTTTCTTCCATAGCAGAAAATCGATACAAAGAGCTTGCAGGGAAATATGCAGCTGCAAAAATCTTGAACTTGATGCAGTAGTAAGTGAAAGCAAAGAGATCAGAAACAATGTTAAACGCCATCTTGGCACGCTACTGAGAACAGCGCTAGGAACGTTGCACTTGTATAAGGGATTTATTGCGTTGGAGTTTACTTCAGCTTTGAGTTTGAGTACCTTTGCAGTGTTTTTGTTTTCAATCATTTTGTTGTAGTATGCAATTTATTTTATGATACGTGCCAATCAAAGCATATTGCAATTACAGAATAAAAGTTAAAATACAGTCATGTCAACAAATATAAAATCCGTCTACCTATAAGCATATTATGCTTATCAGATTTCTCAACCTTTGCTTTTATTGCACTTTTATCTTTAATGATAATAAAATGTGTAAGCCAATTTAGGTTCTGTAAATTAAGTTTGTTTACACAAAGTCATGTCGTTACACTTAGTTTCTATACCTATATTTGTATTGAGCCATTTATGACAACAGCTTTTCACGAATCGATGCTTGGGTATTTTTACGTGATCGGGCTGACATGAGTTTAATGCTTCGTACTTTAATTTTTGGCGGCTTGGAAGCTAAATATACGTAGCATTACTTTCTAATTGTGATCGTTTTCGCAAAAAATCTGCGCGGATTTTTTTAAACATTACTTATGTTATTTAAAAATTCGATTTTTGAATTATTTAAATACTTAGAAATTGAAATTAGTTTTGGTATGCAGCATTGAAAAAGCAATTCAAAGTATAATAGAAAAACAATATCAAAAGTCATTACAATTACATTACATACATGCATACATTACAATACTAAAACTTACGTATCATTATAAACATTCCGTGCAGCGTAGACACATAGCTAATATTTCATTTATTAGGTCGAAGAATCAAAAATATAACAGGAAACTCAAGAATTGTTACATCTCATTTACGGTTTATTCGGTTTCCATTTCAATACAGCAAAAAGAAATATTATATTACCAAACCATTCCTGGAATTGTTATAGTAACAAGTAAAAGTGAAAAATATAACAAAACAGTATTGTTACAAAAATAAACTGTAATCATTTAATTGAAAGCAAACAATTACGTAACCAATTTTTTCGCAATGAAGTCTCAAAAATAGAGTTTTTATTGTGAAAGTCGTGTTGCCAGAGGATGTAACCTTATCAAAGATTGAAATGTGTTATTATTAGTAACCTGGTAGTGTGTATAGCAAGCATTATCCTGACAGACAAGAAATGAAGCGACTAGGCAATAACGCAATTTTTTTAAAAGGCAACATGTTAGTTACACAATAACATGTTTATTAATAACCTATTACATTCCATATTAAATACTGAGTGGCATATTATTTAACATCTGGCTACATATAAAATGTTTTTGAAACAACCATATAGAGCCTTTCATATAATGTGGTTTAGTATCAGAATCTCCAGTACACTTTGAAAGCCCATAGCGTTTTACATTACAATGCTTCCGCTCTAATTTGTTTTGCTAGTTTTGTGCTTGCTGGAGTACCGTTTTTTGAGCACTTCAATAAAAATGACATTATCTATCACCTGTTTCGCGGACATTTTACATTAAACATATTTTAATTCAGGGGGAAAATGTGTTCCGTTACAATTATGGATCTAACAATGGAACAACAAGCATTTCTAGACAGTCTTTTGCAAAGTGATTATTTTTCCTACTCATGAAAGCATTATATTTACGTGGCAAAATTTTTGTCAGGCGTCATAAAAACAACTTTTATCTACCAGAAAATCATTCTTTTATCCAAAGTCAGAAAGAAAGAATATTCATTTATCCCAAGATGATTTTTTGAGTGATAAACGATTATTCCGATTCCTAAAAAAATTTCTTAAAATTCGGTCATTCAACGTAAATCAAGCAACCATTCAGCTTACCATTTTACTTAGGCCTTTCAACATTGCAAATCAATAAAATTCTTTGCTTGTTCAAAGTTCCTTTTTGCCCGGTAGTTAATCCAAAGACAAATTTGCGATGTTTCCTGTTAAGCCCTTTGAGAGAAAGGTCACAAATCCATTTACGTACCACGTACCAAATAACTTTTGAAAATTACATGTAAAAATTGTTGAATCATGTAACCCGAGTACAAACATCCAAACTGCGCGTAATCATATCAATTAATCCAAATGTGACAATTAATTTTAAAACATTGGTGAGACACAGTAGGCAAATTATATCATGTTAATTTTTCATGATAATGTAAATATCGACCTTATCTTCATCATTAAATATTGCGATTGCATGTATTTTTTTTTGCACTGGACATAAAAGACGGATTGGTGTGTACCCAAAATCGATTTGTATACGGAACAAAATAAAGCTTTGACAAAATGAGCTTGCAATATTGCTTTTTGTGTTTTAATTTGAAAGTTTTCATATATAGGAATATATGTAGCTTCACATTGGCTATTAGAAGTTTCTTGGTGCAATTAGAAATATGACTTGAATATGTAATAGTGTGTTGTTTTAAAAAGTGACAAAAATGCAAATTTGTGTACTTACATTGGGCGAGTTAACAAACCAAAACGTCTGCAAGATAATTTACAATAAAAAAACCATTTTTAGCACACATCACACACATTTGCCTGCTTCCACTTGGATATTTATTTCGTTGCCAACATCGGTTTTTCTTCTTTCCTAGTCAGTCTTGGAGATGTTTGTTGCAAAGCGCTGAATATTCCTTTGCCAAAAATTTAGATTAGATGTTAGCAAGTTTAGAAATAGAGAAATGTTACGAAGATTGATTTGTTCGTTACTGAAATCATCAACGTCTACATCTGTTAACAAAACTACTCGAACAACACCGAACAAAACACGCATAATTAATTCCCAAGTGTGGTATACGTTTACATAGTAATTTTTTTGCTATTTTGGTTAGGCAGTAAATTCAGATGCTAACACGATAATTACAAAAAAGATAATTTAATGTAATAACAAGGGACTAATAACAGTATTTTGTATCTTATTAAATCCCTCGTTCTGTATGTAAACCAACTCTACACAGCTCAATGCTATCGTACCAATGTCCTCCGTGTGTAACTTTTGGCATAAGAAGAGCATCAGGCAGTTTTTCCACTAGTGACGTTCCGGAGTTTCAAGAGAAAGGTTGTATCGCTCTGTTCTTTGAAAAAATACAAAAAAATGGATCCTAATACTTTTGAAATACTGGAAGTGGACACAATATTAAATATTATTTCTCTAGCTTCTAACAACACTAACCACTTGCAGCTTAAATGTACTGGTCACAAACTGGATAATTTTAGTGATTATATTGACTTAGTTATTGACCAAAGTTGCTACAGACACTCACTAACGTTCACTGTATTATTGTGCATAGCTAATTGGATAGTTTTGCTATTTGGAATTTTTTCAAATTTGCTAGTGCTATATGTGGTAATATTTCTTTTACGACTGGAAACGGCGTCACACGTATTTATTCTTAATTTGGCGGTTGCCGACTTGTTGGTAATTGTGTCTGTTATTCCGGCAACCCTGACAGCAAATGTACTTACACGTAAGTGAAAGTTGGAGAAAGTGTTTTGCATTTACCTTACAGAGTATTTACCTTAATATTGTAGATAAATTGATTTTCATGACATTACACGAAATGACATTATGTAAATAATTTGACTTTTACATATTTTCAGCATGGATTTTCTCAGATACATTATGTGCAATCGTGGCATATGTTCAACGTCTCTCAGTATTTTGCTCTGTGTACTCATTAGTGGCAATTTCGTTTGACAGGTAAATTTACAAATTTCACATGAATGTAATTTCGTTAATAAGTTATTGATTAACTTTACTATTGATTCAAATTGAAGATGTCGTGCAATGCAACCAGCCTCTCTGAATACCCCAAACATTACCAGAAGTCGTACGTGTAAAATTGTCATAGTGATTTGGACTTTTGGCGTAGCCATAACACTTCCTTGGGCAATTCTCAAAGCTCCATCGACCGTTACCAATGCCGAAAAATTTGAATCTGCACTTTGTGAAGAAATTTGGAAAACTGCAACACATGAAGCTGTATATTTTCTGCTGGTGCAAGTGTTAGCACGATTTGCCATTCCTTTTGTGCTTATAACATTTTGTAGCATATGCGTCTGGAAAAATATGTCCAGTAGAGTATCAGCCCCGTTGTTAATAATTCCAAGCTGTATTAAGCTAGATAATACTCATCAGCTTCGAAACTTAAGAGTGATTAAAGTATTTTTTGTTTTGAATATTGCATTTCTTGTCTTTTGGCTACCATTGTTAATTATTACAGCCAAGTTAAACTTACAGCTGGACAAAACTGACGAAACTAGACTGGAGCGTGAACTCGCGTCCTACTTAATTCCTATTGCGCAACTTTTGGGAAGCTGTAATAATTGTATTAATCCAGTTATCTACTGTTGTCTGAGTAAAACATTTAGAGACCCGCTTATATCTATATACCGATGTATAGTCTGTTCTTGTTTGTCAAAAGAGGAAACGGTTACTGTAAAAAATTTAAGAAAGGCGTCGCAAGAAACAGTGGTATGAAGTGTGTTGTTCAGTGAATCTATTTTCCCCTGTGTTCTTAAAATTCCAAAGTGTCTCTTGGTAAGTCGGTGCTTTGGGAGTCCAAACTAATTCCACAAAACTTGGTCCCTACCCTTCCCAGTAAATCCCTCGTTAAATTCCGTTTGACACGGGGAGAATGCAGACTATGAAGGCAGTGCAGCCACTAACTATGGAAATAATTAAAATGACCACTAACGACTCGGACAGGTTGTACAGCTGCAGCATTACTCTTTATTACTCAAAAATAACCGTTATTAACAATTTATTTTAACAATAGAGTCTCCAGAAAAAATTACAAGTCTCTCTTGCAACCTAGCTCTTCCGAAAACCTTGAGCACACTACTTCCTCTGCGCTGTCTTTCTGCCCTTTTTTTCTCTGAATGAACGTCGGCTTTAAAAACCCCTCCTCTCTCTGACTATGCCCCTCGTTTCTCCTCTTCTTGTCCTGCACTGTTTGCCGCTGCCGTGGCGACAAAGTGGCAAATCTTACGTTAGCTTAAACCACATACGTTCCAACCACGCAATTCAAATTTGTTTTATAATAAAATAATCTACCCGAAAACTTTGTACCCATAAGTGATTAAAATAAAGCAGTTTCTTGAGATAATCTCAACAAAACTTGATTTGTTATTTTTATCCTGTTATAGTTTTAGCACAGTTTGTAATTTATGTCATTTTAAACTATTTAAAACTTCTGCATGTTAACGCATATTTTTACTAACTGATAAACTTACTAATAAACAAAACTTTTGTGAATTTTTGAAAACATAGTGTTCCGGGGGATTTTGGAATCGAAATGACCGACAAATGGATTGTCTGGATATTTTATTATAAGTTTCCATGTCATTGTTAACTCAACGTTTTCAAACCTGTAAATTCGTTGTAATTTGTTCACGTTCAGTATTTTCTAACTTTTATTACTAAGATGATCATTATCAAAGTTCAATATTGTGAACTTTGTATTTGTAATGGCTACTTCCGGTGGAAAGGTCGAGTTCAATCCAACGTAAGTTGGACTTTGATAAACGTTTACATTTTCCTTTGTCTTTCTTTGTATGGAAAATGATAGTCTTTCCTGTAAAACCGGAAACTGTTCGTTTATTCGCTTCATCGTGAAACGTTTCTTTGTTACTTGCCATTTTTGTAACTTTCCGAGTTCGAACCCAGAGTAGCCAGTTTTGGTATAAAAAGGAAATGAAAATTGTGAATAGTCATCAGTCCTCTTGAGGCATCATACCAAACAGAGCAAGCCCAAAAACTCTCAAGGTTGAGCCAACAAAGAGAAGAAAGTCGGTCTTCGGATTAACGGCAATTAGCAAAGCAACCGCTTTTTGTCTATTTTTGGTAAATAATAAAGTTCAAGTTCCATAAGCCATTTTGGAATCGTTTGCTATTTATTTCCATTTGTCTGGAATAGTTTGACCCAGCATTTAATTACATTGGGGTTCCAGAAGTTGTCTCACGTTAGTAAGTGGTCCTTTTTGAGCATTATCATCACCATCTTATGTTCCAAGTTTGGGGACATAATTTGGTCCTTCGAGCCGGATCATTCGCGCTATGGAGTACGGTCAAGTTCCGGAAGGAGCCCCCGGAAGGGGAGGTCAAGGTCCCAGAAGAAGCAGACGTCCAAACCTCGGGCAACCGCCTGCGTTATATGGGGATTGGGCCGCCGAGGAAGAGCTGCCATCCTTTCTCACCAGCACCCACAGAACGACCACTGGTGTGGCCATGCAGAGAACAACACTTGTCACGCCACAAAAGGTTGAAAGGCCACCGGAAGTGGAGGATGACGCCCGTTCGAGAGTCTCTGCTGCCAGCTCCAAGTTACAGTTGGAGATGGATGAAGAATTTGCTACTCTAGAGCGATCCACACGTCAAAATTTGGATCGTCTCTCAGAGTTATGGGCAGAAATGTCAAGAGCAGCCCAGCAGAACAAGGCCAAGATGGACAATCTGGAGAGATACGCGGACTTTGAAGACGAGGACGACCAGGAGGATGGGATGGAACAGGATGCCCACGGGGTGAAGCCGTTTTCCGGTGAGCTCTCTGCAATCGCACCAGCAGGAGCTCACTACATCTCCACGCCTCAGTCTACTCGAATTCCAATCTGGAAGGACAGGGAGGAAGGTTCCACTGCTCCACCACAAGCGTTTCCATTCAAGCCTTCCACGGGATGGAGGGTCAGTGAACAGGGAAGGCAACACCGGGAGCAGCGGAAGCCGGAGTCCAAAAACTACTACAACTGGGAGGAACCCGCGTCATATGGGTTTCCTCCAGAAGCACCTTCATCTAAGCCTTTGACAGGATGGAGGGACAGATGGCAAGAAGCAGAAGACAAGTGGCAAGGTGCCGCATCCCATGGGCACCAACCGCCACCACCGAGTCCTCCACCATCTGCAACAACCAGGGCCAGTGCAGTGCCACAGAACAAATCTGAGAGTGGATTAGCTGACGCACTGGCTAATGCCCTCATCACCGCTCTAAAGTCACAGAACGTGACAACTGAGAAGTTTGTGGCTCGACAGGGAGAAGGAAGAAAGCTACCCAGCTTTTCTGGCAATCCTTTGGACTGGCCAACATTTGCCCATCAGTACCGGCATTCAACCAAGGACTGCGGATTCTCCCCCGCCCAGAACATGGCAAGACTGGAAAAGGCCCTGAAGGGGGAAGCACGGAGGCATGTACGTGCACTGATGATTGTCGCGGACAACGCAGACGTGGTCATGGAACGCCTGGAGCAACGCTACGGACGAGCCGAGTACGTAGTCCAGGCGCTAATTGAAACAGCCAAGAAGACTCCAACCCCAAAGTCGGACAAACTGTCAACCATCATGGACTACGCCGGGGCCATAAACAATCTGGTCACCACGGTCAAGACACTTCATGTTCCAGCACATCTCAAAAATCCCCAGCTCATGCAGCAGCTGGTGGATAAGCTAAATGACAACCTCAAACTGTAATGGGTAATGCATACCCTGCTACACAAGCGTGTCAATCTTCTCCACCTGGCCAGTTGGATTGACAAGGTAGCAGAAGCCGCAAGCAAAGTGACAATCCCCAAGCTCAGAATCCGGAATGGCAAAGAAGAGAACGTAAACACTGCAGCAACAGAGGAATCTTCCCAGTCTAACAGTCCAAAACTTGTCCAGTGTGCAATTTGAAAGGCCATGCAGTATCAAGCTCTAACGTTTTTAAAAAGAAGAATGTGCAACAACGGTGGGAAGCGGTGAGAGGAAGCAATCTCTGTTTCTGCTGTTTGAGAGGCGGACATAGCGTCAAGATCTGCCGATCAAAATGGACATGCCGGGTGGACGGATGCGGAAAGAAACACAACACTCTTCTGCATGGTGGTCCCGGTCCTAATAAAGAAGACAAGGTATCAGCTGACGACGCCAAGCTACTAGAAAAGCTGAGTCAGTTGAATACAAATGTCAATATAATGAAAGAGCCCGGTGCATTTTTGCGGATCATCACTGTGCACTTGAAGGGACCGGGAGGATCGATCATCGCCAATGCGTTGATTGATGGAGGATCAACGTGCACGCTAATTTGTGCTCAGCTTGCCAAGAAACTGAGCTTAAGTGGACCTGTAGACCCAATAAGTATCAAGTGGACCAACCAACAAAAGCAGACTGATTCCGGTTCCAGGAAGGTGGAAGTCTGGACAAACCCACTGGAGGAGACCGTTGAGTAGAAGCTCAAGAACGTACTCACTATCAGCAACCTGGAGCTTACTCATCAACGTGACGATCTGGACAAGATTTGCAAGAAATGGGCACACTTGCAGGAAATCAAGATGCGGTACCTTCCTGGAGAGCGACCACTGATCCTACTTGGGCAACCCCACACTTATCTGACTGTAGCAAGAGAAGTCAGAGAAGATGGAATGGACGCACCTATGATGTCAAGGTGCAAGCTGGGGTGGGCAATCCACGGACCAGCAGAAGGAAACGGAGAGGAAGAATCCATGTTTTCTTGTGCCCATGAATCAGATGAAGACATCTTGCGAGATCTGGTGAAGAAGTCCAGTTTGGACTCAATTCGAGTCATACCAATGGTGGGCACCCGCTCTCAAGATGACATAACCGCTTAGGCATTAATGAAACAAGTCACTCGGCGTGTCGGGGACCATTGGGAGACTGGGCTACTCTGGAAAAGGGAGCCCGTTGTGTTACCACCAAGTCAAGATGTCGCACATAGCCGATTCCGTGGAGTTGAAAGGAAAATCCGAAGGGACGAGCAACTCATAGGACAGTATCGGGCCAAGATACAGGGTTACTTGGCTAAATGCTATGCTCAAAACCTATCACCGGGAGAGCTAGCCACACCAATAGAAATAAAATGGTTCCTGCCTAATTTCAACACAGCCCATTCAAAGAATCCCGGAAAGTTTCTGGAGGCGTTGGACGCTGGAACTGGAAAAGCAACAAAGGACCTGGCAGAATGGTCTGAGATACCTATGGAGTGGGCACTGGGGCCCGCGAAAGATTGTTTTACTTTCCGGGTAAATTTGGAGCGAGCTGGAAAAGGGAAAGCAACTGGAGAAAAGGTACCCAACAAACTTGCAGTTCTAGGACTGGCCATGCTGGTATGGGATCCGCTGGAATTTTTGGGGCACTACATGATCCAGGCAAGGATACTTCTTCAGGATCTGTGGAAATACAAGGTTGGCTGGGACAATGGAATCCTCTCTACCACTTTCGCAAAATGGAAAGCGTGGGTGTGGAACCTCTCACGGAAGCGGAAGAAGGCGATCAAGTGGCACTTCATCCCACCCTCTGCAGCTCATATGGGGGGAAGTTGGGAAAGACTGGTCGAGAGTGTCAAGACTGCAATGTCGGTCATCTGGAGAGCAAGAGTCCCCAAGTCCTGAAAAAAAGTGTTTGCTGAAGCCGAGGCCACTGTCAACAGCCGCCCTCTGACAGATGTGCCGGTGGACCCAGAGTCACCAGAGGCTCTGACACAGTTCCATTTCCTCATTGGAACTTCCAGTGTTGCACAACCTCCTGGCGAGTTCAAGATGAACCTAAATTTGCGGAAGCAGTAGCGACAAGCTCAAGCATTGGCGGATTCATTCTGGCAAAGACAAAGTTGTCAGGATCGTGGATGTGAAAACTGCTTCCGGAACCTACAAGAGGCCTGTGGTCAAGCTCGGGAAACTGGATCGGAAGTCAACGGAGAGTCCAGAGGGATTTACTGCGTAAATCGGGGGGAAGAATGTTCCAGGGGATTTTGGATTCAAAATGACAGACAATGGATTATCTGGATATTGTATTATAATTTTCCATGTCATTGTTAACTCAACGTTTTCAAACCTGTAAATTCGTTGTAATTTGTTCACGTTCAGTATTTTCTAATTTTTATTACTAAGATGATCATTATCAAAGTTCAATATTGTGAACTTTGTATTTGTAATGGCTACTTCCGGTGGAAAGGTCGAGTTCATCCAACGTAAGTTGGACTTTGATAAACGTTCACATTTTCCTTTGTCTTTCTTTGTATGGAAAATGATAGTCTTTCCTGTAAAACCGGAAACTGTTCGTTTATTCGCTTCATCGTGAAACGTTTCTTTGTTACTTGCCATTTTTGTAACTTTCCGAGTTCGAACCCAGAGTAGCCAGTTTTGGTATAAAAAGGAAATGAAAATTGTGAATAGTCATCAGTCCTCTTGAGGCATCATAGCAAACAGAGCAAGCCCAAAAACTCTCAAGGTTGAGCCAACAAAGAGAAGAAAGTCGGTCTTCGGACTAGAGGCAATTAGCAAAGCAACCGCTTTTTGTCTATTTTTGGGAAATAATAAAGTTCAAGTTCCATAAGCCATTTTGGAATCGTTTGCTATATATTTCCATTTGTCTGGAATAGTTTGACCCAGCATTTAATTGCATTGGGGTTCCAGAAGTTGTCTCACGTTAGTGAGTGGTCCTTTTTGAGCATTATCAACACCATTATATGTTCCAAGTTTGGGGACACATAGCTTGTGAAAAAAAGCCTTTAGAGTGATGAAGCAATTGAGGTTTACGCAAAAATAACAAAATTTATAACTTTGGATTAAAATTTTACGGTTCGGCAAGCCTTCCAATATACTTGCTAATTCTCTGCAAATATTTTTGCGCATTTTTTACATTGCCCTAGCCTATTGAAGAGATAAAAAAGGTTGAAAAGTACGGACAACAAGCAACCAGCTTGGAGAAAACAGCAGCTGTATATTATTGGATTACAAAACTTATAACAATGTCTACACGCTGATGGTGGGAATTGAAATAAATTACTTTCGTGTTTCACACATTACTCCATAGCATATTTACCCTGGGAAAAATTTAATTTGACAAAAGCACACGCATAATAATGTTCATAAAAGCCTCGTGAAAGCAAGCTTGTTGAAGAGATATATGATTTCAGCAATTGGCGCTTTAGTGCCTTTTCATGCAATAAATAAACCCGAAAGAGATTAAGGCTCATCCGCTACCACAATAAAAGTTATGGTTGGTATAGTTTTTGTTGACGTGTTTTCACACCTAACTAAATTCATGGAAGGAAAGGAGTTTCGCCAGCATGCAATGCTTGATTACAACATAGCCCACGTGTGAGACAGGCGCACAAGAAAATAATAAATGTGTAGGTCATTTTGATCATTGCATGCTTGACTTGAAAGTGTGCACAGGAAGATTCTAGAAAGATTTTTGCACTCTATTGCACTTTGCAGAAAACCTTTTTACTAAACAAAATAAAACACAGAGATGGGATGCGCATTCAAGGTTAAAAGCAATATACTAACAAAAACTAAATAACACAACATCATTACAAGAAATCATCCAACCATAAGACAATCTTGCACTTGTTTTAGTAATCCTACAGGATGTTGTTTGTATGCTTTCAGTGCACTATAACCTATACAAAACTATGGTTTGCTATTATTTTTACGCTTGCTTGCGTACTGCAAACAATCCTTTTCAGTTTTATCTCAGCCCGTCCAAATTGACAGTTTCCCATTTTCCTTTGTGTGCTCAAATAAGCAAATGATTGATGTATGCGTCACCGGAAAAAACTGGAGCGTAAAAAGGTAGAAAACAATGTGAAAGCTGCATACTAGCTCTTATACAATTTTTTGGAAAGTGGTTGGTTTCCGCGTTCGCATAACTCTAAAGGTATATAATATATTCAGAGGAAAAGTTATAGAAAATACTCAAGGAAGCCATTTATATTTATTTTCTGGAAAATATATACATATGATCATGAAGTCAGGAAAGTGGACGAAGTCTTGTGCTCAATATCTGGATGCTTGCTTGAGCACAACCTTCATAAAACAATGCATTAGAAAAGATAAAGCACTAGTTATTGCTAACATCTAAACTTTGGAATAATATACTATATACATCGTGACAAGTTCTATATAGCTTGCAAAAAATCCATGGAGCTCCTAAAAGTGCAAAGTGCTCCCTTAGTTAACCTTTTCAAGTCAAAATTGCTTATCTCCTTGTCATTATTACGGAAGCATCAACCTCCATCCAATATTTTCTTCATTAAATTTAAATTATTGTATACAGATAGCTGTTTTAGTAATAAAACAATGCATTTTGTAATGTTTTAACCTGAAAAGAAATTGATGTTGTTTAAAATTTAGTTCATTTGCTGCATGATTACCGTAATAATGACAAGAAGATAAGCAATTTTGACTTGAAAAGGTTAACTAAGGGTGCACTTTGCACCTTTAGGAGCTCTATGGATTTTTTGCAAGTTATATAGAACTTGTCACGATGTATATAGCATATTATTCCATAGTTTAGATGTTAGTTATTGCAATAGACCATTTATAATCGTGAACGTATAAGGTTGAGTCTCACTGTTCCGGAGGATTTTGGATTCGAAATGGAAATTGGATATTTTATTATATTTTTTCCTTTCCTTTGTTAACTGAACGTTTTCAAACCTGTAAATTCGTTGTCCTTTGTTCACGTTCAGTATTTTCTCATTGTTATTACTAAGATGATCATTGTCAAAGTCCAATATTGTGAACTTTGTAATTTATAATGGCTACTTCCGGCAAAAAGGTCAGGTTCAATCCAACGTAAAGTTGGACTTTGTAAAACGTTCACACTTTCCTTTGTCTTTCTTTCTGCGGAAATGGTAGATTTTCTGTGAAACCGGAAACGGTTCGTTTTTATTGCTTCATGAATAGTTCATCATGAAACGTTTCTTTGTTCCTTGCCATTTTGTAACTTTCCGAGTTCGAACCCGGAGTAGCCAAGTTTCAGTATAAAAAGGGAATGAAAATTGTGAATAATCATCAAGTCCTCTTGAGGCATCATACCAAGCAGAGTAAGCCCAAAAACTCTCAAGGTTGAGCCAAGAAAGAGAAGAAAGTCGGTCTTCGGACTAGAGACACTTAACAAAGTAACCGTTATTTGTCTATTTTCGGAAATAATAAAGTTGAAGTTCCTAAAGTTTACTGGAATCGTTTGCTATTTATTTCCATATAGTCTGGAATAGTTTGACCCAGCATTAAATTGCATTGGGGTTCCAGAATTGTCTCACGTTAGTGAGTGGTCCTTTTTCGAGCATTATCAGGACCATCTTATGTTCGAAGTTTGGGGACATAATTTGGTCCTTCGAACCGGATAATCCGCGCTATGGAGTACGGTCAAGTTCCGGAAGGAGCCCCCGGAAGTGGGGGACAAGGTCCCAGAAGAAGCAGCCGTCCAAATCTCGGGCAACCGCCAGATTTTTATGGGAATTGGGCCGCCGAGGAGGAGCTGCCATCCTTTCTCACCAGCACCCACAGAACGACCACTGGGGTGGCTTTGCAGAGGACAACACTTGTCACGCCACAAAAGGTTGAAAGGACACCTGAAGTGGAGGATGACGCCCGTTCAAAAGTCTCTGCTGCTAGCTCCATGTCAAGGGTGGAGTTGGATGAAGAATTTGCTACTCTAGAGCGATCCATACGTCAAAAATTGGATCGTCTCTCAGAGTTAAGGGCAGAAATGTCAAGGGCAGCTCAGCAGAACGAGGCCAAGATGGGCGATCTGGAGAGATACGCGGACTTTGAAGACGAGGACGACCGGGAGGATGGGAAGGAACAGGATGCCCACGGGGTGAAGCCGTTTTCCGGTGAGCTCTCTGCAATCGCACCAGCAGGAGCCCATTACATGTCCACGCCTCAGTCTACTCGAATTCCAATTTGGAAGGATAGGGAGGAAGGTTCCACTGCTCCAACACAAGTGCCTCCATCCAAGCCTTCCACGGGATGGAGGGTCAGTGAACAGGGAAGGCAACAACAGGAGCAGCGGAAGCCGGAGTCCAAAAGCTACTACAACTGGGAGGAACCCGCGTCACTTGGGTTTCCTCCGCAAGTACCTTCATCCAAGCCTTGGACGGGATGGAGGGATACAGACGACAGAAGGCCAGAAGCCGAAGACAACTGGCAAGGTGCCGCATCCACTGGGCACCCACCACCACCACCGAGTCCGCCACCGCACGCAACGGCCAGAACCAGAGCCAGTGCAGTACCACAGAACCAACCTGAGAGTGGATTAGCTGACGCACTGGCTAATGCCCTCATCACTGCCCTAAAGTCACAGAATGTGACCACTGAGAAGTTTGTGGCTCGACAGGGAGAAGGAAGCAAGCTACCCAGCTTCTCCGGAAATCCTATGGACTGGCCAATATTCGCCCACCAGTACCGGCAGTCTACGAAGGACTGTGGATTTACCCCTGCCCAGAATATGTCAAGATTGGAAAAGGCACTGAAAGGGGAAGCACGGCGCCATGTACGTGCATTGATGATTGTTCCGGACAACGCTGACGTGGTCATGGAACGCCTGGAGCAACGCTACGGACGAGCAGAGTACGTGGTCCAGGCGCTGATTGAGACTGCCAAGAAGACACCCACTCCCAAGGCAGACAAGCTGTCAACCATCATGGACTATGCTGGTGCCATCAGCAATCTGGTCACCACAGTCAAGACCCTTCACGTTCCAGCACACCTAGAAAATCCCCAGCTCATGCAGGAGCTGGTGGATAAGCTACCGGACAACCTCAAGCTACAATGGGGAATGCACACGCTGCTACACAAACGTGTAAATCTTCTCGACCTGGCCAGTTGGATTGACAAGGTAGCTGAAGCCGCAAGCAAAGTCACCATCCCCAAGCTCCGAATCCGGGATGGCAAAGAAGAGAACGTGAACGCTGCCGCTACGGAGGAATCATCCCAGTCCAAGCAGTCAAAAACCTGTCCAATTTGCAAGATGGACGGTCACGCAGTATCAGGCTGCGACGTTTTCAAAAAGAAGAATGTGCAGCAACGGTGGGAAGCGGTCAGAAACAGCAATCTCTGTTTCTGTTGTTTGAGAGGGGGACACAGCGTAAAAGTCTGCCGGTCAAAATGGACATGCTTTGTGGAAGGGTGCGGAAAGAAACACAACACTCTTTTGCATGGTGGTCCCGGTCCTAAGAAAAATGACAAAGTGTCAGCTGACGATACAAAGCTACTTGAAAAGCTAAGTCAGCTGAACACGAATGTCAACATTATGAAGGGGCCAGGTGCACTTTTGCGGATAATAACCGTGCACCTAAGGGGACCGGGAGGATCAATTATTGCCAACGCATTAATTGACGGAGGATCCACATGTACGCTAATTTGTGCTCAGCTTGCAAAGAAACTGAGCTTAAGTGGACCAATCGACCCGAAAAGGATCAAGTGGACGAACCAACAAAAACAGACAGATTCAGGTTCCAGGAAGGTGGAGGTCTGGATAAGCCCACTGGAGGAAAAGGTGGAGTACAAACTCAAAAACGTACGCACTATCAGCAACCTGGAGCTTACTCGTCAACGTGACGATCTGGACAAGATTTGCAAAAAGTGGGCCCACTTGCAAGAGATCCAGATGAAGTACCTTCCTGGAGAGCGGCCACTGATCCTGATTGGGCAACCCCACACTTATCTGACTGTCGCACGAGAAGTCAGGGAATCTGGAATGGACGCACCTATGATGTCAAGGTGCATGCTAGGATGGGCAATCCATGGTCCAACGGAAGGAAATGAAGAGGAGGAATCTATGTTTTCCTGTGCCCATGAATCAGACGAGGACATTTTGCATGACCTGGTGAAGGAGTCCTTCAGTTTGGACTCAATTGGTGTCAGGCCAATGGTGAGCACCCGCTCCCGAGAAGACATTGCCGCAGAGGCATTAATGAAACAAGTCACTCGGCGTATTGGGGACCATTGGGAGACTGGGCTACTCTGGAAAAGGGAGCCCGTTGTATTGCCACCAAGTCATGATGTCGCAATGAGCCGATTCCGGGGAATTGAAAGGAAACTCCGCCGGGACGAGCTGCTTAGAGGACAATATGGAGCCAAGATAAAGGATTACTTGGCAAAGGGCTACGCTCGAAAGCTATCTCCAGAAGAGCTAGCCGCACCAACCGACAGACAATGGTTCCTCCCCCACTTCAACACAGCCCATCCAAATAAGCCTGGGAAGCTCAGAATTGTTTTCGATGCTTCCAGCAAGGCCAACGGAGTGAGTCTGAACGACTTTTTGCTAACAGGACCGGATCTGCTCAACTCACTCCCAGGCATCCTCCTAAAGTTCCGGCAGAGGAGAATTGCTTTAAGCGGTGACATCGCGGAGATGTTCCACCAAGCCAAGATCCGGTCAGCTGATTGTCCAGCGCAGCGTTTCCTCTGGAAGGAGAATCCAGAAGATCCAGAGCCATCAGTCTACCAGCTGGAGGTAATGATGTTCGGGTCAGTATGCTTACCTTACTGTGCCCAATACATTAAAAACAGGAACGCTGAAGAATTCCAGCACGAGTTTCCAGCTGCAGCCGCCGCCATTGTCCAGAAGCACTATATGGACGACTATCTCGATTCTCTGGACACGGAGGACGAAGCAGTGTCCCTGGCAGTGGAAGTGAAGGAGGTCCACCAGAGAGGAGGATTTTCCATTGGAAAATGGATTTCCAACTCGCAAACGTTTCTGGAGGCACTGGGAGCTGGATCTGGACAAGTCACAAAGGACCTGGCTGAATGGTCCGAGATACCTACGGAGCGGGCATTGGGGCTACACTGGGTAACCGCGGAGGACTGCTTTACCTTCCGGGTAAATTTGGAACGAGCTGGAAAGGGAATAGCCACTGGAGAAGATGTGCCCACCAAACGAACAGTACTGAGACTGGTTATGCTGATATGGGATCCACTGGGATTTTTGGGGCACTACATGATAAAAGCAAGGATTCTTCTCCAGGACCTGTGGAGATACAAAATTGGCTGGGACGACGAAATCCCCTCTACTTCTTTCACAAAATGGAAAGCGTGGGTGCGGGAGCTCCCGAAGCTAGCAGAAGTCAAACTCCACAGGTGCTATTCCTGGAAGGCCAGCACAAGTCACCACAACCAAGTTCACATTTTCTGTGATTCCAGCGAAAAGGCTGAATGTTGTGTCGCCTATCTGCGTGTCCAAGATGACGATGGGAATGTGGAGGTGTCTATCATCATGTCGAAGACGAAGGTGGCACCATTAAAGCCCGTGTCCATTCCCAGGCTGGAGCTAATTGCAGCCTTGTTAGCCTCACGTCTGGGAAAATTTATAAAGGAGCAACTGGACATTCCCATCCACCAAATTGTTTACTGGACGGACTCCATGACGGTTCTGAAGTGGGTTCGCTCTGAAGCCAGAAGGTTCCAGGTCTTTGTTGCTGCTCGTGTCGGTGAGATACACGAAAATACGGGAATCCGCCAGTGGAGATGGATTCCAACTAAGGAGAACCCGGCAGATGATGGTACCCGGGAAGGGAAGGCCGACTTGTCAAGTAGCAGCCACTGGTGGAATGGTCCGCCATTCTTGAAACAACCCGAGGAAGAATGGCCTCAGGAGCCCAATTTTGAAGATGAACAGGATGAGGAGCTGGAGCTGAGGAAGGAATTTGTGGGTGCCACTGTGGAGCTTCCAGGTCAGTCATTGCCGGAAGCTTCCAGGTTTTCAAGTTACCTCCGTCTGGTGCGTGCAACGGCGTACGTACTGAAGATAATAGAGTGGATGCTTGCCAAGCGGAAGCCAATCTCAAGGGTACTGGCATTCCAAAGGGCTGAAATAATGCTAATCCGGAGGAGTCAGTGGGAGGCTTACCCAAACGAAATGGCAATGTTATCAAAGGAGGAGGATATACCAAAATCCAGCTCTCTCTACTCGCTGTCACCTGTTTTGGACCATCTGGGCATTCCGAGGATGAATAGCAGACTACCAACTGCTGCAGATATGGACCTGAGAATGCCAGTAATTTTGCATCCAAAGGAGGGCTTGACAACACTACTTATCCAGTACTACCACCGGTTGTGTCTTCATCAGGGAGAAGACACAATGAGGAACGAGATACGGCAACGGTACTGGATTCCCAGGTTACGCAGCGCCGTGCGTCAAGTCATCAGGACTTGCACACTGTGTAAACTCCGGAAGGCCAAAGCCCAACCGCCCATGATGGTGGCAATCCCAGACTTTCCGATCCAGCCGCAGCCCAGACCATTTACGATAACTGGGATGGACTATTTTGGCCCAATGGAGGTGACCGTCGGGAGACACCACGAGAAGCGGTATGGAGTCATATTTACGTGCCTGTCAACCCGAGCAGTGCACCTAGAAGTCGCCCAGAGCCTTACAACGGACAGTTGTATCATGGCCATCCGGAGGTTTATTGCCAGGAGAGGTGAACCGAAGCAGATCCACAGCGACAATGGGACGAATCTGAGGGGAGCAGACAAAGAGTTAAGGGAAGCTCTGGAGGAAATGGACCAGACAAAGATTACGGACGAGTTGGCAGTTAAGGCGATCGAGTGGCACTTCATCCCACCCTCCGCAGCACATATGGGGGGAAGTTGGGAAAGACTAGTCCGGAGTGTCAAGACTGCAATGTCGGTCATCCTGAAGGCAAGAGCCCCCAAGGATGAAGTACTCCAAACAGTGTTTGCCGAAGCCGAGGCCACTGTCAACAGCCGTCCTCTGACAGATGTGCCTGTGGATCCAGATTCACCGGAAGCCCTTACTCCGTTCCACTTCCTGATTGGAAGCTCCAGTGTGACGCAGCCTCCAGGGGACTTCAGGATGGACGAGAACCTGAGGAAGCAATGGAGACAAGCTCAAGTATTAGCAGACTCTTTCTGGAAACGCTGGCAGAAAGAGTACATCCCCACTTTGCAACGGAGGCAAAAGTGGCATGGAAAGGTTCCTCCAGTGACAGTGGGAGACATGGTCATCGTCTTTGATGACAGCTTAAAGCGGAACAATTGGCCACTAGGCAGGGTCACACACATATATCCTGGCAAGGACGGAATTGTCCGAATCGTGGAGGTCAAGACCGCATCAGGGACCTACAAACGGCCGGTGGTCAAGCTCGGGAAACTGGACATAAAAACAGCCGAGGAGACAAAGTAGGATTTACTGCGTAAATCGGGGGGAAGAATGTTCCGGAGGATTTTGGATTCGAAATGGAAATTGGATATTTTATTATAATTTTTCCTTTCCTTTGTTAACTGAACGTTTTCAAACCTGTAAATTCGTTGTCCTTTGTTCACGTTCAGTATTTTCTCATTGTTATTACTAAGATGATCATTGTCAAAGTCCAATATTGTGAACTTTGTAATTTATAATGGCTACTTCCGGCAAAAAGGTCAGGTTCAATCCAACGTAAAGTTGGACTTTGTAAAACGTTCACACTTTCCTTTGTCTTTCTTTCTGCGGAAATGGTAGATTTTCTGTGAAACCGGAAACGGTTCGTTTTTATTGCTTCATGAATAGTTCATCATGAAACGTTTCTTTGTTTCTTGCCATTTTGTAACTTTCCGAGTTCGAACCCGGAGTAGCCAAGTTTCAGTATAAAAAGGGAATGAAAATTGTGAATAATCATCAAGTCCTCTTGAGGCATCATACCAAGCAGAGTAAGCCCAAAAACTCTCAAGGTTGAGCCAAGAAAGAGAAGAAAGTCGGTCTTCGGACTAGAGACACTTAACAAAGTAACCGTTATTTGTCTATTTTCGGAAATAATAAAGTTGAAGTTCCTAAAGTTTACTGGAATCGTTTGCTATTTATTTCCATAAAGTCTGGAATAGTTTGACCCAGCATTAAATTGCATTGGGGTTCCAGAATTGTCTCACGTTAGTGAGTGGTCCTTTTTCGAGCATTATCAGGACCATCTTATGTTCGAAGTTTGGGGACACTCACTCAAAGTCAAAGAATATAAATCACGTTGTCTCTCTAATGTCGTTAAACATTTATTCATAAAAAAGTCGTTTACATGAAAACTGATCTCACTTAGTATAGAACATAGGATAAAATATTGCATCCTTGAAGAAGGAAAGCACTTTCTATCGTTTGTACAGATTTTTTACATAAAAAACGCTGTTCGTGTAGAAAACATGTTTTGTACAGTGTAGCCTATACATACATTTGTAGTGGCTGTTGCTCAAGCAATCTCTTTGATCTGAAGCCGTTGTTTGAAATTTCAAACCAAAGTGGAATCTCTTTAGAGACACGTTTAAGAGAACTCCTCAAAGAATAGTCAAATCAAAACCATATATGAACAAGAAAGTAGTTGTGAGAACATACACATTCATACACTTTGCCTTTTTGGTTCGACTACTCCATATAACCATGAAAGATTTGGAAAATGGGTATTCGGACAAATTTTTATTTAAAATGATATGCATAAACTTATTTTGATAGGTTGTGTTCCTGCCATTGATTTATTTTATTGTACAAGCTTCTGCTCAGTGTACGTTTAGGAACACAAAGCTACTATATTCAATTCTCCAGAAATTCTATTATAACGCCGTCTCAAACAAATGACAGAAAGCACTAAAGCTACAACAAAACCTATTTTTCACTCAACACTACTATTTTAAAAAGTTTTGGTGTGCTTATAACTAAATAGATGAAAACTTACAAGACGATGTCGGAAGGTCATACCTTTACGCTTACTCGTCTCATTCATTTAGTAAACTGATTTCTAAAAATACATATATGTCAAAATACGGACACCTCAAAAAAACAAATGCGGTAAGCTAATAGATTTCCCAAACGTGCTGGTGGTTTGTGCTGCAAAAACAGCGCTCGGAGAAGAGATAAAAGGAAGCTTGCACGCTAAACAAACAAAGCTTGCATTCATTCAACAGGAAATACTTAGCTGCACTTTCTTTCCCCTTTCCTACATTTAGTAAATACGGTTAGCACACATAAAATAATTCTCTAAGTGAAAAACGTAGTATTACTTTTGGAATGTTTATCAGCTCAGGTTGCAACGCGGGTAATACTACACTGATACACGCTAATGTAATTTCAGAGTGGTTTTCTAAACCTTAACGTCAACTCACCAAAACAAACTTTTATCACAGGATTTTCACAAGCAGATGCACAACAATTTGCTGACAGGCTTAAAATTCTTTGCTCAATCGTTTACATGCTCTCTGTTGTTTATTTATGTTTCAAATAGAAGTTCATGTTTTCAAGATAAATTCACCATTTCAATTTCAGCAATCCAAAGAATTTTGTTTGAGCTCAAAATTTGGAGGTTTTGTGAATGTTTGACTACGTTTTGGAACAAAAACTTTTTACATGAAAACGCATTCTACGGAATTTTTGCAGAACCTAAGAAGATTTTTCACTTTATTACACTTTGCTTAAAATATTGTTATTAGGCAGAATTATACAAAGTGATGAAATGTGTGGTCAAGGCTACAAGCATGCATTACACATATTACTAACAAATATCAAATTGAGCAACTGAGTAATTCTACATGGTTGTACGCCTTGGGGGTAATAACCTATCAACGAAGATAGTAAACTTGTTTTGCTAACGTGCATTATCAATATAGTTTTGTTTGACATTAGTACGAATACTAAACTGAATGTGATGTCAACCTTTTTGCTATGAATAAGAATATATGTTGTTAAAAACTTCTTTTAATTTTTATAGTGGTTAAATGTTTTCTAATACACAAATAAAATTTTAAATGTTGACAATATCTCCAGTATTATTCCGTGCATAATCAACAAGCTATATTAAAATCATTTTTTTACGGCAAGTGCAATTTAGCAGCTTATAAAAACCTTATAAATAAATGATTCTGCGAAAACACTTGCAGCGTAATAAAGTATTCTAAGTTTGAGATTATTGCCACTGTTAGAAATGTCGCCCGGGTTTGAGGCATCTAAGAAATATATGCCATGCCTCAGCTATGCAGCCGAACAACTTTCATAACTTTCTCATTAAGATTTTAAATTTTAGGCAACCCGTTGTTGTTTTTGCTTTCTGATTGTTTGTTTTGGAACAGTTGCGCCTCGTGCTCGTATGTCGTATAAAAAGCACAACAATAAATATATTAATAGAACTTAATGAGGTTATTGGTAAGTAGCTGTTATGTAGCTTATTTTTCTGTGTGCGTAATAACTTTGGCTAAGAGGTTTTTATAGTGTAACGACCAGTCTAACGTTGGCAGTAATGGGATTCAAATACATTCAACAAAAGCCCGTTTGTGAATAAGCAAGTTTTTGGCACGTTCTTTGTCAAAGCAAACAAAATCAAAACTATTTATTTCCGGTTTAATTAAAATTCAGATTAACCCAATTCAAAATGTTTGACGCTACTAAAAATAAACTCAACGTATTAAGACTTTTAAAATTCGCGTCTCTTGTTTTAATTAGACTTTCATATGAGTATAATACAAAAACCTGCAAATTTCAAGTGAATCCAAAACGCGTCAATAAACTGGCATTTTTTATTTCATGCTTAGAACCCTGTCTCCTGATTTTAGATATTTTAATTCACACAAACTCCAACACAACAGGAAAAGTTACGAAAGGACTGCGATTTGTCACTCTGCTATATGCAATTTTTTTTAGTACTTCTACTTGGTTTCATGCAAACTCTGCACACCAAGTAGTGGAAATTTTAAACAGTCTACACAATTTTGAGCGTCGTTACGTTAACAACACAGGTATGTATTAACACATTTTTGCCATTTTGAAATTTAAATATTTTATTACAATTTTACAAATACAGATGCAATTTACTGGAGATCATGCAAGTCAAGCCGTATATGTCAGTTGGTTACAAAATTCAATCCGCTTTTTGTCTGGATGGGTTGCGCGTTCCGACCTGTTTTCTCTTTTCTTTTCCCAAAGGGCACATGGAACACATTTGGGATGTTTGTTCATTCGTTTGATTTTTCATGGAATATTAATTATGTTATCATTCGTTTTGTACAGGCTACAATTGTTTACGTTTATTTTAGCTTGTTCATATGGTACTACATTTGGTCAAGTATTGTCAACTTCTGGTTAATCGTCTATTTTCTGAAGTGCATGCCAGAGCAGTGCCACAAGACACTAGTCAGGTGTAGTGAAAATAAATTTTCTAGAAACGCAATACAAAAAATAGCAAATTGTGCTAAAATGTACAAAGAAACTATCCTCATATGCAACAACTACAATCAAACGCACAAAATACTTCAAAATGGCAGTATTCTATTTACGGTAATATCAGGATTCATATATTGCACTTATGGAGTAATTAAGCTAATAGATCAAATGAGTCTTCTGTATGCTGTCATCCATTATGTGTGGTCTTTTGCTTGCTTAACCGTTTTATTAGCCATTCTGATGCATGCGAGTGTTAAGACAACCAGTGACAAGTTACTCATATATTGTAATGGCTACAGGGTTGCGCATTTTTGGATTGATCATTATTCTACACTGCAAAAAATATTTTACAAAGTTTGGAAATCTTACCCTGCCCTGCGAATTGAAACGTTTTCCAATAACTTTGTGGATAGGACTACCCCTCTTATTTTGTTGGAATTTTGTGTCAATCAGATTGCATCGCTTCTACATCTGTAAAAAAGTTCATCATCGCCTTTAAGAGCAAATCCCTGATTATTTCGTACTTGCTTTTTTTGGTATTTGCTAGACACTGTAAATGTTTAATAAGTATATAGGTATACATTTTAAGTTGTAAATAAAATTTACATTAAATAGAAAGAGGCGCTGTAAAATAGATATCCGAATATATGATCATGGCATAAAGTAGAAAGTTCTTTTCACATTTGACGCTGCCAACTTTAAAGCAAACCGGATGAATACTATTGGTTCTTGCATGCATATATTTTATGTTTGCCAACGGTCCCTTCCTTCTTATTGAACTTATATTAGCTCTTGTTGCATTTTTGAATGTAGCAGAGGCTTTATTCAGTAAAGATATGGTGTAAAAGGAATACATCAATCTAGACAGTGAAACTGTAAGAAACTCAATTAATGGAGCATTCTTGAAAATTTGAATAATTTAATTATCCTCACTTACAAACATGTCCAACAGGAGAACACGTAGGTTAACCAGCGTGACTCCTTCTTTAATTGAACGAAACACAAAACATGTATGAGCTCCTTGTTGAACTAAGTAAATGCAGTAGAACAGCAAAAGTCCATGAATAATGCTTCGGTTGACTTGTTGTAGTATGTAAACCAATTGCCCAGCCTATCAAAAAAACTTAGTTTTCCGTTTGTTTACGTACTGTAAACACTCGCTTTCAGTGTTTGCCCAGTTTATGTTAAAATGCACGTTTTCCGTTTTCTTTCTGTACCCAAATAACCAAACGATTGATTAATGGCCATCGAAAAAGCTGGAGCGGAAGAAAAGGTAAAAGCGTGCATACAAAATCTAAAGAACATTTTCGTAAGGTGATTGGCTTCCGGCTCTGCATAGTACTAATACATATTATAATCGCATAACAACTTATAGGAAAATGCGAAAGTATGATTTTTTTACCGTTCATATTTTGAGAAATGAGAAGCATATAATAGTAAAGAAGAAAAACTCGTGTACCTGTGTTTAGTACGTGGAAGTTTGGTTTAGTTTTTAAAATGGACAGTTCTAATCGTGGACCAATAATAAGCGTGAGACTTGGTCGATATCTCAAATAAAAATAATTTTTTCTCTACAACGTCGTTAAGCTTTTATTCATAAAAAAGTCGTTTAAATGAAAACCAAACCCGTAGTATATGCCAAATGAGATGGAAACGAAATTGCATCTTAAAAGAATGCAATGCATTTTTGTACATATTTATTTTATATATAACACATAAGGTTAATGTAAAACACAAACATTGTTAAGTTAAGCGTAAACCTTTGTAATGTCTATTATTTATGCACTAAGTTTTTTAGCATTTCCAAACCGCGTGGAATTTCCTTAGAACAACGTTTAGGAGCAAAAATCAATGGAAACCAAATCCAAACAGAATTTATAAACAGCAAAGCAGATGTGAGCATATAAATATCCACCCATTTCCCTTTTTGTGTTTAGACTACTTCATATAACCGCAAACCATTTGAGAAATGGTTTCTGACTATGTTTTACATAAAATCATGTACGTAAATTTATTTAAATAGGTTCTGAATCTGTCATTGATTTATTTTATCTGCTGCCCAGAGCGCTTTTATGAGTACAAAATTACTATTTTTTGTTGCACAAAATAACTATTGTGACACCAACTCAATCCAGAAAAAGTAGATTGAATATAATCTATTTTTCACTCAACATAACCATTTTACGTTTGGTAAGCATAGGAAATGTTTCTTGTTATATCTATGTAGGCACTGGTTGTGTTTGCTAACATGTCATTTTCTCAGTGTTCACAATAACTCCACATCCAGTTTGCTTAAGGTGGAAAAACTCTTGGGTAAACAAATGCGGATGGAAATCTTTCAGGAACAGCAAGGATTTACAGAATATTTGTTGTGCTGTTAAGCATAGAACCTCGAAGAGCAAAGCTAAATAATATTTCACTGTAAAATGGTAAAACAATTAAACAGACCATTCCTTAGGCTCCAGTTATTTTTTGCTTTTATTGTTTGTTTATTTATTGTTTAGAAAGGTCATGGTCATGGTTTTACGCCTACCCGTTTTATTCTACTAGTAAAGGGATTTCTAAAAATAACCCTTTGTCAAAATACGGACATCTTACAAAAGCGGATGTGGTAACTTAATTGATTTCCCAAACGTGCTGTTTGTGCAATCAAAACTACGTTCAAAGAAATGTTGTAAGCTTTCACGTTATACTAACAATGCTTGCATTAAACCTGCTCGCAATCTCCGTTCAACTTGTTACACTTAGATGCACTTTATTGACACTTTTCTAGGTTCGAAGCTCTGGTAAATACAATTAACACACATCAAGCAACCAGGAGAAAGCATGGCAATATTTGCGGAGTTTTTATCAGGTTAGCTTACAACCTTAGGCAGAAAAATGTACCCAAAGGCAATAAAGTGAATCAGTGAGGCACCAAGCATGAAAAAAGGAATGTCTGCCAAACCGTGCCAACAGTGGGGTCCGCCCGTTTTAACAATAGAAGGATTAGGCGGCGGAGACTGCGGATTAAGGATTATCAACAATAGGCTTTACAACAACTTACAATCCAATGGTCAGAAGCGCCCAGAATGCATATGAAAGATTAACTGAGATGCTAGTAATAATATACATTGATAACTGATAGAACGAACCAAGTACAACACATTTCCTAAAGCAAAGTCAAGTAATAAAAACATGTTACACTTTGTGTCATTAAGTTGCTTGTAAACTAGCAAGTGCTTCTGATTGCAGGCATGCTTGCATCTTATCAAATACGACCTAACCGATAATCGTTGATATTAGATGTGATTTCAATAAAATCATTTCATACGCCTATGCTAAACCACATCCGTTAGGCCCGTTAAACATTCATATAAATTATAAAATTCAAATAACTCCTTTACACGAGTAGTTTAAGTAACAATACGGCAGTGTGCAATACCATCAGTTCAACATTTGTACAATACTTGTTGACTATATATTAATTAATTAATTTACTTATATATTTATTTATATAAATATTACTTGTAATCAAATTTTAGCAAACAGTATTCATCATCATAATCAAGAACACAATTTGTAATAATTTTTTGTATCCCGTTTATAAGTCCAGTTTAATTATTTTGATGCAAGCATACCTTCCAGCAGCACTTGTTAATTTGCCAGCAATGGAAAGAAACAAACGTTACTTGACTTTGCTTTAAGAAATGTATCGTACTTGATTTGTATGTACTTATGCATTCATATATTATCACTATAGCATCTCAGTCAATCTTTCACTTGCAATCGGGTACTTCTTGTGCCCATAAGATGGTAATTGTTGTAAAGCCTATTGTTGATAATCCTTAATCCGCAGTCTCCGCCGCCTAATCCTTCTATTGTTAAAACGGGCGGACCCCACTGTTGGCACCGCTTGCATGATTACCGAAAAAAGAGCTTGTAGTTTTGTATGTCATTTCAGAGTGCTTTTCGTTATCTCTGCTTAGCAAGAAGAACTTCTAAAAATAGGTATTTAACAATGAGCTCTTACGTTCAAACACTTTATATGGTAACACATAGTTGTCTTCATTTTTTTGTCTTTTGTTGTTTAATTCTTTGCTTTGTGAATTACGTGTTTTTAGAAGGAATTTTTCCTACCTTCAGCAATCCTAACTCTAAGAGGTTAGTGCTTGCACAACATTAAGTTTTTCTTGTGTATAATGTATACCACAATGTTTGGAAATAAAACAAAAGACCACTTTTTGTGTTGAGATTACAATGGAATGTGTTGTATCACCACACATACCTACTTCGCATTAGTGTGGATGATTCCAATGCAAAACTACTTCCTAGTAAAATATATTTTAAAAGTATACATATCTATATAGAAATTGTATGACCAATAAATATATCAACTTTGCATTAAAAACTTAACAATTTAACATCGGCTAGAAGACACAAATTTATACACAAGTATTGATACAGGTTGAAACTTTGCATTCGACTTATAATATAATACACTAAAAGTATTTATATTTGGATTACATTGCATGATATTAAAACATTGTTAAACTACTTTCTTAATTTAGGCGGATAACTACACGCAACTTGTTTTGTAAAATGTTATAATAAATTTTTTTAAATCCGTCATTTTCACCTATTTCATGTGTTACAAAAAGTTAAAATTGTGAAGATGGTATCGATTTCAGGAAGTTTGTGAGCAAAGTAAGCGCTCGTACGACCCTTAAGTTGTTGAAAGACAGCTATATTATTGGCTGAAAGTATATAGTTTTGTAAAATAGGCTACATAAACCCCACGCATTGCTTAAGCAATTGAGAGTTTTGCGTTGGTTATTATTATAAGTACTAATGACAGTAACTAGTAATCTAAGTTAACGTTTTGAAGTTTTTATGCTGATTACTGTCATTTAAAGGGTGTTGCGTTTTGAGAAAATATGGAACGTTACAGTCAAGGCAAAACTCTTACTGCAGTAGGTGAAAGTTTCAGCTGGTAAAAGTGACATGTCAAAAATACAAATTCCGCAAACCCTGTTCATATCCGCAGTTCATATCTGCAGCTCTGAGAATTTTGGCTAATTCGTAGACGGGAGACAGCCGAATACGCCAAAAGCATATTACGACAACACGAATGTTGGACGACTTCCTTTTGTAAATGCAAAGATGACGAAAACAGCTATGAGTGAAATCGATTTTCATACTTTAGTCATAATGGAAAACCCCACTTCCCATTTGTTTTTATATAAACTACTTATTTAAAATAATCATTAGTAGCCGAGCCGGCATAGCCCAGTGGTTATAACCATACTACTGAGGCTGCCTTGCTCCGAGTTCAATCCTCGGTGGTCGGCAAAAATTAAACGAATCATTGTTTGAAATAACACAATTCAGCCAGCATAACGACCCAGGACGGGGCGCTGGTGGTGTAAAACAAACAAACAAACATATGCACGTGCTTTATTGCCTAGATGCGGAAGTACAATGGGTTGAAAACTAAAGCAAGCAAGAGCCAAAGTCCATAAGTCTCCATTTACTGTATAACTTTTCCATCATACTTTGAACAGGAAGAGCTCGTTAAGTGTTGCATTTCCATTCTTTTTTGCAATGCTTTCTGTAGTTTTTTACGCCGATCTGATCCAAGTTGATCCTTAGATCACATGTTGCAGGTCCAGGAGGTAGATCTAGGTTATATTCTAAAACTGCTACACCAATAGTGTGCTTACAGTTGCATTTCGTTAAGAAGTAGGTACAAGTACACTTGTAATCTAGTAATTATGCGAATTCAGAAAAAGGAATACAATGAATGAATAGCTGCTGTTCTACATAGGTGTGAAACTTTTTCCATGTTTTAATTTTGTGTTAGATACCAGCTTTTTGGTTTGATCTGCCGATACTTTTATTAGCATCACCAATTGATTAGTTCACGACAAAAGGAGCTAGAAAAACTAGAACTAGAAGAGTCTACGTTTCCTGCATATTTTGCCTTCATACGTTGATCAAGTCACAAGTTTAGCCCAATAAATTTGTCTTCTTTAAAATGCAGATCCTAATTCATTTTTCCGTTTTCTCTTTTGTGAGTTGTCTTGACCCCGGTAAAACAACTACACCCATTTTAAACTGTCTACAGCGTAACAATTACTTGCAAACATTTATTTGCTTCCGTTCTCTGGTTGACAAAACATTCCCTGTAATATCAACATTTCGAATTGACAATTTTGACCAATCCTTCAGCAATTCGTAACTAACTGCAATCCAATTGTAAATATAATTAACTACTTTGAAGTAGACATAGCACCAATGAATATATCTTTTACTGTAAAAAATGTACGGAAATACTTGCCCAGCGTTGATCACAACAAACGAAATTTTACTGCATTCAAATTTAAACCATACCATGGAGAAATAGCGCCTTTTAAATCGGAAATTCAAACAAGTGCGCGCGCACATGGTACAGCGTTCACTCGAAAACTATTCTTCAACTCTTGGTGTCGCGTACTACAAATGCATTTGTTTATGCCCAAATTTGTTATGTCCTTTAGAAATTATAGTTTATTTCTGCGATATCGCCCGCCAATTAGTAATGGTCAAATAGATATGTTTCAAATATCTGTGCCCGTATTTCATTTTATTGTGCCTGCAATTTATGATAACGACTACATGTTAGATACATGTGAATGGATATCTCAAATCATTAGAGCCACAGTATTTAGTCAAGGGAAAAATTTTCCAGGCATTGCAGAAAATCTTGTTTTCCTTATAATCAACGAACAAGTGCAAAATGGCAGTGTGACTGAAGTCAGTCTATTACAGTTTCATTATACATATAAATGCAACGAACTTTGTGTAAGCATACCGGCTTTCTTACAAATGTCCCTGCAACAAATTCTGTCTTTTGTGTACTCCTCACTGATACATGAAGCAAACTTGAAATTGGACGAGTGAGAGATAGAAGTGGATCCTTATCTAATTTGGAACCAGTCGGAAAAACCATATATGAAGCTTGCAAGCCACAAGGAACAATTCTTCTTTGTCATTAGCAGATTAGTTGCGTTTATAATATCTAACTATACGTACTACATTACTATTGAGGATTCTTGCTATGCAGGCCGAAACGGTTTTCTGGTCAGATTACGTGAAAAGTATCCGTGCTCTGGCTTTTTATTCAAAATACCTACTCTGGAAATTCGGATTACTACAGAAAATCTGGTGACAGAAAGCAAACATCATGTATTAGTTGAAAATCAACTGAAACGGTTGCGCTTTGTTGCTTGTGGCCAACGAGGTATAAAACCGTTTCCTTTCAGTGAACTGTACAACATATTTGACATGCATGTTTGGATTGCGATACTAGCATGCATAGTTCTGCTTTCGGTTACTATTCAAAACTCTTTTGTTGCCAAATGGTATTCATTCAAGTTTCTTGACAACTTTTTTTGTCTAAGCAAAATACTACTGGAGCAAGGGGATCCATTTCAATCCTACATGGAACGAAATTCTAAATTTCGGTTAATGTTGTCGGAGGAATGGTACTAAGCAATGCATATAAAAATGACAACGTTTACAATATGGTGTTGCCAAGGTTCCCACAACTTTATGAAACACTGGATCAGTTAATAACAGATGCCGTGCCTGTTTTCAGTCAGTTTCAAGAAAACAAAGTTATTTTCTATACGAGTTTTTCGCCAATGGATAAATTGTCTGAACAACTTACTAACAATCCGTACACTTTGTACTACAGAAATTCTTTTTTTTGATTATAAAACTCCTTATAGGTTCAACGTACTGGGGGCCACTGAAGTTTTGTCTGAATTTGAGAAAATTATTTAAAAATATGTAGACAATTTATTACCTAACACAGCTGCGGTGTCAAATTTACCGATTGCAAAATTAGCACGGGCCTCAAAGCTTCCCAAATACTTGATGCAAAGGATTATCAACATAACGGACTCTTTGGTTCTACTTGTAATGATGGGTTGGCTGGATATTAATGATACATATTTAATTGGCAAAATCAATTTAATTGTCAACAAGTATATTTTAAATATGCAAGCACTTATTATTTTTGATACAGAGATGTTAGAATGCAACAATCATGCCGCAATTATTCCGGAATTATCAACAGTAGAATATATGAAAAAATTAAAACTGTGTGGTAAGTATTTAGCATCTACAGGAAAAGAAGTATTTACTAATCCGCAAATTGGAATACAACTTTCAGAGTATGTTCCAAATACTCTTTTGTTAAACGCAAAACAGCTTATGGAATCTGAAATTGGAGACTGGCTGACCAAAGTAGAATACCGGGACAACTACCTTAACCCTGTTGTGTCAGAAGAACCTCAAAGTGCTACATTGAAAGGTAACATTGTGGTTACATTTGTTGTGTGTGTAACTGAATGTGTGTTCAGTCTAGTTGCATATGCTTTGGAGTACAGGTTAGTAAAACCTGACGGTTCTGCACCCATCCGTGCTTTTCCAATTAGACAAACTGTTTTAAAACTGGCTATAGTGTTTATGAAAGTAAAAAACTTTCTTGTGCAAATTTGTAAAGAATGTATGAGACATGATGTAGTTTAACCTAATTAGAATATGAATATAAAAATCTTCTTTAATGTATTTCTGCATGTTGCAGAATTGTAAAAAAAACCTGTCACGTTAAGAGATTTGGAAACGTGATTATTTGTTGGGAATGTCAATGTTTAATGTCAAACAGTTTTAAACCATCTTGTGCATTTAAATATTAACCAAACGTATGTCCCATGACAGCATTTCATTCCTAAAAAAAATGCGTTTCAACCTGCAGTATTTACATTACGTTATGACATTGAAGATGATGTAATATTTGACTCTGTATTAAAAACTTGGTTGAATTTTTCTTGTACTTAAATGTAGTGACAAAAATAACTGCCTTCAAAATTGAAGGACTCTTTCATTAAGAAGTTTCATTAAGAATTGTGTATAAATAAAATACGTTTATTTGCTTGATAAGTTGAAAATTAATTGATGACCGCAAACATGTCCTTTAACCATAAAGCAAATTTCACTGTAAAAACATGTTATCTATTCGTACTACGTACTAATAACTGAATTAATTTAAGTTTAGAAGCTTTGGCTAGGAAACGCAAAATTGTATTTAACTTTCTTATGCAATTTACGCATTAAATTTATATTAAAACAGAACAAATACTTTAATTTTTGGATTATTTTACAAGATATTAAAAACATTGATACCTCTATTTATTTCCTAAACATTTTGTTTCAAGCAGTACTTTGAGTAATTACCAAACTAACTATGTAATCTGACAAAGCATCCATGTAATTCATTTGTACATCTCTGTCAATTATTCCCACATCTCCAGCTGGTAAACAAATTTGTCGTAAAGTTCGTAGTGTTTTCACCAACAATTTTATTTTGTACCTACTATTTGCTTTACACACTAATCTTTTCCAGACAACCAGCAAATTATCCGATACTATAAAATACGCACAACCCACTTTAAAAACCCAATATAAAAGAACCGCACATATTACAAGTATTCAGTATTCAGTATTCGGTTTTATTTGAGTGTTAAAAAATTTCAGGTAATACAATCAATGGACAACATGCATTACTTGATCTCACAATCTTAACACTTACTGGTTCAGAAATCCTGAACCAGCGTTGTTTCACCCAACTGGGTCCCTTAGCCATAACCAGGATAGAACCATTAGACTAATAAACCTTAATTGTTACCGATAAGATTCCTATTTTTCTCAACCATATAAGACATACACAAATTGATAAATGTAGTAAAACAAGTATCAGCAGATGGTTTAATCGTGTCTACATAGCTATTCCAAACATACGTTGCGTTCCATTTTATTGAGTTTTTAAACCTTTCCGATTTGGGTCTCATATTTATTTGTAGCCTGGTTACGATTTGATCTTCATCACTACGTGGCGACCTAACAAACCAATTAAAAACGGGATTTTTTATTTCCTTCGTAACAAATTTTAGCAAAGAGACAGAACGCCTATCACTAATTGGTAGTAAATTGATTTCCTCCAAAAGGTTGTGAACATCTAGATTCTTACATTTTGATTTTCTTCTACGTAATTTTCTATCACTAGTAGGATGAAAATAAGCCAATACAAATTTATTAATTTTATGTTGAATCTGATCTATCTTTATCTGTGTTTGGACTGCCCAAATGGTTATACAATAATCGGCAATGCTGATAATAAAACAGGAAATGAATGTTTTAATAACATTTAAACTAAATAGCCTTCGATGGGCATACATTTTCCCGATTGCTGACGATATTTTTTGATTAACACTGTCATAATGTGGCATAAAAGATAGTCCACTGTCAACTTTAACACCCAAATACTTAAAACAATCTACAACTTCAATATCTTCATTACTTAGTCTGATCGTGTTACCTAGCAAACCTTTTGAGCTACTGTTATGGGGTTTGTAAAACAGCATAGCTTTTGTTTTGCTGGCATTAATTTTTAACCTGTTTGCTAAGCACCACTCTTTAAGCTTTATGAAACATTCTCGGATTCTTTCTAGTCCCTCATCTAAATTAGTACCATCAGCCCAAAATGCATTGTCATCAGCATATAGAGCAAAAGGAAGTGTGAGGGCTTCTTCAATATCATTTATGTACAAAGAAAAAATTAGTGGTCCTAAACAACTTCCGGCTGGAGTACCAGCCCTAATAACAAATAATTCAGAGACAAACTCCCCATTTTGAATACAAAATTTTCTATCAATAAAGTAATTAATAAGTAACATAATCATGTATGGTTCTATCTGCATATTATATTTTGACATCATCTTTTTAACAAAAATCTTATGAACTAGACTATCAAAAGCAGTTGCAAAATCAACAAAAATGCTAATAGCTTTACCATTAGTTTTATCAATTATATCAAATATTGATTGAGTGAAGTATGCAGCAGCAGTATCACAAGACCTGTTGCTTCTAAAACCGTGCTGCATATTACACATCATGTTTTCAGTCATTTTTAAAAGTCTGGTATACATAATTCTCTCAAATATTTTAGTCATAAAATTTAAACAGTAAATGGCCCTATATGAAGACGAGTCATCATATTTACCTCTGCCCTTATATAGAGGAGTACAAATTGGTTGTTTAAACAAAGATGGAATTGTCTTACTTTCCAAAATCATATTGAATAATTTTGTCAACGGTTTACTCAGCAATTTAGGAAATCGCTTAAACACTTGTCGTGGAATTATTTTTTCATTATCCTTGCTTCTTTTTACATATGCAATAGCATCTACTACCTCATCACATGTTATACTTCTATGCTTGTAACCTGGATTAGCTTCAATAAATTTTAAGTTATATTGTTCTACATCATCTTTAACCTCATTAACATTGCTTTCTGATGCTGAAACTACGAATTGACTTGCAAGCTTATTACAAATTTCTGCATCATTTACCAGAAGATTACCTTGGGAATCAGAAAGCTTTGATATTTTGCTTGACTTTTTAAATCTAAAATTTGTGAATTTGTTCATCACATTCCAAACCTCAGTTGAAGTTTTACATTTCAAAAACTGACTATTAAAATAACATCTTTTTGCTTTATAAATCGTTGTTTTCACTTCGTTTCTTAATTTTCTGTACTGCAACATAAGATTTTGAGATTTGGATTTGTTAAATTGAGATTTGCATTTATTCCTTTCTTTACACAGATTAGCTATTTTACTAGTGAACCAAGGCTGGGAGTCAGCCTTAACAACTCGGGTTTTTAAAGGAGCGTATGCATTAACAAATGTCATAATAACATTATTAAAAATTTCAAAGCTTTCGTTAATATCATCACGCTCAAGTATTGACCAGTTAACTTTTTTAACATCAGATTCAAACTTTTCAATGTCAATTTTTGTATAATTGCGATACTTAATTTTTTTATGACTTAACCCGAAATTATTTTTCCTTCGAATAACATATACTAATTTATGATCAGAGCCAGCATAATCAAAACCATCACAAGAGTATGAATTTTTCTTATTCACATAGATATGATCAAGTAGTGTGTTTGTAACAAAAAAGTTATCTTTACGTTGAGTGCTAAAAATTCTAGTAGGGAATTTTACAACTTGAGTCAAACCGTGTTCTATTGCCATTGACTTTAGTGACATTGAAGTTGAGTTTCTACAGAAAAAATCTATATTTAGATCCCCCATTATAATTATTTCATATTTAAATTTCCGTAGAAAATTGAAGAGGTTTCGAAGGAAACACAGAGTCTCTTCATTAACTAATGTAGGTGGTATGTACAATGTGACTATTACAATACCCTTTATACCCTTAGATTTAAGTAAAACACAAGTACATTCAACAAGCGCTGGTTTATCAAGTTTGTGTTCTATACTTTCAAAGTCGAATCTATCACTTATGTATAAAAGTGTACCACCACCTAATTTTCCTTCTCGATCGTTTCGAACAATACTATAATTGCTTATTTCTAAATAGTTGTTTGTTATAGTACTATCTAATTTTGTCTCTGTTATACAAAAACATCCGATTTGTGATTCATAACTTAAAAGTAACTTGAGTTCATCAAATTTTGACCTTAAACCATTTACATTCTGATGTACAAATTTCAACCCTTTTTTGAAAGGACTGATAAACTGGAGATTATCCTCTTCATCCGGAGTGTCTAGCGTGTTCGTTAGATCTTCATTCTGAAACGGGAAAACACAATCGCCTACTCCATCAGAACTTGATCCATGTTGCTCCCCTTGTACATGTGAACAATATGTACAAGTATGAAACAAAATAACAGCACCAGCATCATATGTCCCTTTTTGTACCCGGACATAACTGAAAATACAAGTGAAATAATTCCAAAAATTATTGCAGATAAGGCTACACATGTAGCTTTATAGTCAAACTTAAACATCATTCTGGTAGCTACCATACCCTCCTTATATAGTGTAATACTTTTGATATCCGGAGCAAGTTTGAATAAACTGAACTGAATAGCTGTGCATTACGTATTGACAAACATACATATTAATTACGTATCCAAACAGCTTGAATGAAGCCGAGTGCACAAAGTCTCCCAGAAACATATGGGGTACAATCCAGCTTGCGTCAACGTTGTGCATAACAAAAAATATTGCAAGCATTAAACAACCAATTACATGAGAGATTACAAAAGCATTTGCAAATAGGCCGAATTGAGCAAGTCCTTTTGCAACGTCTAAATGAAAAAATAACCTCTTAGTATAATATACCCATTTAATATTTTCTAATATTGCTCTGTGTTGTCATTCCTGGTATGAAAAAATAGCTGGACCTATCAAACAACCATGTTAACATCCCGGCCACCTCCCTTCCATCCAAACACAACATTAAGTCTGAAGCAGCAAAGACAAGTACAAGAAGAACTTGAAAAGTAACTGCGGCTATAAAAACAATTGAGAAGTATTCGGGTTTGAGCACACAAAATAGCAAAGAAGAACCGCAGCAACATATGGCAAATAGCCTGAGACAAGCGGATCCAATCAGAAAGGGCAGTGTATTTTGACTCTTGAATTTCCACTGTTTTGCAGCAGAATCCCAGCAAAGTGGGGAAGAAAACCAGAGTTTTCCATGTAGACGTAACAGGACCTGAGGCTAAGTACAGGAAACGGTTTGAGCTAGACATGACTGTAGTGCAAGGAAGCAAGTCTAGAATTCACTTTGACAAAGTTCAATTTTTTTGTAACCTTTTAGATTACCGGACATACAAATTATATAGGTTGCTGAGCGTTACGTTGTACCTTACTTGAAATTGACCAGTTCCTGGGGCTAGTTTCCGTTTCAGTAATATAACCCACCGTTTATGAAATTATGTAGCATAATCGCAAGTTTTGAACCTAATTGTTTTATGGCGTTCTAGGAATGTACTTTTCCGTTAAATAACAGTATGTTGTATGTTATAGCATATATAATAAACTAGAAGTTGGTTTTTTCCAACAATTTTCTACCTTTTAATATAATTGGTGCTTATAACATTCATAGGAAACCCGTAGTTTTATGAATTCCGATTTCAAAATTATATGCATATACTCTGCATCTTGAACAACTCAATGGATTTTAATATCATCTAGGAGCTACTTGGACAATTTACATAATTAGCAGAATTTAATTGCTTTTGGAACATTTGGAACTATAAACAGCTAGACATAACGTTTCTAAAGCTGTGTGAGTTGCTAAACTTGCTTCACAAATTGGTTTGCCTCATAATTTAAATATATTCAATATTGTGTTATTATTTCTAAAAGTTTTCAACATTTTGATAATTTTATGCAGAGGATAAAGATGTCTTAACCAACATAATGGATCCTAATTATTATGCTATATGATATGAGAAAAAAACATAACCTTATTTATTCAATTCACACGTAAATGCTGTACAACAGATACTCAATTTGCAAAGTGAGATGCATCAGTGACAAAAGTTTCAACTTTTTAAAATTCGGTAACATGTACGTACTGCAGTATACTTCAAAGGTATAATTCTTCGTCTTAAAATGCAAACAGGTTTTAAATTCGATTATTTTTTATTGATAATTAGTTGTCAATGAAGACGTTTACAATTAATGTGTAATGATATATTGTTAACCGAGCCCAGGAATGAACGCATGACGCAATTACAATACTTATATATTTACCTCAAACCTTCAGATTCTATCAAATATCATGTCAAGCTCATCAATTTGATGAATAAATTCGAAATGTTACAATTCTAAAACACTGCCAAAAAATAAAAAGCAGAACACCTTTAACGTTTTTTCCAGATTCACTTTGGTCTTATATAATTACAAGTATGCAATACCAAAAGTTAAAACAGATCTAAACATGCCCCTGTGCACAGCTCTGATAAACCTTCCGGCCGTTTCCTGCTTCACTTTAAAATCAATTTCTAGATTTTGAATAAACAACTTTCTACATGACAGCTTGAATCGCTTAATGTACTTTCTTTGCTTAATTTTATCAGTATTGCAAAATCTCTAGTATCCTAAAACCCTATTTGAACGCTTATGAAAATATCCAGAGAAGCTTAGAAATAGCACACAACTTCCGGTTATACTTATAACAAATGTAGCTAATAACAAGCTACTCATTTTTCTCCAATATGAATACAGTATATAATGCGCATATACTAAAGACGGAGTTGCAATGAGCAACAAAGCAAAGAATACACTACCATAATATTTACAAAATAAAAATACAACTAATTCTACACACCTGTAGTCAATAAAATTATGGTCAGTTAAACACAAGATTTTGCATTGACTCGATTATCAAATGTCCTCATGGCATGCTCGGTTAAAACTCTAAAGCAAATCCAAAAACAAACTGTCAATTGATGTGTTATGCTAAGGGCTCCAAATATAAAGAAAAGAAAAAACCCATATATTAAAGCATGTCATTATTGCGTAAAGATAAATTGACGTATTCGGAAAAATCGTAACGTGTAGCGTAAAACTTATGACTGCCAGAGAGCAACTGAACGCTAAAGTTCGTGAAAAAACTTCCAAGATGATGTCACTCGGATGTTTTTCTTTTCTGTTAAAAAGTTTTTCTGCCAACAAAAACAGGTATATTAATACATTGTATGTTAGTAAAGGCTAGGTTTATTAATTACCTTGAAAATTTTCACACAAGTTGAGAATTGCATTGATAGCTTCACAAACTTCACTGGGTACAAGAGTGTAGGATGCATAAGCAACTGTATAGGCCGAATAGGTAACATCAAATTCAAAAAGAAGCATTGTTACTTCGTTCCAGTTCTTTATAGATTTGTCCAAGATTTGTATTTCAAAATATTTTAAATGAATGATATGCGAGCCGTTAAATATTAGCAACACCACTGCGCATATGAATACACACTTATAATAATTACGTACAGAGTTTGGTGTGACAAAGAACTGGTGATGTGTGGGGCTCCAGAGTAACGGCGTTGCCAATGTGCATTGCACAACTTTTGATATAAAAGAGAAAAGTTGAAATTGCGAAAATGGTATCATTGTTTCCATTTTTATAACCAGAACCGAATCATGAATCACGTCTGCACCTTAAATGCTTAAATGCTTTAAAAGAAAACTGCGTTGAAAAGTGTTCTAGTAGGTTATAAGTTATGTTAAATTTCTGTCATTGGCTCATCGATGATAACATACTAATTTCAAGAACGTAATTATGGGTTTCAAGCTTAGTTTATTTACAAAGGCGTAGTAATCTATCCACAGTTTCTAAACGTCGCGTTGGAAGTAGGAACAGCCAACGGCAAAACTGTATTAAGTCAACAATTTCAGGTTTTATCACTCGGCGTAATCGTTTTGCATTGAACAACTATTAATTAGAGAAAAACATACGAAAACATAACTGATGCATTCCCTGTAATTTAAAGGATTTCACTAAAAAAGACGTCAACTTACACAATGCTTTATGAAATCAATGTCAAAATGGTATGTGGCTGGAAATATTCAATATCGTAAAATACACTAGATAAATCCCACGCAATACTTAAACACTTTAGAGGGGTTTGGTGTGGGTTGACATTATAAGCTGTAATGACAGTTATTAGAAATATTAGGTAAAGTTTTCATGTTATGCTGTTTTGTGTCTTTTCAACGGCGTTGTGCTTTGAGAAAGTGAAGAATGCTACAGTCAAGGATAAAAACGTTAAAGTTATAAGCTGCCCTTTACATGTAATGGCAATGATTTGAAATATTTAAAATGTCAAAAAGAAAAAAAGCTTAAAACGTCAAAAGGTTGTTTGTGTCATAACGGGAACTGAATTGCAAGCGTGAAAACAGATACTGATTCCGAGTCAAAAGAGAATATTAAGTGGAACATCTGGAACTCAACTTTAATACAAAGCACGACAAGCTTCTAAACTCTATAGTGCTATGAAATCATTCTCGTAATTGCTCTTGTAAGGCGTACATGTAAAATGTACATAGATAGCTTGCTGGAGAGTGTAGTTGGTTTGATGTGTTGTCTTTGTTAATATGTATGCATGATGAATGATGGTTAGAGAGAGAAGGAGACAAGATGGTAGTGTAGGGGATTCGGTTACTGTATTCGGTCTGTGATATACCATAGAAGGTTGTGGTAAAACACAGAAAGGTAACTTGCGGTGAAGCAGAGTTATTGGTAAAACAGGAGAAAAGATGACATTCACTTTCTGTCAACTGAACCTTGAGCATTGAGCAGAGCGTATAGATTATCACATTTTTCTATAGTAGTTTGCACTAGTAGTCAATAGTTAAAATTGCACATTTTGAATTGATTGAAGATTACCTTTGTTGATTGAGATTTATCGTGATAAAATAAAGCTGTATATATTCCTGCTTAATCGAGCTTGCCATTTTGGCATCAGTTATTGTGATAGCATTTGATGTGCACCTGGAAGGGTTGATCCATTATCCGTTGCGATTGTGTACTCACCGTATCCCAACTTATCCCATTTGCATTTATTCCGGGAATTCTAAATATAAAACCGAACAACCTTAATTGCATAATCTTTCTATTGCATATTATTGGGTATAATGAGAGTGAGAAGTGGGTAACAGGCAGTTAGAGTACAAGTTATAGCTCATTTCCACTCTGCACTCTTCTATGTAAACACTTTTTTCTTAAACCTGAAACCTCAAATTCCAATTAGCAGTCTTAACTTGATCACAGTCAATGGCCTTTAGTGTTTAAATTCTAGAAACAATTTCTATATTATGAAGTACAATTGTATGCATGAAATTCCCTTAATTTCCAAAAATACTCTCCTGTTAACGCCTGCATTTTATTGTACACATTACACACATTTTTATAAAACCTCATAACGCATAACAGACAAGAACATAGTGAAAGTGCAGATTCAGAATGAAAACGTTGCCTCTATGAGCTTACCGTTAAAATAGTACAAACCTTCAGAATGGTTTCTTACGTTGCACAACCGAAAATATGCTGGGGTAGGTATTTCAACAGATGCTCCTTTTCCATCATTTTCATTATTTACAGCAACAAAAGATCTCATGTTATTACCTAATAATTCTTGGAATTGTTATGTTGACAACTAACTCACATAAACAAAAATAGTATTCTTACAAAACCTGAATACCATGTATTCAAAAGGAAGTAAACAATAACAGGCAAGCAATTATCATGCGATTCATAAAAAACGTAATTGTTTACACCATTGTATTTTGTTTGACTGATGTTGTGCCGGAACTCAACAATTATTCATAAAAAGAAGCAGCAATAGGCTAATAAACTCCCAAGAGATATATTAAAATTTGTTCGTCGTGATAAAAAAATATACTGTCTGAACATGCTTACACTAACAAGCATGTAGTTAAGTACGCAATTATTCACAAATCTAACATATTAATTACTAGACAGTGGTACTTTTAACAGAAAAAATTTATAATGGAAATACTACTGATTAGGTCGGATCCATGAAGAAAGCCCCCAGAAAAAAGCCACTGCGAAAAAAAAACCGGAAAAAAGCCCCCTACGAAGAAAACCCTCTACGAAAATAACCACCTGCAAAGTTAACCACCTACGAAAATAACCACCTGCAAAGTTAACCACCTACGAAAAATGCCCCCTGCAAAAATTACCACCTACGAAGTTAACCCCTAACGAAAAATGCCACTTTTTACTTGAAATGTGATAAGTCAAATTGTACAAACAAAACTTTACAGTTTCATTTTATTTAACATGAGACCGGCTGTGTTCAGAAAGCCAAATGGAATTATATAAATTGGTTTTTCACAAAATTCAATACTGCCAACGAAGTTGTAGTTTAATCTATTGTAATTTGAGTTTTGATCAGTTATAAAACTGGGAATTAAAAGTCCAACTAAATGTGGTGCAGTTGCAAGTTAATTAATATTTTTCATCCATAATCCTGAGTTCACTTGCCCTTAATTCCCAATGCAAATAATTAATTAAAAGCCACAATTTCCCATTAATGCAAAATTGCTTTGTTATGCAATAAACTTCATAATATGAAGTACGTGATAATAAACAATAGGTATTAAAATCCTTACACATTATCTACCAAGGTTAGTAGAAATTGGTGATAGGAATCGTCTGGAATCTTAATTTGTAGTATGCAAGTTAAATATATTTATGAAAATCAGAAAATTGGACTATGTAATGTTAGCCTTGTAGAAAACCGAAAACTTATTGTAGCTATAATATTGTTGTTTTGCGCTTAGCCTAATGACAACAAAAAACCTAAATATATACATCCTTCTGATTTTTAGATATGTAGCAATGTTGAAGTAATATTAAAACTATATATTTATGCTTGTGGCATTTGACTTATGACATGTCAATTTTTAAAAAGTGACATTTTTGTTAGGGGTTGACTTCGCAGGTAGTAATTTTTGCAGGGGGCATTTTTCGTATTTGGTTAACTTTGCAGGTGGTTATTTTTGTTGGGGGCTTTTTTCGGGGGATTTTTTCGCAGTGGCTTTCTTCGTGCTTCAGATTAGGTCGTTGCACTGACAAGAAATGCACTTGACAGCTATAAACTCTATGACATGTGGTTTGTGTTTCACATTCCCGATGCAATTATAAAAGTCAATGTCGCTCACAACACATAAGGGTACAACCACCCCAAATATTTCGGTAGTAACGTGTTGGAGTCTCAAGAGAAAAGTTGCATGTGTAACATAGTTCCTTGACACACACAAAAATGAAAACCAATACTTCCGACTTGTTTGAAAGCAACACATTATCAAATATTATGTCAATAGTTTCTAACCACAGCAACCATTTGGAATTTACATGCGCTGGTCACCAACTAGTATATTTTAGTGATTATGTTGATTTAATTGGTGACAAAAGCTGCTACAGACGTTCTTTATCTTTCACTGTGTTTTTGTGTGTAGCCAATTGGATAGTGCTGCTGTTTGGAATCTCTTTAAATTTTCTGGTTTTGTTTGTAGTAATTTGCCGTTTACAATTGAAAACAGCTTCACATGTGTTTATACTAAATTTGGCAATAGCTGACTTGTTGGTGATTCGGTTATTCCGGCAACTCTAACAGCAAATGTGCTGACACGTAAGTGAAAGTTGGGGAAAGTGATACTGGCGTTGTAATAAATAAGTAGATAATTTGCATTTTTTTTCTAGCATGGATATTTTCTGAAACAACTTGCAAAATTGTGGCGTATATTCAACGTCTGTCGGTATTTTGTTCGGTGTACTCTTTGGTGGCGATTTCCTTTGACAGGTAATTTGAATACTTATATATGAGTCTAGCTTTAATACAAATTGTAAAATATAAATGACTTATAATTCAAGATGTCGTGCAATGCAGTCAGCGTCTCTGTCAACCGCTAACCTAACCAAGACCCATGCCTGGGAAATTGAACTAATGATTTGGATGCTTGGCGTTGCAATTACTCTTCCCTGGGCTTTCTCTAAAGCCCCATCAGACATTGTTACACCTGACAACTTTGAACCCGCATTTTGTGAAGAAATCTGGAAAACGGCAACGCATGAAGCAGTCTACTTTCTTTTGATTCAGGTTTTCGCCCGATTTGCTGTACCTTTTGTGCTTATCACTTTGTGTAGCATTTTGGTAGAAAAGAAAAATAAAAAGTTTAGAGAAACTTTACAAAATTAAATCTTGATATTCGTGTTTACATGGATTTCAAAACATAAGCATATGAATGTAACACGTATGTTATGCATAGAAAATTTTATTTGCACGTTTTTGGATGAAATATGTACACAACTAACATGTAAATATGTAAATAGCATGTGTTTTTAGCATCAAGTAGTAGCAAAAATAAAAACCATTACCTATGCTAAGCGAAATGCGATGGAGAAAAGCTTCGCTGTATTTTTAAAAGCTACTCACTTTTCCCGAATTTGTTCTTCTCATCTTCTTTATTTGGAAGCACTATTTACTTTGTTACGTGTAGTGTGAGTAATAGTAAGGGCATGGCAGTGATGTTTGCTCATGCAACATGTCGTTTTTCTAAAAGTTTGCCATTTTCCAACCTAAGTGCTTCTTTTTTGGTGTACATTCACCATAATATACAAAACCAGACCTTTAAATTTACACAAGTCCTTCTGTTCATTTTTCGTTCTATTTGCATTAGTGAGCGACTGCCTTTATGGTTATCTTTAAAGCAACAGTTTACACGGAGAATTCGAATTCAATTTGTACTGGATTGATTGATTTGATGCTTCCGAGTACTTGTTCGGTTGAGTATGCCTCTGGGGGTTCAAAGGAAACTCAAAACTCTCAGTAATTTTTAGACTACTTTCTTTTTTCTGAAAATGTCAAACTTTAAAGCTGCCTAAATAATCTGGAATCCGGAGAAAGCACTTTTTGTTTAGGGTACTCGTGTTCAAAAGTATTTGGCGATCACATAACACTTGTAAATATTTGCTGCAAAAATGAAAGTGCATTATATAATTTGTTAGTATGGTATGTAAGTATCAAGCCGTACTAAGTTGAAGCGCTTATTAAAAATGTTGATATTCCTAAAAATATAATGCCACATTTTTATTTACCGGTTTGTATAATTATATGTTTGATGACTGACTTTTTTGAATGCCGCCATGTTAAAATATCAGAAGGAGTAAGTTTCACCCCGACACATAATGTTACCCCACCGAAGGTTATACTAAAACAATGTTTTGCAACTTCGAAGCGACAAACAAAACCGGTAGGGCATTTTATTAATGCCAATGCTTTCTCTTGACATAACGCGTATTTATGAACACCTACAAATTTTGCATCACCTCATATGAATTATTGACCTGCACTTCGCTATGTTGTAATGAAAGCTGAACAAACTCAATGATTTCCAAGCAGCTGCTTAAATTACAAATCTTCAATATATATGCTAATACTATAAATCGATTAACTTGCCATTCAGGATTTTTGCGTACACTTTTAAAAGCATTTTGGCTAAAAGCTTTTTGCATTGTAGGTGTGAAATTGCATAAAAATGTTTAAAAGGTATCAGTTTCGTAAAAAATTCACGTAGGCGTTAAAAGCCTTCATATAAATGTTCTTGCAATTTGATTTAACATTTTCTTATTTAAAGGTCTGTTGGAACTCCAAAAGTTACCAGAATTGTTCTCTGAAAGTTTTTAAGGTTCTTTGCGAAAACAAAGCAACTTACTCAACCCAGCTCAACTCAAGCCTAATAGGCATGGAATATCTGTCAGATAAAGAGAAAGCTCGTTTACACACTCCGCATCCGCGCTCATTGAGCGACAATCGAATCCATGACCCATCTGTGCAAACTTACAAACTTGCATCTTCAAACAATTAGCTCATCTAAAAACTTTTAAACTACAAAAAAATCACTTAAAAAGGTGTGTGTTAGGCTTTAGCTGATGCGTAACACAATAAGATTAATTTTTAATCCGTTTTCTTCTTTCCATTCCAATTGACAACATTCTTGCTCTTATCTAGGTCTAGGTACACTTCAATCAAAATTTTCAATTCATTAGCTTTTTGTACAAAGAAGTTTGACAAAAACTCAGTTTTTCAGTAATGGGTTTTCTTTCAGGGTATTTATTCACTTAAATAATCTTTTCTTGTAATAACTATCAGCTACCTGTCTTTGTTCAAAGTAACAAAAATACTCAAAGTTTAAAAATTAATAACCTTTGAATAATATGCATAGCTGCAAGTGAAAGATAGCTTGTGAATAAGTTTGTAAAGAAAAATATATGCCAAACAAACACAAAACTAAGTTCTGTTTCCATTAATCATTTGTGAAATTTAAACTCATAAATGAAAAATTTGACGGCTTGATACGCTTTTAGATTTTGTTCAGTTTGAAACCTTAATGATTAATTTGAAGAAACGGCTTTTTAATTTAACTAATGTTTAACACAATCAAGTCATTCTTGGTGATGAGACGCAGCATCTGTATTTTAAAGCAGTATATTGGGGAAGCGCTAAACAAACAGTACTAAAGTTCCCACATATACAAAATCACTATGTTTAAATAGTCCTCTTTCATGTTGTAAGAGTTCAAACAGTTCAAACCAAAGCCATGAAAATATAAACTACTTATTGTGTTAATTCTTGTTATTATTCATTATAAAAAATTACTTTCACCTAGTACATATGGACAGTATACTGAGCTAAACGTTTTTCAACAGAAGTCAGCAGGACGAGCAGGACAAAAGGCTAGCAAAAACTTATTTAGCTAATATTTATGTAAGAACACTGTAAGAAAGAGAAACGACACTTGACCACTATTTGTTTTTACACATTTTACCGTTTTCCTTTTGAGCCGGGAATTAGAAAGCTACAATTATGTAACCAATCTCATGTTTGATATTATGAATATTATCTGGTAAAAACTTATCCCGTTCTCAATAGCGACATTTCAAATGCATTATTGCAACAATTAACTAAAAGTCTTGACTCTTCGTATATTTGAAATATTCTGTTGAAAACTTTCGAAGAAGCTGATGGTCTTAAACAAAACAATTTTTCTCTTTGTAAACTTATGTCAATATGCTCCATAACATAAATCAAAGCTCCAAAGCCAACTCCACATTGTGTTAACGAAACTGTCAAAAGGCTTTTTTGGCTGATGGCTGCACGGTTTGTAGAGTTCGTATTATATATGATCGGGAATAATATATTGACACAACAACACACTGCCAGAATGTATATATTACAACTTTACATGCGTTGGGAAGCAAACCAAAGGTTTTCAAATTGCACATACACATTCATCTAGTAATTAATTTGTTTTTGCTAAAATCATTAATTTTTAGAAACATTGGGGCGTATAATGTAACTTTTCCCTTATTCCGGTTTTAAACTAATCCTGTATAATCCAAAATTTAACCCGAATTCTGTAAATTTGGGGCTAATCCTGCGATTAAGATTAAGCAAGATTAAATTTAATCCGATTTTCAATGGCAAGCGTAAACTGGCTTACGACCACTCCTGACCGGTCGTAAGTTTTGGATTAACTTAAGTTTTAAGTGACGGATTGCGTAAATTCAGCTAATCTCGCTCGAATAATCCTTCTAGATTAACTTGAGTTTAAACCAAAGTTACATGATTAGAATAATCCTAAACCGGGTTTTAACTCGACTTAAACCCAGAATTAAAGTTAGAATATACGCCCCAATGTTTTTAACTGTAACTAATTTATAATATATTTGTACTTTTTAAAGATCCTTGTGTACTTATATATGATTTGCAGTCTAATCAAGTAAAAATAATATTTTTCAAACCAGATAAACCTACACAAAGTTTGAACTACTACATTAATTGGGAACGTAAGTTTTAAATAACACCATACAGTTTTTGTTTGCACATTTATGTTTGCACAACATTTAACTCATGACATACAATAGTAAGCAAATCAATTGTATATATTTTATATTGTCTCATTAAGACATGTCTATATTAAAACGTTTTAATTGACATTTCCATTTCTTAAAAAATAAATGGTGTATCTCATGTTTTGTATCTACATGGTATGTATGTACAAAACCCTTGTTGGCTTATTAGAGTACTTCAACCAAATCTGAAGCATCATTTCTAATTCTTGATAATACTGTGATGTGTGCTCTGCAGCACATCACCGATGTGACTACATGACATAAATATATCAACGTGTGGGCAATCGCGAATACACATGAGTCATGACCTACATTCCTAAGTACCTACTAAATACCAGCACGTAAGTGCGTAAACGTTAGTGTGTAAACGTTAGTGCGTAAGTATCTAGTTCATTCATTTGCAATGTAAATATACAAAATTGTGTACGTGTGTTAATCAATGTAATCACTATTTATGAGTCTGTATATATACCAAGCAATCAATCAATAAAGATTTCCATTCAGACAGAGAGTCTCAGGACTCATACAAGTCCACTGTTGGACTTGGCTGTCGCTAACCAACAAAGTCTTTTGTTGCTGTTGCACTTTATTTCAGCATAATATATTCCCTCACACTACACTCGGTGCATCATACCGTCCTTACCATATCTGGTGCAGATGGCTCGTTCCTGCTCATCTCAATAGCCAAGTCGAGTTCCCCAGTATTTTGGAAACCCTTGCAGAAGTTTTGGTCACCTAGCAGCTTTCAGAAACTTCCCAAAAAAGTTTGTGGAAATCCGAGTGGACTGTTCCGGCGGGTTTTTGGAAATTTCTGGGGATTCATCCCTTACGCGGGAAGGACCACCAGTGATAAAGAAACACCTGGTGTCCGAAGAATCGAACAACTGGTGACCGAAGAAACAACAACTTGTGACCGAAGAAACAAACAACTGGTGACCGAAGAAACAACTGGTGACCGAAGAAACAACTTGTGTCCGCAGAACCAACAACTGCTGATCTAGTTGTTGCCGCTTGGTGGCAACCACTGGGGACCAAACCAACAACCATTGGGGACCAAAGCAACAACCACTGGGGACCAAAGCAACATACATTGGTGATCAACTATACCATCACTGGAGATCAAAGTGACGCCCACTGGTAGCCATTGTTAAATTAATAAATACTTCACCGACGAATAACGAGAAAAATATGTCATCATTTTTATCGTCCATGTCAAACACTCAACCGACAAATAATGAGGAAAATTTTTTCCCATCCCGCAAGTCAAATGCACAAGATCAACAAAAAATCCCAAAAGGACGCAGAGGGTCAGCATCTCAGTGACTACTGCCTGCGGAACACATAATAATCTTTCTTCTCAATATCTGGAGTCATCTGTCAATCTTCGGATTTACACGTCAAAATGGACATCCCAAAATACAGGAAACCACTGATGGCCCATGATATAGAAAAATTCTTGGTCTCTTTCCATCTTTGGGGCAAAGCAAGAAACATTCAAGAGCAGCGTCTGAAGTACCTGTTGCCAAACGCATTTGAGAACGCAGACGCCAACACATGGTTTTCTTTAAGACTGGAAGATATCTATGATGACTCCATTACCTTTGAAAAGCTGTGTAAATATTTTCTACAGGATGCTCCCATGTAGTTTACACCACCGCTTGCTCTTGATAAAATCCTAAGCGAGAAGCAAGTACAAGTTGAGCTCACGTCATCCTAAATCTTACGTCTTCAGAGCATTTCAGGAAATCTTTTCAGCAAAATAAGTAACTCCGTGCTGGTGGATTGCATCTTAAGCAACATGAATCCAAAAGTTATTGAGTACTTGGAACTCACGGGCAGACTACGAACACTCGAGGACCTTCGAAGACAAGTCAGAGAGTTTGAACGGAAACGAGATTCCAGGATTAAGCGGAAAGTGAATACAGAAGACGTAATGCTCGTAAAAACAATTACCCGACTTAAGGTGGAAATGAGCCCACCCCACACGAAGTGCGAATTCAACCCAGACATATTCCTGGATGAATACTAGATAATACCACAGTTGGATTTCAATCATCAATCATCATCATCAATGAAGCAGATCAACATTTTTTTTTAAATGTTAGCGTACCTAATATAAACAAGCAGTGGATTGACAATCAGTGTGCAACCATCCCCTACTTTGAAAACTGAAATCGCTACCATACCTGAAATTTGTGACTCACCTCATCATCACGTCATCATCACTATAGCACATTGGCAGTTAACATTAAAACATGGACATACTGGACTGTAATGGACAAAATCCATGACGAACGCCCATCATCTTATATCCGACAAAATATCTATTAACCTCAATAACCATAAGTTGGAACACATTGCAATCAGTCCTTAGAAGCAGACAGAAGGAAGACTCTACTCTTCAGTATAAATATGAAGGCTCATTTGCTGGTGATACAGATAACGTAGGAAGAGGCCTGCCAATCCTCATTGTGACATTCCTGCCAGGAACCGGTGAATGCATGCAATCAATCTAGATAGAAGTATAAAATAAAAAGATGTCCATCTTCAAATGTGCGTCCCATTCTAACTTAGCCGAGACTTGATCACTCTTATACCTTAGGAACTGGGAACCGAAAATGCGAATGATGCAGTAGATCCCATCCGTAAAATGCCTCACAGAGTATTTATCCATACCTGCAGTGATGAACTACCTGACGAAAAATAGGCCGGCCGGCAAACGAAGAAAAACGAAGCAAATGAAGAATATATATGAGTACCTCAGAGTAAAATGAGGTAAACTGATACCAAATATGATTGTGTACCTCTGATATAAACGGGAGGTAAGTATTGGTGTACCTGTAACAGTATATAGCCATGAAATATGCAGGCCTGGGTAATCACCCCATTTTGGTCAAGTGAATAGTGATTGTGATTAAATGAAGATGGTATTTTGAAAAGGTGATTAGTGATTGGTGATTAATATTAATCCCATTCCTGGTGATTAGGTGATTAAATTCAATCCCAGTCACTGGTGATTAGGTGATTAAATGTTAAACGAAAATGCAAATTGGATTAGGATTAGAGATAGGGTTTTTTAAAGATTTCTCATTTGGACAAGATGTAGATTTGTAATGTAGAAACAAGCAAGTAAACTTTATTAACAGTATATCACAATTAATTATTATAACAGTGTATCACAAATCACAACCCCCATAAGCGTGCCTAAATTCAAGGTAATAGAAAAGCAGCTTCATGGAGTGATTAAGTGGTGATTAAGAGGTGATTAAAGGTTGCTGGTTTGGGATTAGTGATTGTGATTAAATGCAAAAAATCTGAAAAGGGATTGGTGATTAAGTGATTAACTTAATCACTAATCCTTAATCCGGGATTGGTGATTCTAATCCGTGATTACTCAAGCCTGGAAATATGTCTATAAAAGTTATAGGTAACACACTACGTCAAGTATCTGCTTAGCCAACTTATATCTGTAGAATGTAATGTTGTGATATGGAAGTACTAACTCACACATAATAGATTCTGAAAAGTCAGAAACAGAGGTGCTATGAAGCACATATCAAATGACAGGTAGTTTACAGGGAGGCACTAGCTATTAAGAAAAGGCAATAATTGTTAAACAGAGATACAAACTCAAAATGAAATTCGAATACTGTCACAATCAAAACCTTTGAGTCTTCCAACTTATACAGAATTTTACATAGACAATTCGTAAAAATACAATATGTACAGTGATTTCCACCAATCACTCAGTCCATTTCCTAAGTCCATAATAGGGAAAATATAATAAACTGATTGCATTAGGATGGGATATAGTCATGGTCAGCATGTTCCAACTCTTTTTTACTAGTAATTTTTCTCTGATTATAACTCATAACGTATCTAACTTATTGAATTCTTAATATCCAAATTTTGAAATTTGATTATGCTACAGATTGAATCCATTTTACTCTACAAAGATTTAGTTTTTATATTCAGACAAGTCAATACGGCAGTCAGTTAATTTTACAATAGAATGCAATTTTTACAAAATTCCTAAATTCCAGTTTAAAATTAGAATAGTTTATAGCATAGCATAATTTCAATTTATTTAGATTTTGTTCTACGTGGCATAATTGTGAAAATTTTGTAAACAGTTCATTCATATCTTTTTATGCACATGAAAGATTTGGGTGATTCATATTCCGTTGCGCAATTTGGGACTCGGGAATAGACACTCGACCAACCCCCAAACGTACGAGAAAGTATTTCCGACGCAAGTCGGCTAGACGAACGATCAGGTAGTTTATTTTTTCATATCGACTTTTTTAAAAGAAAAGTTACACTCTTTTCAGAATATGTTCTTTGAAGCCCAGCTTCTTTGCTCTGAAGCATTATTGACTTTGTTCCGTGTAGTGTGGGTAATACTAATGGTATAGTAATGATGTATGCTCAGACAACATGTCGTTTTTGCAGAAGTTTTCAATTTTAAGTGTGTTCTTTTCTAGTGTACATTGAACATAATACCATACAAAACTAATCACTTAAATACACAAGCTTTTTCTGTTTGTTATTACCTTCAGTGAATATAAAAACTGTCTATATGGTGGTCCTTCAAGTAACAGTTTACAGAGATAATTCGAATTCTATTTACACTGGATTGATTTATTTTGTATGTGCGACTACTTGTCCTACTTGGTTAGTGTACCTTCAGAGATAAACCAAACACAAAGCTGTCTATAATTTATAGACTATCTTTTTTTTCTGAAAACTTTAAGCTTTAAAGTTGTCTGAAATAATCGGGAATCCGGAGAAAATATTAGTTGCTATTTGATGGATTGGTATTGCAGTTTTGAGTAAATGCTGGTACCACCGTTTTTGTGTAGAGTACACTTGTGCTAAACTATTTGTCGATGAAACAACTCCTATGTAAATATTTGCTTTACGTTAATCTAATGAAATTGCATCAGATAAATTGTTTATTCTTGTAAGTTTCAAGCTGTAGTAGCAACACATGTATCAAAGGATTGTAAACCTGTGTAAAATGATGAAAATTTTAATAAAAATGTTGATACTTCAAACAGCACTGCATATACAAAGGCAACTACTGACTTAACGTAGGATATTGCAGATTCTTGTGAACTTCACAGAATTCTTCAGGACAACACCCGTACCCGCTAACGTTATTATCCACATCTTCTAGTCATTTTTCTACAACAAGCTAATTGATTTCCCAAATGTAAAGGATGTTTATACAGTGGAAAGAAGATATTAAACAAAACTCCCTCAAGCAATGCCTGCTAAATAAACAATACCTGCATTCATCATTGCAATCTTCAGTCAACATAAAACATTAAGAGGTTGTTTGTTTGCATTGCTACTATAAAACTCCAGGTTTTGCAAAATGAAGGTAAAGCAAACATGAACATTGTCTCCAGAGAAAGCAAGGCAATGGTCTAGACACAGCTTGACGTCCATTGCAACTTAGATTAAAACTCGGAAATCTAAAAGTTCTGATGGGTTGTCTAAAGGAGTGTTTTTGACGATTAGATTAGGTTGCATTGCTAAAGCTATGATGAAAAATTGTCCCGCAAAGAACAGATACATTAAGAAATGTGTAAATGTCTGCTTTCTGGCATTTTACATAGCAGTTTCCTATGACGGCGGACTAACATTGAGCAGAAAGCACATTAGTGCTTCTTATTGGATAACTATGTAGCACTAAAAGCATTATTCCCAGGCATGTAGCTTTACGGATAATTTCACTTCTGAGTGCTTTTTACTGTCGCTTGACGAATGCTGCTTTCACCGCTTTACGATATGTGCAAAAACTACAAAAGGTGCCGCTCACAAATCATAAAACTTTTCTGCAAAACTTTGTTAACAATTTACAATTTTTTCTGAAATTGACGTCTGTGTGTGTTCTTGAGACATCACCTGGCAGCTTCAAGTTTTTTAAAAACTCTTCTATGCACCCCGGAGTCTTGTTTACGGTTCAAGGTATATTCTTATGGAGAAAAAACCCTATATTTCTTAGCCTGTACACACATTAAATGCATTTTAAAAGAGCAAACGTTTTGCCATAAGAGATTTTTTTCAAAACTCCCAGTCCCACGCGTTTGGTTGAGATATGATGCAGCCTTTGGAATCTGACAGATTACCCACGCAAAAGCTTAAAGTCGTTTTTTTTCTTCTGGTCATGCTGGGACGCTTTGAAACAATGTAGACATTTTTTCTTGAGTTATATTACATATACCGTTTTAAAAGTTACTATTTTAGTCATTAGATTTAATTGTAATATTTTGTGTCACAACTTGTTTGTTTGAGATTTGTTATAAAAATTTCTACGAACAGGTCTAAACAAATTTCCGGTTGCTAAATTGCTAAATGCTTCTCTAAATTCAGAGTCTTCGGAGATAATGATGCTATTTTCAATACTGTTTGCCACTGGCGGATTTTCTAATTCGGTGTCACTCATAGATATTCCGAAATTGTCACTATGATAACTTGATTGTGTACGGAGCCCGGCCGGTCACTAAAATGCGCACATGCTTCTTGTCTTGCTAATTTCTGCAACCTTCTAGTTCCTACAATTGTTTTTCTCGACATTTTGATTTCTACTTTGAGGCAAGTACCTATCGTAATTATACGCACTGTTACCTTATCAAAATCTTACCATACCATAAGAAAACAGAAGTTGAGAATCGTCGGTTATGTATTTTGGCCAGTGTGAGTTTTGTGATTGCGAGTGAATGAGAGCTGTGCTTACCAGCTTCTGGTTTTATGTCACCTGATATCCCAAAGAGAATACGTTTGGGACAAGCTGGTTTTCTAAAAAAATATGTACGTGTAAAATGTTGTACGGATATACTACAGATATCCGCTAACGGGATATCCGAGCATGTCCGTGAAGGACATCAAAAAGTGTATCCGCCGGAGAAGGCTTGTTTCAAGGGAAGCTACTTTGAGCAGCTTTCACTTTCTCTGTACTTTGGTTGTCAACGGGTTTAAGTTTTTTACAAAGTAAAGGATCTTGCCCTGAGGATGGACACAGTTTTCTATTATGCAATATATTTTTTCTCTCCGACTATTTGAACAATCTCCATTGTTTTTCTGGTTCCGCTGAACTGTGGCGTGCATGGTATGTATGTGAACAGTAGCCAGATGCTTTCACAGATGCGCTAATTATGTTGTAGTCTGTCCGTGTGTCCGACAATTTTTTTTATCTGCATAGGCAAATAACTTTTAAACCAAGCAGTTTTAAATGAGGCATATAATTTGTAAACTAGACGGACATCCACACTGACACAAAATATATGCAAACATGGTAGTAAGCATCTTTTAATGTCATAATTAATGAATTTTGCTACTGTTCAGGTTGCTCCCACACACAGCTGTAACAACAAAATTTAATTTAAATTTAAATTGAAAATATATTTTTAGAATAAAATTACACTGCAGCTAACTACGCAGCTTTTAATTTGTATCACTTTGCCAATAGTATTCCCGACTTCAAAGCAAGCACTTAAATTAATCCAATTAACCTTTCTGTTTGCTTAGTAAAAAAATTATGCAATGCTGAAACCAAAAAGATCGTAAGAGCGCCGGAAGCTATTCCCAATTATGCGTAATAAAAAGTTGTAACGTAGTACCAAGATTTCAAAACGATTCTATATACTACTTGGAACTGTGTTTTTTTCAGGTGGCTTTTCTATTAATTCTTGCAACGCAAAATCCCACGCCGTTTGTCATAAAGACAGGACAAACACACCTTGCTTGCTAGTGCTGAGATGGAGTCTCAGGAGAAAGCTGCTTTCTCCAGCGCTCTTATTCTCTTCTCAAACACACCATGAAACTCAATGTGTCCGAAGCAAGTGAAATCGACACTTTAATAAATATTTTATCCGTAGTGTCAAATCACAGTAGTAATTTGCAAATCCCATGTGTCACTCATAAGCTGGTACATTATGCTGACTACATTGAGCTTATTCTGGACAAAAGTTGTTATCGTCATACTTTAGCTTTCACTGCGTTCTTATGCGTGGCAAACTGTTGCGTGTTTATATTCGGAATTTTGGCAAATGTACTTGTGATCTATGTTGTACTACGCTGTTTAGGATTGAAAAACGCATCTCAGGTTTTTATCTTGAATTTGGCAGTTGTGGATTTGTTGGTGATTCTTTCGTGTTTTCCGGCTACTTTAGTGGCTAATGTGCTAACACGTGAGTAAAAATTTAAAACAAAGTTAAAAACTTAAACTCGAATTTTGACATTAAAATGTGTTTTTTAGCTTGGCTATTTTCAGAAACGGCGTGCAAAATCGTGGCTTACATTCAACGTCTGTCTGTGTTTTGCTCGGTGTACTCCTTGGTAGCCATATCGTTTGACAGGTATTTTGCAACTTTAATAAATCAACGTATTTTATTGTAAAATTGTGTTTTTATTAATAAATTATTTCCAATTTAAGATGCCGTGCCATGCATTCCGCATCCCTGAGCACATCAAACATAACCAAAACTCAAGCCTGTGAAGTGGTACTATTCATTTGGATCTCCGGCTTTGCAATTACTCTACCCTGGGCTTTCTCCAAAGCGTCGTCCGACATCCTTGAACTTGACAACTATGAGCCCGCATTTTGTGAAGAAATTTGGAAAACGGCAACACACGAAGCAGTATATTTTCTTGTGGTTCAGGTTTTTGCCCGGTTTGCTGTGCCGTTTGTGCTCATTACATTCTGTAGCATATTTGTCTGCAGAAACATGTCTAGTTCAATATCGCCGCCTATTTTGATCATACCAAGTTGTATCAGAGTTCGTGATTCACAGCGCGTACGAAATTTACGGGTGGTAAAAGTCTTTATTGGATTGAACGTTGCATTTGTTTTGTTTTGGTTGCCGTTGTACATAATCACAGCCAAGCTAAATTTTCACCCTGAAAACACCAATGGAAATAGACTGGAGCGTCAGCTATCATCATACCTTATTCCTATTGCACAATTGCTTGGAAGTTGTAATAATTGTATCAATCCGGTTATTTATTGCTGTCTGAGCAAGGACTTTAAAGAGCCCATTATAAACATGTTTCGACGTATAAGCTGTTCTTTGAAAGAAAACAATGCTGGTGTTGTAAGCTTAGAAAAGACTGCACAATCAACAGAGGTTTAAGAAAGTCTGATGGTGGATCACTATAACTTTTGAAGTAATGCGGGTAATCACAGGGTCTTTTAAAACTTGAGACATGTCGGGTATCATGATATTCTATTCTCAGGCATTTTGTGGTAGTTTCAAAAGTAAATTTGAAACAATGCAATTAGAAATCGATATTTATTATATTACAGATTGAAATTTAATAAAGAAAAGAAACTTCTTTGAAGTAATGATTATATTAGAAACTTTACTTTTGCGTATACGTATAGTGAAACCACTTTTAAATTAGGGAGGATGAATTCAAGCAATATAACTTTAAATCGAAACTGTATCCAGCAAAATGTATCAATCTTAGATTTTAGTCAATCATCAATCAAATATTAGATTTTAGTCAAAGTCAGTTAATATTTTTAACCAAGTTTTTCTACTTGTTCATTAGTGTAATTCAATATTTCATAGCAAACTTGTTGGAGAAGGCAATCAAAAGGCTTAAGTTCTAAATTAGTTACAACTGGAGTGTACCTTTGCACATTTTCCATTGAAATTGGTTTGTAAAGCACGTAGCACTCTGTAACGTAGTGTTAGTTGAACAATATTAAAAACTTACTCTGAGCAATGTATATTGAGCTTTCTTTTTTATGTCAAAAAAATTATTTCTATCTGCTAAATGAACTATCTATAAATGTCATATGTTGACAGATCACATTACTACTTTCTATTTGAATGTCACTTGATTCGAAAAGACAACTCTTGCATATTATCTGTGAGCCTTTTATCCTCAGCACATTTTGGGATGCGAGTATATATTGCTTAGCGATAAATAAGATTGCGTATGCTGTGCATATTTGTCTTTTTCATTCCACTAAAATTCACATTAAAACATTTACAACTACGCATTTCATTTACAAGGTCCACGGTGCTGAAATTGTGGTATTTCATAACTGGAAATTTAAACTTTTAAAATTTGTGAAAGGTATACGCTTTTATTCAAGTTTTTCACATAGCTGATAAGCTTAATTCATGTTTACTTCCCCAAACCTGCAAAAAGCAAAAAGCAATTTACATATTTTCAAATCAGGCAGGTAACTTGCTCTCTTCAAACACGTAGAACCTGCATTAATGGAAAAATGTGTGGAAAAAGCTCAAGATAAGAAAGCTTGGAATACACTAGGGGAGACCTTCATCCAGCAGTGGATTGACAACACAGACCCTGTTCTTTTTCGTCGTAACAACTTGAAAGTGTGTGACAAGCATGCAGTCACGGGTCACTGGTGGGTTGACGAAAAAAATGGAAAAATGTGTGGTGCGTGAAATTTTTTGTTGTTGTCTGGTTCAAATAACTTTTAATGAGAAACACAAGCATTAAAAGGAAGCGGATAATTCTTTTACGTAGGAAGTTATACATATTTTAGGTGCCTATTTAATATTTGAGTAGCAGCAGTAGCAGTAATAATGCTGAGTAGCATTTTCTCTACCGCTACCTAATCAGAAGATGAAAGTGAGTCTAACAGACTTGCGCTTTTCTGATGAATTCAACATTAATCATTCTGTATCCTTGATAGTTTTACATGGCATTTCTATTTTATCTGGTCCACAAGTAACTTCATTAAAACCGGTGAAGCTGAACTTTTCAATCATTAGTAGCATTTCATTTCATCTTTCAAGCAGAAGAAAATACTACAGTGCAGAAGCATACATAAAAACTAAATTGAAATATGTAACACTAGAAAAAAATGCGTTGTACAAGGCTATTCTACTTTGCCCATTTTCAGATGCTAGCATCATGTTGTTATATCATTTTTCAGAGAAAATTCTAAAAGTGTCATGTCACGCCATGTTGCTGCTTCTTACAAAATACCAAAGTCTATTATTTATGCTGTCGTTTTCGTAATATAAGCTACCTGCCTGATATTTCACGCCAAATAGAGTGAAAAAATGATAATGCAATTCTATATGGGCTTTAGTACTCACAGTGTCGTAGGCTGACTTGAATGACAGCCAAGGTTATTTTTGTTCATAAAGCTGGGTTAAATCTGCACAAGTGGGTTTGTCATTGGGCTTACGGGCAAACTGATAGATCTTTTTTAATTAAACTTTTGTTGAACCACTTGGGTAAAAATATTCTTTTATGTACGCAAACGTAAACAAACTTGAGTGTAACAGAGCTCCCTTAGGTATAACTCATTTTGATGAAGAATTTTATTTAAAACCCAAATCAATCTCCACAACCCACTTACAATTACGTTTGAATTTGTTATTTTGTGACCAGGTAAATAAATAATTAAAATGGTTTGCTGAAGCACAACTATAATGTTTGTTATTGGATGCCCCATTTATATAATTGTATGCATTGTTATTTGAAATCTGCTGTTTCAATTATTTTAAAATACATTTTTTGTATCCAGTTTGAGATTTTAAAAAATATGTCAACAGCTTGTCAAATACAAGTTGCTTTAGTGATTACAATGCTTGTTTTGATATTAAATTGCAAAACTTTTTCAATGGATATTTTTAACTAGCGATTTAAAAAAGTATATTTACGTTCCACACAAAATTTTAATATCTTGGCCTTGAGTAACCAGCTGTCAGAGAGCTGAAATCTTTTTCAGAATTGATAAAAAATACATGTAAAGTATGACAATGTCAAAGACGTCAATTCTATATTTAGAAAACTGAAGTAACTCAGTCAATATAAAACGTAATACCTGCAATAAATACGCAATAAAGAATCCCCAAAATATCAACAGAAACACCGGACTGGAAATAGGCTCATGGATACCAATGGCATTAGACTTGATTTAAAAAATCTATCATTGTTACGTTTCAAAAATATTTGTGATAGTCCGTTTTTCGTTATTTCTTGTCATTTCTCTTGAAAAGGTTTACGGAAAGTGTACGAAAGCTTGAGATTACAATAAAAAGCAACCTCTTTAGCCAAAAATGAATTCTACTAACAATAAGTATTTTAATCAAATGTATGTTGTATAACAAATAACCCAGGGGTTAAAATTCAAGCATATTTTTCAGCTCGCTTTTTCTGGAAGTTGTACAAAGGAAATGTATATTATTCCTAGAAGCATTTCAGGTACAAAATCTTCACTTTCACTGACAAAGTTTCCGAGTATTGTGGTTTTCAGAGCTAAAAACGTCATTATTTTAAGCACATTTACTTCAGCTTGAGCACGCAGATGTTCAAAAACTACATATTATATTGCCTTTTGCATAGATCAAAGCAATTTTCCACAAATTTCTTTTTAAGTTGCTGTATTCTATGACGCACTTTGATTTATTTTATGCTAATAAAAATACAAAAGGCATCCCAAACGTCATTTTTCAGAATTCTCATTTCTCTTTGAATATTTTTTTTTATGATTTCACCTGGTTTTGATAAATGTTTGCTCTTAAGTTCCGTTAAAACAAAGTATACCTATTAAGTCATGCACAAGTTTATACCTACGTGTCAATAAACTGAGCGCCAGGTTAATGATGATTACTAATAGCCAAAATATTTAAATGCTGCTGTGTATTTTCAACTAAAAATGATTATCATTAAGGTTTGTAATATACCTATGTATTTAAATCTAGACTCAACATATTCCTTAATTACTATTTGGACTCTACGACAGGCTAATACATAGCTACAGGATGTAAATTTCATTTGATGCATGAATAGGCACGTGATTTTGTACAATTCTAGATGAATTAACATCTGAATGCCCCCAAAAGAACATCTGAGTCCCATTTAATGTTTCCTTTTTTATAAAAATGGTCCACGTATCCAGTTTGAACCTGCTTTTAAAATGTATTATTCACAAATTGGCTTGATTCAAATGTTGTATAATGCATAAACTTCAGAGGCTTCCTGTTTTCACTTAACTCTTTGATACTTTCATCAAAACTGAAAGTACCTTCAAGGCAGAACTAAACAGAACTAAATCATTCAAACTACACGATATTTTTGAAAATATATAAATACTCAGCATTATATAAATATATGACTATCAGACTTGATGAAACATGATGATTAAGGCTTGATGAAAAATTTTTGTATAAAGTAATTCCTGTGAAGTGAATACTTCTTCTTTTAGGAATTCTATTATATTTTCTGCTACTAAAACCAATTTTGTAGTCATTCCTTTCTCGTCAAAAGCAGGGAAACTTCAGTTTTCTAACCCAAGCTCAGATTGCTGCTTGATTTTGGTAAGATGCTTGTTGTTCATCACATCAGAAAGACAGCTTTGAATAGGACATGAAAACACGGTACAGTTATTTATAATGACGTTTGATTGACTTTGTCAACTGAACTGTATGCAATTTTTGTTTAGACTAATTTACATGCAATTCCGTTACAATATGTGGACAAACTTTGTGTGGCACTTGTTTCAGTTCTAATAATTGTACATTACGTAAATTTGCTTGGTATGATTACAATTTTGGTATACAGCTATTTGTAGGTATAAATTATCTATAATTCAAGTTTGTCATAGCATTAGTTGATTTGTTAATGGGAAAGAACAGCACATTGTTGAAGAAAGATATAAAGTTTGTTTAGCGTTTAGTTAATATATTTAATGAATATCGAATGCCAGTGAGGCAGTTAGAAAAACGTGTTGTAGCAGCAAGTCGCTGCTAAACTTTTCGCGGGCACAAAATGCAGAAATATTAAAATACTTACTGTTGCCAATCACAAATTGCATAAGCTAACCACTTTTCACAATGTTAGCTCTAAAAATACTCTCTGGTTTGATCAGCATCTGAATCTGTTTACTAAAATAGTACCAAAGTAGAAACAAGTTTTTGTAATGTAATGCATAGAATGTATTTAACTCTGTTAGAACACAAAATGGGTTCACTTTATTACGACATAAGGTTGCATAGAAACTTCCATATACAACAATAAAGCAAAAGGATTCAGAGAAAGACTACCTACTACAAACACCGTTTATTTTTTAGTGATGTGCTGGTTCCTCAGGAGAAAGCACGCATTTACATTTCCAGCAGTTTTTTCCAAGCCAACCTAATAATGCAGTCAAACATTTCTCACTCGGTTGATAGAAACATGGTGAATAATATTTCATTTGTATTGTCCAATCACACTAACCTATTACAATTTCAATGTGTGGGGCATGCACTATTGCATTTTTTGGATTATACCGATTTGCTCCGGGATAATTCCTGCTACAGACATTCCTTCAGTTTTACTGTGTTTCTTTGTGTGGCAAATTGTTTGGTGCTTTTGTTTGGAGTATTAGGAAATACACTGGTGTTGTATGTGGTAATATGCAATTTGCAAATAAAGAGAGCTTCACACGTTTTCATTCTGAATCTGGCAGTAGCTGATTTGCTGGTTATACTGTCTTGTATTCCAGCAACACTTACAGCTAATGTACTGAGACGTAAGTTACATTAAGGATGTTTATTTCTAACACCTTAAATCAAATTCTTTAATAAATTGCGTTTTACCATATTTTATTATTTTATAGCTTGGATATTTTCTGAAACGGCGTGCAAAATTGTTGCTTACATTCAACGTCTATCAGTGTTTTGTTCGGTGTATTCCCTAGTTGCCATTTCATTTGACAGGTAATTATTAAATTTTTGGGATAAATTAATTGGACATGAAATCTTTCTGAATATTGATATATTTTTTTATACAAAACAGATGCCGCGCAATGCAATCATCATCCGTAGTAATTTCAAATATTACCAAAAAGCAAGCCTGCCAAGCTGTACTGACCATATGGATGTTTGGCTTCATAATTACTCTTCCCTGGGCATTCTCTAAATCATCACCAGATATATTTGAGCCTGAGAACTTTGAAGCTGCATTTTGCGAGGAAATCTGGAAAACGGCCACACACGAAGCAGTATATTTTCTTCTCGTCCAAGTGCTTGTTCGGTTTGCTGTACCCATTGTGCTGATTACACTCTGCAGTATATTCGTTTGTAAAAACTTTCCTAGTCCGATTTCTCCACCGCTATTGTTAATACCAAGTTGTATTAGACTTCGGGGCATTCAGCGTATACGCAACTTACGTGTGGTGAAAGTCTTTATTGGATTGAACATTGCGTTTGTATTGTTTTGGCTACCATTGTACATTATCACAGCAAAGCTAAATTTTTACCCTGACAAAACTGATGGAAATTATTTGGAGCGTCAACTGACATCATATCTTATTCCCATTGCACAATTGCTGGGAACCTGTAATAACTGTATCAATCCGGTTATATACTGCTGTCTCAGCAGGGACTTTAGACAACCCATTGTCACTATATATCAACATATTTCATGTTTATGGTCGTCTAAAGAACGCAGTGTTCCTGAATCATCAAAATGTTCCAGAAGAACCACACAGACCACAGAGGTGTAACGCATGCAGAGTTGGAGGTGGACCCTATGGAAAATGTCAGCGACATAAACCCTTTGCATGCACATTCTCATTGGCAAAAACAAACAACGGAATTTTATGTACACGTGTAATGTTTAGTGCTAACTGATTAGCGTTGTTGTGTCAAAAATAAGAAAGCAATAAATCCAAGAAACTCTAGAATATAATATTGAAATGTGTCAAAATGTCAAGTCAAGTTTTTAGTCAAGCGCAAATATCTTTAACTTTTTTATCTGTTCCTAAACAGTTTTCACTTGTTGTTGTGTAACAAAATGGGTTAAAGTAAAAGTTTATATTTTATTTATTCCTTACAATATTTATAGGTACTTTAAAATGAATACTTTTAGAGTAAAGAAGCTTGACTCACTGAAAGCCTTCAAGTAGGCTGCCTGAGACTTTTGAACTGTTTGCGGATAAACTTGTTCTTGCAAAACGGACTTTAACTTACAAAAGTACTGATTGGATTAAACGTGCAATGGAACTCTGTCAAACTAAGAAGAAACGTACTTGCTCTATTAAAATATTTGTATACGGCATGTTTACCTAGCAAACATTGACTGAATCTTGTAATAGTTTAAAAATAAAAATCGACGTATATTGTACTGAGTATAGTGAACAAATAAAAAATCTTTCTTTTTCAACATCTCTCTTTAATCTTATTCACTTGGAGTGTGTTGGTAATATCTTGTTAACACCTCTCATGCGTAAAATTGTTTCTCTCACTTATATTTTTAAAACGTTTTTGGCATGAAAAATCATACTGTCGGGATTATGAATTATGGATGTTTGTCTTTGCAGTAAGTTCATTGGGTGCTAGAAACTCATTTTAAGATGCAGCTTGCAGTGAACACGTTTCTAATGCGTATTTTGCATTTACAAACAAACAGAGAGATTACATCTCGCCCTATATCCAGCATTTAGGTGATTTCTAATATTCTAACGTTAATTGTGTGCATATTGTATACTATAACCAAAAAGGAAGTTTGCATCAGGAAATTCTTGGTACTGCTATACTGCGAAATTCCCTACATTATACAAAGCAGTGAACGATGAAACATAAACCTTTTGATGTGTTTGCACTCCAATAAGCAGCAGAAGATAAGCAGCACAAAGTAGATAAAATCGATCATGCATATTAACGTTTGACAACATTTTGTACGTGATCGAATACGTTTCAGATCACGTTCTGTAAAGGTGCTCGTACATACAATAACTTATGGGTTTAAGTTCAGATACTGCCAAATGTTGGCAAACTCAGGGTGATAGGGTGCCTAAGAGTCTCTAAACAAACACGAGTATGTAATGATGTTTGATTTTTGCAACGTTCAACCAGAAATTCGCTAGCCCAATTTTCGTAACAAGAAATTTCTTCCCAATTTATTTCTAGCTTGTTCTCAAGTGTACTGAAAGGGAATCAAGTGTAACATGAGCACATTGATTTCCACGTACGGTCAGTGTATTAAGCAAAGCATGTTCTCATAGAATGGTTCGAAGTGATAAAACCTTGCCTAAAGTGTATTCACTGTGTCTTTGTTATTGGCTTTAGAAATTGACTACCTTTTGTGTGCTTTTAACTAAACTATTTCGATTAGTAAGTGCAGTAGTTTAATGAGCAAATTTATAAGCAGTTTCTTCGTGTACGAATGGCACAGCGTTAGCCTAGGTAATTTATGCATGGAAAAGCAATTTGCAAGACAAACTTATGTTTTGACACCTGATGATAGTTTCACCATAATTTGTAACTTCCAAATTCTATTAACAAAGCCAAAAATAGCAAAATAAGCGAATTAATTTAAGAGCTCTTCATTAAGCTCATTATGTCATGTCAGTTGTTGCCTAAATATATTTGATAAAGAATAAATTGAAATGTACAGTAATGAGTAGTGAGAAAGGAGAAAAGGAGTGAAGTGGATGGAAGCTGGCTGTTGGCAAATTAAACTCGTATTGCCTGTTACTGATTTGGCGGTGCACCTCGCTTGAAAACGAGCCGATGCTGGCGATCCAGAAAGCATTGCTTTACATCGTGCGCTTTCAGTGGGAATATACAAAGTATACAATGGGAATGAAAATTGGAAGTAATAACTACTCGCGGAAATATTTTATGCATAAGTTGGCTCACGTACGCAACATATTTTCAAGAGCGCAAACTTTATTCAAAAGAAAACACTCAAATGGAAAAATAGTTTTGAAAAATTCAGCATGCACGCTTTTATTTTACAATATTCTAAATGAAGGATCTTTTCAATGGGTTTAGATTTGGGTTGTGGCAGTTTCACAGATTGTATACTCCATCTATTTTTATTTTACTGCCATTGTGCTTAGTTTTATTATTATTGCGTGTTTCTTAACAAAGCATCTAGTTTCTGCGCGCCACAACAATTTGCATTGAACTGCTGCCAAATGCTTACAAACATGGCCACGAGTCTTTATATTCAAAAATCTACTTTTTCTTTTCAAGTAGTGAATATTAATACAATTCAATAATAAACCAAGCCTTTTTATTGCAAAAGGAAAATGAATTTTCACGAGCGTCGTTAAAATGCTATTCAAGTTTATGTTGCACGTTTTGCTCAAATTTATTCAGCAATACTGTTATTTGCAGCATATTATATACTGCTATGTTGCTTTGGCTAGTTTTACAAATTCTCCCTTAATTTTTCACCAGTAGAATTTGAACTGCTACTTCCATTGAAAAGTTTAGAATATTCAATGGCGTTAGCTCTTCCACGTAATTATCATCTCCAAACTTAATTTTCGTTAAAGCCACAGATCTCCAAAACGCTTTATGTAACTTACCTTCAAATCTACTCTTTTCAATTTGATTTTGCAACTTAAGCTTACCAATTTGCTTAAGCGTCTTAGACTCATTATAAACTAGGACCATACCACTTAAACAAATTGTAATGACCATAAGCCCATTCATAACCGAACATGCAAATATAAAAATATAAATTAATGTAGACGACGTCCATTTGATTTTTACAAGCATTGCAAGCCCTGCACTGATTCCACAAATAGCAGCAATTATAATAGAAGTAAGTGCGCTCTTTTCCGAGATGTGGTTTGCCAAAGCCACCAAAACCTGAAGTTGACGATAGGCTAGAATTTTGCTGTAGCTTGATGTCTGGTTACACTCGTACAAGGCAGCAAATCTAAAAGTGAAAAAAATTATCGGTGTAATAATATCTCATAAAGTTCTATATTGCTCTATACAACTTACGTTTGAAGATGACTGCATATTTCCATAGTAGCTAAGGCCGTTAACCCGCTAATAACCAATACTGAAGCATGTACTCCAAACTGCCATAACCACTGACTGAAGAGAAAAAGTGCTGCTTTCACCACGAAAGACTTGACAGTTGTGAAAGTTTTCAACAAGTTATTCCCCTTTGGTCACATATTACCCTCGGAACATTCGCTTAGCATCCAGTAGCCTGGCAATGAAGCCACGCATGGATTTATCCAATGCACTACTGAAACTGCAAGAGGAAATACGAGTCCGCTTGCAGCAAACAGTTGGGCAAACAACTTGTTCAGTTTGACTGTCAGTGCTTTGGAACACTTTTTGTAAGATTTTCTGTGGTGATGATGCATACGACGGTATTGGAAATGTCCATTGATGTACAAGCAAAGCTCTGCTGAATTTAACCGACAAACGTGCAAATGACTGTTAAAGCACTGCATAATTCCAATGGCAATGAATTCTTGTGCCTTGGTAAAAATAGACTTGTATGGACTTAATAAACATTGTATAATGACCAGTAACAACACAAAAGAATTCAGATAGCTTAGCGTCTTAAGTGTAGGTTTTGTTGTTAACCATTTTCCGTTACTACTTTTGTCAGTTTCTTTGATAGGCTTCAAAGCAAACTCATTGTTATTCCAGAAGACAGGTACGCTCCCAAGACTGGCACTTATCTTACAAATTTTGGAAAATAAGTTTATATTATTTGTTAACATTTTGATTCTAAAAGTTGGTTAAAATTAATCGATGGCGTTTAGAAAGACGAACAATATTCAATATTGAAATAAAATGAAAACGCTTTTAAGTTATACAGCGTTATATTGTGTCTAACGTTATATTGTATAGGTAAAACGCAAAATATAACGTAGCACACTTCCAAAGAGAATGGCATATATAGAGAGTAGACACTAAGCAGGGAAAAAATACCAAAAAATATTAAACAGCTGATCCAATCTGACCAATAGCAGCGTTTGGGGTATCCGAACCGTCAACTTGATTGGCAGACGGGGATACGCCAGAAGCCGCTATTGGCTGACAACCAGGGTTTGGATTTGCACTGTTTTCCTGCATCATGTCTACTCTTCTACTACTCTTTGGCACACTTCATTATGTGAAATATCAAGGGAACGTATTGATGAATACGGAATAACTCAACCTTTTTCCTGTTGCTGTCATAGTCGTCATTTAATAAAACAATTCTATCGTCATTTGACAATACGGATACATCATTACAACCAGAAAAGCGAGAAGAATTACTGAACTGAATTTTATAACTAGTGGTACCTATTTTAAGGTTTTCTCTTTTTGTGTTTTCTAAGTTCTGAAGAATTTCTAATCAACATTAATGATATTGAACCACCCTTGCGATGTCATATATTACATTTGACGTTTGCACACTCCTCGTGGAGGTTGTATATCTTAAACTTTGAAACGTCAAATGCCTAAAAGACTTTCTATGTATGTCATGCTTCAATTATTTCGAAAATAAATCCTTAAGAAAATTTTCGAATCTAAAATTGTTTTCTTCACTACTCCCATGGCATTTACTTCTTGTGTCTTGGTAAGCATTGCTGCTTCCGCTATAAAGATTTGCATGACTATGGCCAACAGCATAGAGGTGTAACGCCAATTCAAGATTTTGAGTATTATCGAGTTAGTTTCAATTTCATAAGAAGACAGCTTGTTTGTGTTAAACATCAGTTATTTTATTTATTCCAAAAATAATAAGCAAACTGGCATAAAGTTTTCATTCTTGCTTTATTTTGAGTTCAATTGTAATACATTTACATAGTTATACTCTAGACAATCCGATATGATATGATTATGAATAGGAAATAAATTTTCTAATACAATAAGTTTACTATTCTGGACAACTTCACCACTTCAAAAACCATTAAGTTTTTACCAATAAAAACTGGACAGCAATTCCCATCGAGAAGTTTAATGTATTCAAAGGTGTTAGCTCTTCCACATAATTATCATCTCCAAACTTGATTTTTGTTAATGCCACCGATCTCCAAAATGATCTATGCAGCTTACCTTCAAACCCACTTTTTTCAAAATGATTTTGCAAGTTCAGCTTAGCAATCTGTTTCAGCTTCTTACTCTCATTATAAACTGAAACCATACCACTTAGACAAATTGCAATCATCATAAACCCATTTATAACGCAACATACAAATATGAAAATCAAAAAACCATAAGCAGACGTATAGTTGATTTTGATTAGCATGGCAAATCCAGCACTAATTCCGCAAATAGCTGCAATGATAAAGGACGTGAGTGCATTTTCTTGAGAGATGTGATTTGCCAAAACTACCAAAACCTGGAGTTGTCGAAAGGCCAAGATTTTCTTGCGGGTTGCTGTCAGCTTGCATTCGTATATTACGGCATACCTAAAAGCCAATTGCCCAAAAGTTTAGTAAAATTGTTAAATTAAAAATGTTTAGTTTTGCTTACGTTTGAAGATGACTACGAATTTCCATAGTAGCCAAAGCTGTTAGCCCACTATTGACAAATACAGAAGCATGCACTCCAAATTGCCACAGCCAATGACTGAATAGGAAAAGCGCCGTTTTCAGAAATATTGACTTTATATAACCATTTCCCATTTTATTTCCGTGATGTCCCACGTTGCCCTCTGAACATTCACTAAGCATCCAATAGCCGGGCAACGAAGCCACGCACGGATTCATCCAATGTACTCCCGAAACCGCCAGAGGAAATACCAGTCCCGTGAATGTGAACACTTGTGCAAACAACTTGTTAAGTTGTGCGGTAAGTGTTTGGGGAAATCGTTTGTCCGATTTAAGGTAATGTTGATGCATAATGCGATATTGGAAATGACCGTTTATATATAAGCAGAGCTCTGTTGCATTTATGCGACAAACGTGCAAGTGGCTGTTTATGCACTGCATAATTCCTATGGCAATAAACTCTTGCGCTTTTGTGAAAATGGAGTTGTATCTACCTAAAAGGCATTGTATGATAACCACTACTAACGCAAATGAATGTAAATAGCTTAACTGTTTTAGTGTTGGCTTTGTGAACTTTTCTGTGCTTTCACCATTTTCTGGGCTAAGCCTCAATACATGTTGGTCCTTGTCCCAATAAACTAAAACGCTGCCAAGACTAGCGCTTAATTTACAAATTTTTGAAAATAAGTTTACGTTACTTGTTAGCATTTTGGATTCTGTTGTAGATCAACCAGTAGCTTCCACAGAAATAGAAATGACTTCAAAATTTAAAGCAAAATTGTGTGTTCATTTTATAGTTGCTAGCCCATGCGTATTGGTGTAATTACGCAGAGTATTCTAATTCTGGGCAATTTTCTATTTCCGCTTGTGTAATCAAAGTTGACAGCACAAGTTACTTCAATCAAGAAGTTATCTAAGACAACAAAATGGGCCACATAAAAACTAATTGACTATTCTGAATGTATGGATGATGAGTGTATATTATTTCCCCGAATATTTTGTGGAAACTTGATTGCTCATTGTCGGATTATTGACTCTTCCGTCGAACGGCAAGTATAGTAATAACCTGTCAATCCGCTTTTAGATTATATGACAAACATTTTGTATTGCCACCACGCAAGAAATCAGCTCATATCCAAGCCAATAGCATACAATAAAATATTCATGGAATTTACTGGTTTGTGCAATGCGGATATGAAGTGGCTAAATCAAATGTATAAATGTAATGCGAAAATCATGCTCACTTGCTGAAAAAGTGATAATCGGTGTTTTGGATGAAATGAAATGAAGAAAGCAAGCATCTAAACTGGATTTTACACTGTTGTAAGTATTTTTAGATTTTCTATTTGTTATGCATATCTATTGGTGCGCGTATTCATTTTGCCTACATACATTTAGACAAAAGCTTAAAACCTACACGTGAAACACAAATCATATTTCAGTGGAACAATATATTTATTTTCTGAAAACTATTATCAGATTTCTTCTCATATTTCCTTTGATACAACGTTTTATGACGTTGGTGTTTCATTACTTTTCATGAATGAACTACTGATGGCAATAACTTTGAATGACCTACACATACCTATGCTAAATTAGATATGCGAAAAATCGTCAAAAGAACGCCTACGTATATAAAAATAGAATTGTGGAAAGTGGGAAAGTTAGACGTTCTTTACGTTTTTAAGCAATATCAAATGAAATGCAGAATAGATCAAATAAATGTATTGTGAAACGTCAAAACTTACTGCCACATTTTCTGCTGAAATACTTTCGATGAAATATTTTACTTCAGGGACCAGGCAGTCACATAGATAAATTAATAGAACAGCAGACGTCAATGTAGAATTTAGAATCGAAATTAATGTCAACATAACAAACCTATTACGAACTTTCAACAATTATCGAGGACGGTATAATTTAACATATGTAAACATGTCAACTTTATGTTTGTATTAATTCACGAAAATGTTCTTCATACTTCATAAATTACGGCAACTGGCACACATAGGATTATTTTGTGATAAAAGGCAACATGCATATGCTTCCATTTTGGTCTGAAGCAAACCAACTATGGGATTACGAATAAATATATCGCATTTGGCATGATTTTATTTATTGAAATTTATAGAAACTGGACAGACAAGTTGACAGCAGAATTTACTGAGCAAATGCTGACAATGCTGTAGTTCTAGAGCAAATACTTCTTGTAGTTTGTAGTTTGAAAATAGCTAAAAATGAAATATTTTCATAATGAGTTGGATTATGACAACGTTAACGCTGTCCAGTCTATTCGTTTTTTATAAAAATGCTGGTTTGGGTTTGCTTATGAAATGAAGCGTTTTTGCGTTCTCTCAGATAATTTTAAGTACAAGCATGCGAAGATATGCAAAAGTAAAAGCGCTTCGTACTAACACCGTCAGTCAAAAAACAGGGAACAAACAGAAAGCCACCTGGCTAAAACATTGCCAACTATGACAAATAAAAGCCCTTTTCGGACTTGTTTCATTTATACGTTGAGAGATCGCTCCGTCAGTGAACTTTGTTTTCATAGTGTAGATTATTCAATATCAATGTATATGAAAGTCGACGATGAACCAAACAGATTATATGTAAAACTAGTATACACACATTTTATGCAACATGCATGCATGAACAATGCGACAATGTAAGAAATGGACTCCGAATGGTCTTTTTTGAATAATTATAACGTTTTTGCATGAAATTGTATTTGTAGTAACAGTAAATATTTTCAAATTCTTTGCTTAAAACCGACAAGCACGAGCAATAAGTTGTAAATCAATTTGCCACTACGATTTGCTTTTATAATGTGACTACAGTTTTATTGATTTTTATCTGTTTATTTTAATTGTATCAGTTAATAACACACAATAGGTCATGTTTTGTCTAATTACGAAGTAAAAACTTGCATATAATTTCCGGTCAGATGAATTTTATTCATATACATAGTCTCTTTATTTTAAAGGAAACAGTTTAAAAAGTGATGCAAATATCCTCCAGTTTGGTTTCCTTGAAGATCAGGAAATATTTCAAAATAAAATAAATTTAGATAAAATGTGAATGCAAGGTTACAAAACTTTATCTTACAGAAATGCGTTTCTTCCAAAACTTGTTTATACTTAAAATTGTTTGAGAAAACATTTGGAAAGTTATAGAACGTTCCAAATACGAATATACAAATTTTGCATCCTCCAGATACTTTTCCGTAGTGTTGTTATCCGTAACTCCCTCTAGATAAAATGTAGAATTGGAATTGTAATGTTCTTTATTAAAAGTCGTTTGAATACGTTGGGCTTTCAAGTATCCCTCTGATGTTGGTTGAATATCGGTCACACGAGTGACAAAGCCCGCAATAAATCCTATGGTGACGTTAAAGTGACCATTTCCATGAACTGGTGTTTTAGCAAGTATTGTTCCGTTTGTCATGTGAGTACCTATAATATGTGTTATAATACAATGGTTAAAAATACCAAACCAGAATCAAATAGCGACCCATGTATTTACCGGTAAGTACAAGTTTTGATGTCCATGAAGAGTAGATATCTATTTCCGGATGGCTGAGTTGTAAAAACTGCTTTACTGTATTCAGTATGGGTTTATTTGAAAACTCAGTTAGTGTAAGGTTGCTACGAAAAAATAAGAACTGATAAATAAAATGTGTTGCAATGCGTTATGCTTTGGTAACGAAATTTAGGCACTTAAGATATAACGCACTTTATTTTTATGTCAGCTTTGAAATAAAAGTTTGACCCATTAAAACGCAAAGGTTTCAATTGAGTATTAGGTTGAAATTCACAGGTTTCGAACTTGTTGGTAAGGTACTCGCCTAAGCAATCTGTTGAGCTGACATACAGCAGCTGGCTACATATTGCTACGCAAGCAAGAAAAATACTACGTTGAAACATTTTAACAAACTTAAAACAGATACGTCAGTTTTTGCATTAACTTCCAAGTCATTATAAATGACAGTTTTTCTCTTATGAACTCAACATAAAATGTGATAGCCCATTTAAAAATGATTTGTGTTATAGGATCTCATGTTAATTTAGAAATAAAACTATAATAGTTATTTGTAATACCGGTTGACCAAATGCACGCGTGCAGATAAATAAAAAACATTGCACGATAGACCGATAGACGTCAATGGTTTGGTCAGCGGTGGTAATGATAGCGCAATTTGTTTGATATTGGAGGAATTTGTTCGTAGCAACATTTCCAAATTACACATGCACATAATATACTGAAAGTTACAATAACATTGAGCATTCATGTCATTTGTTGCATGATACTTTGTAGCATTAGCCGAATTGTATTTTCTACGCCAATTGAAAAACGAAACTTTTTATCATACGAAATACGATTTTTATATAACGAAACGAATCATGATCAAATATTATTTCCATACTAAAGCAGATGCATGCATTCCCGTATCATAAAACCAAGACGATAATACCTCCACGAATACAAAGTACTACTAGGAACCGAACATGAAGTGTTTTGTTTACTTCGGCTGGGTTCTGGATAGATTTGAAGAAAATTATGATTTTATTTTTTAAATGCATGTCAGTCAAATGCATTTTGTCACGTCATTGCTGTTCATGTTTGTTCGACATTTTAATTCATTCAAACTTTTTCTGAATACCAAACTGGGATCACGGACGGATCCAAAAGATGTTCGTACGATTTTTATACACACTGAAAATAAGTTTTGTCACGATTAGGATAGGACAGTGAAGGTAGGTTGATTTCAGATGATCTGCCTGTTTGTCCGCTGGCACACTAAAGGCCGTGTGTATACGTATGATTTTTTTGAGCCACTCTCAATAATCAATAAACTGAGAAAAACGTCTCAAAACAATTTAACCCTATGTTGTAAATATTTATACATTTGACATTCTCTATTTGCAACGTACGCAATTTTGCACATTTCACAAAACCGTACACCAAACTGACAGCAAAAATACCTCGAGAAGGAAATAAAATTTTATTTTCTGTTACCTGGTATTTTTGAAGTTGTTAACCGATTCGAGTTGACACAGTGTAGGAGCTTTTTTAACTTGCGTTAGAAAAGTGGACGAGATACAAATGTCAATAAATTTGAATAACCCTGAAGCATTCTGTGTTGGACGTTTCAGTGAATGTATTAAAATTTGCTTCAGAGATCATGATGGCATGAATCATTTATTTTATTTTAATAAAAACTGGAGCAAACATAGATTGCCAAACCTAACGTTTTGACAGGAGCGTAACTAAGTGACTTGTTATGCTATAGATTTTGGAGCTACATTAGGACGATAACAAAGTTGTCCTTCCTATTTACACTGTTATAAAACTGTGGATTTAGTTTTGTTACATACACAACAGTATTTTGTTTCCTTAATAGGTTTGATTTACAAGCACTCCAATTCATGCCAAGTATAAGCATTCCCTACGTAACGTCAGCCAAAAAACATAGAACAAACACATGCCCACCTTTCCTAAATATTTTCAACTATGTCAGACATAAGTAGTTTCGCTCCAATTGGTTTCGTTTTTACGTTCGAAGTAGGCTCCGTCAGTGATCTTTGTTTTTTCAATGTGAATTATACTATGTATGAAAGCTTGTATGAAAGTCTTAAATGAACTATTTTAAGGTAATAAACTACATGTAACAATGGAGCATTACACTTATTTCAGGAAAATTTAGACCACATTTTATTATACAATTGTTTGTTTGCTTTTCACAAATAGAAAATCACGTTAACAAATTTAACCATCTTATTATTTACTATTTGGGTCAAATAAGGCCATATTTACTTCATCATATAGAATCAGTACCATAGCACCACCCAATCCTCGAATAACATTGGAGAAAGCTCCCTTAAAGAAAGCTGCTCCTCCCTCTTGCGAAAACACTTTAGCCCAACAATCTATTGTGCCATTGTAACGCCGTTGGACTTCAGGCAATCCCGACTGCATCATCATTCTCCTTCTAACTGTATCAAAGGGATAACTCACAAGTCCGGATACAGTGGTAACACACTGAGCAATTGCAAAACTTATGTATAACGGCGTATGTTTCGGATCCGGAAGACTTCCTTTCGCAGTGTCATACAGTCCAAAAAAGCAAGCCCGGTAGATAATAATTCCTTGAAGACTCACTCCAAAGCCACGATATAGCCCAACCATACCATCACTTTTAAACGTTTTGGCAATGCAGTTAGATAATCCGGTGTATTGTCGGCCTATTCCACTTTTACCGCCAACATCAGCGGCTAGCCGGGTTCTGGAGAAGTCCAGGGGGTATACAAAGCAAAGTGAAGTGGCACCCGCTGCTCCACCTGAAGCCAAGTTTCCGGCGAAATAACGCCAAAATTGGGTTTTCTTGTCAACTCCAGAGAGAAAAATGGCTTTGTATTTATCCTAAAGCAAACAGAAAATAATTCAATGTCGAAAACATCATTCCACAAATTTTAGAGAAAGTTTAAAATTACCTTAAATGCAAAATTTAGCGCTTGTGTTGGAAAGTATCGTATAATATTTGCCAGGCTGCCTCTCCAGAAACTTAAAACTCCTTGCTCTTTAGCCACTCGCACAAAGCAGTTGATCATTCCCTTGTATTGCTTATCCACAGAAATTTGTGTGCTAACAGCTTGCACTTGAAGCAGTAACTTAACACGTTCAATAGGTGCAATTACAGTTTTTGTTACAGCAGCAGATATTCCTCCAGCGAGGAAATTCTTGATAAAGTGCTCCCAGTCAAAAGCCCCAGGCCCAGTTTTTGCGACAACAGCCATTATGAATAATTTCCTTAAAAATGGTTAGGTTTACGGTATGTGAATCTAATGCGACAAATGAAGTTTTGATCAATCAATAAAAACTAATTTCAGTGTACAAAGTTTATTCCAATAAATGCCAATTTTGTTGTAAGTTGTTCTCACGCCACTTCAAACAACTTGAATGAGAAAGGAAATCAAAAAGACATTGCTCACATGCATTTACCCAGAACTCCGGGGCCGTTGCAAACCAAAATAGAAAACAAAGCATTATAAAAAGTAAACGTTTACGTATACCGGTATACACCCGTTTTCGAATGAGAAAATAAACAGGACATTCTCAAAAGCAGAGAATTGATCAAATAACATTTTAGTGAAACCTGCAGTACGCTTATCTTTTATAATTTTATACTCCTTTTAATTTTGTTTTTCCAACTTTATCCACTGTTGGCTTGTAAAATTAGAAGATGAAAAACAACAAATTTGCCTTATCAAATTAATACATAAATCAATTTGTTAACTAGATAGGTCACAATATTGAATATCATCCAAGCTCAGTGAAGGATGCTTTTTTCTAACTTAACGCTTTTCAAACCCAGACAATGACAGTTGACAGGTGTGCTAATTTTGATTGAAATCTAGTGCTAAATTGTTACTACGTTGCTTTGCTGAAAAAGAGCAACAGAGGTAACTGGCTATACTTGGGATGCTCTTGCACTTGTGCGGTATATAAGATGTCATTTGATAAGACAGGATGGAACAGATGCTTACTGAAGTTTTGCATGAGTGTCTAGCTCAACATAGAATGTTGTGAAAATGAACAAAGTAAATTACTAAAGAGATACATAAGCTTACAAAAACGCAAGCAAATACTATTATGCCAACTATCTATTCAATTTCACTACACACTTTAATTTCAATTTAAGTTGCGAGTGTTTTTGTGACACATAGATTACAGAATACAGTTTGGTTTGCATATTTTGCAAGAAAACGTCAAGTTGTTTTTATATGTATGCATACCTATATGCATTTATACGAACTTTCTCTCTCTGTCACTATGTAAGATTTCTACCAGTTTTAAAAGCTTTATCAGAATAAAGAATCTTTATCCGTCTATATTTTTCAGAAACATATTTATTTATTAGTTGAAGACATTTTTAGCTTTAAAGGTTATAACAGGTTAAGTATGTTGCTTTTATTTCCCCTGTTGTGTTCGTTAGTAGGATGCAGAAATAATAACGCTATGTAGGATTTTTGTTAGAGTAAATTTTAAATATTTATTTTCAACACTATCGTTAACGAAAAAGTTAATAGGAGTTTAATTATAATTTTATTAATAGCCGAAATATTGCACTGCAGGGGAAGACTGAAAGAGCCCCTGCACTTGCATTGACAGTCTGAGAAGATGTGTCCAATGTTTTATGTAGGAGAGCTGAGATTTTTCAGCTCTCTTTTCTTTTCCACAAAATGCATGCATAGCCCACATGGAAGATGGGATGTTGAAGTTGGTGCGCTTGTCTTGGTAGGCTTTACGTCACGAGTGGGGTTACAAAGTCCCCCCACCAAGGCGGTGATTGTGGACATCCGGGTCAAATCAGCGTCTCTGCTTGGTCCCACGATGTAAAGCCTGATAATCTGTGGGTTTCCGAGGACGAAGTATTCTGCAGCTGGCAGGATTTCATTAAAAATCCACTCTTTAATCCCACTCTTAAAATGTACCAAAGGAGCTGGAGCCAGGTTAAGCTTAAAACTGCGCTTGATATCAATTCTGATTTGTCCAGCTTTATGAAACACGAACATTTATGCTTTTCCACGATTACAAACTTTCACGGTGTAAATTTTAAACCTGTTGGTTGGCCAGTCGCTGTTCGTAAACTAACTGTAATGTTCTTCCCACAGTTAACAGAGTTTTCAAGGTATGCTCACAACTCTAAACTAGAATATCGCGCAAGATGGGCAGTCTCAGATTATAACCACTCCAGCAACTTTAACAAAACCCTATACGTATTTACAAAAGTTAACCAAAACTGTAAAGTTGATTCCTCGTTCCTGGCTGAACAAGTATCTTATGGAGAGAGATTCGCAGGACTAAACTTTTTGAAAATGAGTAGTTTATCCAAACCCTGGAGTTGTGAGATTAACATAGCAATCTATCCACCGGAGTTTATTTACAATCCAGGCTATCATGAAAGTAACACGTCGAGTATGTTTCACGATCTATTTTACCCCATTACTTGGTACAATCTGAATACAAATCAGCTTCAATATGGCTTACCAAGCTCAGTACCTGTTAGGATATTGCTATTTCTGCAACAAAAACTACCAAAGATCAACCCATATCACATTTCTAGTCTGGTAGTACATGGTTCACACAATTTCGGCAAAATATATCAAAACATTGTTTATGTTCGTCAGGTGTCGTATGATGGTGTGTTGTTGTTAAGCTTTACCAGTCTGAAAATGTTGTATTTTACCACTGAAAATGCCATTAACACACAAGTTCAACACAACAAATATATTTGTCCTAAATCAAACAGTGTTTTTAAACGCTTACACAGATTCAACTTACCAGCTAACGAACGTAAAATGGGTATATACTCTCGCGTGCTTTTATCCATTTTAGGTAATTTTACGTTTACAACACTCGGCTATTCGATTTGCAAAGGCGGAAAGGTTGTATTAGCTGAAAATACTGTAGTGTGGATTTAATGGAAGATGCGGTGGTAGACTTAGATGAATATGACGTCCGGGGATTAGCCTCAGATAAATAAACGGATGATGACGACAAGTTTAACTGCTGTATTTCGACATTTATTAACTTCAAATCGACTATTCGACCTCTTCCACTAAAACCAACTACTTTAGTGATCTTTTCGACAACGACAATTATTTAATTAAAAGAAATATTACGACACGAAATAATATTATTGCGACTTTTCTACAAGATCTGAACAAGATCAATAATACGACTTCTACTTGCGACTGGGATGTCTGAACAAGACCATGCCCTACTGAATACTGAACTACCTAAGAGATCTGTACTACTCTGAGTCTAAACTAACAAGAGATCCGAGCCCATGCCTCCGGCTTCCTTATATAACTTCTCCACAAACCGTGAGGTGGGATTACCGACAAGAGCGGATAGTAACAAATGAATATTCTTCCTCTTCTCCACTCTTACACTTCTACATTCGATTTATAAATAGACAAGTGACCAATATCGACAGACAAAAGTGAACAATGAACACACATTCATTATAATATTGTACACTACCCGGCATTATGGATAATATACCTTATCCTAGCATTCTATGCTACAATTACCCCTCTATCCTACGGAGCGGCGCCCTCGACGCTATCTAACTTAAATTATTACTCCTCTTCTACAAAAATTATTTACAATTCAATTCAAATTTCTACAAACTAATTTTAACAATGATTTCGACAAAAAATATTACATTCTGAGGGCTGACGACAAATAATACAATAAAATGTTTTGACACCATGACGTGCCCTACAATCTAACAAATATTTACGAAATAAATTAAACGATGGCTGCTACATCTCGACAATCCTCTTGCGACAGTGTTTGGCGACATGTCCTAAAGCTCGACATCTGTAGCATCTGACAACGGGCTTTCCATTGACAACATCTGTAGCTCTGCGTCTCCTCAAAGGTGAATTGGAATCATCACCTCCCACGTGTGGAAATACAGGCTTCCCTGCCTCTAGTACATCAACAACATCTTTCTCTGGAGGTGGCGTCTCGACATGTTCAGGAATCACTTCCATTCTTTCGACATCTTTATTATCGGCCATTTTTCTGCAAGAATCAAACTGGTCAATCTTTAAACCATTATTTTTCGGCTGTGATTCATTTTCAACTTCTAGTTGATCTACTAGACGGCATTTTGTGAGTATCATGTGTGTAGACTAATCGATCAGGAGCTCGACTGACTCTACTACTACTTCGTACACTTGCGTCTGAATCACTATTAATTTCGACACGTCTTGTGAGCACACTTGAGCGAACTGACCTTCCACTTCTAGAACCTCTAGTAGTCTTTATCGTGCCCGCAACAGCATTTCCACTACTAACAATTCGACTGGAAGTGGGTGTTACGTCAGAAACTACTGACGGCTGAACAACAACAGAAAGCGACACCAAAATTGGAATGTAGCTTGGAGTGCTACTAATTAAAGAAATAATCGGTACAGGAGAAGGAGCTATTTGTACCGGCGGCATTCGTCTCACTTCAAGTGGAGGCGAAAGTGTTAAGCGTGTATCCCGAGGGATACTAATATTACTACGCGGAGAATGAAAGATTTGCTCATCAGAAGAGTCTACATCTCCATCTCTATCGTCATTTGCGTCTTGTTGTTCGCTTTCGTCACTGGACACGTTAAAAATCTCAGAACTAACCTGAGTAGTAGCGGCCGTGTCTACAGAACTTTTATTAGCAAACGCAGGAAAATCGCTCAAACGGCTAATATCGACATGTTCCTCTGTAGGGGGAAGTAAACTGACCACAGTAGGTATCTCGTCTTCGTTATACTCACATTCAACTTCTTTATCGGATACAAACTCATCATAATATGGTGTCATATGTCTAACTGGCACATTTTTCAACACGTTATTACCATCAGACCTCAAATCTCGAACAAGATATTTGATTGGACCAGTCTTTGCAACAATTTCAAACGGACCAAGCCATTTAACTAACCATTTAGCAACAAAACCTTTCTTACAAGCAAAACTAGCTAACATAACCTTGTCTCCACATTCGTACTGCTTTGGAGGATGCTTCATGTCGAAATGAAGTTTACATTTCTCCTTAATTGTGCTACTTCTAGCATCGGATAAACCTCTCAAAAATACCTTTGTATCCTCTTGACTAACTGATTGGTCTTGAATGCTGACGCTATCATCTACCTTAGTAACAATAGGTTAAGTAACCTTACAACTTGCTCGTTCTACTTTTTCGACACATTCACTAGGTACCTTAACTGAAGAAATCTCATTATTCAAATCTCGACCTATTTTTATTTCACAGTTAATGTCGACATCATAAGCATGAACCCAATCACTTCCTAAAATAACTCGTGTCGACAAATTATCGATCACGTAAAATTTCCACAGAATTGTATTACCGTTAATTGTGAACAACAACTCAACGAATTCATTAGAATAATACCTCATATTTGCAACTTTCAATTCTACTGGTTTTATCAACCAAACTTTATGTACAACACTTGGATCATTTCTAACTTCTTCCATTACGTCTCTGTGTATTGCACACACAGTTGTACCACTATCCACAAAAGACTGTTCTACTTTTCTGCCTATCTGAATAGGAACTTCAATTTTAACAACCTTCCTTTTCTTTCTGTACCTACACGCGTACCTTTTATTGTTTACCGTAGTAAAAACGGAATTTTTGGAACTTACCACACTTCTACTTTTCGACTTTTGTAAAGATAGAATGAGCTCAATTTCTTCACGACTGACCTCAATAGGATTTTCTACAGGAGGCGGCTCGTCAGGAATGTACATTCTTACATTCTTTTTTTCGAGTTCATTAACATAATTCGACTGATCTGCTTTTACAACTACATTTTCGGCTTGAACACTACTATGTACACTATACATTACTTCATGCGACGGAAAACTACTATGTACATTATTAGCGACTGGGTAATATAGCGGCAACGGCGTTTCGACGGGAGGAGCGACTACATTATGTTTTGCGGCGGCTGCATAAGAAATATATGGCAAGTATATGTCTACATTTCTATTATAGAAATAAAGCGACTGGGCAGGAATTTGACTGAATTGGGGATCCCGCAGCCCCAAGCTATTCAGTTTCCCGACTGAACATTATTATTGGCGGCTTGCTGCTGTGCAGCATTGGCTACTGGTAAACTACGAGTCAAAGGAAATGAGGACAATTGCGGCGCCTGCTGCGGAGCAGGGTGGTTGTGGTCAAAAGGGAACCCAAATGGGGGTGGCGGCGGCATATGTTGCGGCGGCCTTGCGGCTGGATTGTCGACATTATGCGGCAAACGAAAATAATTATCGACATTTTGCGGCTGAGGAACATGATTAGCGACATTATGATTGAAATTATGATTATGAGCTTGTGCTATCGTCCTGCAATGCTTTCTAACATGACCAGCTACACCACAGTTGTTGCAAATAGGTCGACCTTGTGCGTCTCGTTAATTGCGACTAGGATACCTGCGTCTGAAATGGTTAGGGAATGGTTGTTGCTCATTTCGTCTAACATAATTTTGCGGCTGCGTACCTGTGAGAGCGAACACAGGCTTATAAGCATTAACGCTGCTACCAGAGTCTGTTCGGCTAGAGGCAGGTCTACGCAATTGCTCATCAAGATAGCACTCATTATAGCGTCTGAGCAGTTTCAAAAATTCTTCCGGAGAGGCCACGCCTAAAACTGACATCTTTTCTCTAAGGTCATAAGGCAAACCTTTGACTAGCTGCTCAACAATCGACTCGCGGCTCAAATTACTATCTACAAGCCTGAGTACGGCCAATTTCTTGGTAACGTACTCCTGCGGATCCTGACCTCTTTCAAAAATCGTCTGCTTATTTTTAACGCGTTGAGCAACTCTCTGACTTTTCTTATCGAAAAACCGCTTCATCTCGACAACTATTTCATCCCATAGGATCTCAACTTGACCTTTAAACTCCCTAATCGGCTCTAAACTGCGTTGGTAGTAGACTGATCTGCTAGTCCACCATGCTTTAGCGTCTCCAGTTAACAACCGGTCAAAATTATCAATAGCCCAAGTGAAATCATATTTCAACGACTTATGGTCCTGAATCAATCTAATCAAATATTCTTCTACATCTGACCTACCATCGTATTTCCTCAAAATGTTTAAAGCCTCATGAAGAGGAACACGACTACTAGCAGCCCCCAATAGTCTAACTAACACCCTTAAACTATCATCAAAATTCTGAGCGTCTACACCACCTGCCCCCTGAGCATTATCTACACCTCTATCACCGTTTTCTGACATTATGTGTCTTTGAATCACTACCCAATATTAAAAGAAATTCACACTCACGTTACCGAAGTAATGTACTAGTACCACAGCGTAATGTCCAATGACGGGCGACAGCAGATGACACGGGTGGGTGGTTGAAACAGGCACAAAAATGTAGAAAAACTGAAACAAAATTTAAAGCTTATAAATATCGACACAAAAAATCACTAAATAATAAACTTTGTGAAAATTTTACGCAACAGGTAACCAGTTTTGGCTTCAGTAAACTGAAATCAACGGCTTTACACTCTTGTCGACACCATTATTGCGGCTGATGATAATAATGGCTAATTTACCACAGGTCGTCCTACACACGGCAGCTTAAAACTAAAGACTCACACAGAAAACAATATTAGTAACTGATCACGACACATAACGGCACAAAATAATTATTGTAACTGGTAGAGTATCACTCAGCAGTGAGATAGTAGGAGGCGAGCCAGCTACCACCTTATTTTGTTAAAAATATTCACCACTGATTAATAAAAATATCAATAATAACTTACCGATAACGAGACACTACTCGCCATCTTGATTGTAGTGTGGATTTAATGGAAGATGCGGTGGTAGACTTAGATGAATATGACGTCCGGGGATTAGCCTCAGATAAATAAAAGGATGATGACGACAAGTTTAACTGCTGTATTTCGACATTTATTAACTTCAAATCGACTATTCGACCTCTTCCACTAAAACCAACTACTTTAGTGATCTTTTCGACAACGACAATTATTTAATTAAAAGAAATATTACGACACGAAATAATATTATTGCGACTTTTCTACAAGATCTGAACAAGATCAATAATACGACTTCTACTTGCGACTGGGATGTCTGAACAAGACCATGCCCTACTGAATACTGAACTACCTAAGAGATCTGTACTACTCTGAGTCTAAACTAACAAGAGATCCGAGCCCATGCCTCCGGCTTCCTTATATAACTTCTCCACAAACCGTGAGGTGGGATTACCGACAAGAGCGGATAGTAACAAATGAATATTCTTCCTCTTCTCCACTCTTACATTTCTACATTCGATTTATAAATAGACAAGTGACCAATATCGACAGACAAAAGTGAACAATGAACACACATTCATTATAATATTGTACACTACCCGGCATTATGGATAATATACCTTATC